>LR738714.1:231654841-231996499 GCA_902687465.1 Secale cereale
CTGCCGCACACTGCCCCGCCCCTCGCCGTCGCACGCCGCTGCACGCCGCCCCGCCGCCGCCGTTGCCGCCGCCGCTGCTGCTGCCCACCGCCGCCACCACCGCCCGCCGCAGCCCCGCCGCCCGCCGGTCGTCGACGAGGTAGCCGCCCGTTTTTTTTCTTAAGAAGACCGTCGGTTTTTTTTAAGAACCCTAGTCGGTTTTTCTTTAGATCGGTTTTCTGTTTTTTTCGATTTAGTTAATTAGTAAACGTTCACCCGTTCCTTCGTTCTAACGAACAAGTTCGTCGTTTAGTCTTAGCTGACGAACGTTCGTTCGTTAAGCTGTATTAGTTTTCTTTTTTCTAGTTTATTTTCTGATCGCGATCTCTAATCCGATCTTTGTTTTAGTTTATCTTTTCGCTCGTTTATCGGAATCAGGCGATTCAAGCGCCTGGAGTTTCATCTCGAAATTCGCTTTCCGTTTAACCTAGTAGCTCAAGTGTTTGCCTCTGCTAAATTTGGACTTAGGTCCAGATTGGTTCGGTAGTTGTTTTTCTTTCGCCGTTTGTCTTTCGTTGCTTTTCTTTTGCCGTTTCTTTTGCAAACCGGAGTTCTTAAGTTGAACTTTCTGGTTAGTTCTCTTATTCGAGTTTTACCCGTGCATTATTTAAGTACTTATTGTGTGCTTGTTTGTTTGCGATAGAGTACCCGGAGTGCGCCGCTTGCTACTTTGAATCTCTAGGTTTTGTGGATCATCAGCAAGGCAAGTAACACTTTGATCATACTTTCCAATTACCTAGTTTTCAATGCATTAGTCAAACCCTCACACATTGCATGAGTAGGATGAATTAACTTGTGGGACTGGGAAGTAGATTGAGGTAGTACCTATTACCTGCATTACATTCAAACCTTTGGGAATTACTTCTACGTTTGATGTTAGGCCATGCTATGCTCGTAGACGTGGATTGGGTGAGTGTATCCATGACAGATGTGAGATTGTTAAATTAATGGTTCAACTTAAGGTGGCAACATTGACACACATCTGGGTGAATTGAGGCACCTGGGTATTCCAGCGATTGCCTGTTTTTCTTTTGGACCGCCACCCAGGCTCAAAGGGATCATGAGATTATTCATACTAGAAACTTCCGTGTGCAGCCACAATGCTATTATGGGCTCTAGCATAGTTGACTAAGTCGTGCGAACTCTTACAGTGGTGGACTAGCAGATATAGGGGATGTAGGTTGGTACGGTCCACCCGTTTGTAAGGTGCTAGTACTTCTGAAAGACTGTGTCTCGGTCATTCGTTTCTCAAACATCATGCAGTGCGAGAAATTAAACGGAGGCGATCGAGTCTTGTGGGGAAAAGTGCACAAACCTCTGCAGAGTGTACAAACTGATCATGATTAGTCGTCTCCCCGGTTATGGACGTCTTGAGTATCTAGATCATGTGAATCTCATCATGTTACTCTAATTAATATTTTTGGGTTTAATGATGATTTATTAATTGGGGTTGAGAGGATGTCTATCTTCTCAACGATGTTTCAACTACCATGATAGTTAATTAAAATCTATTCCTTTGAAGTAGGGAAAAATTGGCTTTACGCAAAAACTGTAACCATAGAGCTTTCCACCAGCCATATTGCATATAGTATAGCTTTACTTTTGTTACTCTCTATGTGTTACTTTGCCAGCATATTCCATGTGCTGACCCGTTTTCGGGCTGCAACGTTCATGTTGCAGACTTTTCAGACGACGAGTAAGATGCCTTATAGGTCATGGTTCTATACT
This sequence comes from Secale cereale, assembly GCA_902687465.1. Lineage (NCBI taxonomy): Eukaryota > Viridiplantae > Streptophyta > Magnoliopsida > Poales > Poaceae > Secale > Secale cereale. The sequence goes on from LR738714.1 coordinate 231,656,609, forward strand.
CAATGATGCCGTTGGAGTTGATGGACTCACTTATCTTCCAAGCCTTCCGCTGTTATCGTGTTAGATGGCCTTAAGCCATTTTTATTGTAATAAGTTCATCGTTGGAACTATCGATGTAATAAGTGTGTGATTGCTACTCTATTATAAATCCTTCAAGTACTGTGTGTGTCAGCATTACTGATCCAGGGATGACACTGATGCACAGAGATCGGACTGTTTGAGGTCTGGTCGCTACACTTGTAGACCGGTTCAGGGGGAGAAGACACCCATAACCCTGAGCACTGCAATCCATTGCTTCTCATCAATTTAAATTGGTGAAGGATACACATATCATAATTCTTATTCTTATTTCATCGAGGTGATGTAATCCCTTCCTTTGAAGTTTGTCCAGGACGAATAAATTCTTGGTTTCAAGTTGTTCGTCTTGTCTCCCGGTGTTCTAAGCTCTATCAATTTTCTCATCGCGAAGATCCATCTAAATCTTTGAAAGGCTTTAAACTTATTCTTTTCATCCTTCACTTCTCATCCTTTTGTTACCGGAGTTCTTCATGGTGGTTCATTGTCAGGACCCCGATCCTAAGTCACACGGGTCTAGCCTGTAACACATCAAATCACTTTGCGGCCTCACGCACGGTATCCCCACGGGTGCCACCTTACCTGGCCTGGGACCGTTTGTGCATTTTGGCACATGTATATGATAGTGTCGCTAGCATCCATATGACAGAGAACCCGGGCCGACATGACTAGTTATAAACCAAAAGTGGCATTAAATTACAGAGACGGGCATACATGACCCAGCAACGAACGTGTCGGTCATCAACGTATGAACCCTAGTCGTAGCAAGCTACAAGGACTTAAAGGAACAACGCGTGACATTTCCCGTAAGGGACAGACACAGGAACGAAGAAGGACACATGCCGGCCAGCCTAAGTGTTTCGGAGCAGTAGCAAGCTACCAAGGCTCAGTGGAAGCACTAGGAGGCATTTCCCTGTAAGATAGGCTACCAAGGGTAAACAACTAGGTGTCGAATCCCACACATAGCAATAACATTACGCATACGCATAACATGCAAGTATGTGTTGTACAACATGGCATCACAACATAACTCAACAACTCATATAGATAAAGGCCCAGAAGAGCCATCATAGCATTTATTACTAACAGAGGTCACATGACCCAACATATAGAGCATACAGGCAACGGAAGCATAACATGTCTGAGTACAGACAACTACAAATGAAAAAGGCTGAGAAGCCTGACTATCTACGAGACCCTCCCAAGGGTACAAGATCGTAGCTGAGGTAACAAGCTAAACGTCGAAGTCCACACGGAACCACTAGTGAGACTGAAATCTCTCTGCAAAAACATAAATTAAGAAAACGTGAGTACAAAGGTACTCAGCAAGACTTACATCAGAACTAGCTACATATGCATCAGTTTCAACAAAAGGGGGTGGTGGAGTTTGACTGCAGCAAGCCAGCTTTGACTCGGTGGCTATCCTAAACTACGACTGCAAGTAACTCTTTTGAGATGGAGCACACGAGTCCACATATTCACCAATCAATACACCACTATGGATCCGCTCCCGTCTCCCTACGAGAAGGCCATCCATAGCACTCATGCTTATCTTGCGTGTTTAAGAGAATCCACTTTCACTTGTCTATGAACTGTAAAGGTAACCCAGAAGTCCTTTACCGCGGACACGGCTATTCAAGTAGATCATATATAACCCTGCAGGGGTGTACTTCGTCACACATGTCTCCACCACTTAGCGTCTGCACACGACATGTGCTCGGTAGACTTCAAGCGAAAGCCGACATGGGTGTAGACCACGACCTAACCAACCACTCAAGTCTCTAGTCCAGGTTTATCGCCTATTTGGGTTCCATCTGTGGGGAGATCCGGTCGGGGTGTCGCTCACGACCCCAAACGATGTGTACAGGGTTCTCGAGTCACCAAACGGGCGACCGGTACACCGTGCCACGTACCTGCCGCGTCACAGCCCACCCCGAGGGTCAGCGGTGTGCACGACCTCCAGTAAACTACAAACACCAGAAACTAGTTGCAACTCCTGGATGGAGGACAAGGGCAGTCAATAAGTCGAGCGGGGTCATATTTCAGGGCCCAACGTGTGGTAGTAGCTGTTCATGGATCAACCAACACAGAACTCAGTTCCTGAGGATGGCTACAATGAGACAACCCACCATGTACTCCTACATGGCCTCTCATCGCTACCTTTACCAAAACATGTTCATACACTTAGCTCTCAACAGTAGGACATGTTCACCACATTACAATTTATCCCCGATGAATCAGACCTGACACAACTCTAAGCAATATCAGGCATAACCATAAAGCATGAATGAGTAGGCACAACATGGCTCAAACAACTCCTACGCATGCTAGTGGGTTTCAACTATTTACTGTGGCAATGACAGGTCATGCAGTGGAAAGGGGTTCAACTACCGCAGTAGGTAATAGTTGAAGCATCGTTGTCCTAATGCAGTAAAAGAGAGCAAGAGCGAGAGAGTGGGATTGTATCGGAATGCTCAATGGGGTTTTGCTTGCCTGGCACTTCTGAACATAGTACTGTGTCTTCATCAGTGTCATCGGTCACATCGTCGGAACAGCGTCTACTGAGAGGGGACAAACACCGGCAAACAAGAGAGAACACAATCAATGCAATGCAGCAATATGATGCATGATCATGACATGGCAATATGTTGTTGATTGAGCTAATGCAACTAGCAACCATATTAAATGAAGTTGGTTTGAACCAAAGGTTCAAATTCAAACTCCATATGTGATTATTCAAATGTCGTTTAATTGATTTGACCTGATCAGCAGGTTTAACTTGTTCAAGCATGCATGAAAATGCAATAAACAGATTCCTTAAATTTTTCTGATCATTTTTCATATATAAATTATTTTCAACTGAGCTACGGTTGATTTTATATGATTTTTAGAAGTTTTAAATATTTTTCTGAAATAAATAAATCATTTCTGATTTATTTTAAATTCCAGAAAATACTTATTACGTCAGCATGACGTCACTGTTATGTCAGTAGTCAACAGGGGCTGGTCCAGGTCAAACCTGACCAGTGGGGCCCACTGGTCAGTGACTCAACTAACTAAGCTAAAATAACTAACACTAACCTAGTTTAGTTACCCGGGCGGGGCCCACATGTCAGTGAGTCAAAGGGTTAACTAATTGCAAATTAGCACTAATCTAAAATTAGCAAGGCTCTAGGCCCACCTGTCAGTGTCTACTTAAGCTAATGACAGCAATTAAAACTCAACTAAAAACCTAAACTAATTAAGTCAGACGCCGGCCCCACGAGTTAGTGACCCAGGGGGAGTCAAACCCGGTGGGCTTGGGTCAAACCCACCGGCGGTTAGCCGCCGGCGAGGTCGAACGCGGCGAAGGGCGTCGGAAAACCGCCTCCGATGACCATTCGACCAGTGGAGGGCACCTACGGGACGCGCAGGCTCTTGCGCATCCAACGCACCAGGCGGCAGCAGCTGGGATGGCCGGAATCATCGCCGGCGTCGAGCCAGGCGGCGGTCAGAGTTTGGGCGCCGATGGTTTAGGTGCTACGGTGCACGAGAGGGCGAGGGAGTGGGTGCGTTAGGCTCCTGGGGGCTTCCGGAGCATGGTGACGCACTCCGTTGTGAGTTCGTGCGGCTATGGCCACGGCTACACCATGGCCGGCGGCGAGAAGCTCTCGGCCGCGGGAGGAAATGGAGCTACAGGACAAGCGCGAGCACGAGAGAAGAGGGGAAAGGAAGAGGCGCTCACGGCGATGCCAAAGAGGAGATCAGCGAGCTCGGGAAAGTCCAGGCAGCGGCGAATCGTCGGCGGCGGTCGTCGGACGCAGAGGAGGAAGACGACGGCGTTGCGGATGAGGAGGAGCTCCTGGCGCTGCGTGACTCGATGGAGAGGATGACGGAGGCACGGCGGAGCTCGGGGGCTCGTCGGAGATGCGAGGGGGAGGCTGTGGCCGCGACAACGGTGAACGGCGGCAACGGACGTGTTCGGTGGTGCAGGGGATAGAGCCAGGAGAGGGGAGAGAGATCGAGGGAGAGTGAGAGAGGGACCAGGGAGTCCCTGGACGTCTCCAGGCGCGAGGAAGAAGCAGGAGGTGGCGAGCAGGAGCTGGCCAGGGGCGAGCGCGCGCGCGATAGCGAGGTGCTCCTACTGGCAGGAGGAAGACGACGCGGTGAGGAGGTGAGCTGGGCCGCTACAGTGCTCGGCCGCACAGGTAAGTTAGCCCAGGTGAATCTCTCTCTCTCTCTCTCTCTCTCTCTTTTCTAAAACTGTTTCTGTTTTCTAGTTTTGATATTTGTTTTGGCTTTAGTAAAAATGCCAGAGTATTTCCAAAAAATCATGGAACTAGTCATGGCTACTGTTTAGAATAAATCCAACAGTAAACATTTTAGTTTATGATTATTTGAGCATTTAAAATATTTTATAGCATTTAAATTCCCAAATGCAAATAGAGTATGATTTAAAACAGTGCCCAAAATATTCCACAAAAATGTTCACTATTTTTGGTTTGGTCTCAAAGCCTTGCCAAAATTATCAAACATTGATGAAGGCACTTTGGGTCATTGGAAATGATTTTATTTTTGACCCTAGTTGAATTCATTTGGTGCTAGGGTTTGAACACCCCCATTTCCAGTTTCTGGGAAATACAAACATGATGCACATGAACATGCAGAGTCAAGCAAAGGCTAAGCTATAGGGTTGTGACAACTCACCCGCACTAAACAAGAATCTCGCCCCGAGATTCAAGACGTGAGGTAAGAAATCAGAGGGGACACTAACTAACACAATCTTCATGATCCAAGTGTCCTTCATAAGTGTGCTGATTGCTTGCCTCATGTTGATCCTGGCATCCTTTCTTTCGAGAACTTTGTCCAACACAGTGATGACGAAAGAAACTCTACAAAAATTGATCTCCAGAAAGACCAAGCATCTCAAGACCAACTCATGGAGTGAGACGTTGAAACATCTCTTGAGCTGAGACACGAAACACACATCCAGAGGGAGGGAGCGAAACTATGCTGAAGATTCACTTGGCAGGCAATAATTCCACACCTAAAAAGATGGTGATCGAGGTCACCAGATGGGGCACCTTAGAGAAGGTGACTCGTAGAATTGTTCCCTTAACTGGCAAAAAGAATTACTTTTGGTATAGAGGTCATTGAAACTCTCTATACCAGCCTGAGGCAAATCACAGTCGATAGTTTAACAGAGTTCGGGAGAACGACATACCCCGACTAGCATGGATGATGTGGACTACCTTGTTGAAGACAACGCTATGAGTTATTTTGCCTATCAACGGAAATGGATGGGACCCATGGTAGGACCACTTTTGAAGATAATCCTGAACAGCAGTTGCTGACAAGGGCAACCAATGGAAAGTTGGCACGATGGTGGTGCAAGCTGGGAACAAAATGCAAATGCTGTGAATGATTCTGGTAACTGGGAAGAAACCCAACAGTAGAAAGTGAATCTACTCTTTGAGAGGTTATAGCATGACCAAGAACACTGGGAGCAATGCCGGTTAGTGCCAGTGATAACACATAGTGCATGTGCGTGCTCTCAAGAACTTGAGCATTCCCATATTCATCAAGGTTTTACTAATATTTGTGCCAATGGTGCTGACAACACGACATACGACCATGATGAATAGCGATGGATGATGCAGATGCAAAGGAAGATAACACTTTCAGATTTCACCTTAGTGGAGTCAAGGGGCAAAATCTGGATGATCGACCGAGAGACATTTAGCACTCCGCTTCTAATGTTCTCCTTGATGTGCTAGCGCAACCCATTTATTTAAATGGTTTGGTACCTAGAACGTCAAGTAAACGGTCGGACTTCAGGAGCACAAAAATCCATAAGGACAACTAGGGAGTAAATCCTACGAAATCCTTATGGGGAGGTGGCCAACTTCTACAATCAAGATACTACAACAATAGGTCTTCCGGCTGGGTGTGTTGGCCACGACATCCACTTTACCGGTTATCGAGAGACCAATATTATAGTCCTTGAAAAATGCTCCAACCATCATATCTGCCTGAGATTCAGTTCTGGTTGGTGTCAGGATATTCCAGACTCATCGAGTCTAGAAAGAAAAATGAAAGTTTTCAACACAAATCGACGAGACGGCGTTGCGAGATTCTCAGGGAGTGAACTACGATAACAAGCTCCAAAACATGAGCTGGTTCTACTACATACATGTGAACACGTTGTCCAAGACAAGCATGACCACATGGTAGTCTTATAACGAAACACTACCGAGTTCAGGGGGAACCATCACTGTGGATAACGAAGTCCTTGATTAAGCCCGGGTTAGCTCTTCAGAAGGAACTTCTTCTTCTTGAACAATTCAATCAGGGCTTGGGTGCTAGGGAATACATATGGAATGGGGATGATCAGTCTATCAAACCATAGAATACTTCGCACATGCGTGACTGACTTGGGACGATTCCAAAGGAAGTAAAACAAGCCTTCTCAAATTCACGGCGGCAACTTACATCAAGTACTCGTGAATTAGGGGAAGTCACTTCTTACATCAAGACATCTACTTCATGAGCTAACACAAAGATGATGCTTACAAAAGTTTCCAATGTTAGCTTTAATGTTCAACATGAATCATGGAGAGATAAGGATGTTCATTGATGGACTCAACAATAATTCATCCAGGTTTCCATATAGATGGAATTCCATGTCAATATGAACAAAGTGATAGCATTGGTCAGACCAAAAGATGTAACGGTGTATGATCGAGGGATCAACCACGAGTAAGACAACGTTACGATCATCATTGGTTCTGATTTGATTTGATAATAGCCCACACTCAAATCAAAGTTTTGTCAAGACAATGGATCCAACAACTGATCACGAGGATCAATCGATGAAGATATCATCTTTCTCCAACAAACACACAAACACAAGGATAACCCTTTGGCAAAGAGCTGAGTGGAGCAAGCTTTCATCTTCCAACTCTCCAAGTTGTCATTTAGCTTTACCAACTAGCTCAGGATATCCAACACAGATTCTCGGAGAAGGGGTGGTTTAAAAGAAAACCAACTTGATCACGAACTCAACATAGCGGTCAGGGAACAACCTGGTAATACTTCCGAGAAGATATTCGGAAAATCAAGAACCACCGATATGTTGCTAAGCCCGAGAACAATCTTGCTTTTCGGGGCAAGACGATATGATCAAAAGAGCGAGAGATTGACACAATCCTAACTCATTGATCAGAGAGTGCACCAGAAATAAGAACTAGGTAGCATAATCATTCTTAGAATGATGATTCCGTATCTAGCATACTAAGAATGAGATTACCGTCCATTAACTACCAGGCAATGGAGTTGCTAGGAGTATTGATTACACACATCACAATTCACTTGTCAGTATTCCGGTTACAACAACACGGAGATCAAGGAATGAACGATGATGGTGAGAAGTATCACTGTATCAAGAGTTCAAAGGAGGTGGTGCAATTCCCAAGACATTCTTGACATAAGGATGGTAATACTCCAGGATAGAACAGATTAGAAGCTGGATTAGCATTCTTCATCTACGAAGTACAACTTCTTTGACCCAATCCTGGATATGGATTAGGTACTGGAGTTTGCTTCTCCTAGTCATTCCAGAATAGAATGGCTTGACGGACCACAAGAGTAAAAGTCATCGATGAACACGAATGCACGACTACTCCTGACTATCAACTGATAGGAGGGGGGGTCATAAAACGACTAAAAGGGACAATTCAAGGAACATATATCTTTCTGAGTTGTGGATGCATAGATTAGCATGTCGAACTAGTTCAACATATTTCTTTCATATAACCCATGCAGAAAGGTAGGACTGGCAGAGTCACACTATGAATGGAGTACTACTCAAGAGGACTCTGGTTGTGATCTTTTGGTTCAGAAGAACTTCTGCCAAGGATGGTTCATGAAGAATGATATACCACGGACCTCGAAGACTATCACAAGGTTACTAATATCCTAAAGGTACGAGCAAACACTATCAACAAGAAGTAAGTATAATGAATCTTGGGTTCAAGAACCCAGGAATGGAATACCTACTAACTAAATGGCATCACGGGATGCTTTCAAGAATAATGGCCAGAATCATCACACTGGGAATATAAAGCATGGCTAGATTACTGGTGATCTTCTAAGACACCTAGGGTCATAGTAATAGCTACGACCTATATGTCGAGGCAACGGAGTACCTCAACACACCGACTAGTGTGGTTAATCTGGCCTAAAAGGACATTAAGAACAGGTAGGCATGATTTGCAAATGCATCATATTGTTTAGAGACCTGGGATGACTCGGACAACATAACGGCTGTAAATGCTCCGAAAGACTTTTGAGACTCATGCACAAGGATAGCATAACCACTCAACATCATAATGTCAAGGTTCTGAGACCAACAGTTTAACAAACGGAAGTACTTGAGACTAAACTGAGAGTTGAAACCACATTAACATGATCCTGATAAAAAGAAAGAGAATCCTAGTTTCTTAATCCCCGTAGAAAGAGGAAGGTGACTCGGATCAGAAGGTCACAGGGTAAAGGAGTAAAAAGAGCCTTACGTTCCCTTCCACAATCAATTCCCTTATATAACTAAAGAGTTTCTAGACACGACTTCGAACAGTTTGGCTTACTAATCCTACAGGCAGTCAGGCTCTGATACCAAAGCTGTCAGGACCCCGATCCTAAGTCACACAGGTCTAGCCTGTAACACATCATATCACTTTGCGGCCTCACGCACGGTATCCCCATGGGTGCCACCTTACCTGGCCCGGGACCCTTTGCTCATTTTGGCACATGTATATGATAGTGTCGCTAGCATCCATATGACAGAGAACCCGGGCCGACATGACTAGTTATAAACCAAAAGTGGCACTAAATTATAGAGACAATCATACATGACCCAGCAACGAACGTGTTGGTCATCAGCGTATGAACCCAAGTCGTAGCAAGCTACAAGGACTTAAAGGAACAACGCGCGACATTTCCCCTAAGGGACAGACACAGGAACGAAGAAGTACACATGCCGGCCAGCCTAAGTGTTCCGGAGCAGTAGCAAGCTACCAATGCTCAGTGGAAGCACTAGGAGGCGTTTCCCTGTAAGATAGGCTACCAAGGGTAAACAACTAGGTGTCGGATCCCACACATAGCAATACACATTACACGTACGTATAACATGCAAGTATGTGATGTACAACATGGCATCACAACATAACTCAACAACTCATATAGATAAAGGCCCAGAAGATCCATCATAGCATTTATTACAAACAGAGGTCACATGACCTAACATGCAGAGCATACACGCAACGGAAGCATAACATGTCTGAGTACAGACAACTACAAATGAAAAAGGCTGAGAAGCCTGACTATCTACGAGACCCTCCCAAGGGTACAAGACCGTAGCTGAGGTGACAAGCTAAACGTCGAAGTCCAAGCAGAACCACTAGTGAGACTGAAGTCTCTCTACAAAAACATAAATTAAGCAAACGTGAGTACAAAGGTACTCAGCAAGACTTACATCAGAACTAGCTACATATGCATTAGTATCAACAAAAGGGGGTGGTGGAGTTTGACTGCAGCAAGCCAGCTTTGACTCGGTGGCTATCCTAAACTACGAGTACAAGTAACTCTTTTGAGGTGGCGCACACGAGTCCACATATTCACCAATCAATACACCACTATGGATCCGCTCCCGTCTCCCTACGAGAAGGCCATCCATACCACTCACGCTTATCTTGCGTGTTTTAGAGTATCCACTTTCACTTGTCTATGAACTGTAAAGGTAACCCAGAAGTCCTTTATCGCGAACACGGCTATTCGAATAGATCATATATAACCCTGCAGGGGTGTACTTCTTAACACATATTTCCACCACTTAGTGTCTGCACATGACATGTGCTCGGCAGACTTCAAGCGAAAGCCAACGTGGGTGTAGACCACGACCTAACCAGCCACTCAAGTCTCTAGCCCAGGTTTATCGCCTATTTGGGTTCCATCCGTGGGGAGATCCGGCTGGGGTGTCGCTCACGGCCCCGAACGATGTGTACAGGGTTCCCGAGTCACCAAACGGGTGACCGGTACACCGTGCCACGTACCTGCCACGTCAAAGCCCACCCCGAGGGTCAACGCAACGCACGACCTCCAGTAAACTACAAACACCAGAAACTAGTTGCAACTCCTGGACAGAGGACAAGGGTAGTCAATAAGTCGAGCGGGGTCATATTTCAGGGCCCAACGTGTGGTAGTAGCTGTTCATGGATCAACCAACACAGAACTCAGTTCCTGAGGACGGCTACAATGAGACAACCCACCATGTACTCCTACATGGCCTCTCATCGCTACCTTTACCAAAACGTGTTCATACACTTGGCTCTCAACAGTAGGACATGTTCACCACATTCCAATTCATCCCCGATGAATCAGACGTGACACAACTCTAAGCAATAGCAGGCATAACCAGAAAGCATGAATGAGTAGGCACAACATGGCTCAAACAACTCCTACTCATGCTAGTGGGTTTCAACTATTTACTGTGGCAATGACAGTGCATGCAGTGGAAAGGGGTTCAACTACCGCAGCAGGTAACAGTTGAAGCGTTGTTGTCCTAATGCAGTAAAAGAGAGCAAGAGTGAGAGAGTGGGATTGTATCGGAATGCTCAATGGGGTTTTGCTTGCCTGGCACTTATGAAGATAGTACTGTGTCTTCATCAGTGTCATCGGTCACATCGTCGGAACAGCGTCTACTGAGAGGGGACAAACACCGGCAAACAAGAGAGAACACAATCAATGCAATGCATCAATATGATGCATGATCATGACATGGCAATATGCTGTTGATTGAGCTAATGCAACTAGCAACCATAAAATGAAGTTGGTTTGAACCAAAGGTTCAAATTCAAACTCCATATGTGATTATTCAAATGTCATTAATTGATTTGATCTGGTCAGCAGGTTTAACTTGTCCAAGCATGCATGAAAATGCCATAAACAGATTCCTTGAATTTTTCTGATCATTTCTCATATATAAATTATTTTCATCTGAGCTACGGTTGATTTTATATGATTTTTAGAAGTTTTGAATATTTTCCGAAATAAATAAATCATTTCTGATTTATTTTAAATTCCAGAAAATACTTATTACGTCAGCATGAAGTCACTGTGATGTCAGCAGTCAACAGGGGCTGGTCCAGGTCAAACCTGACCAGTGGGGCCCACTGGTCAATGACTCAACTAACTAAGCTAAAATAACTAACACTAACCTAGTTTAGTTAGCCGGTCGGGGCCCACATGTCAGTGAGTCAAAGGGTTAACTAATTGCAAATTAGCACTAATCTAAAATTAGCAGGGCTCTACGCCCACCTGTGAGTGTCTACTTAAGCTAATGACAGCAATTAAAACTTAACTAAAAACCTAAACTAATTAAGTCAGACGCCGGCCCCACCAGTCAGTGACTCAGGGGGAGTCAAACTCGGTGGGCTTGGGTCAAACCCACCGGCGTTTAGCCGTCGGCAAGGTCGAACGAGGCGGAGGGCGTCGGAAAACCCCCTCCGACGACCATTCGACCGGTGGAGGGCACCTACGGGACGCGCAGGCTCTTCCGCATTCAACGCACCACGCGGCAGCAGCTGGGATGGCCGGAATCATCGCCGGCGTCGACCTAGGCGGCGGCCGGAGTTCGGGTACCGACGGTTTAGGTGCTACGGTGCACGAGAGGGCGAGGGAGTGGGTGCGTTAGGCTCCTGGGGGCTTCCGGAGCATGGTGACGCACTCCGTTGTGAGCTCGTGCGGCTGTGGCCACGGCTACGCCATGGCCGGCGGCGAGAAGCTCTCGGCTGCGGGAGGAAACGGAGCTAGGGGACAAGCGCGAGCACAAGAGAAGAGGGGAAAGGAAGAGGCGCTCACGGCAATGCCGAAGAGGAGATCAGCGAGCTCGGGGAGGTCCAGGCGGCGGCGAATCGTCGGCGGCGGTCGTCGGACGCAGAGGAGGAAGACGATGGCGTTGTGGATGAGGAGGAGCTCCTGACGCTGCGTGACTCGATGGAGAGGATGAGGGAGGAACGGCGGAGCTCGGGGGCTCGTCGGAGAGGCGAGGGGGAGGCTGTGGCCGCGACAACGGCGAACGGCGGCGACAGACTGATACGTCCAAAATGTATCTATAATTTCTGCTTGCTCCATGCCTCTTTTGGGTGATATTACTATGATATTTATACACTTCCATACACTTTTGATCATATTTGGACTAACCTATTAACTTAGTGCACCCCAGTGCCAGTTTCTGTTTTCGGCTGTTTTTGTATTCCAGGTTTTCACGTTACGAGAACTGCCAGGAAAAATCCAGAAAAATTATATAAAAAATCAGCGTTCCAGAACCTACCGTGCGCCCGAAGGACAGCCGGGGGGGGCACCAGGGCTCCAGGCGCCCTGGCGGCGCGCCCCCCTGGGCCGCGCCGGGGGGGCGCCTGGGCCCCCCGAGGCTCCTCTGATGCCCCCCTTTGGCATATATTTAAAGCGTCTCCTGAAACCCTCGAAACAGGAACTCTTTTCGCGATCCCATCTATGTTCCGCCGCCGCCGGCGCTTCCAAGATCGGGAGCACCAGGAGAACTCTTCCCGGCACCCTGCTGGAAGGGAGGATCACCACCGGGAGCTTCTCCACCACCATGGACGCCTCCCGGATGAGTTGTGAGTAGTCTCCCTTGGACCATGAGTCCATGACCAATAGCTATGTGATGTTCTCCTCCCGTTCTTGTGCTTCACTAATTAGTCCTCGTGAGCTGCCCTACATGATCGAGGCACATATGTAATCCTTATGCTGTTGCTATGGTGAGTTTGCTGGGATCCGATGGATTATGAGATTATGTTCAGATTGTGTTTGAGTAATATATTTGATCTACCTCTTTTATATTTATGTTCGTAAGTAATTCTTGCATGTTCTCCGTTGTTATTTATTGCTTTGGCCAAGTAGTAGGTAGTGACTCCAAGAGGGAACGTTATGCTTGATTGTGGGTTCATGCCCCTCGATGACTAGCTTGAGTGACAGAAACATGAGTCTAGGGGATGTGCTGTTGCCACAAGGGGGAAAACAACGGTGCTTGTGCCCGCGGGTGTAAGGATTGTTTACTTTACGCAAAGTTCTTTTAATGCAGTTGTCTGTTGCATTGAGTTTACACTATGGGTGGGACTCGCAACTTAATACCAGCGAGATGTTCTGGATAGATATCTCAAGGTGGATGATTAGTAGTAGATATTGATGGATTTCGGTCTACTTACTTTGGCGTACCGCCCATGCTTTGAACCTCAACCTTTCTTACAATGTAGTCAGCATTGGTTTGCGCACATGGTCCTGTCAATTGCCCAGCTGTAATTCGTTTACCTCACATAGCTGTTTTATCGTCTTTTGGGAGAGAGACATCACTAGTGAACATCATGAGACTCCGGTCCATATCACCATCATTGATCACATCCGCTATTTACTTTTCCGCTATTTACTTACTATTGCAATTATACCTATCACTATTATCACTTGCGTTTGATCCTTTGTAAACTACAAGGCCGGAGGGATTGACAACCTCTCTGTACTCATTGGGAGCAAAGTTATTTGTATCTGTGTGCAGGTCCACGTTGATTGCTAATATCCGGCGCTGTTAGCAGTTGACACCTTCTTGTTGAAACTGGGAGTCTCTGGGAAATCGATCCTTGGTATTACCAAGGGAAAACTTCTGCTACACTGCATCTCAAACCTTCCACTTGGGGTAACCAACGAGGGGTGAGAAGCCACCTAGCAAAGCAATTTCTGGCGCCGTTGCCGGGGACTCCACTCTTCAAGATAGGGGAGTTGCACGCTATCTTTTACCTTTGCTTTTTAGTCTTGTTAGTTTACCTTTCAGTTTTCTCTATGTCTTTTCACTAGTTATGCTTATGGACAACCTTGCTATTGGATCGTTGCTTGCGGGAAGACGCCCCACACCTGTGGTGGTTGCTCCTCCCCCTACTGAAATTGTGCCCTATAAAATACCAGCTGGTATTATCGATTATGTTTTGGCTAATCGTTATGCAGGAGACAGACATCCCGGTGAACACTTGCTATATCTGTCACAATTATGTTCATTATTTAAGCTTGCAGGTGTATCGAGGGAGTTTGTCATGAGGAAATTGTTCGCCGTATCACTTATAGATAAAGCTTCAGATTGGTATAAGCTTCTCGATAACTCGCACTTGCTTGATTGGCAAGAGCTTATGTCTCTCTTTTATACTAAGTTTTATCCTCTTCATGAAATTCATCAAGACAGAAACTATATCTATAACTTTAGGTCTCGTGACGGAGAAAGCATTGCTCAAGCTTGGGGGATACTGAAAACGTTAATGCTAAAAAGTCCTAACCATGGGCTCCCCAAAGATGCTTATGTGGAGAGTAAGAGTACCTTTTTGCATGTGGATCATGGTAACAATGCTTTATGTGATACTTATATTGTTGAGTTTATTCGTGATCCCACTGAAAGTTATTAGAGAAGGGAATATATGCTTATAGATATTTCAATAATATCAAGTTCTCTCTCTTTATGTTGAAGGTTTTGAAGCTGCACTTGTTTTGTCTTCCTATGCTTATTGCTTTGTGCTTCAATGAATTATTCCATTGCAATATTCCTATGCATAGGAAGCATGTTAGTCTTAAATGTGTTTGGTATTTGCTTCTTGATGCTCCCTTTTGTTCTTCAACTCTTATTCCTACGAGAGCATCATTAAAGTCTTAAGCCTATCTTTATGGCTATAAAGAAAGAGCTCTTGGGAGGCAGCCCAATGAATAAATTTTATTTTGCTTTTGTTGTGTCTTGATGTTGTTTACTACTGTAGCATCATCATTGTATCTTTGCTTTTCAATTTTGTGCCAAGTGTAGCCTCTGATTGCTAGAAAGTTCAAAAGTTGTGAGGTGTTGTCTAGTAAACAGATTCTGTCCTTGGATAGAAAAATTCGTATAAAATCAACGGATCATCTTTTTGGTCTGGATTTTTTCGACAGCGTGCTCTATATAATTGTCTTTCGTGCATCTGTTCTGAGTTTTTTGATTAGAGTTACAGAAGTGCCCCGAAAAAATCAATTACTACCTGTTGTTCTGTTTTTCACAGATTCTATCCTGTTTTGCTTTTCCTTCATTTTACAAACCAAGAGCTTGCTTTTTCTTTGCAAAAACCTTTTGGCAATCTTGAGAAACAGTAGACCTTCAAGAATATCTTTATTTCCAGCAAGGTACAATTATTTTATTATGGGTACTAACCTCGCTAATCAGATTTTGATGAGTTATGTATGAAGGGAGTTTTCAAGTGTGCGAGGGAAGATGATAAAAAGAATCAGGAGTGTCAAGCGCTCAAGCTTGGGGATGCCCCCGTGCACCCCCAAGAAATATTCAAGGAGACTCAAGCGTCTAAGCTTGGGGATGCCCCCGTGCATCCCCTTCTCCATCAACATTATCAGTTCGTCTTTCGTTCCACTATATTTTAATCACTTCATGTGTTATGTGCTATGCTTGGAGCGTCTTGCTTTTAGTTTCCTTTTTAGTTTTTCATAACGAGTCGGAACTCAGCGTTCTTTATGTGGGAGAGAAACACGCTCCACTTCTACCTTGAACATAACATAGAATTTTCATGTCTATCTTTGTTGTGTGTGTTCTTCGTCTTTTAAATAGCTACTATCATGCTCTGCTCTTAGTATTCATGCTTATCTTTTTAAAGAACTTGGGTTTAGTTGGTTGCTTGAACTCTCTTTAATTATCATGCTTATCTTATTAAGAGAGTTTGCTTCCATTGCATTGGTTAATATGTCTATGATAAAGATGTTGCGTGCATAATGGCGCTTAGTAGTTCAGGTTTTCTTATGGTTAGTCTCAAATAGCTGGGGGATTCCCAATGTGTTATTGGAGTACCAACATGATTTGTTTGCCAATGATGTGGTATGGTTTAGTAATATCTTCCCTCAAGAATTTATTTTGATTGACTTGGCGTATGCTCACGCATATTTAATACTATAAAGAAAGTCTGTCAAGCCTTGATGATCTTTTGTTTCTGAGTAGCGATATAACTTCCATGCCTGATTCAATGTTGCTTTGTCGCTCTGCATGATTATGACTGTCATTGCTCTCTTAGTTGGTCGCTCCCAGTCTTTTGCTAACCTCCACCTGTACTAAGCGGACTGACTGCTTGTGCATCCACATCCTTTTAAACCAGTTATGCCATATGAGTCCACCATACCTACCTATATGTGGTATTTCACCGCCACTCCAAGTAAATTTACATGTGCTACCTTTAAAACCTTCAGTTGCAATATATAGCTCATGGGAAAGTAGCTTAAAAACTATTGTGGTAAAGAATATGTTGCTTATATATCTTATTTTCTTATAAGTTGCTTGCTGAGCGGTAACCATGTTTCTGGGGACGCCATCAACTGTTACACTTTTGTTGAATATCATGTGAGTTGCTATGCATGCTCGTCTTGTCTAAAGTAAGGGTGATTTGCCATGAGTTGAATGGTTTGAGTATGCATATTGTTAGAGAAGAACATTGGGCCGCCAACCAAAGCCATGTATCATGGTGGAAGTTTTAGCTTGGACATTAATCCTCAATCTCTTATGAGAATATGCTTAAGCATTAAAGAGGGGTCCATTATCTATTTTCTATGTTGTCCCGGTATGGATGTCCTCAAGTTGAGATCTATCAAAAACGAGAAATCAAATGCGATCTATCTCCTTAGACCTTTGTACAGGTGACATAGAGGTACCCCTTTGTGACACTTGGTTGAAACATATGTAATGCAATGACAATCCATGGAAATCCGAGCTAATTAGGACAAGGTGCGAGCACTATTGGTATTCGATGCATGAGGCTTGCAACTTATAGGATGTCTTATGCATAACACATATGAAGTACTACTACCGTTGAAAAATTGTTGAAAGTGCAACTAATCCCCGGGTGGTTTTGGAAATTAATAACAACATATATATCATTGAACTAATAGTTACTTGAGAATCATTTCAGAGAAGTTCAGTGATAAGGGTATGGAAATGTCTGAAGAAGTGGACCCCTCAAAATGCTAAGACAAGCATTGGCAAAAGCTCAAGACTCCATTTTTGGTTTAGTGATCCAAGATCACATTGAGTCCATAGGAAAAGCCAATACTATTAAAAGGGGATGAGGTTGTGTTGATGATCTGGTTGCTCAAGTGCTTAGTGATTTAGCTCCCTCAACTATCAGCAACTTTCACTACT
Source organism: Secale cereale (assembly GCA_902687465.1). NCBI lineage: Eukaryota > Viridiplantae > Streptophyta > Magnoliopsida > Poales > Poaceae > Secale > Secale cereale. The sequence continues at coordinate 231,673,932 of LR738714.1, forward strand.
AAACACACCCATAAGTAATCTCGGACAAACCGATTCTTCCAATTCAGTCCCACCGAGATGAACCACCTCAGCTATTTTCCAAACCCTAGAAATTTCGGTCAATCCGATTTTGAGTTCGGTCTCACCGAAACTGGACTGCCAACCTTCTGTAACCGTTTGTCATCATTTCGGAATATCCGAGTTGTTGATTTCGGTCCCACCGATTCTGGCAAGTTCGTACCTTTGACTCATATCGGACACACCGAGATGGTATTTTCGGTCCCACCGAAAACCCCAACGTTCACTATATTTGAACTTTCGGTCTGACCGAGTTTTCACTTCGGTCTCACCGAGATTGCTCAATTATGTGTGTAACGGTTGGATTTTGTGTGGAGGCTATATATACCCCTCCACCCCCTCTTCATTCGTGGAGAGAGCCATCAGAAAGTACTACCACTTCTACCTTACACTTTCTGAGAAGAGAACCACCTACCCTTGTGTTGAGATCAAGTTATTCCATTCCTACCATATGAAACTTGATTTCTAGCCTTCCCAAGTTGCTTTCCACTCAATCTTTTCTTTCACCACAGCCATATCAGTGAGGAGAGTTGAGTGTTGGGGAGATTATCATTTGAAGCACAAGAGCAAGGAGTTCATCATCATCAACAACATCTATTACCTTTTGGAGGGTGGTGCCTCCTAGATTGGTTAGGTGTCGCTTGGGAGCCTCCGTCTTCGAGATGTGGAGTTGAACCAAGAAGTTTGTAAGGGCAAGGAGATCGCCTACTTCGTGAAGATCTACCCCGAGTAAGGCTAGTCCTCCGTGGGCGTAGGCCATGATGGAATAGACAAGGTTGCTTCTTCGTGGACCCTTCGTGGGTGGAGCCCTCCGTGGACTCGCGCAGCCGTTACCCTCCGTGGGTTGAAGTCCCCATCAACGTGGATGTACGATAGCACCACCTATCAGAACCACGAGAAAAATCTCCGTGTCTCCAAATTGCGTTTGATCTTCTCCACCTCTCTTTACTACATGTGCAATTTACTTTCCGCTGCTTATACTCTAGAATTGCATGTGTAGGGTGATACTTGTCTTGATCTTAATTGTAAAACTGCCAAAAACTGCTCATGATCTAAAGGCAGAATTTTTATATTTACAATTAGTCTAATCACCCCCCGTCTAGACATACTTTCGATCCTACAAGTGGTATCAGAGCTTTGGTCTCCATTGTTTTGGTTTCCATTGTATTGGACTCCATAAGCTTGGTTTCACAACCTAGGAGAGTATGGCGTCTAGTGAGGGTAATTATCGTAGATGTCCTTACTTTGATGGTACAAATTTTGCTAGTTGGAAGCATAAAATGAAAATGCATATTCTTGGTCATAACCCAGCCGCATGGGGCATTATTTGTGTTGGTATGCAAGGTGAATTCTTCGAGGAAGGAAAAGTTCCGGATCACGAAGTTACACCGGAAGAGTTGCGGATGTTGCAAAACAATGCTCAAGCTTGTGACATTCTCTTCAATGCTTTGTGTCCCGAGGAGTTCAACAAAATCAGTCGTCTTGAGAATGCTAAAGAGATTTGGGATACTTTGGTTGAAATGCACGAAGGTACTGAATCTGTGAAGGAATCAAAACTAGATATTCTTCAAGGTCAACTTGACAAGTTCAAGATGAAGGATGGTGAAGGAGTCGCTGAAATGTACTCTAGGCTTGCTCTCATCACAAATGAGATTGCCGGCTTAGGAAGCGAAGAAATGACCGACCGATTCATCATTAAGAAGATTCTCAGAGCTTTGGATGGAAAGTACGACACCGTGTGCACTTTGATCCAAATGATGCCAAACTACAAGACTCTCAAGCCAACTGAAGTCATTGGAAGAATTGTTGCTCATGAGATGACACTTAAGGATAAGGAAGAGCTTCACAACAAGTCAAGTGGTGCTTACAAAGCTACAAGTGATGCTCCCACAACCTCAAGTGACAAATTAATTTCCAATGAAGAAATAAGCCTAATGGTTAAGAACTTCAACAAGTTCTACAAGAATAGAGGCAAAGAAAGAAGCTCAAAGTCTAGATCATATGATGAAAAGAGATCTTCTAGTCGTGATCGAAACTGCTACAATTGTGGAAGACCCGGACACTTCTCAAATGAGTGTACGGCTCCCCACAAGAGAAGAGAAGAATCTCCAAGAAGAAGAGCAAGAGATGAGTCACCTCGGAGAGAGAGAAGGAGTAGAGATGATCGTTATGAACGAAGACCCTCTCGGAGAAGCAAGGATTCGGAGAGGAAGGACAAGTCATCAAGGAGCTACACAAGAAGAAGACATCAAGCTCATGTAGGTGAAGGGGTCTCCGGCTTCGACTCCGACAATCAATCCGATGGAAGCTATCACTCCGACTCCGACTACAGTCAAGATGAAGGTGTTGCCGGACTTGCACTCGTATCCTCCAACTCCAACTCCTACGACTTATTTGATTCACCAAATGAGGGAATTGGAAGATGCTTCATGGCTAAAGGGCCCAAGGTAACACACCCTGAATTCATTGACTTTGATAGTGATGAGGATGACTTGCTTGGTGAAGATGAGCTCTTGCATGATAAATCTAGTGAGCTTAGTAACGATGAAAATGCTAGTAGTCTTTATAGTCGAGAAGAGTCAAATGACAATGCTATGAAGGAGATTGAGCGTCTAACTAAAGAACTAAACACTCTTAAGTTAGCTCATGAAACAACTCAAGAAGATCATAGAGAGCTCCTAAGATCTCATGAGAAGCTACGCTTCGAGAAGCTCACTCTAGAGCAAGAACATGAGTTTCTAAAAGCGATCAATGACGATCTTCGAAAGAAGAGTTCTTCATATCTTGCCAAACGACTTCTCTTGTCTAATTTCTTGCCACCTATTAAGACTAAGCATGACAAGTATAAGAAAAATTCTTCCTCTAGTAGTAACAATAACCATGTTAAATCCAATATTGTTGCTTCTAGTAGTTCTCTTGATTCCACTAACAATGTTTCAAGCCAAGTTACACTTGAGCAAGAAAATAGCTTATTGAAGGAAATCATAGAGAAAGGTGTCTACAAGAGTCTTGCCGGAAGCAAGAACTTTGAGGAAATTGTTCGCAAACAAGGAAGGCACCGGAAGAATCAAGGGATTGGTTTTGAGCGAAAGTTCAACGCCGAAGGTGTTGAGTGGGAAGAAGGTCAATACCCTACTCCACAGTTTGTTTCTCAAAAGGAGAAGTATGATCCTACTTCTTCCAATGTGGAACAAGCTCAAGATGACCTTCCACCAGAAGACCACAAGCTAAAGGCCAAGGACAAGCTTCAAGAGGAGATTGATGCATTCATTGAAGCACCTCAAGCCATGGTCAAGTGGGTTCCCAAGGACACATCAAGTTCTACTTCGTCAAGCTCAACTACAACCCCAAGGATTCCCATCAAGATGATGTGGATCCCGAAGAAGAAGAACTAGAAGGTTCTTGAGGGTGACTCCGCCAACATACTTCACTCACATTCATTTTGGCAACTTGTGCAAACAACTTCCACATCATGCACTAGTTCATGGAGTCACAAACCCTCTTGTTGGTAAGTCAAGGGACAAGGTAATCATTGCTTTCATGGACATCATCTATTGTGAACTTCAATCTATGTCTATGGATATTCTTGTTTGTTCCTTGTGGGACTAACCCATGTAGGTATTGAAAGTGCCCTAATCCAAAGGATAGCTCCCAACTCTTGATGATCTACATCAACATTGAGCATCCACATCTTCAATATCTACATGAAGTCTTCTACGACAACCCAAGGTTAGTTTGACCCTTTAAAAGGGGTTCTCACATCTAGGGGGAGCTTTGCTCTAAAAAATTGAGCTAAAGCATCTCCAAGTGATGTGAACACATCAATGCTTTATGTAAAAGTGGTAACCCCACTTGTGCTTAAACGATGAGTATGACCTATGATCAAATGTTCTCATTTGACTCCTAAGTCAAAATACTCATATATAGATGACCTAGTCATCGACAAACTGTGTGCTAGTAGCTAGAGTGTTGGTTGTGCATGTTTGACACATATTTCATTTGCTATCTTATTGTGTGAGCATGTTGAATGCATGATTTTATCCATTCAAGGACATCCATTTGTTGTTTTGATTGTTTTGATTTTTTTTCTGGCCAAATGGATGGACAAGAATGCCTAAGCACCTTCCCTAGCTATCTATGCTTTCTTGTCTCAAATTCTATTCATGCTCATATCACAACTTTGAACAAGTCATTTTCGGACCCTCCGAGTGAGGAGCACTCAGAGCCACCGATCCGTCTAAGGCTGACTTCCAAAACCTTCTAAGTCAATTTCGGTCTGACCAACTTCTCCATCTCGGTCCAACCGAAACGCTTAGACTGATCTAGGTTTCATCTCGGTGAAACCGAGTTATAAATCTCGGCGTGACCGATATGTGTAACTGCACAGCAGTTATCCATTTCGGTGTCACCGAGTTTTTCAACTCGGTCCCACCGACAGCATGGGGATATAAATACTGAGGGCAGCGCGCGATTTAATTCTTCAAACCGTTTCGCCCCCAAGTCCCCTGCTGCCGTCGCCCTGGTCTTCGGATCGTCGCCGTCGTCGCCTGTGCGCCCTCGCCGCAGGTCTCCGCCGCCGTCAACGGTCTTCTTCTCCGCGCCATTGCCGCCGTAGAGGGACTCCACCAAGTTAGGGTGAGTCTCGATCCCTCTCGTGCTCCCCATCTGATTCTTGCACGATTGGTTTGCCCTGCATCTAGCCACGTTTGAAATCTTCCTTAACATCAGATCAGATCGTTTTAGTTTCGAGCGAAATTCTTAGGTTTAGGTTTCCACGAAACACATCTCGGTGAAACCGATTTTGAAAACTCGAAATGACCGATTTGGCCTCTGGCCATTGCACTGCACTTTCGGTCTAACCGAGTTGTGCAAATCGGTGTGACCGAAACTCAGTTTTAGTGAAACCCTAGTTTATCGGCAGGACCGAAACCCATTTCGGTCTGTCCGAAAGTGGTGTGTAGGTTTCTGTTATACACTTCGGTTTCACCGAAACTGAAAATCGGTTTGACCGAAATGCATTCTGTGAAAACTCAAAACTAAGATTTGAACTCATTTTTTTTGCAAAAACCTCTGCAGTTGTGATAACTCTTCTACTCTGCCTATACCTTATCTATTCACAGGTTGTCAGCCATGTCAGATGCCAGTGACAGCCAGAACAGGTCTGAGTCACCTTTTGCAGAGATCCCTAAGGCAGATACTAGTCCTGAGACTAGTAGTCCTAGTGATGATGGTGAGAGGAGTACCCCTAGTGGTTTGCCTCCTGCAGCCACCAGGACCAGAAAGCAGAGAAATTCTGATGATGAGGACTCTGACTTCATTGCTGAGGAAGTAACCTCCAAGCCCAAGAGAAAAGTTGTTGCCAAAGAGCACCAAGGGCTTCAGTCGAGGAAAGGCACAAGCAAGGTCAAGCAGTCAGCTGTTGCCAAGAAGCTGAACTTGGAAGAGCCAGCTCCAAGTAAGGTGAAGAAAACTTCCAAGAGGAAGAGAGTTGTGTATGCTGAACCTCATGTTGATGCTGCTGCTGAAGAAGAAGAAGATGCACCCCAGCCTCCTCCTCAGAAGGCTAAGTTCATGGGTGATGCAATTAGGGCTCAAGCCACTTCTAAGCCCAAGAAGCCTGCTCAAGCCAAGGCAGCTCCTGCAAAGCCCAAGAGGACTACCAGGAACATCCCAGCCTCTAAGAAGAACAAAGGTGAGATGTCACCGTCTGAGTCTGATGAAGAACATGTGTTGCTAAAGCTCCGTCCCAAATTGTCACTCCACAACGATGCTCATCCTCAAGCCGAGGATATGAAGGCAAGGAAGGATAGAGGTCTCAGGCTATGGAGACAGTCTGATCCATATGCCGTGAGGAGAAGGACTGCTGTGGACCCCAGATTCCACACCAGAGAGCAGCAGGACTTCTATGAGACTGTGTTGATGGATAAGAAGCCTATTGTTGCAGACACCAGGTATGTTGACTGGAAGTACATTGACAGTGAAGAGCACCGAGACTTCTTTCCCCATGTGCATGAGAGCTTTACTGCATGTGGAGTTGCTGACTTTGTGGGTCAGAAGCTGACAGATTGGAATGACGAGATGATCATGCAGTTCTACGCCACAGCCCACTTCTATCCTGATGGCAAGATCACCTGGATGACTGAAGGTCAAAGGTTTTCTTCGTCTGTTGAAGAATGGGCAGAACTTCTGAATGCTCCAGTACAGAGAGAGGACGACATTGATGTCTATAGGATTCCTAAGAAGAACCATGATTCCATGAAGAACATGTACAAGGAGATCCCCGCAGCTGATTTGGAAGGGTGGAAGCTTGGCTCAGTGTACTATCTCCAGGCAGGTCTCACTACCACAAACACTATTTTGAGGCATACCTTGATGCCCAAGTCTGGAGACCACCGCATGATTCGAGGCTATTCTATCAACATGCTGCACATTCTTGATGAGAAGGCACCTTTCAAGGTGATGGACTTAATGGTAGAGACCATTAAAAGGACTGCAGCTGACCAGAAGAGGTCGTGTGGATTTGCCCCGCAGATTCAGATGCTCATCAATGCCAAGTTTGGCACGGGCAAATTCATATTGGATAGGAAGCACTTGCCACTGCAGCCAGAGCATGAAGATAACATTGTTGTGATGGATGAGGAGGATCCAACCTCAGTTGAAGGTCAAGCCAAAATTGAGGCTTCTAAGAAAGCTAAAGCTGATAAAGAGGCAGCAGCAGCAGCAGCTAAACCAAAGAGCTTCGGAGAGCAGATTCTTGAAGCTACCCAGAGGATTGAACAACGCCTGGCCAGCATTGAACAATCTCAGGAAAGCCTAGAGAGGATTGTTGAAGACAAGATCCACGCTCTGGACGTGAAGCTGACTGAGATTCAGGTGTCCGTCAACAAGCTTGAGGCAGACATGGAGGAAGCAAGGCAGGAGAGAGCAGAGCTCATGCAGGATGATCTAGTCCAGGACTCTCATTGCCAGACTGCTCAGGTTCCCAGAGGATCCCGATCTGCAGCTATCCCAGTGACTGACTCCAGGGCTACCACTTCAGCACCTCCTACAGCTCCAGCAGTTGCTCCAGCTCCAGCATCCACTCCTCCAGCGCAGACATCAGCAGAAGTCTTCGCCGATGCCGTCATTTCTACTCCGACATCTACCCAGACGGGAGCCGCCAGCAGAGCCCACAGTGACGTTTAGCTCTATGCTTTTTCGAACTTTTTGGTAACTTGTTGCCAAAGGGGGAGAAATTGTATAGATCATAGGGCTTCGAGAGAGAGAGTGCTCTTTCGTTCTTTTGCCGGTTTTCTTTGAGATACATTTGGTTCTTTTGGTTCTTGATACTTTAAGTGTGCTTGATACTACGTTTGATGCTACCTTAATGAGTGCTTGGTCATACTATGCTTTAATGTGTGCTTAATGCTTATCATATGCTATTCCTTTTTGTATGGCTATTTACTCATGTCTTGGTGATTGGGTGCATGTTATTCATTCTTATCATTTTGTGCGCTCCACCAAGATGTATGTGACATGGAAGAGTGACCCATAATCCTAATCGATTGTGCATTTGCATTCAAACGCAAATTTTAAATAATGCACAAATTTAGGGGGAGCTCTTGTTTATCACATACTTCTCAAAGCGACGATAGTATTCATTGATTATATCTTTTGTCGAAGCTTTGATCTATATGTTGTCATCAATTACCAAAAAGGGGGAGATTGAAAGTGCAACTAATCCCCGGGTGGTTTTGGAAATTAATAACAACATATATATCATTGAACTAATACTTACTTGAGAATCATTTCAGAGAAGTTCAGTGATAAGGGTATGGAAATGTCTGAAGAAGTGGACCCCTCAAAATGCTAAGACAAGCATTGGCAAAAGCTCAAGACTCCATTTTTGGTTTAGTGATCCAAGATCACATTGAGTCCATAGGAAAAGCCAATACTATTAAAAGGGGATGAGGTTGTGTTGATGATCTGGTTGCTCAAGTGCTTAGTGATTTAGCTCCCTCAACTATCAGCAACTTTCACTACTAAACACACCCATAAGTAATCTCGGACAAACCGATTCTTCCAATTCAGTCCCACCGAGATGAACCACCTCAGCTATTTTCCAAACCCTAGAAATTTCGGTCAATCCGATTTTGAGTTCGGTCTCACCGAAACTGGACTGCCAACCTTCTGTAACCGTTTGTCATCATTTCGGAATATCCGAGTTGTTGATTTCGGTCCCACCGATTCTGGCAAGTTCCTACCTTTGACTCATATCGGACACACAGAGATGGTATTTTCGGTCCCACCGAAAACCCCAACGTTCACTATATTTGAACTTTCGGTCTGACCGAGTTTTCACTTTGGTCTCACCGAGATTGCTCAATTATGTGTGTAACGGTTGGATTTTGTGTGGAGGCTATATATACCCCTCCACCCCCTCTTCATTCGTGGAGAGAGCCATCAGAAAGTACTACCACTTCTACCTTACACTTTCTGAGAAGAGAACCACCTACCCTTGTGTTGAGATCAAGTTATTCCATTCCTACCATATGAAACTTGATTTCTAGCCTTCCCAAGTTGCTTTCCACTCAATCTTTTCTTCCACCATAGCCATATCAGTGAGGAGAGTTGAGTGTTGGGGAGATTATCATTTGAAGCACAAGAGCAAGGAGTTCATCATCATCAACAACATCTATTACCTTTTGGAGGGTGGTGCCTCCTAGATTGGTTAGGTGTCGCTTGGGAGCCTCCGTCTTCGAGATGTGGAGTTGAACCAAGAAGTTTGTAAGGGCAAGGAGATCGCCTACTTCGTGAAGATCTACCCCGAGTAAGGCTAGTCCTCCGTGGGCGTAGGCCATGATGGAATAGACAAGGTTGCTTCTTCGTGGACCCTTCGTGGGTGGAGCCCTCCGTGGACTCGCGCAGCCGTTACCCTCCGTGGGTTGAAGTCTCCATCAACGTGGATGTACGATAGCACCACCTATCGGAACCACGAGAAAAATCTCCGTGTCTCCAAATTGCGTTTGATCTTCTCCACCTCTCTTTACTACATGTGCAATTTACTTTCCGCTGCTTATACTCTAGAATTGCATGTGTAGGGTGATACTTGTCTTGATCTTAATTGTAAAACTGCCAAAAATTGTTCATGATCTAAAGGCAGAATTTTTATATTTACAAGTAGTCTAATCACCCCCCCTCTAGACATACTTTCGATCCTACAATTGTTTCTATGTTTTCAAAATAAAAAGCTCTAGCACATGAGTAATCCCTGCTTCCCTCTGCGAAGGGCCATTCTTTTACTTTATGTTGAGTCTCCACCTTCTTTTAAAAGCACCAACTATTGAGAGCATGATTGTCATTCTGAGTGTAATGTGCATTGTCCCAAAGTAGCATTGTCTTTTGCATGATTGTGATATCGTTTATTTTGAAATCATTGTATCTAGTCATCACTTAAACCTTGGAGGTGCCCCTGCATTTATGTTTTGCTTCACTAAAGGGGGCAAGCTAGATATCACTTTATCATATTTGCACATCATGTTCATTGCAAATCTATTTGATGTTTCAGTATCATCTTGTAAAACTTTCAGTCCTTTGTGATTTTCTCATGAGGCAACTTAATTACTATAGATTCATTGTCTCAGTAAGCTTTTGTCATATGACTATGAAAAAGTCCTATATGGTTAATAGCATGTCACCACAGAAATTATTCTTGTTATCATTTACCTACTCGAGGACGAGCAGGAATTAAGCTTGGGGATGTTGATACGTCCAAAACGTATCTATAATTTCTGCTTGCTCCATGCCTCTTTTGGGTGATATTGCTATGATATTTATACACTTCCATACACTTTTGATCATATTTGGACTAACCTATTGTAATGCCCCGGATGTAATACTATCCCTTTTGGGCATATAATATATCTCCGGCTTCATCTATTCCATTTCGGGTTCTTTGTCTTTCGGGTTTCGTCGTTTTGTCGTGTGCGTGTGTGACATTCATTCATATCATATAGTCATATGCATCGCATTGCATTTGTGTTGTCGGTTGCATCCGGTTCCACGCGATCCTTCCCGTTGTCCGTTTCGCGTTCCGGAGCTCCCTCACGTGTCCGTGGCGTCCCGTAGGCCTACTTTGGTGTTTGGCCGTGTAACGTTACCGGTGTGGCGCGAGACTTGTCGTGTGTTGTTGTTTTGGTGTGCGTAACCCGCCTGTCAAATCTCGTCGCGTTTCGAGTCCGTTTGCTACCCCGACAGTTATTTGTGTGGGCTCAAAGTGCCTCCACTTTGTGGCCCAAGACAAACCTACAACAGCCCACTTCCCTCCTCTTGGCCCATCCTAACTCCCCTCGCGATCGGATCCGTCGGATCGTGATCGGAGGGCTCTAAAACCCCCCTAATCCCTCAAACCCTAGCACCTACCCTATATAAACATCCCCCATGCCATTTTTGGCAGCCTAACCCCCCTCCACCTACCTCTAGCCCCTCCTCCCCTCAATTTCTGTGCTTGGCCATATCCATTTCGCCACTTGGCAGCCCTCTCCTCGCAAGCCAGGAAAGCCGCCACCGTTTTTCCTTCGAAGCCAGCCGAGCGCCGCCGCAGCTTCGCTGATCGGGAATCGATCCCGATTTGGATCCCCGATCCGATCGAGCGCCAGATCCGTTGACCGATCGATCCGATCGATTGCTCTGTCTGGGCCAGCCTCGACCGCTCGGTCCTCCCGCATCGCCAGACTCCTCGCTCCACCGCCTCGATCTCCTCTGGATCCGCTCGCTAGGCCGAGGCCCCAGCCAGCCGCCGGCGCCAAGGCCTCCAGCCACCCGAGGCCCACTCTCACCAGCCACCCGGCCCAATCCGCCCGGCCAGGCGCGCCGCTCCACCGAGCCGCCCGGTCGCGCCCCGCCTGGGCTTCGCCTCACCTCCAGGCCGCCTCTCCAGCCGGGCCTCCGTCGCGGGCCGCCTCCCGTCGCTGACCGCCCAAAGCCCGAAGGCCCCAGCGCCTCCCCTGGGCCGCAGCTTCCCAGCCGCCGCGTCACTCCGCCGCTTCGGGCCGAGCCGCCCGAAGGCCCATCTCCCCGCGGACGCCAGCTCCCGCCGCGGGCCGAGGCCATCCAGGCGCCGCCGCCGGCCCATCTTCGTCCACCCGGGCCAGATCAACTCCTCAGGCCCGTTTGCTTCAGATCACATGAGGTTGTTTTCAAAAAAAACCTAGATCTAGTCCCAGATTTGCTTGTGTCTGATGCAGTTTTAGAATGATGATAACTTCTTGTGTGTTGCTCCGTTTTGCGCAAATGACATGTCCAGACGTTCGTGGTGACTAGCACTACGATTCATTCCATTGTGCCATGCATGTTTGTGGTCATCTAGATGCTTATTTTTCTGTTGCAAGAGTGCATCCCGATATAAACTACTGCTATGTGTTGTTTTTATGCCATCTTTGCATAGTGATATCTTTTAGCTCGTTTATCTGAATGATGCAAATGACATGTCCACGTGTTCGTCTTGCCATGCTCTACATGTTGCTTGTGTTAGGTTGCATGATAGATTTATTCTTGCCATGTATATCTTCGTTGCAAAGTGCCATGTGGCTGTGATGTTGTTTCACTTGTTATGAAATGCCATCTTGTTGAGCTCATTGCTATCGTTGTGTTTATCTCCATGATGCATGCTTGTATGTTTCGGAATCACCATCATGTGTACTTTGATGTGGTGCTTACCACTTGCCATGTTTAGTTTCGAGGTGACTTAAACTTGCTCTTATAGATGCCATGATGAAACTGCTGTTTTAACACTTAGTGGATTTTCACTAAGTCTGGAATTTGTAACGTTCCGATGCCATGTTTGCTTGCTGCTCTAGGACAAACCATGATAGTTTTGGGGTGGATCTTGATGGTTCCTTGTAGTATATATTGTTGACTTTCCATTCATGTTCTCACATGCTTATTTAAGTGGCTGTAGCATATTTAAATTTTGCTCCAAAATTTCAATAAAGTTCTGCTGTCAGGATTTTGTTGTCAAGTTCAATATGTCCAAGCTTGTTGCTATTGAACTGTGGCTCCTTTGGGGGTGCACCTTTGGACTTATTTGTTGTAGGATATATCTAGTTTATGTTCATGCTCTTTTCCATGGTGTTTGAGTGCTGTAGCTTAATTATCTAGTGCTCCGAAGTTGCTATGTTGCTGTAATTTTTCAGCTTTCGCCTATTTCTTGTTTCGGGCATAACTTTTAGCCCGTAGCTCCGATTTCAGCAAGTCTTATATGAAACATGATTGATTTTCCGTGTAGATTCATAATCTCCTATTGTTATCATGTTTTGAAGTGTTTTTCTTGAGTGCTATTTTTCCGTGCTCCGTGTGCTTCCTTAGTGCATCCATCATGCATCCATCATTTTGGTGTGCGCATTGCATCTTGTTGATTCGTGCCTTGTGTGATTGTATTGTTTAGAGCCGGAAGCTGAGACCGAGTACGAGTACGAGCACGAGGTTACCAACGAGGTTGAGCACGAGGACCCTTCTTACGATCCGAACGACTACTCTTCAGGCAAGATGACCGAACCCCGATAACATTACTATCTTTGTCTATTGCTAGTAGTTCCGCTCTATAGTTTTGCCTCGATGCCCATGTCTTTCTTGTCAGCCTCCTACTTGTAACCATGACCATGCTTAACCACCCTACCTATGCAAACCGTTGAATGGCTAAGTATGCTTCGCTCAGCCCCTCTTATAGCATTGCTAGTTGCAGGTGAAGATCGAAGATGCTTGCTTCATGTTGAAGTTCTGTTGGGTTATATCACACTATATAAATGCTTAAAAATGAAATCATCTACATATTGGCAAGGGTGGAAGGCTAAGCCTTTTGCTTGGTGATTTGTTCCACTCATGCCGCTAGGAACCGTATAAACCGGTGTTATGTTACTTGATTATGCGTTCCTCACACGGTTGGGGTGTATGGGACCCCCTTGATAAACCGCTAAGTGCTAAGTCTTTTCCAGCAAGTCCCAACATTGGTACTATTCGCCTAATAACTAATAAAACTTGCATAGGGTCTTGCAAACCCGAGTTCTTAATCAACAACCCCGGGCCAGTGCTCCACATGAGTGTTGGTCCGAAACGGGGAGCCTACGGGGTCACCACGAGGGAACTCGAGGATTGATATAAACCCATAGCTTCGCCCATCCGGTCGTTTCCTGAGACTAGATACGCGCGGCTACCATCAGGGTGTCGACACGCCGGGAGGATTTGTTGGATTAGCCTTACCTTAGTTCGGAGTATCTTGAGCACGGGATTCCGAGAATACTCGGGTCTTCCCACCTTGGAGTTGCGACTCCGCGGATCGTGGGCTTGTAATGGGCCAAGTTGGAACACCCCTGCAGGGTTATGAACTTTCGAAAGTCGTGCCCGCGGTTATGTGGCAGATGGGAGCTTGTTAATATCCGGTTGTAGATAACTTGACACATTGTTCTAATACACTACCAGCGTGTGTACCGTGACTGTCAATTTCCGAATAGGGATTCGGGAGTTGAACACGGTGGGGTTATGTTTGTTGAGCTTTAGCTAGGATCACTTCGTGATCATCTCTCGACCGAGGCCTTCTCTTCTCGCACTCTCTCACGTAAGCTAGTGCTAGTTGCTGCTGCAGACACTTATTCTTTTCTTCAGCCTTAACCTCTCCCAAGGCTTAAATAGTCTTGTTACCTGGGAACGGGATTGCTGAGTCCTCTGTGGCTCACAGTTACTTCACCACACCAGATGCAGGTCCAGTGGTGAGCTATCCAAGCGATGGCACTGAGCTAGACTGGGAGTACGATGAGGAGCGTAGCCGTTACTATGTTCGTTATCCTGATGATCAGTAGTGGAGACTTCTACTAGGATTTGATCTGACCTGTGGATTTAAGTTATGTTTGGTATCTTGTCATTTGGATTTTACCCTTAGAGGGCTGTGATGTTTTATTGATGATGATTGAGACATGTATTATATTTGTGTGACGTGGCGAGTGTAAGCCAACTATTTTTATGTTTTCCATCCCCATCTTTTACATGAGTTGTGCAAAGATACCAGACTTGCGATCATTCCAGCATGGGGTTATGTCTCTAAGTCGTGCCTCGACACGTAGGAGATATAGTCCCATCTTGGGCATTACAAGTTGGTATTCAGAGCCTTCTCCGACCTAGGAGCCCCCACTGATTGATCGAATCATTGACGGTCGAGTCTAGGCACAGACTGAAAATATTTTGAGTCCTATATTATATCGGGGAGTAGGATTTCTTTGCTTCTCATCCCCTTTCTCTCTGGTGAGGACTCCTGACGACTACTCTTGTCTCTTCTATCTTCAAAAATTGCACCAATTTTTTTTAGGAATCTCGCGAGTATTCTGGGATTGTTTCGATGTTCTTGTGACGAGAATATTGTTCTCGATGCCTCCTGACATTAGGGGTTGTGGCAGTGTCCCGGGGAGTTGAGCTTCGGGGTATTGTCGTCACAAGCATATCGCGGCAGTACTAAATACTTAAGACGGTCGACATCGAAAATATCTCCTATACGGTTAGTGGCAAGATAACCCCGACATCACCCAGTACTGGGGAGGTAGTTCGGGAGTATTGCCATAGCTTGTTATAGTGGATGCTTTTCGAAGGTCCGAGGTAAACAGTTTCCGAGAAAGACCGGTTATGTGTTGAAGGATGGATACAGCTGGATGTAGGTTTAGAGTTGATTGCGCGGTGCTTCCCCTGTATCCCCAACACTTGATTGCATAACTGGAATCTTTCGGAAATTCATAGGTGGGTTAATCCAGTAGATCGTAGGCATTCTTCCAACGAATGCAGGTTAGCGAGTTCGGGGTTCTACATTGAGTGAAGTGGTTTATGACCGATGTTCCGATCGGGAGTTGCATCTTAAAGGGTCCTTGGCTATGCTGATCTAGGGATTGCAAAACCCTTTCGTAACGCGTTCATATGCTTTCAGCACAAAGATGTTAGAACGAAGCTCCTATCTTGTGTTTGTTTCCATCTGTACCTTGTTGTTTTTCTTATTTTACCTTTTGTCCCCTATGTGGCTTCTCATGAAGATTGATGTTATCATTTAACTGAGAATTTCATTCGTTCCTCTTGTTCGAATTATTTCATTCGTTCCTCTTGTTCGAATGATTATTGTGAAGACTTGTTGCAATTCATTCCATTGATTCAGCTTATACCTTCTGTCAATCAATTGTTGATTCGTGGTCATCTCTTTCAGGATGGCTCCGAAAAAAGTTCCCAACGCTAACCCAGAGGCGGAAGAGGTCCCAGATCGTCCTCCTTCCCCTCCTCCTCCGTCTGAGGCTTGGAGAGCGATTATGCAGACTACAACTCAGAACACCCAGATGTTGATGCAGATGATGCAGCAGATGCAAGCTAATCAAGCTAATCAGGGTGTTCCAGGGAATCAAGGCAACTTCTTCAACCAGCAGCACCATGCTACTCTCAACCAGTTCTTGGCCAATAATCCAAAAGCTTTCAGTTACTGTGTCGACCCTCTTGATGCTGAAGATTGGTTAACTGACATAAAGAAGCATTTTCAGTGCAGTAACGTAAGGGAAGAGGATTATG
Organism: Secale cereale; assembly: GCA_902687465.1. Classification (NCBI taxonomy): domain Eukaryota; kingdom Viridiplantae; phylum Streptophyta; class Magnoliopsida; order Poales; family Poaceae; genus Secale; species Secale cereale. Next base: position 231,689,553 of record LR738714.1, read on the forward strand.
TGAAGTTTGCAGCCTTCCAACTCAAAGACCAAGCAGCTGACTGGTGGCAGCAGTACAAAGACTCCAGGCCAGGTCGTGTGATCTCTTGGGAGGATTTCTGCAAGGACTTTCGCTCTCACCACATTCCTACAAGTGTCATCGAGGGTATGCGTGAGCAATTCCGCAACCTGAAGCAGGGCTCTATGACAGTCTATCAGTATAATGTCAAGTTCCAAAACCTCACCCGCTATGCTAAGCAAGACATTCCTGATGCTAAGAGCAAAATCTACCAGTTCCGTGGAGGCCTGAAAGATGAACTTCAACTTGCTCTCACCTTGTTCGAGCCCGATGAATTCGACAAATTCTATAACATGGCTTTGAAACAAGAGGCAGCTCAGATTAAGATGGAGGCTTCTAAAAAGAGGATTCGAGATGCCGTTCACTCTTCCTCGTCGTCTCAGATGGTCTCGAAACAACAGAAATTTTGGCTTCCTCCTCCTCCAGTGATTCGAGCTCCTTACAACAACTCCAACAACTCCAACAACAAGAACTCTAGTGGTCGTGGTTTCTCCCACCCACCCAACTCCAACAAGCAGTCCAATCAACAGTTCCAAGCTCCAAGACCGAGTGTTCCTCCTGCCCGTCCACTTTCTGAGGTTACTTGCTACAAGTGTGGCCAGAAGGGTCATTATTCCAACAAGTGCAACAACCCAAGGCGCCTTCCGCCTCCTCCTCCTGTCGGTACCGCTATGGTCAAGCATGATCCAAAGGCAGCAAGGGTCAATCTGATGAATGCAGCACAAGCGAAGAATTCTTCTGATGTGATTTTGGGTAACCTCTTAGTTAACTCTTTTCCAGCTAAAGTGTTGTTTGATTCGGGTGCTTCATGTTCTTTCATGTCTCAACCATTTGCATCCAAGCACGATGTTGTCACTTCAAATTTGCCTAAGAGGTTGCAAGTTATTTCTCCGAGGAGACGTATGACTTCTAGTGTGTATGCTCCGGATGTTTCTATTCGCATGGGTGATTATCGCTTTCTGGCTAAACCGGTGGTCCTTGGTAATTCCGACATTGACCTCATCCTCGGGATGGATTGGCTTTCTCAGCATGATGCTCACATTGATTGTGCACGGAAGGAAGTCAAGATGACTCATCCTGATGAAGATGTGATTATCTTTGCCTCCAGGGATAACACTATCAGGCTTTTCTCTCTCAATGATAAGGGCGAAATTAATGCCATATCTCAAATTACGGTGGTGAACGAATATCAAGACGTCTTTCCTGAAGAACTTCCAGGCATGCCTCCACACCGTCAGGTGGAATTTGTCATTGAACTCGAGCCGGGTACTGAGCCAGCATGTCGGCGTCCGTACAAGCTCTCTCCCGATGAATTGAAGGAGTTGAAGAAGAAGCTTGATAAACAGGAGAGTATGGGTCTCATCAGGCCTAGTACGTCTCCTTGGGGCTGTGGTGTCTTATTTGTCAAGAAGAAAGATGGCACGGAGCGTCTCTGCGTTGATTACCGGCCATTGAACAAGAAGACGATAAAGAACAAGTATCTGCTCCCCAACATCAACGAACTCTTCGAGCAGCTCAAAGGAGCTAAAGTGTTCTCTAAGCTCGATCTCCGAATGGGCTATCACCAAATTCGCATTCGCGAGCAAGACATTCCCAAGACGGCCTTCAGAACGAGCTACGGCTCATACGAGTATACCGTCATGTCCTTTGGTCTCGCCAATGCTCCTCCTACCTTTTCGAGGATGATGCACTACATCTTCAACCCCTATACTGGCGAGTTTGTGCTTGTGTATCTGGATGATATTCTGGTGTTTTCCAAGAATGAAGAAGATCACGAAAAGCACTTACGTCTGGTTCTTGATCGACTCCGTGAGCATAAGTTCTATGCCAAGTTCTCCAAGTGCGAATTTTGGCTCGATAAGGTTTTGTACCTGGGCCATATCATCTCAGCTGACGGTATTGCGGTTAATCCCGAGAAAGTTGAAGCAATTGTCAACTGGGAAGCTCCTCGGAACGTCAAGCAACTCCGAAGTTTTCTGGGTCTTGCCAGCTATTGCAGAAGGTTCGTTGAGAACTTCTCCAAGATTGCCAAGCCTCTTTCCAACTTGCTTCAGAAGAATGTCAAATACTTTTGGTCTCCAGAGTGTGAAGTGGCATTCAGAACTCTCAAAGAAAAGCTCGTCTCTGCTCCAGTTCTTACTCCTCCAGATGAGTCCAAGCCCTATGAAGTATTCTGTGATGCTTCTCTTCAAGGTCTTGGTGGTGTGCTTATGCAAGATAAGAGAATTGTGGCATACACTTCTCGTCAGCTCAAGCCAAGTGAGAAGAACTATCCCACACATGATCTCGAACTAGCAGCTGTGGTACATGCTTTGATTACGTGGAGACATCTGTTGTTGGGCAGAAAAGTCGACATCTTCACTGATCACAAGAGCTTGAAGTACATCTTCACACAGCCGAATCTGAACCTCCGCCAGACTCGTTGGATTGAAATGATCCAAGAGTATGATCCCAGCATTGAATACACTCCTGGCAAGGCGAATGTGATTGCAGATGCTTTGAGCAGAAAGGCATATTGCAACAGCCTTCTTATCAAGCCGTTCCAGCCTGAGCTTTGTGAAGCATTCAGGAAGCTCAACCTCCAAGTTGTTCCGCAGGGTTTTCTTGCAAATCTTCAAATTGCAACTACCTTGGAAGATCAGGTCCGTGAGGCCCAACTCAGTGATGCCATGGTGCAGAAGGTGAAACATGGTATTGCAAAGAGCACTCCAAAATACAAGTGCTTTCGTGTTGATGAGAGAGATACCTTGTTCTTCGAGGACAGACTCGTTGTTCCCAAAGGTGATCTCAGGAAGCTCATAATGGAAGAAGCACATGATTCTCTCCTTTCCATTCATCCTGGCAGTTCCAAGATGTACCAAGACCTCAAGCAATCTTACTGGTGGACACGCATGAAAAGGGAGATTGCCCAATTCGTGAACGAATGTGATGTCTGCAGAAGAGTGAAGGAAGAACATCAACGTCCAGCCGGTCTTCTCCAACCTCTTCCTATTCCCGAGTGGAAGTTCGACCACATTGAAATGGACTTCGTCACTGGTTTTCCTAAATCCAAGAGAGGGAATGATTCTATCTTCGTGGTGATTGACAAGCTTACCAAAGTCGCTCACTTCCTTCCAGTCAAAGAATCCATCAATGCAGCTCAATTGGCAGAGTTGTATACTTCCAGAATTGTGTCCTTACATGTCATTCCTCAAGTTATCTCCTCAGACCGTGGAAGTTTGTTCACTTTAAAGTTCTGGGACTCCTTTCAGTCCGCCATGGGCACTAAGATCAGGTTCAGCACTGCTTTTCACCCTCAGACTAGTGGTCAAGTCGAGCGAGTGAATCAGATTCTAGAAGACATGCTCAGAGCCTGTGTCATCTCTTTTAGCATGAAATGGGAAGACTGCCTTCCATTTGCCGAGTTCTCTTACAACAACAGCCTTCAAGCAAGTGCCGGCAAAGCTCCATTTGAAATCCTCTATGGCATAAAGTGTCGTACCCCTCTCAACTGGTCTGAAACAGGCGAACGTCAACTTCTTGGCAATGACTTGATCTCAGAAGCCGAAGAAATGTGCAAAGTCATACGTGAGAATCTCAAGGCCGCTCAGTCGCGTCAGAAGAGCTACTATGACGGCAAGCATCGTGATTTGGCCTTCAACATTGGTGATCATGTCTATCTCCGTGTTTCTCCGATGAAAGGCACCCAAAGATTTGGTATCAAAGGAAAGCTTGCTCCTAGAGACGTCGGGCCTTTCAAGATTCTTGGCAAAAGAGGCGACCTAGCCTATCAACTTGAGCTACCTTCAAACTTCGCCAATGTTCATGATGTGTTCCATGTGTCTCAACTCCGCAAATGCTTCAAGGCACCTGAACGCATGATTCCGTTTGAAGAGATTGATCTTCAACAAGACTTGTCCTACCGAGAGCATCCCGTTGCTATTCTCGAAGAAACCGAGCGCAAGACCCGCAACAAGTACATCAAATTCTTGAAAGTCAAGTGGTCACACCATACTGACCGAGAAGCTACGTGGGAACGAGAAGATCATCTTCGTTCCGAGTACCCCTCCTTTTTTCAGTCCTAGATCTCGGGACGAGATCTTTTTGTAGTAGAGGAGAGTTTGTAATGCCCCGGATGTAATATTGTCCCTTTTGGGCATATAATATATCTCCGGCTTCATCTATTCCATTTCGGGTTCTTTGTCTTTCGGGTTTCGTCGTTTTGTCGTGTGCGTGTGTGACATTCATTCATATCATATAGTCATATGCATCGCATTGCATTTGTGTTGTCGGTTGCATCCGGTTTCACGCGATCCTTCCCGCTGTCCGTTTCGCGTTCCGGAGCTCCCTCACGTGTCCGTGGCGTCCCGTAGGCCTACTTTGGTGTTTGGCCGTGTAACGTTACCGGTGTGGCGCGAGACTTGTCATGTGTTGTTGTTTTGGTGTGCGTAACCCGCCTGTCAAATCTCGTCGCGTTTCGAGTCCGTTTGCTACCCCAACAGTTGTTTGTGTGGGCTCAAAGTGCCTCCACTTTGTGGCCCAAGACAAACCTACAACAACCCACTTCCCTCCTCTTGGCCCATCCTAACTCCCCTCGCGATCGGATCCGTCGGATCGCGATCGGAGGGCTCTAAAACCCCCCCAACTCCCTCAAACCCTAGCACCTACCCTATATAAACATCCCCCATGCCATTTTTGGCAGCCTAACCCCCCTCCACCTACCTCTAGCCCCTCCTCCCCTCAATTTCCGTGCTTGGCCAGATCCATTTCGCCACTTGGAAGCCCTCTCCTCGCAAGCCAGGAAAGCCGCCGCCGTTTTTCCTTCGAAGCCAGCCGAGCGCCGCCGCAGCTTCGCTGATCGGGAATCGATCCCGATTTGGATCCCCGATCCGATCGAGCGCCATATCCGTTGACCGATCGATCCGATCGATTGCTCTGTCTGGGCCAGCCTCGACCGCTCGGTCCTCCCGCATCGCCAGACTCCTTGCTCCACCGCCTCGATCTCCTCTGGATCCGCTCGCCAGGCCGAGGCCCCAGCCAGCCGCCGGCGCCAAGGCCTCCAGCCACCCGAGGCCCACTCTCAGCAGCCACCCGGCCCGATCCGCCCGGCCAGGCGCGCCGCTCCACCGAGCCGCCCGGTCGCGCCCCGCCTGGGCTTCGCCTCGCCTCCAGGCCGCCGCTCCAGCCGGGCCTCCGTCGCGGGCCGCCTCCCGCCGCTGACCGCCCAAAGCCCGAAGGCCCCAGCGCCTCCCCTGGGCCGCAGCTTCCCAGCCGTCGCGCCGCTCCAGGCCGGCTGCGTCACTCCGCCGCTTCGGGCCGAGTCGCCCGAAGGCCCATCTCCCCGCGGACGCCAGCTCCCGCCGCGGGCCGAGGCCATCCAGGCGCCGCCGCCTGCCCATCTTCGTCCACCCAGGCCATATCAACTCCTCAGGCCCGTTTGCTTCAGATCACATGAGGTTGTTTTCAAAAAAAACCTAGATCTAGTCCCAGATTTGCTTGTGTGATGCAGTTTTAGAATGATGATAACTTCTTGTGTGTTGCTCCGTTTTGCGCAAATGACATGTCCAGACGTTCGTGGTGACTAGCACTACGATTCATTCCATTGTGCCATGCATGTTTGTGGTCATCTAGATGCTTATTTTTCTGTTGCAAGAGTGCATCCCGATATAAACTGCTGCTATGTGTTTTTTTTATGCCATCTTTGCATAGTGATATCTTTTAGCTCGTTTATCCGAATGATGCAAATGACATGTCCACGTGTTCGTCTTGCCATGCTCTACATGTTGCTTGTGTTAGGTTACATGATAGATTTATTCTTGCCATGTATATCTTTGTTGCAAAGTGCCATGTGGCTGTGATGTTGTTTCACTTGTTATGAAATGCCATCTTGTTCAGCTCATTGCTATCGTTGTGTTTATCTCCATGATGCATGCTTGTATGTTTCGGAATCACCATCATGTGTACTTTGATGTGGTGCTTACCACTTGCCATGTTTAGTTTCGAGGTGACTTAAACTTGCTCTTATAGATGCCATGATGAAACTGCTGTTTTAACACTTAGTGGATTTTCACTAAGTCTGAAATCTGTAACGTTCCGATGCCATGTTTGCTTGCTGCTCTAGGACAAACCATGATAGTTTTGGGGTGGATCTTGATGGTTCCTTGTAGTATATATTGTTGACTTTCCATTCATGTTCTCACATGCTTATTTAAGTGGCTGTAGCATATTTAACTTTTGCTCCAAAGTTTCAATAAAATTCTGCTGTCAGGATTTTGTTGTCAAGTTCAATATGTCCAAGCTTGTTGCTATTGAACCGTGGCTCCTTTGGGGGTGCACCTTTGGACTTATTTGCTGTAGGATATATCTAGTTTATGTTCATGCTCTTTGCCATGGTGTTTGAGTGATGTAGCTTAATTATCTAGTGCTCCGAAGTTGCTATGTTGCTGTAATTTTTCAGCTTTCGCCTATTTCTTGTTTCGGGCATAACTTTTAGCCCGTAGCTCCGATTTCAGCAAGTCTTATATGAAACTTGATTGATTTTCCGTGTAGATTCGTAATCTCCTATTTTTATCATGTTTTGAAGTGTTTTGCTTGAGTGCTATTTTTCCGTGCTCCGTGTGCTTCCTTAGTGCATCCATCATGCATCCATCATTTTGGTGTGCGCATTGCATCTTATTGATTCGTGCCTTGTGTGATTGTATTGTTTAGAGCCGGAAGCTGAGACCGAGAACAAGTACGAGCACGTGGTTACCAACGAGGTTGAGCACGAGGACCCTTCTTACGATCCGAACGACTACTCTTCAGGCAAGATGACCGAACCCCGATAACATTACTATCTTTGCCTATTGCTAGTAGTTCCGCTCTATAGTTTTGCCTCGATGCCCATGTCTTTCTTGTCAGCATCCTACTTGTAACCATGACCATGCTTAACCACCCTACCTATGCAAACCGTTGAATGGCTAAGTACGCTTCGCTCAGCCCCTCTTATAGCATTGCTAGTTGCAGGTGAAGATCGAAGATGCTTGCTTCATGTTGAAGTTCTGTTGGGTTATATCACACTATATAAATGCTTAAAAATGAAATCATCTATATATTGGCAAGGGTGGAAGGCTAAGCCTTTTGCTTGGTGATTTGTTCCACTCATGCCGCTAGGAACCGTATAAACCGGTGTTATGTCCTTGATTATGCGTTCCTCACACGGTTGGGGTGTATGGGACCCCCTTGATAAACCGCTAAGTGCTAAGTCTTTTCCAGCAAGTCCCAACATTGGTACTATTCACCTAATAACTAATAAAACTTGCATAGGGTCTTGCAAACCCGAGTTCTTAATCAACAACCCCGGGCCAGTGCTCCACATGAGTGTTGGTCCGAAACGGGGAGCCTGCGGGGTCACCACGAGGGAACTCGAGGATTGATATAAACCCGTAGCTTCGCACATCTGGTCGTGTCCTGAGACTAGATACGCGCGGCTACCATCAGGGTGTCGACACGCCGGGAGGATTTGCTGGATTAGCCTTACCTTAGTTCGGAGTATCTTGAGCCCGGGATTCCGAGAATACTCGGGTCTTCCCACCTTGGAGTTGCGACTCCGTGGATCGTGGGCTTGTAATGGGCCAAGTTGGAACACCCCTGCAGGGTTATGAACTTTCGAAAGCCGTGCCCGCGGTTATGTGGCAGATGGGAGCTTGTTAATATCCGGTTGTAGATAACTTGACACATTGTTCTAATACACTACCAGCGTGTGTACCGTGACTGTCAATTTCCGAATAGGGATTCGGGAGTTGAACACGGTGGGGTTATGTTTGTTGAGCTTTAGCTAGGATCACTTCGTGATCATCTCTCGACCGAGGCCTTCTCTTCTCGCACTCTCTCACGTAAGCTAGTGCTAGTTGCTGCTGCAGACACTTATTCTTTTCTTCAGCCTTAACCTCTCCCAAGGCTTAAATAGTCTTGTTACCCGGGAATGGGATTGCTGAGTCCTCTGTGGCTCACAGTTACTTCACCACACCAGATGCAGGTCCAGTGGTGAGCTATCCAAGCAATGGCACTGAGCTAGACTGGGAGTACGATGAGGAGCGTAGCCGTTACTATGTTCGTTATCCTGATGATCAGTAGTGGAGACTTCTATTAGGATTCGATCCAACCTATGGATTTAAGTTATGTTTGGTATCTTGTCATTTGGATTTTACCCTTAGAGGGCTGTGAAGTTTTATTGATGATGATTGAGACATGTATTGTATTTGTGTGACGTGGCGAGTGTAAGCCAACTATTTTTATGTTTTCCATCCCCATCTTTTACATGAGTTGTGCAAAGATACCAGACTTGCGATCATTCCAGCATGGGGTTATGTCTCTAAGTCGTGCCTTGACACGTAGGAGATATAGTCCCATCCTGGGCATTACACCTATTAACTCAATGCACCCCAGTGCCAGTTTCTGTTTTCGGCTGTTTTTGTATTTCAGGTTTTCACGTTACGAGAACTGCCAGGAAAAATCCAGAAAAATTATATAAAAAAATCACCGTTCCAGAACCTACCGTGCGCCCGAAGGACAGCCGGGGGGGCCACCAGGGCTCCAGGCGCCCTGGCGGCGCGCCCCCCCTGGGCCGCGCCGGGGGGGCGCCTGGGCCCCCCGAGGCTCCTCCGATGCCCCCCTTTGGCATATATTTAAAGCGTATCCCGAAACCCTCGAAACAGGAACTATTTTCGCGATCCCATCTCTGTTCCGCCGCCGCCGCCGCTTCCAAGATCGGGAGCACCAGGAGAACTCTTCCCGGCACCCTGCCGGAGGGGAGGATCACCACCGGGAGCCTCTCCACCACCATGGACACCTCCCGGATGAGTTGTGAGTAGTCTCCCTTGGACCATGAGTCCATGACCAGTAGCTATGTAATGTTCTCCTCTCGTTCTTGTGCTTCACTAATTAGTCCTCGTGAGCTGCCCTACATGATCGAGGCACATATGTAATCCTTATGCTGTTGCTATGATGAGTTTGCTGGGATCTGATGGATTATGAGATTATGTTCAGATTGTATTTGAGTAATATATTTGATCTACCTCTTTTATATTTATGTTCGTAAGTAATTCTTGCATGTTCTCCGTTGTTATTTATTGCTTCGGCCAAGTAGTAGGTAGTGACTCTAAGAGGGAACGTTATGCTTGATTGTGGGTTCATGCCCCTTGATGACTAGCTTGAGTGACAGAAACATGAGTCTAGGGGATGTGCTGTTGCCACAAGGGGGAAAACAACGGTGCTTGTGCCCGCGGGTGCAAGGATTGTTTACTTTACGCAAAGTTCTTTTAATGCAGTTGTCTGTTGCATTGAGTTTACACTATGGGTGGGACTCGCAACTTAATACCAGCGAGATGTTCTGGATAGATATCTCAAGGTGGATGATTAGTAGTAGATATTGATGGATTTCGGTCTACTTACTTTGGCGTACCGCCCATGCTTTGAACCTCAACCTTTCTTGCAATGTAGTCAGCATTGGTTTGCGCACATGGTCCTGTCAATTGCCCAGCTGTAATTCGTTTACCTCACATAGCTGTTTTATCGTCTTTTGGGAGAGAGACATCACTAGTGAACATCATGAGACTCCGGTCCATATCACCATCATTGATCACATCCGCTATTTACTTACTATTGCAATTATACCTATCACTATTATCACTTGCGTTTGATCCTTTGTAAACTACAAGGCCGGAGGGATTGACAACCTCTCTGTACTCGTTGGGAGCAAAGTTATTTGTATCTGTGTGCAGGTCCACGTTGATTGCTAATATCCGGCGCCGTTAGCAGTTGACACCTTCTTGTTGAAACTGGGAGTCTCTGGGAAATTGATCCTTGGTATTACCAAGGGAAAACTTCTGCTACACTGCATCTCAAACCTTCCACTTGGGGTAACCAACGAGGGGTGAGAAGCCACCTAGCACAGACGTGTTCGGTGGTGCGGGGGAGAGAGCCAGGAGAGGGGAGAGAGATCTAGGGAGAGTGAGAGAGGGACCAGGGAGTTCCTGGACGTCTCAAGGCGCGAGGAAGAGGCAGGAGGTGGCAAGCAGGAGCTGGCCAGGGGCAAGCGCGCGCGACAGTGAGCTGCTCCTACTGGCAGGAGGAAGACGACGCGGTGAGGAGGTGGGCTGGGCCGCTACAGTGCTGGGCCGCACAGGTAAGTTAGCCCAGGTGAGTCTCTCTCTCGCTCTTTTCTAAAACTGTTTCTGTTTTCTAGTTTTGATATTTGTTTTGGCTTTAGTAAAAATGCCAGAGTATTTCCAAAAAATCATGGAACTAGTCATGGCTACTGTTTAGAATAAATCCAACAGTAAACATTTTAGTTTATGATTATTTGAGCATTTAAAATATTTTATAGCATTTAAATGCCCAAATGCAAATAGAGTATGATTTAAACCAGTGCCCAAAATATTCCACAAAAATGTTCACTATTTTTGGGTTGGTCTCAAAGCCTTGCCAAAATTATCAAACATTGATGAAGGCACTTTGGGTCATTGGAAATGATTTTATTTTTGACCCTAGTTGAATTCATTTGGTGCTAGGGTTTGAACACCCCCATTTCCAGTTTCTGAGAAATACAAACATGATGCACATGAACATGCAGAGTCAAGGAAAGGCTAAGATATAGGGCTGTGACATTCATCATGAGTTAATTCATCCTCAAAGTCTTCTTCAAGATTCTTGTTGGAGAAGCTCAAATATTCTTCTTCTTGCATTCCGAAGTGCAAATCTTTCAAACTTTTCTTTTGAGATGGCGTTATGTCATTCTTAACAATTTCCTTCATGTTGCATGATTCACAAGTTATCAAGAATGAAATATGTAAACCCATCATTTTCTTTGTTCAGGAGATATTGCCAACCCCTCAATTTTATTCGTTGGAGTTATCTTGAGTTGTATTTCACCTAAAATCCTTCCCTGAGGATAAATGACCCAAGTTCTTCATTTATCCCTGCGGTGAAATAAGTTTTTCGTCTCCTTGTTGATCTCAATCAAACAAATGTTCTCATTAGTGGCCGGTAGTCACCTCATTATATTGAGATGTTTTCCATGAGCCCACGAGAAGCATATCTTTTGCTTGTTGATTCTTCCAACAACTCCATTCAATCCTTGTTTCTAAAGATGCTTCAAATTCATTGGTGGTGGAAGTTATCATTTTCTTCTACTTTCCTAATGAACTAGCTTCTATTCTTTCGTTCCGGAGGTATTGTGGTCTTGGTCGCTTCGTCCCGTCATCTCGTTTGGTCAAGATCGTGTTCTTTTCATTTCAGGTCCATTTAATAGTCTCGTGTCCTCCATTCAAGTTCTCTCATCTTTTCATGTATTGCCCCTCTTTTCAATCGGCGTGCTGTCTGAAATCCTACTTACCCCTTGTGCCATTTTTTCGATAGTTTCGAGGCAGTGTGTTGTTGATTTCATCAAGTATCATCCAATCTTCTCAAGTTCATGTTAAATTACTTCCATTTTGAGATAGAGTGTTGTCCAAATTCTTTCGTTCTTATTCCTTGTCTATCTTGTTTGGAGTGGTTTTTCCATTCTTTCAACATCTCTGAGCTCTTGTTCATGTCTTTCGAATTACAAGGTTCTCGTAATGTTCCTTGTTCCTCTTTGCTAACGGAGTGTTTGCAATCTGTTTCATCTGCATTGTATTCTTTCTTTCAAGTTGTTCAACCTCTTAAGGTTCATTGGTTTCACTAGTTTGTCGGAGAAGCAACTTTGTTTTACCTTTTCCTTTTCCGTTTCTATCCGGTACCATCTCCAGGATCTTGTGTTGAGATCCTCTGTTAGTGTGGGAGAGTTGTGACGCCCCAAGACCTACGCTCCAGAAGACTTCCATATATTTCGAGTGTTATCGTGAGTTTTATTTGCTTGCTCTATTTTTATTTGTGCATTGCATCATGTCATTAATCTTTCCAACTCAACTAATAAATAGTATGGATCTTCGGTCCATTTAAATCGAGGGAATTCACATGGTGATTTCTCTTTAGAACATATCCTTCCAATATCTTAGGGAGCTATATTAAACCATCCCTTTGTCTTGGGATCAACTATAACGAAATTGCACCATTCTTAAATTTCCTTTTTATCCAACTCAACTTCATTTCTTCCTTTGAGGCATTTTTGTAAAATTGAGTTCACTTTATCCACAAATGTAATAAATCTGCCCATAAATCACATCTAGTGTGTAGGGTCACCTCCTATAATTTCAACCCATTTGAAGTTCATTTGGTTGGGTTTCGAAATTCAAACAAGTCGAGTTTAATTTAACGTGTGTGGATTTTACTTACTCTAAAAATCCTCAGGACATTTTTGTTAAATTCCTCTTTTTTTGTGAGCCTAAGAAAGTACTCTCTTGCTCAAACCCTTTTCCTAACTCTCTCTCTCTCTTTTCTTGCAAGTTCTGCTTTCTTTAAGAAACATAAATAGAAATTAGAGTAGGGAGAGAGAGCCTAGCAGGCTAGAGGCCTACCGCGGCCTCCACTTAGGCAAGCCCATCTATCCAATCCCCACCTATCCCTAGTCAGCCCGACCCCCACTATCCTCATATCCCCTTTTCACTCCCAATCCCTCTCGTCCCCTCTCCTTCCCCTTCGTCCTCCTCCTGCGCCGCCAGGCAGGGGAGAGGCCCATGCGCCCGCGCCCACTCCCTCCACTACAGGAGGCCGCACCCGCTGCACCGTACCCCGCGCCCGCATCTCTCCTCCTCCCGCTCTCTCCCTCGCGAGCTCTCCACCTCCTACAGCGTCGACCAAGCCGGCCCTCCTCGTGGTGCCGCCGTTGGACCTCCCCGTGGCCCTCGTCGGCGACCTGCCTCACCCCTGCCTCGCCCCTCCCGGCCTCTTTCTCGCCACCCGGTCCCATCCCTGCCATCGACCTCGAGCGCCCGCAACAGTCATCATCGTTGCACGCCGTGCTCGCACGAGACCTGCTCCAATGCGCCCTTCCTCCTCTGCTCTGTATCCTTGCGTCGGCCCAGTCGCCAAGTCCCGTCGTCGGAGCTCGCCTTCGTCCTGACTCCGGCCGGATCAGGCCCCTTCTTGTTGCACCCACCGGATCCGCCCTCCCGTGACCCAGATCCTCTTCCGCCGCCCATCCATGGAGCCATGGCCTCTCTAGCAGCTGCTGCTCCACCGACACAACCGGTTGTAGCTACCAAGATCGCATCCTCGCATTTTCTGCAGCCACCCCCATGAGCTGGTTCTACCATGACCACATCTGCATGCTTCGTCCGTTCACCAGGACCATCGCCTCACTGCCCTCCTGCGCCTCCGCGTCCTGTTGATGTTGACGCCAAGACCGCAGCTCCAAGACCCATCAACGACAAGTACCTTGCAAGACTTGGATGTCCACCAAGATCAACTACACCACTCCGAACTCGATCCACCCCGAAACACACGATTTGAAGGTATAAACGCTGGGACGACCTTCCGAGAACGAATGCATGTTGTATGAGATGCTCGCGTTTGCACCGTGCCTGACTTGTTTCATGTACGACCCTCTTATGCCTTGTCGCCGACCCATGGGAACCCGGTAACCGGGAGCACCCCACCATCTTGCTTGACTCGCTCACGCCACCCTTCTTTTGCATCGGCATCTCATTGAGTTGTCGGAACCAGAACGTGCCGTGGCATCATTTCCGTTTTCGCCGCCATGACACCCCTTTCTTTCCGTCGTGGTGACCAAATGCTCCTTATCATGTACATGTCAACTTTTATCAAAATTGCATAAAACTTGCAAATGTCATCCGCATCATGATAACAACATTTAAAATGTTTAAAATTGTTGTTTGCCTTAATAATTGCTAAATATGCACATGGGGATTTTTCAGAATTGTTATTGTTATTTCTGTCCTCATTTAAAATTCCTAGATAGTTAGTTTACTTATACTTCACCTCTTGACATTTTAACCAACATTTAAACTTGTTTTGTACATAAACGAGAGCGAACTAAATAATAGAATGTGGTGTTTTGTCAATATACAGCTCATTGCATATTGAGCTCCACTTAAATTGTTGTGTTGTTTATTGCACTTTGCCATGCCATGCATATTTATACCGGACATGCATCATACTTGATTGTGCATCAGGCCTTGTTTATTCTTGTGTATTCACCGTGTCATTTGCTTCTTTCCGATTTGCTTCTGTTGTTAGCTTTGGTTTCGTTCCAGAGTTGTGAGGATTTGTTCGACTACGCCCATTTGTCTTCTTCATGGACTCATTCTTCTTCCTTGCGGGATCCCAGGCAAGATGACCGTTCCTCGATATCACCTCTATCTTTGCTTTGCTAGTTGTCTCTAAGGGAGTCCTGGATTGAGGGGTCCTCATGTGGCCGGATAACTCGTGGTGGGCTGGACTGGTGGGCCGTGAAGATCATTGTTGAAGATCGTCTCTCATATTCGGATAGGACTCCTGTATTCTTATAATGGCAGGTTTTAGGTTCGGGTGTAATTTTTCCTTCATCTGCAAGATGGTTACGTACAAACCCTAGGCCCCTCCGGTGCATATATAAACTGGAGGGTTCAGTCCGTAGAGGCTAATAGAGAATCATAACATCCTCATAAGCTAGACTTTAGGGTTTAGCCATTACGATCTCGAGGTAGATCAACTCTTGTAATCCTATGTCGTAGACCGAAGGACTGATGGATCACGTCATCAACCACGACGGCGACACCGAGGGAATTTTCCCTCCCGGACAACTTTTTGTGTTTGGCGGCTTCATGCTCCATGCCAACACTGAAGGTCACCTCGAGCAGGTTGAGAGCTACGCCCCTGGCCATGAAGTCAGGTTTGGAAGCTTAAACTACGTTGCTGATATCCGCGGAGACTTTATCTTTGATGGATTTGAGCCCACGGTGACCTCTCCCTGCCATCACGATGAACACGACCTAACACTGTCAATGGATCAGGAAATAGCACCTGTAACAGTTCTGGCCCTAGATCTAGAACAAATTGCGTCACCCGATGTGGGGACCCCGACTTAGAAGTCGAGATCACCGAATGCACGTGTACAGTGATCCCAGATATCAATGCTCACTGAACACACAGAAGCTGAATAACAAGAGTCTTACATACATACAAATAGTCTTACACGAATTATGGCCATTATGGCCAAGTCTTACATAGATAGAGCCTCACGGGCTGAATAGCAAATAACTCAAATAGCGGAAGTCTTCGATAACGGGTAGAATCCATGCCATCTGCCTTAACCCTACAGGCATTCTGACTGGGATAGCGTCCTAGTTCGCATGCTCGTCTCCAAAGAACTCTTCCTCATAATCCTGTTCTTTCATGCCTGGCCAATTAGATAACCAATGGCAAGCCAATGAGTACTTTGAATGTACTCGCAAGCAACCCATGATGTGGTTCAAAGTAACAATGCAATTGAACGGTAATGAACAATCTAGCAAGGGCTAGAATAAACATTCTACTATCAAGTTTATGCATCAATAACCTCGCGTAACCTCGAAGACAGGTTACCGATATCAACATGAATAAGATTCAACTCATCGAGTCAAGTCACCACCTTGACTCACATATACACGCATGGTTTCACAAACATTGGACGTAGCCCAAGAGCGGTTACCCAACTGTCCATGACCGTGGACACGGCTATTCGAATAGTTTGACACTCTGCAGAGGTTGTACACTTTACCCACAAAATCCGGGGATCTTCCGTGTCATCCACGACCCGCGGTACCTCAAGTACCCGGGGTAAGCACCCGGTCATTATCTTTCCTTAGACGACACTAACATAGAGTCCACTCGTTGGTACACGGCCCTCAGGTACAAACAATAGATTACGGGACTTTCCCTAACTTCAATGTCACGCGTACCCGAAGGGACCAACGTTGTGTCTGGTGCCCTGTAAAAACAGTCATGGCCGTCTATCCAAGCACGACCCCGTCCCGGGAAAGACCTCATGTCTTCCCGTCACTAGTAATGCGGGCACCATGCTAGTATCGACCTAAGTAATCAATAAAGCCCCGTCCCATAAGGAGTAGTGTGGTTGCACTTGTATGGTTGGAATAACGGTCGCAACTTAAACCAATCCGTTTGAAAAACACACACACTTGCCTCGGTACACCACTTCGTCATCAAGTGGTCACCCAACTCATCATCATCTC
Organism: Secale cereale; assembly: GCA_902687465.1. Lineage (NCBI taxonomy): Eukaryota > Viridiplantae > Streptophyta > Magnoliopsida > Poales > Poaceae > Secale > Secale cereale. Next base: position 231,705,719 of record LR738714.1, read on the forward strand.
CCTCGGGCATGAATGGCACCCGACGGGGTTTTATGTAAAGACTTCAACCACGAAGGTTCATGTCACACATGCATCACTATTCATTACTACTACCCATATGCATGTCATCTAGCACATAGCAAGATCAAGATCATGGCATGCATCATATGGTGGAATCAACTAGGTCACTATCGTAACCCTAACATCATGCATCGGAAACATACGGGTTCCGAAGAACAAGTGTATCATGGTCAAAGGGCTGCTTGCCTGGATTGGCTTGGTCTTCAAAGTCTTCAAATCCTTCTCCTTCTTCTTCCACAGCAACTTCGTCAAATACGGGATCTATACGTCGCATAATAACAACGGAAAAATAAGACCACAAATAAAACAGAAAAATCAAAGTGCTCAGAAAAATGTCAACTTATTTTTGTAAAATACTAGAGGAATTTCTAAGATGGGGAAAATTCATAGTTGGAGTTTTGGAGTTACAGAATGGAATCTATTGATTTTAGAACAGGAGTTTTACTGCTCAAATTTGAATTTAAATTTGAACAGAACAGAAAAGTTTCATAGATGTGAGTGAAAGTGGTACCATTAAATAGGTTGGAATATTACAAGATTTTAGGAGTTGGAATTATTTTATTTGGACCATTATTCTTTTCTGTAGAAATGTTTAAAACAATTACAGAAAGAATAAAGAAAAATCACCCCTGTGCAACTGGGCCAGAGGGCCACAGTGCACGGCCCAGGGCGGTCCAGCCCGGCCGAACGGGTGCCTGCGCGCGCACGTCAGGTTTTTGAACCTGACGGGCGGGGCCCGTGGGTCAGTGGCAGAGAGGAGAGGGAGAGAGGTGTGGGGATGACAGGCGGGGCCCGCCTGTCATCTCCAACCTTGCGGCCACAGCGACGGTGAGCTCACCGGCGAGGTTTCCGGCCACGGCGACGGCAACGGAGGGCAGGAACGTGACCAGCGTTGTGTTGCCCATGTAGGGGTGGTGGTACGGCACGCCGGGGAGGTCGGGTTCGCCGGCGGCGAGGTGGGACGGCGGAGGCTCGTCGGGAGGTTGTTGCTCCGGTCGTTTCCGACTGCCACAGAGAGGGGAAACAGGGGGGAAAGGGTCAGTGGAGCACGGCGATTCCGAATCGGGCAAAAGAAGGGGCAGGGGAGGCCCGTACCGCGAGATCACCAGCGGCCCGACGCGGCGGAGCTCCGGTCGATTCCGAGCACTGGGACCTCCTGGGGTCGAACTGATGGTGCTGGGGGGCTCAGTGAGGTGAGGTGAGGCTGTTGATGTTGCTGGAGAGGCCCGGGGGGTCCTATTTATAGGGGGTCGACGGAGGCCCATGGTCCAGTGCGCCAGTGAGCTCCGGCTCGAGGCTATAGCGCACGGGAGGCAAGGGGGATGAGTCCATGGTGTTGCTGGACGAGCTCCACGTCCAGTAGAAGTGAGAGGAGGAGCGGGGGAGCTTCTGGAGCGAGCGCGCATGCGAGGCAGAGGAGTGGCCATTGCGGGCGGCCAGCGCGCGTGCGACGACGACCACTGGAGGGCGCGGGAGGAGGGGGGACAGCGCCGGGGAGGTTGCGGACGTCGAGAGGCCTCGACTGGCGCGAAAGAGGAGCCCGAGGCTGTCGGGGGCCAGCGATTGGCTGAAGCCACCGTGCGGAGGTGCACTGTAGCGTGCTCCAGAGCGTGCGTATTGCTGGCATCATCGTGCCCTCGCCGTTCTGGTCAAAACCAACGTGCCCAAGAGTGTCTAGAAGGTTGAGGGAGGAGTAAAGAATTGGCCTGAGGCCTTGGATGCCCTGGAGATGCTGAGAGAGAGGGAGGATGCTGGTGACTTGGTGAAAACTTGCTGTCCACCAAGGTAAACTGGGGTTCTTACCCCTCAATCATGGAGCTGGGGTGTTGGGGAAGTTACTGGGGGTAGCTAGTAACTCAATGATCACGTGGTAAAAAGTTGAGGCCATGGAGAAGAGTAAAAGTGATCAAGATGGAGGTTTTAGTAAAAAGCCAGAAGGTGTTTGATCAGTGTTTGGTCAAGCAAATGACTTCCACTTGACATGGCACTTAACAGGATCGAAAGACATGAGAAAATAGGGTGCTTCACCAAATTTGGGCTCATTTGAAGAAACTAGCCAATGTAACTTTGGTGAACCCTAGAAATCAACAGAAACAGTTTCATCTTGATTGAGTCAAGCTAATCATCTCCCCTTGATGCACCACTTGGTGTGGCATCATCATTTGGGGTATTGATCATGCCCACAAAGTTTGAAGCTCCAGATAAAAAGTTGGTAATGTAAAGTTGTTCAAATTTGCATTTGAACAGAAAGGGTTTTGAGGTGATCTGATCAAGTTGCTCTATTCCAAATCTTGTGCCATTTGGTCTAGATGCCTTATTAGGCCATTCTAGCATGTGCACCAAGTTTGAGAGCATTTGGACAAGTTTGGCAATGTAAAGTTGCTCAAACTTCAAATATGGACAGAATGGTTATGAAGGGGTTTGAGGATGTTTCCTTGCTTCCCAAGGCATGGGACTTGGCAAGATCATCAAATATGTCATATATGACATGATAGAATTTCCCTGGAATTTTTGGAGAAAATTTCCTTTGTAAATATTTCAAAAGCTTGAAATATCCAGAAAGGGTTTTAGAGGGTTTAGCCCATTATTTTGAACATGACCAAGTGTTAAAACTCTTATATATGGACAATATATGTCCTCTGAGTCTCTCTGAATTTTGGCAAATATTTTTGAAACAGTTAAATAAATTTCCCCTAATAAAGACCATTTCTGGCCTTAAGAAAAAGCTTTTAAATAAAATAGGAAAATAACTTTTAAAATTATACCTTTGTGGTTTCTGGGAGTCCTATGACTACTAGGTCTCAAATGAACCTTTTGAAATAGTTTTCTCACCCTAAATCAAGTACTTGAAGTGCAAATCTCAATTCAGGGGTTTTTGGAAAACTAAATTTATAAAATACATTTTGGCCAAATTAATTTTGTAAGAAAATACTATACTGTTATATAACACTTGGCATGATCATTGGGCAGAAGTTTTGGGTATGGAGATGAATTTTACAAGAGGTTATAGTTGACTTTAATGAGCACAAAAAAAAGCACATGAAGAAAACTCAATTTCAAATAAATGCCAAATGATGCTAAAAAAAAATTTGCTGGTCCAAATTTTCATGCTCCAAAGGTACAAATAACATGTTACAAAATGCAGGGTGTGACAGACCTACCCCCCTTACAAGAATCGCGTCCCCGAGATTCCTAAACTAGGTTTTAAAAGAGGTCGGGAAACTCGGATCTAAGATAGTCTTCTCGTTCCCAGGTTGCTTCTGCTTCGGTGTGGTTGCTCCACTGGACCTTGAAATACTTGATGGTACGGCTTCGCATACGTCGTTCTGCTTCGTCCAGAATGCGAATGGGCTTCTCGCGGTAGGTCAAATCAGGCTGCAGATCAATGGCTTGGTGATCCACATCCTTGTAGAGATTGGGCTTGTCCGGAACTTGGAGACATTTCCGGAGTTGTGACACATGGAATACATTGTGCACATCGGATAGCTCAGGTGGTAGTTCCAACTGGTAAGCCGCTTCTCCTCGTCGGTCGGTGATCTTGAAAGGGCCAATGAATCTTGGCGCGAGCTTCCCCTTGACGTGGAAACGCTTGGTTCCCTTCAGAGGAGTTACCCGCAGGTACACATGATCTCCGACACGGAAACTCATGTCTCGGCGTCGAGTGTCAGCATAACTCTTCTGCCTTGACTTGGCTGCCTTTAATCGCTCTCTGACTAGTTGGACTTGCTCTTCCGCTGCGTGGAGAATATCCGGTCCAAAGACTAGTCCTTCTCCAGTCTCTGACCAGTTGAGGGGTGTGCGACATCTGCGTCCGTACAACACCTCAAATGGTGCCATCTGAAGGCTTGACTGGTAACTGTTGTTGTAGGAGAACTCGGCAAAAGGGAGACAATCTTCCCACTTGGCTCCATACGCCAGGACACAGGCTCAGAGCATGTCTTCGAGAATCTGATTGACTCGCTCTGTTTGACCTCCGGTCTGTGGGTGGAAAGCTGTGCTGAAAGACAACTTGGTTCCCAAGGCTTCTTGGAATCTCTTCCAGAACCTTGAAGTGAACTGGGTGCCTCGATCTGACACAATCTCCTTGGGAACGCCGTGAAGACTTACGATTCGGTTGATATAGAGAGTTGCCAGCTGGTTGCCTGAGTAGGTAGTCTTGACAGGAATGAAATGGGCCACCTTGGTCAAATGATCGACTATGACCCAGATAGAGTCATGTCCTCTATTCGACCTTGGTAATCCAGTGATGAAGTCCATTCCAACTTTATCCCACTTCCACTCAGGGACCTTGAGTGGTTGAAGCAATCCAGCAGGTCGCTGATACTCAGCCTTGACCCTTTGGCACACATCACACTTTGCAACATAGGTTGCAATCTCTCTCTTCATCCCGTGCCACCAGAATCGTGCCTTCAAGTCTTGGTACATCCTGGTTCCTCCGTGGTGGATGGAATATGGAGTGTCGTGGGCTTCTTGCAGAATCAGCGTCTTCAGCTCGGTGTTGTTTGGTACACAGATGCGACCTTTGTACCAAACAATCCCGTGCTCGTCTTCGGAGAATCCTGGGGCCTTGCCCAGCTTCATCTTCTTCTTGATGCCTTCGATGCTTGCATGTCCATCTTGTGCCTTCTTGATGTCGTCCATCAGGGTTGGTCTGACTTCCAAATGGTCCAGAAATCCAGGGGTGACCAATTCCAAACTGAATTGTTCGATCTCCTTAAACAAGGCTGGCTGCCTTTCTTGAATAACGGCATTCAAAGAGCAAGCCTTCCTGCTTAAGGCATCGGCCACCACGTTAGCCTTCCCAGGGTGATACTGAACACTGAGGTCATAGTCTTTGATGAGTTCCAACCATCTCCGCTGCCTCATGTTCAATTCCTTTTGGGTGAAAATGTACTTCAGACTTTTGTGGTCTGTGTAGATCTCACACCGTTTCCCTAGGAGGTAATGCCGCCATGTCTTCAAGGCATGAACTACTGCCGCTAGCTCAAGATCGTGAGTAGCGTAGTTCTCCTCATGGGGTCGTATTTGCCTGGAGAGGTATGCTATGACGCGGCCTTCTTGCATCAGCACGCTTCCCAATCCGGTTCGAGAGGCATCACAATATATCACGAACTCCTTGTGAATATCAGGTGTTGCCAGAACTGGGGCGGTGGTCAATCTCTTCTTGAGCTCTTGGAAGCTCTCTTCGCATTTTGGCGTCCACTCGAACTTCTTGTCCTTCTTGAGGAGCTGAGTCATTGGTCATGCAATGCTAGAGAATCCTTACACGAACTTGCGGTAATAGCCCGCTAGTCCGAGGAAGCTTCTGACTTCCTTGACGGTCGTTGGAGATTGCCATTGGGTCACAGCTTCGATCTTTGCAGGATCAACAGATAATCCTTCCTCGGTCAAGACATGACCTAAGAATCCAACTTTATGCAGCCAGAACTCACACTTGCTGAATTTGGCATACAGTTGGTGCTCACGAAGCTTGTCTAGGACCATCCTCAGATGCTGCTCGTGCTCTTCCTCCGACTTCGAGAACACAAGAATGTCATCAATGAAGACGACAACGAACTTGTCCAAATATTCCATGAAGACTTTATTCATGAGATACATGAAGTAAGCTGGGGCATTGGTTAACCCAAAAGACATGACCGTGCACTCGTACAGGCCATATCTGGTTACGAATGCCGTCTTCGGAATATCTTGGGGTCTGATCTTCAGCTGGTAGTACCCAGATCTGAGGTCGATCTTGGAGAACGCCTTGGCTCCGCTAAGCTGATCAAACAGATCTTCGATCTTGGGAAGTGGATACTTGTTCTTGATTGTAACTTCATTGAGGGAACGATAGTCAATGCATAAGCGGATGGTACCGTCCCTCTTTGCCACAAACAGAACGGGAGATCCCCAAGGGGAGGCACTTGGGCGAATAAATCCCTTCCTTAGCTGCTCTTCCAGCTGCTTCTTCAACTCAGCTAATTCCTCTGTCCCCATTCTATAAGGCTTCTTATAGATGGGTCCTGCTCCGGGCACGAGCTCGATGATGAACTCAATGTCACGGTCAGGGGCCATTCCCGGTAGTTCATCCGGAAAGACATCAGGATACTCACATACCACTGGTACTTGATCTAGCCCAACTTCAGACAGACAGTTGATTTTAGCGGCTTGAGCGGAAGAGGAGTTGGAAGCAAACTTGACTTCGACTCCCTGGTCATTGGTCACAGTGACTGTCCGATTGGCACAGTCTAACAAGCCTTGGTGCTTACTGAGCCAGTTCTTGCCTAGGATCACATCCAAGCCTTGCGATCTCAGGACGATAAGGTCTGCTAGGAAGTCTACACCATTAATGGTAATACTGACTCCTTTACAGCCTATCTTCGCTCTCATCTCGGCTCCGGGGGTTTGTACCACCATAGGGTTATTCAGGGGTGTAGGGGTCATGCCACTTTTAATGCAAATCTTTGAGTGACAAATGAATGCGTTGCTCCAGAATCAAACAAGACAGTTGCAGGTGCTGAGTTGACAAGGAACGTACCCAGCACGACGTTCGGGTCTTCCTGGGCTTCTTCAGCAGTGACGTGATTCACACGCCCCTTCCCATGGTTCAGTGGATTGCGAGGAGCTGGGTTCCTTGGTGGCATTCCACGGCCTTGTCCCTGGTTCTGCGCATTGGGGCGCGGGGCATCAGGCTTCTTGTTGGGGCACACCCTTGAGATGTGTCCGGACTGACCACATCCAAAGCAAGTGACTTGGTTGGGATTGATCTTGTTGCCAACACTGGTATTGGGGTTGAAAGCTGGCCTGGGGTTGGCATACTGCTGAGGCTGAGGGTTGGCACGAGGTGCAGGAGCTCTTGGTTGCTGATAAGTTGGCTTGGCCGGGGCTGACTGCCACGGACGAGGCTTCTGGTTGCTGGAACTTCCCTTACTGACCAACTTGCGCTTGCGAGTGTCTTCCAAAGCACGCCGCTTGTCTTCAAGCATAAGTGCCTTGTTCACCAGGTCAGGGAAAGACGGGCAGTCGCACACGACAAGCGAGTATTGCAGAGTCTGATTGAGGCTTTCCATGAAGCGCTCCCTTTTTGCAGCATCAGTGCTGACATCTTCAGGGGCATACCTTGACAGAGCACTGAACTTCTGCATGTACTCCTTGACAGTGCCACTTCCTTGCTTCAGGGCTCGGAACTCATGCTTTTTGATAGCCATGATTCCGGAAGGAATGTGGGCCTTGCGGAATTCTGCCTTGAAGTTAACCCAAGTGATGTCTTGTTCAGCATGCATGACCTTGAATCCATCCCACCAAGCTCTAGCAGTCCCCCCGAGGCAGTGGGCTGCATAAGCCACCTTCTCGCGGTCTTCGGTGCATCCTACTAGTTCCAGTATCTCCTCAATGGAACGGACCCAGTCGTCTGCATCCAGGGGTTCAGCAGTCTCGATGAAGGTTGGCGGTGCATGCTTCTTGAACTCTGCCAACGTGGAACGTCCATTGCCATTCCCCGCCGGCTGGCGGTTGTTGGTGACAGCTTGAGCGATCAGCTGGAGAGCTGCAGTGTTGGCTTGGCGTTCCTCTCGGAAAGCTTGGAGAAGCTGAGCCATGTCCATGCTTGGAGGAGGTGGTGGTGGAGCCTGGTCGTTGGTTTGGTCGTGGCCTGCCTCTGGCTGAGCGGATGCTCCGGCTTCGGGCTGCTGGGTAGAGGTACCAGTACGAGTTACAACAGGCATCCTGTTGGAGCGGTAAAAGGTCTCATGACTCGGAAGAGGGAAAGCAAGATAGATGGGTGCCTAGTAAGGGGGTGGGTGTGACACTAAATCAAATCATGCAGGGGCCGTAAGGCCAAAACACATTCATTGAAATCCAAATGGGTGATGTAGTCATTTACACATTCCTGAAGGAAGAATACGACATACATCCAGACACAACAAAAGCAAACACTAGATGGTTTCATATGAACCATACAAGGACTCGACTGCGCATAGGGGTTACACGACCTATCCTACCGTAGAGGTTACAACTGGCATATCCGAGTAGCGAATAATGCCTAAGCGGCGGAATGCTCGGTCGCGTATTCCGGCTCTTCTGGGTCTTCCTCCTTGTCTTCATCTGTCTGGGGCCCCTTGTCACTTGAGGGTGTGGGGGAGTGGAGGAGTTGGATACGACGATGCTTCGTCGGTGGTGCAGGGAAAAGCTTGCGATATTCCCTTGCCGTCATCCGGCGTCATCGAGGTGGTTCTTCATTCTTGGAAGATACATCCTCGGAGGGCCTTCCGCCTCGATATGCGATAGCGGATTGTCCAGAAGGTGCTCCTTCCTTCTTGATCCTATTTGCCTTCTCTTGAGCTCGACGAAGAAGTGCCTTGGTCTTGTGAAGTTCTTCTCGAAGCTTCATTGATTCCGAGGCCAAGTCTTGTGCCAAGCTGTCGGCACACAGACTGAAGTAGGTCTGGAACCGAAGCGAGAGTCCTTCCTTCAGTGGAGGGGCTAGTGCGCTGCTTTCTTCTTCACCTTCCTTCCGGTAAGGTAAGAAGCGAGTTGTCATCTTGGCTGCCATCTCCGGAAGAAGCTCGCGGAGACGGGTTAATGCCTTGAGTGCAGCAGCCTCGACAGCGAGTGGTAGTGTTGCCATCTGGGGTCCCTCGAAGAACCAACTTGTGGGAGGATCGTTTGCCTTCACGATCACTTCCACATGGTACTCCACCTCAGTGTCGCTCACCCAATGCTCAAGGTAGGTGAGGATGGGTGCTCGGTGGAACTGACACTCCTGGAGGCTATCCTCGAGAAGTAAGGGAAACCCAGTGGTCAGGTGCTCTTCGCGTATAGCGGCCATCTACAAAGGTGGAATAGGAGGGGTTAATAAGCTGATGAAATCTCAGGTTTAGAAAAGAAGAGAGGTTCAGAAGGTTTTTGAAAAAGGGTCTCATCTAACTAACGCCCATGCTAACTAAGGCTTCCTACCCCGACTTAGAAGTCGAGATCACCGAATGCACGTGTACAGTGATCCCAGAGATCAATGCTCACTGAACACACAGAAGCTGAATAACAAGAGTCTTACATCCGTACAAATAGTCTTACACGAATTAAGGCCATTATGGCCAAGTCTTACATAGATAGAGCCTCACGGGCTGAATAGCAAATAACTCAAATAGCGGAAGTCTTCGATAACGGGTAGAACCCATGCCATCTGCCTTAACCCTACAGGCATTCTGACTGGGATAGCGTCCTAGTTCGCATGCTCGTCTCCAAAGAACTCTTCCTCATAATCCTGTTCTTCCATGCCTGGCCAATTAGATAAACAGTGGCAAGCCAATGAGTACTTTGAATGTACTCGCAAGCAACCCATGATGTGGTTCAAAGTAACAATGCAATTGAACGGTAATGAATAATCTAGCAAGGGCTAGAATAAACATTCTACTATCAAGTTTATGCATCAATAACCTCACGTAACCTCGAAGACAGGTTACCGATATTAACATGAATAAGATTCAACTCATCGAGTCAAGTCACCACCTTGACTCACATATACACGCATGGTTTCACAAACATTGGACGTAGCCCAAGAGCGGTTACCCAACTGTCCATGACCGTGGACACGGCTATTCGAATAGTTTGACACTCTGCAGAGGTTGTACACTTTACCCACAAGATCCGGGGATCTTCCATGTCATCCACGACCCGCGGTACCTCAAGTACCTGGGGTAAGCACCCGGTCATTATCTTTCCTTAGAAGACACTAACATAGAGTCCACTCGTTGGTACACGGCCCTCGGGTACAAACAATAGATTACGGGACTTGCCCTAACTTCAATGTCACGCGTACCCGAAGGGACCAACGGTGTGTCCGGTGCCCTGTAAAAACAGTCATGGCCGTCTATCCAAGCACGACCCCGTCCCGGGAAAGACCTCAAGTCTTCCCGTCACTAGTAATGCGGGCACCATGCTAGTATCGACCTAAGTAATCAATAAAGCCCCGTCCCATAAGGGGTAGTGTGGTTGCACATGTATGGTTGGAATAACGGTCGCAACATAAACCAATCCGTTTGAAAAACACACACACTTGCCTCGGTACACCACTTCGTCATCAAGTGGTCACCCAACTCATCATCATCTCCCTCGGGCATGAATGGCACCCGACGGGGTTTTATGTAAAGACTTCAACCACGAAGGTTCATGTCACACATGCATCACTATTCATTACTACTACCCATATGCATGTCATCTAGCACATAGCAAGATCAAGATCATGGCATGCATCATATGGTGGAATCAACTAGGTCACTATCGTAACCCTAACATCATGCATCGGAAACATACGGGTTCCGAAGAACAAGTGTATCATGGTCAAAGGGATGCTTGCCTGGATTGGCTTGGTCTTCAAAGTCTTCAAATCCTTCTCCTTCTTCTTCCACAACAACTTCGTCAAATACGGGATCTATAGTCGCATAATAACAACGGAAAAATAAGACCACAAATAAAACAGAAAAATCAAAGTGCTCAGAAAAATGTCAACTTATTTTTGTAAAATACTAGAGGAATTTCTAAGATGGGGAAAATTCATAGTTGGAGTTTTGGAGTTACAGAATGGAATCTATTGATTTTAGAACAGGAGTTTTACTGCTCAAATTTGAATTTAAATTTGAACAGAACAGAAAAGTTTCATAGATGTGAGTGAAAGTGGTACCATTAAATAGGTTGGAATATTACAAGATTTTAGGAGTTGGAATTATTTTATTTGGACCATTATTCTTTTCTGTAGAAATGTTTAAAACAATTACAGAAAGAATAAAGAAAAATTGCCCCTGTGCAACTGGGCCAGAGGGCCACTGTGCACGGCCCAGGGCGGTCCAGCCCGGCCGAACGGGTGCCTGCGCGCGCACGTCAGGTTTTTGAACCTGACGGGCGGGGCCCGTGGGTCAGTGGTAGAGAGGAGAGGGAGAGAGGTGTGGGGATGACAGGCGGGGCCCGCCTGTCATCTCCAACCTTGCGGCCACGGCGACGGCGAGCTCACCGGCGAGGTTTCCGGCCACGGCGACGGCAACGGAGGGCAGGAACGTGACCAGCGTCGTGTTGCGGATGTAGGGGTGGTGGTACGGCACGCCGGGGAGGTCGGGTTCGCCGGCGGCGAGGTGGGACGGCGGAGGCTCGTCGGGAGGTTGTTGCTCCGGTCGTTTCCGACTGCCACAAAGAGGGGAAACAGGGGGCAAGGGTCAGTGGAGCACGGCGGTTCCGAATCGGGCAAAAGAAGGGGTAGGGGAGGCCCGTACCGCGAGATCACCGGCGGCCCGACGCGGCAGAGCTCCGGTTGATCCCGAGTACTGGGACCTCCTAGGGTCGAACTGATGGTGCTGGGGGGCTCAGTGAGGTGAGGTGAGGCTGTTGATGTTGCTGGAGAGGCCCGGGGGGTCCTATTTATAGGGGGTCGACGGAGGCCCGTGGTCCAGTGCACCGGCGAGCTCCGGCTCGAGGCTACAGCGCACGGGAGGCAAGGGGGATGAGTCCATGGTGTTGCTGGACGAGCTCCACGTCCAGTAGAAGTGAGAGGAGGAGCGGGGGAGTTTCTGGAGCGAGCGCGCATGCGAGGCAGAGGAGTGGCCGTTGCGGGCGGCCAGCGTGCGTGCGACGACGACCACTGGAGGGCGCAGGAGGAGGGGGGGCAGCGCCGGGGAGGTTGCGGACATCGAGAGGCCTCGACTGGCGCGAAGGAGGAGCCCGAGGCTGTCGGGGGCCAGCGATTGGCTGAAGCCACCGTGCGGAGGTGCACTGTAGCGTGCTCCAGAGCGTGCGTATTGCTGGCATCATCGTGCCCTCGCCGTTCTGGTCAAAACCAACATGCCCAAGAGTGTCTAGAAGGTTGAGGGAGGAGTAAAGAATTGGCCTGAGGCCTTGGATGCCCTGGAGATGCTGAGAGAGAGGGAGGATGCTGGTGACTTGGTGAAAACTTGCTGTCCAGCAAGGTAAACTGGGGTTCTTACCCCTCAATCATGGAGCTGGGGTGCTGGGGAAGTTACTGGGGGTAGCTAGTAACTCAATGATCATGTGGTAAAAAGTTGAGGCCATGGAGAAGAGTAAAAGTGGTCAAGATGGAGGTTTTAGTAAAAAGCCAGAAGGTGTTTGATCAGTGTTTGGTCAAGCAAATGACTTCCACTTGACATGGCACTTAACAGGATTGAAAGACATGAGAAAATAGGGTGCTTCACCAAATTTGGGCTCATTTGAAGAAACTAGCCAATGTAACTTTGGTGAACCCTAGAAATCAACAGAAACAGTTTCATCTTGATTGAGTCAAGCTAATCATCTCCCCTTGATGCACCACTTGGTGTAGCATCATCATTTGGGTTATTGATCATGCCCACAAAGTTTGAAGCTCCAGATAAAAAGTTGGTAATGTAAAGTTGTTCAAATTTGCATTTGAACAGAAAGGGTTTTGAGGTGATCTGGTCAAGTTGCTCTATTCCAAATCTTGTGCCATTTGGTCTAGATGCCTTATTAGGCCATTCTAGCATGTGCACCAAGTTTGAGAGCATTTGTACAAGTTTGGCAATGTAAAGTTGCTCAAACTTCAAATATGGACAGAATGGTTATGAAGGGGTTTGAGGATGTTTCCTTGCTTCCCAAGGCATGGGACTTGGCAAGATCATCAAATATGTCATATATGACATGATAGAATTTCCCTGGAATTTTTGGAGAAAATTTCCTTTGTAAATATTTCAAAAGCTTGAAATATCCAGAAAGGGTTTTAGAGGGTTGAGCCCATTATTTTGAACATGACCAAGTGTTGAAACTCTTATATATGGACAATATATGTCCTCTGAGTCTCTCTGAATTTTGGCAAATATTTTTGAAACAGTTAAATAAATTTCCCCTAATAAAGACCATTTCTGGCCTTAAGAAAAAGCTTTTAAATAAAATAGGAAAATAACTTTTAAAATTATACCTTTGTGGTTTCTGGGAGTCCTATGACTACTAGGTCTCAAATGAACCTTTTGAAATAGTTTTCTTACCCTAAATCAAGTACTTGCAGTGCAAATCTCAATTCAGGGGTTTTTGGAAAACTAAATTTATAAAATACATTTTGGCCAAATTAATTTTGTAAGAAAATACTATACTGTTATATAACACTTGGCATGATCATTGGGCAGAAGTTTTGGGTATGGAGATGAATTCTACAAGAGGTTATAGTTGACTTTAATGAGCACAAAAAAAAGCACATGAAGAAAACTCAATTTCAAATAAATGCCAAATGATGCTAAAAAAAATTGCTGGTCCAAATTTTCATGCTCCAAAGGTACAAATAACATGTTACAAAATGCAGGGTGTGACACCCGAGGACGGGAAGCTCAACCCCGCCCCGGAAACCACAGACTCAATGGCGTTGGAGCCGCACACGGACCCAACTTCGATCCAGCTGTGTGTTACCAGAACTACGGACTCGTCTCTGGCCTTAGGTTCCGAATCATGCGCATCCTCGCCCTTCAAGCTCGATAAGGCATCTATCGCCGATTTCAGCGTTGCAGACATCTTCCGGCACTCACCTTTTGACGATGTGCTGAATTCATTAAAATCTCTCTCCTTAGCTGAGGACACACAGCCGAATTATATCCGGTTCGAACTGGAGGTTGATGAATTTTGCTCCCCACCCACCACCCACTTGGTAGCCATGGTCGAAGATTTAACTGATCCACTTGACTACGCTTCCGAAGACTTCGAAGGGATGGACCTCGAAGCCGAAGTAGATCTAGACCAAAACCAGCCCGTAACCAGGCGATGGACAGCTACGTCTTCATACAATGTGTACATGGTGGATACACCTAAGGAGAAGGAGGGCGACGGCAAAAACGATTCCGCAAAGGACAAGCCTATCGAAGAACCTCCCAAATGTTGGCGTCCAAAGCGCCGAACTAAATCCCGTGAAGGAAAAGATAGCAACACTGTCACCACCGACGGTGATAGTCCGGATCAAGCCGAAGACCCCACAGACCCAATGATGGAGTAGGACGAGCGAGAGGACAGCGAACATAGTCTCAAACCGATGTCCGATGACAGCGATGCCGAAGACAGTAATTATGAACTAGTCTCCGAAGAGGTTGTTAGCCAGGGTGACGATGAATACATCGTCTTAGAAGAACCCTTACAACAAAAGTGCTTCCATCGGAGGCTTATTGCCACTGCAAGGAGTCTAAAAAGTAGCAGAGATGGCTTCGAGCCGCACAGGACACACTCAATGATAGATGGAATGAAGTGCTAGACGCTGAGCAAAAACATGGCTACAATCGCCAAACCAAAGGCTATCCTGAGCGTCAACTGCTGCCTGAATTCAACGACGAGGCCACTGCGCCTATACCACCGAAGAATAACACCGCCGATAAGCCGGACCGACCACCTCGCGGACGGGACATAGTGGCTAGCAACGGCGTGCACAAGCCCGCACCCCCACCCCGTAAGGAAAGGAGGATGCGACTCAAGTCCGGAAACACGATTTGCGTGAGGATTTGAACAAAAAGGCCGGCAAGGCCAGATCCATCTACGGATCTAGGGACCGTGCTCCCGCACGGGATGGCGGCTATCAAGCCAATCACGTCGGTCATATACCAGTTCGGGGTCAATACCGAACATCACAACCATCGGACATACACCATGATATAGCAAAATACGGAGGCGCCACACACCCTCTGTGCTTCACCGATGAGGTGCTGGGTCACAATTTTCTAGAAGGGTTTAAACCCGTGAACATCGAGGCGTACGATGGAATGACGGATCCTACCGTCTCTATAGAAGACTTCATCCTTCACATCCACATGGCTCGTGGAGATGATCTCCATGCCATTAAATACCTACCCCTCAAGTTGAAAGGACTAGCTCGGCACTGGCTAAACAGCCTCCCAGAGAACTCCATTGGGAGTTGGGAAGAACTTGAGGATGCTTTTCGGGCCAATTTTCAAGGGACCTATGTCCGGCTGCCGGATGCTGCCGATCTAAGTCACATCATCCAACAACCCGGGGAGTCAGCCCGCAAGCTTTGGAATCAGTTTCTCACTAAGAAGAACCAAATCGTCGACAGTCCGGACGCCGAAGCCTTAGTGGGCTTCAAACACAGTGTCTGGGATGAATGGCTAGCCAGACACCTTGGACAGGAAAAGCCGAGGACAATGGCAGCCCTAACTATACTCATGACCCGCTTTTGCGCGGGTGAGGACAACTTGTTAGCTCGTAGCAGCACCAGCGACACTGGAACATCTGAAGTTAGGGACGTCAATGGAAAGCCATGACGAAACAAAAACAAATATCGAAATAATGCTGGAAGCCCAGATGATACAGCGGTAAACGCCGGACTCAGCGGCTCCAGACCCGGTCAACGGAAGAATCCATTTAAAGGCAACAAAGATGGTCCATCTAGCCTGGACAAAATATTAGATAGGCCCTACCAAATCCATGGCACCGCAGAAAAACCTGCAAACCATACCAACCGTAATTCTTGGGTTTTCAAGAAGGCCGGCAAACTCAATGCCGAACACAAGGGGAAGGGACCTCAGAGCGAAGACGAGGATGAACATCGCCAACCGAATATAGGGGGACAGATGAAATTTCCACCGGAGATCAAAATAGTGAACATGATATATGCCACTCATATCCCAAAGAGGAAGCGCAAGCGTGCACTCCGAGATGTCTACGCCGTCGAGCCTGTTGCCCCCAAATTCAACCCATGGTCGGCTTGTCCGATCACTTTCGATCGTAGGGAACACCCGACTAGTATCTGTCATGGGGGTTCGGCTGCCCTAGTGCTCGATCCAATAATCAATGGATACCATCTCACCCGAGTCCTTATGGACGGCAGCAGCAGTCTCAATCTGATATATCAGGACATTGTCCGCAAGATGGGGATCGACCCGTCAACAATAAAGCCAAGCAGCACGACCTTTAAAGGAGTAATACCAGGAGTAGAAGCCCGCTGCACGGGCTCTTTAACATTGGAGGTCGTATTCGGCTCTCCTGATAACTTTCGAAGCGAAGAGTAAATCTTCGACATAGCTCCATTCTGAAGTGGCTATCATGCACTACTAGGAAGAATGGCCTTCGCACACTTTAATGCAGTCCCACATTATGCTTATCTAAAGCTTGAAATGCCTGGACCACATGGCATCATCACGGTCAATGGAAATATGGAGCGCTCTCTCTACACATAGGAGGACACTGCAGCATTAGCAGCCGAAGTCCAAAACGGACTATTCAAGCCGATCAACCTATCGATTGCGGACATAGCTAAACGTGTCCGGCATACGCCTCAGTGCGGCAGCTCAGATGAACCTGAGCTAGATTAGCAGCTACGCCCCGATCGACTACCCCATAAGGTAATAGCATATGTACCTCGCGTACATAATTATGTCCTCAAGATCCCTTGGGCGACACTGGGAGCGCACTGCATACATATAGTCCATAGTTCGGCTCGACCCTATTCAGACTCTAAACTTATCTTTTAAGGTTCACTAAACGAACTAGTCTTGTTTATGGACACACTGGATCTCTTTTCTTTTCCATGTTTCTTTTTCTTTTCTTTTCTTTTTGACAGAGGGCCATCACACTCCCCCCCTTCAAGGATACATTACAGAGGAGGAAACGGCGCAGACGTGCATCACGGACCCGTGCTAAGGTTTCTTTTTTAGATTAAGAATCTGTGTAAACCTTTTTTCTCTTTCTTGTTTTATACCTTTCTTGCATGTAAAATGTCCTGGAAAGTCACCGGCATTATCTGTAAGCCTATGGCTCGCCGTACTCTAAAGGGATATTAATAGAGCAGCTTGATTCACATTATGTTTGGAGTTTTATTCACTCACCATAAATGTTCTTTCCCCACGTCAGATTGCCACATGTGCCTTGTCAACAGGGTGGATTACCAGGGCTGTATTCAGCACGGTATATGTCGAAAAGTCCGAACACCTATAAGGAGTCTTCAACGTCCTGGATGTTCGCCCTGTATGCATTAGTTCCGAATCATGTCTTAGGTCAATAGTTGGGTTGCTCGGCTCCTGTGCTTACCCCTACATTCCTAATTGTTCGCCTAGGGTGTAAAGGGATAACTACTGCGATTGTACACCTGGCTCGTCCGGTCAAGTAGGCGAGAACCTGGTCCGCAATCCGATGACTTGGTTTTATACTAAGATCGATAGAGATCTACCCCGTGTTATACGAAGGGTTGGATTTTCGCCCAGCCAGGTGCAATTGGATACCTTAATTTGGAAATATCATATCTGCACCAGGGGCTAGTATCCAGCCCCACATGTCAAATTCCTATGGCTAGGTGAAAGCAATAACGCCGCATAGTCTGATTTCCTTGTTTGCTCCGCATACACCTCCTACACGGACCAAGATGTTAGATAAAGAGTGTATATGCATATGACCGAACACCCTAGTACTATGTACATGGGGGCTGAAGCTGACGACTAGAAACTTTCGTATTTATATAAACAGCCACATAGGAGATAAAAGTCACTCACAATATAATAGCGCAAAAGTTATATACATCGGTTCATAAGCTTAAGTCTTTACAATCAGATACAATTACTCAAAGATAAAATCCTTTGAGCACTCTCCTTCTACAAGGCGGGCGCCTTCTATGACGTCCTCGAAGTATTTCTCCTGCTTGCGGTGCTCCTTGCCTGCGGGCGGGCCAGCAGTAGCTATATTCCGCGCCCTCATCTTCGCCCAGTGCACCTTCACACGAGCGAATGCCATCCGAGCACCTTCTATGCAGGCCGAATGATACGTCTCAAACGTATCTACTTTTCCAAACACTTTTGATATTGTTTTGACCTCATTCTTGCATGATTTGAACTAAACTAACCCGGACTGACGCTGTTTTCAGCAGAGCTGCCTGTATGGTTTTATTGTGTGCAGGAAAACGGATTTTTAAGTATCTCAGAAAATCCACGAAAAATCACAGAAAATCCATGCACCCGAAGGAACCAGGAGCCAGAAGTGGGGCCAGAGGGGGGCCAGGGGGTGCCCAGGCGCCCTGTGGGAGCGCCCCCCCCCCCCCTGGGTCGCGCCGGGGGGTCGCCTGGGTGGGGCCCACACCCCCTGGTGCCCTACTTTGCCTCGTATTTTTACTCACGACGCGAAAACCCCAGATCAGAAGTTCTTTTCACAGTTTTCCATCGCGGAGCCGCCGCCACCCTCTGTTCTTCCTCGGGAGGGCTAATCTGGAGGTTGAATTGGCCTCCGGAGAGGGGAGATCGCCTCCATCGTCATCATCATCACCACTCCGTCATCCCTCCATGACTTCTCCCTCCATGTGTGAGTAATTCCCCTGCTGTAGGCGAAGGGGATGGTAGGGATTGGATGAGTTAGATCATGTAATAGTTTGTCAGATCATTGGGGCATGTTGCCTATCATCTACTATGGTGTTTATCATCTTTGCTTCAACTTGTTATTCTTAATGCTTGACACTTAGGGCCCGAGTGCCATGATCTCAGATCTGAACCATATGTGTTTGCATGAATATATTTGTGTTCGTGATCCTATCTATGAGTTGTTTGCACCTATTACGGTTCGGAACCGGCGATCCCAAAAGTGACAGCTTGGGACACCAAAGGGGATGGTCCGTAGTTTGAGGATTACATGTATCCATTGAGTTCATTGCTTTGTTCCGATGCTCTTTGACAGGAGCACCTTAATCTCCATAAGTTCCTTTTGGCCCCGTTCGTAGCGGGATGGTAGGACAAAAGATGTTGTGCAAGTTCTTATTGCAAGCACGTACAACTACCTACGGGATACATGCCTAATGTTTGATATTTGCCTAGATGATCATTACTTTTCCGTGTGTCGTGCCCCAAGTTAGAATCTATCTCATCCATGCAACGCCCAACCATCCATCTCCCTAGCCTACAGTGTTTTAAACCCTGCTTGTCACTAGTTGCTACTTTTGCCATTTACCTTCACTATTTACTTTTTGCTGTTTACTTTTACTATCACTATCATATCATTGTTACCACTTATCTTTTGTTGCAAGTAAGTATATTTCAGGTGCGGTTGAATTGACAACTCAACTGTCAAAGCTTATAAATACTCTTTGGCTCCCCGTGTGTCGAATCAATAAATTGGGTTATTCTTACCCGCGAAGACTATCTCGATCCCTTACGGTTGAGGGTTATCAAGTACCGTTTTCTGGCGCCGTTGCCGGGGAGCATAGCAATATTTACAAGTCTACCTAAGGTATCCTACCTGCTGCACTTTATCCACTATGGGTAAGAAAGGAGACCCCAAGGTTCCGATCTTACTATCTACTACAAGAAGAGGTACTGCTCTGAGCACTAGTGCTACACTTGATTCACCTTCTGTTATGAGTAAGTTTGCCTCACCACCACCACATGATGCTCCTACTGAATCTGTTACTATGTCTGATACTCTTGATGATGCTTCTACTACTTTTGATGATATTAGTTCGCTTAGTTATGCTCTTGAGAAACAAATTGTTGCTGCTGCTAAAAAGTCTGGAATTGAACTTCCTGTTACTCGCTATCCTATTGGTGAAACTTATGATTATCCTGATTTGAGTAAACTCAAAGAGAGGCTCCTTGATGATGATTAATATATGCTTGATGAAGATTTATGCAGGGAACTGACAGAGTTTTCTGGCTCTGACCCTGAAGTTATTAAGAAACTATTTGAAAAACACTCTTTGAAGAACAAAACCGTTCCTGATCCTGAATTTGCTACATCTCCTATATGCATTGATGATCCTGATTATGATTTGTCTGTTGATCTTTCACTT
Source organism: Secale cereale (assembly GCA_902687465.1). Classification (NCBI taxonomy): domain Eukaryota; kingdom Viridiplantae; phylum Streptophyta; class Magnoliopsida; order Poales; family Poaceae; genus Secale; species Secale cereale. The sequence goes on from LR738714.1 coordinate 231,725,520, forward strand.
ATACCTATGGTTGAAGCTGACCCCTTTTATGGCAGAGAAAATGATGATGCTATTGCACACCTGACTAAACTCGGTGAGTTAGGTGGCCTGTTTACCACAGATGAGAAGATACGATACTTTTATATCACCAAGCTTCTTCCTTTCTCCTTGAAGGAAGGTGCTAAAGCATGGTATGATTCGCTTCCATGCGGTTCCATTAAGAGTCCTCAAGACTTAGCTCACTCTTTTGTTGATAAGTACTTTCCTGCTCACATGCAACATGCTGCTTTACAAAGAATTTATAACTTTAAACAGTTGCAGGATGAGTCCCTCCCTAAAGTTTGGGGGAGGTACTGCGGTCTGATTCGGGCTAGACCAGGACATGAAATCCCTAAGAATGAATTAATCGATATATTCTATGCTGGTCTAACTGATGAATCCAGGTCCTATTTGGACAGTTGTGCTGGTTGTGTTTTCAGGAAAAGAACACCGGACGATGCGGAAGATTTGATGGGCAGGATTGCCAAAAACCATGAAGATTGGTCCGTCCCTGAACCACCTCCACCACCAAAGAAGAGGGGCATATTTGTTCTAAGCCCCGAAGATATGCGAGAAGCAAAGAAGTCTTTTAAAGAGAAAGGTATTAAAGCTGAAGACGTGAAGAATCTACCCCCTATTGAGAAGCTGTGTGAGCCTACCACTCACCCTCCTATGGTAGAGGTACACTCTCTTTTAGATTTCAACGCAAGTGACATCCCTCATGGTAAGCCTCCTGATCAATGTTTAAATGAGTTTGATAATTTTATTATGAAACAAAATCATTTTAATGAGAGGATAGAAAGTCAATTGCATGATAATTCCCTTGCTATCAAAAGACTGCTTGATGTTTTAGATAGAACAGTTAATGATGTTCAATGTCTTGTGAAGCATTTTCAAATGGTTCAAACTCAGCTTGACCAAATTTCTAAAGTGCAAAGAGATTTGCTTGCTAACAATGCCAAACAAGATAATTTGCAGGCTTTCGGGATTAAGACCCGAGGAGGAACTAGTACTCAAGATCCTCTCTATCCAGAGGGACATCCGAAGAGAATCGAGCAGGATTCTCAAATACAGGAAGAAGAAATTGTTGGCTCTCCAAAGAAAAAGAAGAAACATAATGAGACTGACAATTCTAATGATCCTATTGCACATGAAGAGCCAACTATTGATCCTAACAGCGTATCTATCTCCGATGCTGAGACTGAAGACGGTGCTGAACTTGAAGGTAATAATAATGAGAAGAATGATCCGCCTGAAGTTCGAGAAGAAGAAGCACCTGACAAACGTAAGAGGTACACTAAAGAAGACTTCATTGCAAGAAAACATGGGAAAGAAAGAGAACCATGGGTACAGAAACCCATGCCCTTTCCAGGTAAGTCCATCAAATCTAAAGAAGAAGAGCATTATAATAAGTTTTGTGAGTGGATTAAACCTCTTTTTCTTCAAATCCCTTTGACTGATGCTATTAAGTTACTTCCTTATTCAAAATATATGAAAGATATTGTCACTAATAAAATAAAAGTTCCTAATGATGCAATATCTACTATGCTTGCTAACTACTCTTTCAGTGGCAAGATTCCTGAGAAGCTCGGTGATCCAGGTATACCCACCATTCCTTGCTCCATAAAGAATAATTATGTCAAAACTGCTTTATGTGATCTTGGAGCAGGAGTGAGTGTTATGCCTCTCTCTCTTTACGAGAGGCTTTGTTTAGAGAAACTAATCCCTACAGATATCTCCCTTCAGATGGCTGACAAGTCAACCGCTGTTCCGATAGGTATTTGTGAGGATGTTCCCGTAGAAGTTGCTAATTGTTTAATTCTTACTGATTTTGTTGTGCTTGACATGCCCGAGGATGGGAGCATGTCCATTATTCTTGGTAGACCTTTCCTCAACACCGCAGGTGCTATTACTGATTGCAATAAAGGGAAGGTTACCTTCCATGTGAATGATAAAGAACACACGGTATATTTTCCGAAGAAGATCGACAGGAGGCATGCCCTCAACTCTATAGAGAATATCGAGACTGTGAAAATTGGAGAATGGGACTGTCCACTACATGTGCCTCACAAATATAAAACTATCATGGTGGGGACAATGTCCATCAAATTAAAGGTTTAGTAACTACTTCATAGGAGGTGAGACTTTTTGCTCTATATATCGCCTGTTTGTTGGTAAGACTTGATCAACCTTACTAGTAAACATGTTTTATATAGATAAAAAGTTGAGCTTGTTATATTTTCATTTGTTTTTAGTTTTTGTCCTACTTGATGTACCAAGTATTTATGTTTTGAAGCTTCACAATACTACTCACTACTTCAAGTTTTCAGAGAGTTTCGCAGCTTTTTGAACTTCGAAAAAATTTCAACAGTGAAGTTTTCAGAAAAATTCCAGAAAAATTTAATAAAAATTTCCACGTCGGGAGAGACCCAGAAAGTCCTGGGGCCAGCCAGGGGGACCCACCAGTTGCCCAGGCGGCCAGCTGGCGCGGCCCAGCCCCTGGCCGTGCCCATAGGGCGCCTGCGGCCCACAGGGCCCCCCCTCCAGGTATGTCTTCTTCCTCCCTCTCTCTTTTTCTCCAAAAACCCGAGTTCTGCACTTGTTCTTGTGTTCTTGCTGTTCTTGGAGGCGATTCTTCGATCTCTCTCTACAGCCCATCATTTGAGCTGAAATTTTGAGCAAATACTCCCTGGTATGTGACTCCTCCACCCCTCCAATTAGATTTTTGATTGGTGGCTTCATTTGTGAGTATTTAGTAGTTCTTGGTGCTGTATAGATGAGCTTGCATGCATATGTAGAAAGTTATTTTTCAAGTTTTGATGCAAGTTTATGCCTTGGGCAAGTGAGTTGAGTAGTTTGCCTTAGCTCACTTTGTTTTAATCCTCATTTTTGTAAATTGTAAAAAAAAATCAGAAATGAGTTTGTTAGGAGGGGCAAAAGGGTGGCTTGAGAAGAGGAGGCCCGCACACTCCGATCGAGTTACTAGAGCCGCAGTTTCACCATCGACTGCTAGGGTGAGCTATAATGAAGATCATGTGCCCCTAAAGTTGTTGGAAGATACAAGTCCATCATGTGCGATGACATTTCCATGTGATGAATTCATGGAAGCTGCGGGAATCAAGGATGAGTTTTATAATCTTTGTGCTAATGCAGGTTTGACACGACTCGTCATGAGTCGTGTTACTCAGTATCAAAAACTCACCTCCAGTTTCATTAACAGTTTTAGATATAATCCTGATTCAGGTGCTATTGAGTTTAAAATTTACAATGAACTTATCACCATGACTTTGGGAAATTTTTGTGAAATAATAGGTGTGCCGAACGTTGGGAGGACGGCTAGGATGGCCACTCAGCCCTCCGAGCTGAAAACCGTCATCAACTCTCTCTGCAGCATGGGTACGAGGGATATTCATCGGTCGAAGATCTCCAGCATCTTATTTCCTCACCTCAGGTATTTTGCATATTATATTGCCAGAGGGGTGTTAGCTCGTGACAACACGAGCAGCATTTCTGCTCCGGATATTGCTATCCTGGCAGCAGCCCTCTCAAGGAGGTCTGATTATAATCTGGGTGCCTTAATTGCTTGACGCCTTGCTATGAACGGTAACAAGGGGGACTTATATGGTGGCGTTTATGCCACACTTATCTTAGAACATCTTGGAGGCACCCCACACCCTGATGATAATCCTTTTACTTATTTAAGCTTTGATCTTGCTGCTATGAAAAGGCATAAGTTTGTCACCATGGGTTCTGAGCTTGATAATCTTGTTTATATCTTGCGTTTCGGAATTACCGCGGAACGCGAGATCCGTCTACCTACACCTCTTTTGTTTGATTTTTCTCGCAGGAACGGATGGTCCTTTGATGTTGTCCAGTTCGATGAGTTCATGGTCCAGCATCAGTTTCATAACCCCATGGAGGGGGTTGTGCCCGACGAGGAGAAGCACGGTGAGTTACAACATTTTCAGGAAGAGACCGCCACCGAGTTTGGTGAAGGTTCTTCCTCTGTTTGGCGCTCGGAACCTTCCTCGTGGGAGACTCCGAGGAGTTCGGTGTACGCGCCAGCATCCTTCTATGACCCTTGGACTCACCACCATACCCCCGGAGCAGGAGGCTCCTGGGGGCAGTAGCTGCTACCAACTTAGGCCAAAAGCCTAAGCTTGGGGGAGTACGTGCCCCTCTTACTTTTCCATTGTATTATCCATTTTATTCACTTTGATCTTTTCGAAGTTTTTGCCCATTCTTCTTTGTTTCTCTCTTTGCAAAAACAACAAAAAGATTTTCTCTTTCTTTTGCTTTTATTCAACCTTTGAAAAACCCAAAAAGATTTCTTTTCTCTCTTTAGTTTGCTTTGTTTTCAAAGTTCAGCTCGAGTCTGTGATGGCATTTAATTAAATTTCCTACGTTCGATCATGCAAGTGACAAGCAGTAATGACGAAGATCGACTGAAGGGAAGCAACAAGGAAGACCGGTATGAACTCTTTTTGTTTCTATTTTTGTACATATGCCTGTACTTATGATCTAGAGACCAGCTTGTAGCGACATAGTGCTATGTTTACAATGCTCTTTCAGTGGTTCATGCTTTCCTTGTGGCTAGTCTCGAATAACTAGAGTATATAATGTGTTATTGAAATGATCTACATGCATTGCACTGTTCATAGTCTGGTATACTAAGGTGGTATTCTCTTTAGAGAATTTTTGGATTGACTTGGCACATGCTTACACATGTTTAAGACTAAAAAGTCTACTCTGCCTTGATGATCTTTGAGTTTCAGAATAGTTATATCACTTTCATGCCCGATTCAATGTTGCTTTGTTGCTCTGCATGATTATGACCGTTATTGCTCTCTAGTTGGTCGCTTCCCAGTCTTTTGCTAAACTTCCACCTGTACTAAGCGGACTGACTGCTTGTGCATCCAAAATCCTTAAAACCAGTTATGCCATATGAGTCCACTATACCTTCCTATACATGGTATTTACTTGCCATTCCTAACGAAGACTTTCGTGTACCATCTCGAAATTAATCAAAAGCATTTCTCTTTTGTGCCTATGTTTTAGCTCATGAGGAAGTAGTAGTTAATTCATAATCTTTTTAAGTTGGACAAGTTTCACCCCTGGATTGCATGTATAATGTGCAAACCCCTAATACGAAAAGGAACTGGCATTGAGTGCGCCCGGCTCAAAAAGATAATATAACAAACAAACCCTCCTTCACGCTTTGTTCATGAGAAATCAGAAAACTTTGGCAGTGATAAATAAAGGAGATTAAGAGGATGTGATCGTCCTCATGTGGGAGCCGTTCCTCGAAACTTGTCCAGCTCAAGAAGTGATTGAGTTATCTGCTAGCATTCGTTGACGAAATATGCACCTCTCAAAACGTTTTTATCTCTGTTTTTAAAACCAAGAGCCCTGGTACATGTTTAGTTTTTGTTTCCGACCACGGGTTTTCAACCTTGCCAATAAAAGCCACGGTTCGAGAGTCTCACCTTCTTTCTTCAAAGCACCAACTATGAGAGCATAATTGTCATTCTGAGTGTAACGTGCATTGTCCCAAAGTATTACATTGTCTTCTGCATACTTGTGATATGATTTATTCTGAAATTCTTAGTTCTAGTCTCTTTTAAAAACTCTGGAGGAGTCTCTGCATTTATGTTTTGCTTCACACATGGAGGCTAGCGAGATACCACCCTAATATGCTCAAGCTATGTGCAATGTAATCTGGTCTTGATTTTCAGTAATATATTATTTACTTTTAAGTATTTGTGACTGGTCACTTGAAAGAAGGATTGCTCCTTGCATTGTCCTCGTAAGTATTGTTTCAATACTTGCTAAACTCTTTTCGTAGTACATGCTTATATACATCTAATGAAGCAAAAGAGTTTGTCAAAGTTTTCTTTGTCGTGTCCAGTTCGTTGAACTGAATTGCTTGAGGACAAGCAATATGCTAAGCTTGGGGGAGTTGATACGTCTCAAACGTATCTACTTTTCCAAACACTTTTGATATTGTTTTGACCTCATTCTTGCATGATTTGAACTAAACTAACCCGGACTGACGCTGTTTTCAGCAGAGCTACCTGTATGGTTTTATTGTGTGCAGGAAAACGGATTTTTAAGTATCTCAGAAAAATCCACGAAAAATCACAGAAAATCCACGCACCTGAAGGAACCAGGAGCCAGAAGTGGGGCCAGAGGGGGGCCAGGGGGTGCCCAGGCGCCCTGTGGGCGCCCCCTCCCCCCTGGGCCGCGCCGGGGGGTCGCCTGGGTGGGGGCCACACCCCCTGGTGCCCTACTTTGCCTCATATTTTTACTCACGACGCGAAAACCCTAGATCAGATGTTCTTTTCGCAGTTTTTCATCGCGGAGCCGCCGCCACCCTCTGTTCTTCCTCGGGAGGGCTAATCTGGAGGCTGAATTGGCCTCCGGAGAGGGGAGATCGCCGCCATCGTCATCATCATCACCACTCCATCATCCCTCCATGACTTCTCCCTCCATGTGTGAGTAATTCCCCTGCTGTAGGCGAAGGGGATGGTAGGGATTGGATGAGTTAGATCATGTAATAGTTTGTCAAATCATTGGGGGCATGTTGCCTATCATCTACTATGGTGTTTATCATCTTTGCTTCAACTTGTTATTCTTAATGCTTGACACTTAGGGCCCGAGTGCCATGATCTCAGATCTGAACCATATGTGTTTGCATGAATATATTTGTGTTCGTGATCCTATCTATGAGTTGTTTGCACCTATTACGGTTCGGAACCGGCGATCCCAAAAGTGACAGCTTGGGACACCAAAGGGGATGGTCCGTAGTTTGAGAATTACATGTATTCATTGAGTTCATTGCTTTGTTCCGGTGCTCTTTGACAGGAGCACCTTAATCTCCATAAGTTCCTTTTGGCCCCGTTCGTAGCGGGATGGTAGGACAAAAGATGTTGTGCAAGTTCTTATTGCAAGCACATACAACTACCTACGGGATACATGCCTAATGTTTGATATTTGCCTAGATGATCATTACTTTTCCGTGTGCCGTGCCCCAAGTTAGAATCTATCTCATCCATGCAACGCCCAACCATCCATCTCCCTAGCCTACAGTGTTTTAAACCCTGCTTGTCACTAGTTGCTACTTTTGCCATTTACCTTCACTATTTACTTTTTGCTGTTTACTTTTACTATCACTATCATATCACTGTTACCACTTATCTTTTGTTGCAAGTAAGTATATTTCAGGTGCGGTTGAATTGACAACTCAACTGTCAAAGCTTATAAATACTCTTTGGCTCCCCGTGTGTCGAATCAATAAATTGGGTTATTCTTACACGCGAAGACTATCTCGATCCCTTACGGTTGAGGATTAACACCGAACGCTTCAATGCGTCAACCCGCGGACTCGCCTCGACGAGTCGCTTCACCAATCCGAAGTAGCTACTTGGGATTGGATCAGCGGGCCATAGCCGGACTATCAAGTCCTTCATCGCCGAACCAGCCTTATTGTGCAGCTCGACCAGCTGCTTCATCTGGCCGTTGTGGGGCATCAGATGTTTTGGCGCATAGAACTGCGAGCAAAACAACTTCTCCGTGTCATTCCCCTCCTGGGCTCGGAAGTATGGGCCGGTCTCAGCACTGCTCCTCAGAAGATCGGCAAACACGCCTGGAGAACTCCATAACCGTGTCAGCCCAAGATAATTCTGCCCTCCGAAGATGCGCTGTAGGAGATGGGTCTTACCAGATGCTATCTGTCATGCCTGCTTGATTTCTTCACACGCATTGTGCGCCTTGCTTCGCGCATCCTGGGCAGCCTTAACTGCCGCAGTAAGATCGGATGCTTGTTCCGAAGTCTTCTCTTCCAATTCCTCACATATGAGAATGGCATCTTTGAGCTCAACCTCAACTTCAGATACCCGATCCTGGTGCTTCTCACACACGACCTTTTCAGCCTCTAGTTTGGTGACCGCCTTGTCAGCGATTGCCTTGCTCGCTTCAGCCTCCTCCTTGGCCTTCGCGAGCTCGCCCTTGAGGGCCTCGAGCTCAGTGCCGCTAACTTTGTAATACATAATATCATAAAAGATTTTATATCCATACTCAATTAACATTATTAGTCTTCTTGACATTTTATTTTTTTAAATCCGCATACCTTGTGTTTCATCTAAACGTTGGTTGATGCGGTCAAGGTCCGCGTCGGTCAACAAGAGCTTCCGATTTAGTTATGGAACCTCTGCATCTCGTTCAGTTGCCGTAACTAGAGAAGCATGTTCACATAACAGAAGAATAAACAGTTAAGCTCTATAAGCATGCTATATTATGGATACTTTGTCCGATTCTGTTCAGAATCACACAAAGCATCAGGGGCTACTGGCTATATATGTGCATATAAAACAAATAAAAGTTCCATAAAGAACATTAAATTGCTTACCTCAAAGCCTGTTAACAGGGTGTTGAAGGATTCATTGAGTCCGCCTTTGATGGACTGAATCTTCTTCATCACCACACCCATCATGGTACGGTGCTCCTCCATGATGGAAGGACTCCGAAGTTCTCCCTCCATAGGGTCCGGCGCCTCAGGATTGACCCCGGGTGTCGTAGTATTCTCCCTCGCCTTGGAGGTTTGGTCTTCGAACCCTGGAGCCGCGCTAGGCCCCGGGTCAGTATTTGGTGGGGCCCGGGATTATTTGGGCCCCCCATCTTCGGTCTCCATGGGGATTGTTCCCCCATGGTCAGCGGTAGCCGAGGTGTTACCCTTGGTCGCCATGTCACTTTCCCCACCCCCATCTCCTTGAGCGGAAGACACCCGCTGGGAGGGCACTTCGGTTCCCCCGACGATCACGGGCGATGGAGCTCGGACTAGCGGGTCACTCTCCGTCTCTCCAGGCGCTACAGAGTTCCCCTCCGATGAGGAGGCGACAGGATGTGCTCGAGGAGGGCTGTAGGTCAGCAGGTGAGAAATACTAAGTAAGCATCAAAATGCTAAACAAATAAGGCGCATCAATTAACATATCCGAACAAACTTACGTTTTGGTCGGGGTTTTCTCCCTGGGCTTCACCACAAAACTATGTTCGGACGATGAAACTGAACCAGTATAGAGGTTCAGCCTCCTCCGGGGTACAGCCGTGCCCGCGTCAGCGGTAGCCGCCCTCTTCGCCCCCTGCCTTGCGCAGGGGGCTCTTCTTCTTCTTCTTCTTCTTCTTCTTCTTCTTCTTCTTCTTCTTCTTCTTCTTCTTCTTCTTCTTCTTCTTACTCTTTGTCATCCTCCTCTTCGGAGGAGAGGATGTTGATCTTCTCAGACTTCTCGTCCGCGGGGCGGAGGCCGTCTTCGGCCTCCTTGCTCTTCTTCTTGGGCTTCTTGATCGGAGCCTTGTATGGCGCCGCACTACTAGGAAAAGGGCTATAGATGATATTGACACTAATGGCGCACCATGCATGTGGTGCGCCATTAATGTCCTCATTACTAATGGCGCACTAGACACACGGTGCGCCATTACTAACATATTTTATTTGTTTTATTTTTCCAAAACTACTAATGGCGCACTAGGGCAAAGTAAACCATTACTAGTTTGAACTAGTAATGGCGCACCACACACTCTGTGCGCCACTACTAACAAATTTGTTATTTTTTATTATTTACTTTTTTCAAAACTAGTAATGACGCACCTGGGTACAGTGCACCATTACTAGTTCAAACTAGTAATGGCGCACCACAACCACGGTGCGCCACTACTAACAATTTCACCAAATGCACCCCCCCGGACCGCCTTTTTAAGTTTTAAAAATAAATAAAAGAAAATGATGGAAATGTCAAAAAATAAAAGAAAATAATTTTCCCATGTGATATGTGGTCTAGTTATTGGGAAAATTTACAAATGTGAATTTCAAAAATATTTGTAAAATCTCTCTGGAATTTAGTAAAACGGGCATAACTTTTGCATACGAACTCGGATTAAAAAAATTATATGAAAAATCATCTACTCAAAAAGTTACATCCGAATTCAACGGCAACGGGGGAAACCCCGTTGAACATTTTCAAAATCTCAAAAAACCTAACAGAACGAAAGTTATGGGGCTTTTAAGATCTAGAGGCGGGAAATATGAAAAAAAAATCAAACTTACTAGTGGCGCACCATTTGCTAGGTGCGCCACTAGTAACAGATTTTTTTACTTCTTTGTAAAAAAAATTGGATTTTTTTTTTTGGAAATTGTTTTCAATTTATGATACGTAATTTGACCGGGAAGTTCGAAATATTTTTTCAAAATTTCATCACACTCATGAACATGACTGGGAGGTTTCATAGAATTAATATGATAGATATATCAACAAGTGCGTGTGAAGTGAGCTGGTGCTGGGGCTGGATAGAACTGCGAAGTTAAGCGTGCTTGGGTTGGAGTAGTGTGAGGATGGGTGACCTTCCGGGAAGTTTGACCACAGAGTGCGATTTGACTTGAGATTAAGCATATTGACCCGAGATTAAGCCATAGTGAAAAAAGATTAAGAAGAAAAGAAAAAAATTGAAATTTTTAAAAAAAAATTGGAAAAAAAATTCAAAAAAAAAATTTCCCAAAAAAAAATTGAATTTTTTTTAGTAATGGCGCACTTCTATGTGGTGCGCCATTATTAAATAAGATAGTAATGGCGCACCTCTAGGCATACTAATGGCGCATCAGGTGGTGCGCCATTAGTATTAATTACTAATGGCGTGGTAGTAGTGGCGCACCTGTAGTGCGCCATTAATGGCCAAAACAGGTGCCCCAGTAACAGGCCTTTTCCTAGTAGTGCCGGGACCAGCATCGCTGTCAGTCAAGGCTATTCTGGGTCTTTAGGCAAAGGCGCCGGACACTTCATCCGGATTTCCTTCTTCGTCCGGCCCTGTATATCACGCAAAAACTCCAATTCCAGTTATCATTAAATAAGAAAGGGGATATATGTTCGGCGGAATTTTATGTTACCTCTAGGGCCAAGAACGCGGTACTATAGCCCGCGTCCTAGCTTTCCTTCGGCCACTCCTTCTGGCTCTTGAAGAGATGCTTCCAAATCTCTTTGTGAGTGAAGCCAAAGAGATGCTCCAGAGGCCGATCTCCTGCCGGATCGAACTCCCATAGTTTGACCACAGAGTGCGATTTGACTTGAGATTAAGCATATTGATCCGAGATTAAGCCATAGTGACCTGAGATTAAGAAGAAAAGAAAAAAATTGAAATTTAAAAAAAAAAACGGGAAAAAAATTCAAAAAAAAATTCCCGAATTTTTTTTGAATTTGTTTAGTAATGGCGCACTTCTATGTGGTGCGCCATTACTAAGTAAGATAGTAATGGCGCACCTCTAGGCATACTAATGGCGCATCAGGTGGTGCGCCATTAGTATTAATTACTAATGGCGTGGTAGTAGTGGCGCACCTGTAGTGCGCCATTAATGGCCAAAATAGGTGCCCCGGTAACAGGCCTTTTCCTAGTAGTGCCGGGACCAGCATCGCTGTCAGTCGAGGCCATTCTGGGTCTTCAGGCAAAGGCGCCGGACACTTCATCCGGATTTCCTTCTTCGTCCGGCCCTGTATATCACGCAAAAACTCCAATTCCTGTTATCATTAAATAAGAAAGGGGATATATGTTCGGCGGAATTTTATGTTACCTCTAGGGCCAAGAACGCGGTACTATAGCCCGCGTCCTAGGTTTCCTTCGGCCACTCCTTCTGGCTCTTGAAGAGATGCTTCCAAATCTCTTTGTGAGTGAAGCCAAAGAGATGCTCCAGAGGCCGATCTCCTGCCGGATCGAACTCCCATAGGGAGGAGTCCCGGCTTTGGCAAGGAAGGACAAGCCGGGCCAGCATTACCTGGACCACGGTCGAAAGCGAATAACCCTTGGAAATCACGTTGGACACACGGCTCTGGAGTGCCGTCGCCTCAACTTGTGACCCCTAGTTCGGACTCTTATTAGTCCAGGAGGTCAACCTCTCCGGGTGTCCAGATCCGAAAGCAGGTTCCGCCACCCATTTAGCGTCGTGGGGTTCAGTGGTATAAAACCACTCTTGCTGCCAGACCTTGTTTGTCTCTACGAACAACCCTTTTGGCCAAGTTGCATTCGGGAGCTTGCTTATCATAGCGCCCCCTCACTCCGCGTGCAGCCCGTCCACCACCTTTGGCTTTAAGTTGATGGTTTTAAGCCATAGGCTGAAGTGTGGAGGTATGCGGAGGAAAGCTTCACACACCACTATAAAAGCGGAGATGTGAAGGATTGAGTTCGGGGCTAGATCGTGGAAATCTAGCCCATAGAAAAACAGCGAACCCCGAACAAAGGGGTGGAGCGGGAATCCTAGTCCCCTAACAAAGTGCGAGAGAAACACGACTCTCTCACCCGCCTCTGGGACGGGAATCACTTGGCCCTTGGCGGGAACTCGGTGCGCAACATCGGCAGCGAGGTAACCCGAGCTCCCAAGATCCCCCACGATTTTCTCAGTGACCGTGGAGGCCTCCCACTTGCCCCCGACGTCGGATCCATCCATTGCTGGGAAAGGAAGTAGTGGTTAAGGGACGAAGAACGGTGGGCGCAGGAGATGAGGGTGCTAGGGCTAAGAAGTTTGGAGAACTCGAGCATGAGGAAAGCGTGGGGCTGATGAAAGGGATTGGTATCCTTTTATAATGCTGTGAATACAGAACGTCCCCCCACTTTAGCCATAAACCTCACCGGTTCCCAAGACGATCGTGCGTAATGCGCGGTTTTGATGCTCACGTCTTATTCGTAAGGATCCCACAATAAGCAGGCACGATCTGTATTCAGATAAGACGTGTCAATGAGGTTGTACCTCGAAACGCGAAACTAGGACCAAGTAAAATGGTTCGATATGTTAATGGGATGGACGCGACATTTCACCAAAGGTTTTCAGTAAAGACACAATATTCGTTTTCTTTCAAGACCTTGCCTTCGAGGCTAAGGGTTGTATTAACCATGCAGAGCCGAACACAATACACCTTTTTGCAGAAGATATATTCGGAAGAAGGAACCCACCTTGCAATGCCGAAGACAATACGGAAGCCAAACTCATCGGCATCGAAGACAGGTTCACGGGCTACTGAGGGAGTCCTGGATTGAGGGGTCCTCATGTGGCCGGATAACTCGTGGTGGGCCGGACTGGTGGGCCGTGAAGATCATTGTTGAAGATTGTCTCTCGTATCCGGATAGGACTCCTGTATTCGTATAATGGCAGGCTTTAGATTCGGGTGTAATTTTTCCATCCTCTACAAGATGGTTATGTACAAACCCTAGGACCCTCCAGTGCATATATAAACTGGAGGGTTTAGTCCGTAGAGGCTAATAGAGAATCATAACATCCTGATAAGCTAGACTTTAGGGTTTAGCCATTACGATCTCGAGGTAGATCAACTCTTGTAATCCTATTCATCCATATTAATATAGCAGGAAGTAGGGTATTACCTCGATCGAGAGGGCCTGAACCTGGGTAAACATCGTGTCCCCAGCCTGTTGTTACCATCAATCCTCAGACGCATAGTTCGGGAACCCCTACCCGAGATCCACCGGTTTTGACACCGGTAGTCTCATTCTATAGATATGTCTTGATGCCCATTCTTGTCTTGTTAGCCTCCTATGTAGCCATCAAACACCCTAACCGCCTTCCTAGCAAACCCTTGATTGGCTAAGTTACGCTTTTGCTCAGCCCCTCTTATAGCATTGTTAGTTGCAGGTGAAGATGGAAGATGGGAGATGTTCCATGTTGGAAGATGGATTCTTTGGGATAACACAATATAGATCTTATCTAATTAATGCACATATATACTTGTTAATGGGTGGAAGGCCTGAAATTTTGCTTGGTCTTTTGTTCCACTCATGCCGCCTTAGGATCCGATAAACTGGTGTTATGTTCCTTGAGTTTGCGTTCCTAGCACGGTTGGTGGTTATGGGACCCCCTCGACAGTTCGCTTTGAATAAAACCCCTCCAGCAAGGCCCAACTTTGGTTTTAATTTGCAACATAATAAAACTATTAATTAATTAATTAATTAGCATAGGGGGTCGCGTCCCCAAGGATTCTTTTCCACATACAGGGGGCCAGTGCTGATGGTGTTCGTCCCAAACGGGCAGACTGTGGGGCCGCCTCGGGGAAACTCGAGGCATCTGGTATACCTGTAGGTTGACCTATCCGAACGTCGCCTGAGACGAGATACACGTGGCTACTATCAGGGTGTCGGCACGCTGGGGGGTCTTGCTGAACTTGTTTTACCATTGTCGAAAAGTCTTGTGCACCGGGATTCCTTGTCTGATCCGGTTGTCCCTAAGATAAAAGGTTTTACCTCTGTTGATCGTGAGAGCTTGAGATGGGGTAAGTTGGGACACCCCTGCAGGGTTATGATCTTTCGAAAGCCGTGCCCATGGTTATATGGTGGATTGGAGTTTGTTAATATCCGGTTATAGATAACTTGACACAAAAACTCAAACAAAATACACGACCATGTGAGTAGTCGTGATGGTCGCTTTTCGAGGGAGTTCGGGAAGAGAACACGACTGGGTTATGAATGACTCGTAGATAGACATGATCACCTAGTGATCATGACTAGTTCACGATCGTTGGCTTTGACTTCTCTTCTTGCTCTGAAAGTTCGTAAGCTAGCCTCATATAATGCTTAGTGCTTGCTGCAGCCACCTTATAACCTCTCCACACCTAAAGCCTTGATAGTTTTGATACCCGGGAACAAGATTGCTGTGTCCTCGTGACTCACGGTTTACTACACAAACCAGATGCAGTTACCTCAGAATTTGACACATAAGACGTACAAGAGCTTAAGTGGAAGTTCGATGAAGAGCGTGGGCATATGTACATGACATACCCCGACAATCAGTAGTGGTTCTTACTAGGGCCGATCGGGATTAGCCTGTGTGGTATCTTTTTCTTCGTTTGATTTCATCCATAGTCGGACTCTGTGTTCTCTGGATGAAAGTATGTTTATTGTATTAATTGTGTGACGTGGTGAGTGTAAGCCAATTATTAAACTCTATGTAATCTTGGTCATTACATGGGTTGTGTAAAGATACCACGCTTGAGACCATTCCAGAATGCGGTTATGACTCTAGGTCGTGCCTCGACAAGTAGGAGCTATAGCCGCATATTGGGCATTACAAGTTGGTATCAGAGCCTTCCCCGACCTGGGAGCCCCTGCTTGATCAAACCACTGCCGATGTTGAGTCTAGAAACAAAATCTGTTTTGAGTCTTAGGAATATATATATCGAAGAGTAGGAATTCTTTTACTCCTTATCCCCATCGTCGCTCTGGTGAGGACTCCTGACGTAGAAGTTTTGACTTTCCTATCATATTTTCACTAAAAAAATTAGGATCATGTGGGTATTGTTGGGATCGTTCCGATATCTTTGTGAGGAGAATTCTATCTTGGTGCCTCCTGTATATGTTTGGATTGGACCCGGGGAGTTGAGCTCTGAGGTCTTGTCGTCACAATTGTATTATTACAGTTCCGGAATACAAGAGGTGACCGACATCGAAAACTCTTCTATGCGTGTCTGGTGGTGAGATAACCCCGACGTCACCCAGTACTGGGGGATAGTTCGGGAGTATTGCCACAGCTAGTATAGCAGATGCTTTCCGAAGGTCTGAGGTACATGATTTCCGAAGGTGTCTGGTTATGTGTTGACGGATGGATGCAGCTGGATGAAGGGGTTGTTAGTTGTGTGATATATTGTTCTTCCCCTGTATCCCCAACACCAGATTGCAAAACCAGAAAGTTTCGGGAATTAATAGGTGGGAATTCAAGTAGCTCTTAGGTAATCTTCCAACGAATACATGATATGAGGTTGGGGTTCAATGTCTAGTGATTCGCTTGTCACGGTCTATTTTACATTGGGCACGTTGCATCTTAATGAATCCTTGGCTATACTGATTCGGGGATGCAATGTCCTTTGTAACATCGTGCCCGGGGGGCCTCATCATGAAAACTTTGGATGGAATATGTATCATATGTTTGTTCCGACTTATTCTGCAAGCCAATCATTTGTTTTGTTTTGAGTTTTGGTATTCGAGTTCCTTCGAAGTCAAATGTTGATTCCACACCTTTCCTAATCGTTGTTCTCATATTTCAATGGGAGTGCTAATCCTTTTGATCATGCGGAATGATCATGTCAATTCTTTTCCAACCGGCATGCCTTCTCTTCAAGTTATTCCATACAGACGCCATTGAGAAGCCTGGGGATTGTCTGTTTCATTCGTCCCAAGTTGTCTTTGTTTTCCCCACCCTCCCACCCTTCTTCTTCTCGGAGCCAGAAATTCTCAAATGGAATATCCATTTTATTCATCTGATGTTTATTCACTATTTTCCTTCAATGTCCTTATCCGGTGATTCTCATGAAGATGCTAAGGAAGCTTCAAGTTTATCATTCTTCGTTCTCGTTTCTTCTCCGGTGGACTAAATCCAAGCTTTGGTGTTGTTCATATCTTTTCCTCTTGTTTCATTTGTTTTCCCATGTTGGAATTTCTTATCTAAAGTCTCTCTTATTTATTCAACACCCTCTAATTCTTTTACGGAGTGCTGAAGATATCTCAGAAATCGTGATTCTATTCTAGATACGCTCAACCTGTTTTGAGGTTGTTACCTCATTTAAGCCATTTAATTCAACCGGTGCAATATCCCTCAAGCAATCTTTTCGAACGGTGTTTCTTTTGAGTGGGCCTTAACCCATAGGTTTTTCCCCAGGTTCTTACCCGACTCTTCTAATTTCTTCTCCGGATTTATTCTCACATTCTTTTCAAGGTTTGACGTAAGAATGAATTTTCATCAGTCATATGCCTTCTCTAAGATCGCTTTAAAATTCTTTTCATTGTCGGTTCAACCTTTTAATTCTTCATTCCCAATGTTCTACTCTTGTTCTCAAATTCTTCCAGTGCATCATTCAAGTATTCTCTACTCTGCTCATGATCCCTTTTTTGTATCTAAGTCTCGTCAAGTGCCTTGGTTCTTTTCTAATTCCTTCCGTCAATTCGTTCTCTTTTCTTCATTCGTTTCAATTCTTATTGTGGTTCATTTAACATTCCTTTTCCTTTATTAGCATATTATTTCAATTGTTCTTTCCAAATCCTGCCGGTGGTTCATTGAATACTTTCTCAAGATGGTGCAAGATTTATCTTTAATTCTTTGCAACAAGAATAAGTAGTATGCTCAATCCATTGCTTCTCATCAACTTAAATTGGTGAAGGATACACATATCATAATTCTTATTCTTATTTTATCGAGGTGATTTAATCCCTTCCTTCGGAGTTTGTTCAGGAGGAATAAATTATCGGTTTCAAGTTGTTCGTCTTGTCTCCCGGTGTTCTAAGCTCTCTCAATTTTCTCATCGCAAAGATCCATCTAAATCATTGCAAGGCTTTAAACTTATTCTTTTCATCCTTCACTTCTCATCCTTTTGTTACCAGAGTTCTTCATGGTGGTTCATCATGAGATAATTCATCGTCGAAGTCTTCATCAAGATTCTTGTTGGAGAAGCTCAAATATTTTTCTTCTTGCATTCCGAAGTGCAAATCTTTCGAGCTTTTATTTTGAGATGGTGTTATGTCAATTTTAACAATTGCCTTCATGTTGTATGATTCACAAGTTATCAAGAATGAAATATGTAAACCCATCATTTTCTTTGTTCAGGAGATATTGTCAACCCCTCAATTTTATTCGTTCGAGTTATCTTGGGTTGTATTTCACCTAAAAGCCTTCCCTAAGGACTGTTGTTATTTATGGTGCTTATAAATGACCCAAGTTCTTCATTTATCCACACGGTGAAATAAGTTTTTCGTCCTTGTTAATCTCAATCAAATCAAATGTTTTTGTTAGTGGCCGGTAGTCACCTCATTATTTTGAGATGTTTTCCATAAGCCCACGAGAAGCATAACTTTTGCTCACGGATTCTTCCAACAACTCCATTCAATCCTTCTTTCTAAAGATGCTTCAAATTCATTGGTGGTAGAAGTTATCATTTTCTTCTACTTTCTTAACGAATTAGCTTCTATTCTTTCGTTCCGGAGGTATTGTGGTCTTGATCTCTTCGTGTCGTCATCTTGTTTGGTCAAGATCATGTTATTTTCCTTTCTGGTCCATTTAACAGTCTCGTGTCCTCCATTCAAGTTCTCTCATCTTTTCATGTTTTGCCTCTCTTTTCAACCGGGGTGCTGTTTGAAATCCTTCTTACCCCTTGTGCCATTCTTTCAATAGTTTCAGAGGTAGTGTGTTGTTGATTTCATCAAGTATCATCCAATCTTCTCAAGTTCATGTTAAATAACATCCATTTTGAGACAGAGATCTATCCAAATTCTTTCGTTCTTATTCCTTCTCTATCTTGTTTTAACCGGAGTGGTTTTCAAATTCTTTCGACATCCGTGAGCTCTTATTCATGTCTTTCAACCTACAAAGTTGTCGCAATGTTCCTTGTTCCTCTTTGCTAATGGAGTGTTTGCTATCTGTTTCATCTCCATTGTATTGTTTCTTTCAAGTTGTTCAACCTCTTAAGGTTCGTTGGTTTCACTCGTTTGTCGGGGAAGCAACTTTGTTTTACCTTTTCCTTTTCCGTGTCTATCCGGTGCCATCTCCAGGATCTCGGGTTGAGGTCCTCTATTAGTGTGGGAGAATTGTGATGCCCCAAGAAAGACGCTCTAGAAGACTTCCATATATTCTGAGTGTTACCGTGTGTTTTATTTGCTTGCTCTATTTTTATTTGTGCATTGCATCATGTCATTAATCTTTCCAACTCAACTAATAAATCGTATGGATCTTTGGTCCATTTAAACCGAGGGAATTTACATGGTGATTTCTCTTTAGAACATATCCTCCCAATATCTTAGGGAGCTATATTAAACCACCCCTTTGTCTTGGGATCACCTATAACACAATTGCACCGTTCTTAAATTTCCTTTTTATCCAACTCAACTTCATTTCTTCCTTTGAGGCGTTTTAGTAAAATTGAGTTGCAATTTTACTTTATCCATAAATGTTCTAAATCTTCCCATAAATCACATCTAGTGTGTAGGGTCACCTCCTATAATTTCAACCCATTTGAAGTTCATTTGGTTGGGTTTCGAAATTCAAACATGTCGAGTTTAATTCAACGTGTGTGGATTTTACTTCCTCTAAAAATCCTCAGGCCATTTTCGTTAAATTCCTCTTATTATGTGAGCCTAAGAAAGTACTCTCTTGCTCAAACCCTTTTCCTAACACTCTCTCTCTTTTCTTGCAAGTTCTGCTTTCTTTAAGAAATAGAAATAGAAATTAGAGTAGGGAGAGAGAGCCCAGCAGGCCAGAGGCCCACCGCGGCCTCCACTCAGGCCGGCCCTTCTATCCAATCCCCTCCTATCCCTAGTCAGCCCGACACCCGCTCACCTCATATCCCCTTTTCTCTCCCGTTCCCTCTAGTCCCCTCTCCTTCCCCTTCGTCCTCCTCCTGCGCCGCCAGGCAGGGGAGAGGCCCCTGCGCCCTCGCCCCACTCCCTCCACTGCTAGAGGCCGCCGCCGCTGCACCATACCCCGTGCCCGCATCTCTCCCTCCTCCCACTCTCTCCCTCGTGAGCTCGCCACCTTCCACATCGTCGACCGAGCCGGCCCTCCTCGTGGTGCCGCCGTCGGACCTCCCCATCACCCTCGTCGGTGACCAGCGTGGCCCCTACCTCGCCCCTCTCGGACTCCTTCTCACCGCCTGGTCCCGTTCCTGCCATCGACCTCGAGTGCCCGCAACAGTCGCCATCGTCGCACGCCGTGCTCGCACCTGACCTCCTCCAATGCGCCCTTCCTCCTCTGCTTCGTCTCCTTGCATCGGCCACGCGCCAAGTCCCGTCGTCGGAGCTCGCCTTCGTCCCAACTCCGGCCGGATCAGGCCCCTGCTTGTTGCACCCGCCGGATCCACCCTCCCGTGACCCGGATCCGCCGTCGCCGCTCATCCATGGAGCCATGGCCTCTCCAGCAGCTGCTGTTGTACCGACACAGCCGGTTTTAGCCGCCAAGACCGCATCCTCGCATTTTCTGCAGCCATCCTCACGAGCTGATGCTACCACGACCACCTCTGCCTGCTTCGCCCGTTCACCTCGTGCGCCTTCGGGTCCTGTTGTTGTTGACGCCAAGACCGCAGCTCCAAGACCCATCAATGACAAGTACCCAGCAAGACTTGGTATCCACCAGGATCAACTACACGACCGTCTTCGTTGTCCAAGTGTCGCCAAGATGCACCCCTGGATTTGCTAATTACTTCCTCCGTCCCATAATATAAGACGTTTTTTAACACTACATTAGTGTTAAAAAACGTCTTACATTATGGGACGGAGTAGTACATGGATACACCAAGTTACTCTCCGATGTGTACAATTATCGACGACAACAACATCTAAGGAACGTGTACCGCTTTGCCCAAGCTCTACTACAAGATGTACCACTACCGTCGTCGAAGACCTGTGTAACGCAAGCGTCAAGTTCGACTACTTTCATGAGTATGCCTACCGCCGACGTGTACGACTACGAAACGTGAACGATTACTTCCCATGACGACTCATGAACAGCTACACCGCTCCGAACTTGATGCACCTCGAAACACACGCTTCGAAGGTATAACTACTGGGACGACCTTCCGAGAACGAATGTATGTTGTATGAGATGCTCGCGTTTGCACCGTGCCAGACTTGTTTCGTGCACGACCCTCATATGCCTTGTCGTCGACCCGTGGGAACCAGGGTAACCAGGAGCACCCCCCATCTTGCTTGACTCGCTCACGACAGCCTTCTTTTGCATCGGCATCTCAACGAGTTGTTGGAACCGGAACTTGCTGTGGCACCGTTTCTGTTTTCACCGCCATGACACCCCTTTCTTTTCGTCGTAGTGACCAAATGATCCTTATCATGCACATGTCAACATTTATCAAAATTGCATAAAACTTGCAAATATCATTTGCATCATGATAACAACATTTAAAATGTTTAAAATTGTTGATTGCTTTAATAATTGCTAAATATGCACATGGGGATTTTCCGGAATTGCTGTTGTTATTTCTAGCCTCATTTAAAATGCCTAGATAGTTAGTTTACTTATACTTCACCTCTTGCCATGTTAACCAACATTTAAACATGTTGTGTACATAAACGAGAGGGAACTAAATAATAGAATGTGGTGTTTCGACAATATGCAACTCGCTGCATATTAAGCTCCACTTAAATTGTTGTGTTGTTTATTGTACTTTGCCATGCCATGCATATTTAAACCAGACATGCATCGTTCTAACATCTCAATTTTCAATTTGGATGTTAACATAGATCATTCATATGCATTCATCATTTGAGCATTTTGAAGTTTAGTTTATTTGAAATTTGATCCAAGACATTAAGCAACTCAAGGACCCAAGTGAGAGAGTTGGAAGTTTTCCTGAAGAGGACCCATTATTTTATTATTTTATTAGTGGGGTTGGATCAAAATTATTTTTGCCCATTTTCATTTTCAATATTTTAAAATAAATGAGAGAAGATAATATGACTTCTTAAAAAACATAATAAAAATATTGGAATTTGATTTTTGAGTAAAAATAAATTTTATTGGATTTTATCTGCAATTTATTATTTTAAAATTTTTGCATTAATAAGTTATTTTATTTTTAGGAATTTTTATTTCAGAAAAATGTTCACTTTGTCCCAAATATTAGATGGGAACGAGGAAAATTGTTTCTGAAATTTTTAGGAATTTTTAATATTTTAATTTTAATTTTTCAATTCGGGCTTTAAAAATTAAGTTTCCCGCCCGACTGGGCCCAAGGCCGAGCCGAGCAGGCCGGTCCAGCCGCTCGCCACCGCCTCCTCTTTTGTGTTCGGCCGAGAATCCGGCCGGAGTCCGGCCGCCACACGCCCCCGCGCCGCCTTGTCCCCTCGGCCAAGCAAGGCCCCCCTCGGCCAAGCAAGGCCCCCCCAAAAGCCGAGCCGCCGCCGCCTCCTCCTCACCCCGTCGCCCGCAGCCGCCCCGCCTCCACCGTGCACTACTGCTAGCCACTGCCGCCCCACGCCGCTCGCCGTCGCCGACCGCCGCTGCTATTGCCGCCATCGCGCATGATTCCAGCCGAGCCGCCGCCCCTCCCGCGCGCAGCCGCCGCGCCCGCCACCCTTGTCGCCGACGCCACCGCCGACCACCGCGGCCGCTGGAGCCCCGGAGCCCGCCGCCGACCCGCCCGAACCGTCGAATCCGACCCGCCGATCTAATCAGAAATAAACCGACCCGGTTTTTTTTCAGTTTTGTTTTTCTTTTCTTAAACCTAGATCGTTTTTTTTAGAAAACCTAGATTTTTTTGGTTTATTTAAATAGAGAACGTCCGCTGTTTAGGTTCAGAGAACGAACGTTCGCTATTTAGAGTTTTCTTTTTCTGTTATTTTTTCGTCAATGACCTATCCGTGATTAAAGTTTTTACCGATCAGTCCCTAATTTTCAAATGATCGTTACTTTTTACTCGTTAGTCAGAATTAGATGAAACCAATACCAATTTCTTCGTTTCGATCTTAGCTTTCCAGTAGCGCAACTCAAATTTGCTTTTGAAAGATTAAAATTTGAATTCAAACAGTTTTGTGTTTGAACTTCTTTTGATCGTAACTTGAGTTTCGTAACTCCGTTTGAGTTGATTCTTTTTGCAAATCGAAGCTCTTGACCTAAACTTTCTGATAAAGCCAAATCCACTTAATTTTGGTAATGTTAGAGATTATTTTTTGTTGCAAGAGTTATTCATTTGTCTTGGAAATCTATAGAGATCCGTTCTTCGATTCTGTTGCATGATTGCTTATGTATGCTATTGTTTGATTGCGATAGAATTCCCGGAGTGCAAAGCATGCTACTACGAGTCTCTAGGTTTCAGCGTTCGTTAGCAAGGCAAGTTCATACTTTGATCATACTTTCCAATACCTAGTTTTTATTGCATTAGTTCTATCCTCAAAGATTGCATGAGTAGGACTTGATCACATCTGATATTGCCAGTAGTTTATGAGGTAGGAACACAATGACTTGAGATCAACCCAAGGGAATATACACTTTGTTACTATTTTCTTAGCCATGCTCGTAGACGTGGATTGGAATGTGAGATTTCATGAAAGTTGTGAGTGTAAGAACAACTAAGGGAAAGTTTGAGGTGGTAACTTTAATACACCACTGGGTGGATTGGTTGCAGGGCACCTGGGGAATCTAGTGTTGTCCTAGGAAATCTCGGAGGACCCGAGTGATTATCCTATGGAATGCCACCCAGGCTTAAAGGGATCATATATCATTCATGCCTAGAAACTTCTGTGTGCAGCCACAAGCCATTATGGGCTCTACCATAGTTGAGTATGAGTTGTGAGCTCTTTCAGTGGTAGACTAGCAGATGTAGGGGAAAGTAAGTGTACCGGTCTACCCAAGGTAAAGAGTAAATGCTTCTGAAAGACTGTGTCTCGGTCATCCGTTTCTCAAACACCATGCAGTGGGAGAAGTTAAGCGGAGGAGATCGAGTATTGTGGGGAAAAGTGCACAAACCTCTGCAAAGTGTACAAACTATTCATGAGTAGCCGTGTCCTCGGTTATGGACATATTGAGTATCCTGGCATTTGAATTATGGACGGATCTCAACACTCTATTTTAATTAATTTGTTGGATTATTAATGACATTGGTAAATCTGGGATTGAGATGGAGGAACCATTCTAAATATTTCTTAAACCAAACTGAGTAGTAAATAAAATTTATTCCTTTGTTGTAGGGAAAAATTAGATTTATGCAAAAATAAACCTTACAACCTCCACTAGCCAAATATCCATATAGTTGTAGTCTTTGTTCAACATTCTTGCTATAGTGTGTTCATGCCAGCATATTCAATGTGCTGACCTACATGGCTGCCATGTATCATGTTGTAGAGTTTTCAGACGAAGATTAAGGTGCGATAGGTCATTGTCATGCACTCAATGTTTGCTGTCGAGTGGGATGGACTCAACTACTCTTCATAGCTTCTGCAGTTTATTGTTTTAGATGGCCTTCAGCCATATTCGTGTAAAGGATATTACTTCTTCGAGGACTTTTTGATGTAAGAAGTGTCATTGAAACTCTGTTATAAATCCTCGAGTACTGTGTGTGTCAGCATACCGATCCAGGGATGACACTCAGCACAGAGACTTCGATTCATTGGAATCGTGGTCTGTAATGCCCAGGATGGGACTATACCTCCTACGTGTCGAGGCACGACTTAAAGGTATAAGCCCATTCTGGAATGATCTCAAGTTCGGTATCTTTGCACGACTCATGTAAAAATAGGGATGAAATTGCAAAAGGATAGTTGGCTTAGACTCGCCACGTCACACAATACATTACATAAGCAAATCATCATCCAAAACATCACAACCCGACTACGGGCGAAGATCCAAAAGAAAGATACAAAATACATAAAGCCACAGGTCCGAATCGCCCCTAGTAGAAACCACTACTGATTGTCGAAAACGTCACAAGCATACGGCTACGCTCTTCATCGAACTCCCACTGAAGTTCTGATCCATCTCCTGCATCGTACTCAGTTGTACCTGCATCTGGTGTTGTAGTATCTGTGAGCCACGAGGACTCAGCAATCCCATAACCATGGGTATCAAGACTAGCAAAGCTTTACGGGTATGGAAGAGGGTAGTGGTGAGGTTGCAGCAGCGGCTAAGCATAATATGGTGGCTAACTTACGAGTACAAGAATAAGATGAGCATCTACGCAAACGGTCACAAACTAGTAGTGATAGCTAAAGATCCTGAACTACCTACGAGTCAAACATAACCCCACCGTGTTCTCTTCTCAAAGTGAAAAGCAGGGCCGGGCCGGCGAAATCCAAGGCCCTGTCCAAATTCTAAAATGGGCCCTACTTCCACTTAAAAAACTACGAAAATAAAGTTGAAGTATTCAAGTTACCATCAATATTACTAGACCAGATATTTTTACAGTTTCTTCGACCTCAACATTACTTTTTGTCTCTGCTGTCGTCTCTAGGGCTAGGATCATTGTCAACATTGTTATCACTTGCATGATCTTGACCATGTGACTTATTATCGGAGGGCACTTGTGGTATTTTTATAATTAATTATCCATATCTCCTTTCTGAAACTTAGCTACGAGTAGTCAAGGCCTTACAGGATCGCCGGTCATTGATGCGACAACACTTAGAACTCAGAGATCAGGAGATGGATTGAACTTTCCTTGCCTTCAGCTCCTGTCTGTCGGCCGTGGGATACTGTTCCTCGTTGAGACCTGATGCAAGTAATCAAGGCAAACTGGAGAACATATGAGACCTAGAAAGGACCCACACACACACAAAAAAAAAGACCTAGAAAAGATTCTTGCCTGAACGCCTGGTCCTGCCCTCCTGAGACGATGAAGACATGAACAAGGAGCCAAGGAGGAGCCCTAACCTGCCGGCTGCGGCGTCCATGGCCGCCAGGCCAAAAGACCGAGAGATGTGTCGGCGCGTCGCTTAGGTCTTCGCTGTTCGCTTGTTTCGATCGATCGCTGGAGGCTTATGTCCGGCACGATCGGGCTGCTTCAAGCGCGCCGCCAGATGCTAGACAACAGCGACCCAACCGGAAGTCTGAAAGTCCGGAAGAGGCCCATCTAAATTCTATGCGTGTAAAATTTGGGGCCCCAAGAGGCTGGGGGCCCTGTGCGCTCGCACAGGTTGCACCCCCCTCTGCCCGGGCCTGGTGAAAAGAGACAGTCACGGTTACTCACGCGGCTGTGTGTTTTACTTCGGATCCTCTGTCAAGTTTTCTACAACCGGACATTAACAAATTCCAATCTGCCACATAACCGCGGGCACGGCTTTCGAAAGATCATAACCCTGCAGGGGTGTCCCAACTTAGCCCATCACAAGCTCTCAGGAACAGCTGAAGTGATAAATATAATATTATCACCCCTTATCTTAGGGAAAATCCGATCAGGCTCGACATCCCGGTGCACAAGACATTTCGACAATGGTAAAACAAGTCCAGCAAGACCTCCCGGCGTGCCGACACCCTGATAGTAGCCGCGTGTATCTCGTCTCAGGCCACGTCCGGATGGGACAAGCTACAGGTATGCCAGAGACCTCGAGTTTCCCCGAGGCGGCCCCACAGGTTGCCCGTTTGGGACCAACACCATCAGCACTGCCCCCCCTGCTATGTAGAAAGAATCCTCGGGGACGCGACCCCCTATGAAATTTTAATTAATTAATTAAGTTGTTATTGTGAGGCAAATTAAAACCAATGTTGGGCCTTGCTGGAGGAGTTTTATTCAAAGACGAAGTGTCAAGGGGTCCCCATATACCCAACCGTGTAAGGAACGCAAAATCAAGGAACATAATGCCGGTTTATCGGCGCCTAAGGTGGCATGAGTGGAACAAAACACCGAGCAAAAGGCCAAGCCTTCCACCCATGCCCAGTATATAGGTGTGTTAATAATAATAATAGATATTGTGATATTCCAACAACAAGTTCCCTCCTGGAACGATCTTCATCTTCACCTGCAACTAACAACACTATAAGAGGGGCTGAGCAAGCGGGTAACATAGCCAAACAATGGTTTTTGCTAGGAAGGTGTCAAAGGTTAGAGGTTTCATGGCAACAAGGAGAGGCTGACATAAATGATGGGTAGCGCGACATATAACGATAGCATCGAGACTACTAAGCATGGCAATGGTAGTAAAGGTATCCAAGGGTATGATCATCTTGCCTGGGATTCCGCAAGGAAGAAGAACGGATCCATGAAGTAGTCGAACAGAACCTCACAACTCCGGAACGAACCCGAAGCTAATGAGGGAAGCAAACCGGAAAGAAACAAGCAACTCGGTAAACACGAAAGCATAAACATGGCATACGATGCACATCCAAGTATGATGCAAGACAGTTCTATATAGGATGCACTACAAGTCTATACAGGAAGCACAACATGGCAATGTAGGAAGCACAGGAAAACAACACAAGTCTATATATGATGCAATACATGGCAAGGTATGATGCATGACAAGTCTATACAGGAAGCAATACATGGCAAGGTAGGAAGCACAGGAAAACAACACAATCAACATGACAATATGCTCAACCGAGTAGGATGCAAGACAAGTCTATATAGGATGCTAAACATGGCAAGGCAGGAAGCACTCAAAAACAACACAAGTCAACAAGTTTAAATGAGGCCGGAAACTACAACAACAATTCCGGAAAATCCCCATATGCATGTTTAGCAATTTTAAGCAAACAACAATTCACACATTTTAATGTTGTTAACATGATGCGGATGACATGAACAAGTTTTATGCAATTTTTAGTAAAAGTTAACATGAAGAGGTATGAAGTACTTGTCACCGTGGTGGAAGGAAAGGGTGCCACGGCGACGAATCCAAAAATGATGCCACGCAACATATCGGTTCCGGTAACTCGTTGAGAGACCGGTGCAAAAGAAAGGTGGCGTGAGCGAGTCGAACAAGATGAAAGGTGGGGTGATCCCGTCACCGGGTTCCCACGGGTTGCCGCCAAGGCAAACGAGGGTACAACGGACACGATGCAAACATCTGATACATCTCATACAACAAAGCATTCCACGGGTCATCGTCTCGGGGTTATACCTTCGGAACGTTCGTTTCGGGGCGGTTCGAGGTCGTAGAGGAAGTAGTGGTACTCGCGGGTCGTGGTACATGTTTTGTAGCCGTTTCCGAAGATGTTCGGGGTCGACGGTAGAGGTACTTGGCGAATCGAACGTCTTCGGGGCGACGGTAGTGGTACACGGTTCTTCGGTGACGATCGTCGTACACGTTCCATAGATGTTCATGTTTCCCTAGAGGTACTTGTCGCATCCACCAAGTGTAGTCGTACTCGTTTCGAAGATGAACTTGATCCGATGCCTTCGGGCGTCATGGTACTTGGTATCTTGGCGAAAAAATAAAGAAGATGGCCTTGGACAGAGACATGGCAGCAACAATAGGTTGCGCACGACAGAGTAGCTGCGTCCTTGGTTCCCGCGGCGGAGCTCCCGTTAGGCGACAGATGAAGCACTAAGGGGAGGCAGAGCCACGGCAGGAGGGAGCAAGGCGCGGAGGCACCGGGGGCTGGACTTGCCGGCCGGAGCAGCGAGGAGGAGGGGCGCCAGCAGCGTGGCCAGAGCCGAGGTCGGGGCCGCACGGGAGGAGGCATGGGAGGCCGGAGGCGCGGCGCTGGAGGCTGCTCGAGGGGCTCCTCCTCTCGGCGAGCTGGCGCGGGGTGACGATGGAGGAACGGCGCGGTGAGCCAGGCGCTGGTAGCGGGCGACGCTGGAGGGGCGACGCGGCGAGCCAGGCGCGGCGCTGGACGAGGGAGAGAGGCGGAGGGGCCAAGGCAAAGAGGATGAGGTCGAGTGCACGGGAGGACGATGGCGCGAGGGGTGCAGATCGAGCGAGGGGGTCGGGCTCCTCCCCCTGGTCGCGATGAGTGGCGGCGCGGGAGCGGACGAGCGAGGGAGAGATGGGATCGAGGGGAGATGTGCTCGGGGCTAGGGTTCGACGCTGGAGGCGCTGGAGTTGGCCTATGGAGGCCTTAGTGCTGGCTGGGCCACGGGAAGGAGATGGGCCGGCCTGCGGCTGGGAGGTCCGGCGGGATGGCTTCTGGCATATCTTTATACATTCTGTTTAATCCAATAAACAGATTTTTAGGAGGAAAAGGCCAGGGTGTTAGAGGAAGAATAAGAAGGAAGTAAAAATATACTTGAACTCCTAGATTTATGTAAAATTTTAATAAACTAGTTTGGACATTTTAAGGATATAAAAATAATTCAAGTTTGAATTAAATTCAAACTTGAGCCATTTTTGAACCCAACCAAAAGAAGTCCAAAGGAACTAAAAATTGGCAAGGATGTTGAAGGCATGGTTGAGAATTGATAGGAAAAGAATGAACATTAAATTGGTGCAGGAAAATAGAATGCCACAATTTAAATGGACTAACGAAGAAGGAGAAGAAGATGATCAAGCAAGGTTGTGGGAGTCAAAACTCGGAGTGGACATACATGGGGGAAAATTATGCAAGTGTGTGATGGTTGCTTCCAACAATGGAATATTTTTATAATAGCTCCATAAATTTAGGAGGATATGTTATAAAGAGAAGTCATCCTTCCCTCGATTTAAATGGACCAAAGGTCCACACGACTTATTTGGTTGAGTTGCAGAAATAAAGTCATGATGACATGATGACATGATGCAATGCAAAATAAATAACACAAGCACAAATGAAACACACGGGAGAACCCGGAACATCTGGAATCTTCTGGGACGTCAGTCTTCGGGCGTCACATGGTCGCTACAAGATGGTATCAAAGCACACGTTGACTGTAGGACTCGACCACTAGGATAAGCCACATGATGTTCTTCTGTACTCATTCTACTTCTTCTCTGCTCATTCTAATACTTCTCTATTTCTATTCTATAGATGTCGGACCCAGGAAGCAGGTTCACTCAGCCAGACGATGACACCCCTTTCGGAAGACACTAGAAGGAACTCACTAGGTACTTACACATTGGAATACCAAGTATCACTGGAGATCTCTATGCAACATCGCCGGAAGAGGAGTGCTGGAAGATTAAGGTTAGTGTACTTGGGAGGCCTATTGCACCATTCATGGAGCCACTTGAGATAGCCTTTGACGCACCGACGTGGAGTTTGGGAAAGAGTATGGCAGCTCATATCACGTTTGGATGCATATGTGAAGTCTACAACAAGGATCTTGAAGACACCATCTACCAGATTTGTGGACGTCGAGACGAGCAATGGGAGATGCTTTGCACCAAGAAGTATGGATCCATTGCAGCCTACATCTAGGAGATGGACCAACACATTCGACAGTACAAGAACCAGATGTGCATACTTATGCAGAAAACCAACATGGTTATAACCCGGAACGTGGAGCTAGATGAAGAACTCAATACCATAGGTGATGGCTATGAAGAGGAAATCACCGTATAATTGGAGCAGAATGAAGCACTAAAGAAGAAGGCTAGAACTAGCACGGTGAAGCCGGAACTAGAGATGGGTATTAATATGGAGAACTACATTCTGATAGATGACACCGACAGTGATGAAAGTGATTATGAAGAGGAAGCTGGAGCAGATATCATGGAGTCTTCAAATGATAGTGATTAGATGGCCACCTTGTAATCATTAGTATTCATCCAAGTAGTTAGAATCGTTCGCTAGCTTTGTAATATGATCTTTTGTGTCATCTTGTTTGAATTGAGTGATATGATATGAAATTGTTTGTCTCATATGCATATGGGTAGTGATTCCCCTATACCTCATTCTATTCTAATCTCTCCCCTTTGAACCCCTCAGATGCCTCCGAGACGTGAGCCCAGATTTGAGTTTCCCCCTGAGCTCACCAAGTTGATCCAGCAGCAGAACACTTTGATGCAACTACTTGTCCAGAACCAGAACAACAACAACAACCCACCTCCGCCACCCCAAGACAACTTGACCCGGTTCTTAAAGTTGCAACCGCTGGTGTTCTCTAGTAGCACCGAGCCGATTGTTGCAGATGACTGGCTCTGCAAGATGGAAAGATATCTAGCAACTGCATGATGCACAGATGCAGAAAGAGTGCGTTTTGCTGCATATCAGCTTGAAGGACCAGCAGCCGCATGGTGGAAGAATTACACGCTACTTACCCACTTGCTGCAATTACATGGATCAGTTTCAGCAAGCCTTCCGCACCGCACATGGCTCAGCTGGAGCCATGAGCCTGAAGAAGCGTGAGTTTCGCAACCTGCGCCAAGGAAATCGTACTGTGGGGCAGTACGTGGATGACTTTAGGAAGTTAGCTCGCTATGCGCCAGATGATGTAGCCATTGACGCTGCAAAGTAGGAAAAGTTTCTAGAAGGACTCAATGATGAGATGAGTATGCAGCTGATGCTAGCAACCTACAATAACTATCAAGAGCTAGTGGACAAGGCCATCATGATTGAAGGAAAGCAGCAGCAGATTGATAACCGCAAGAGGAAGTATGGAGTTAGTAAATTTAATTCTGGAGCCCAGCAGAAGCCCCGCTATACTCCATACTCAGGAGGACATAACCATCCCACCCATAACCATGGAGGCCATTCTAATAATGGAGGGAATGCACACAACCATAGTGGTACCAGGAATGGAAACGGGAATGGAGGAAGCAACAATCAGAACCATTCCACTCCCTCAACACCCGCCAAGAAGGATCTAAGTCACATTACTTGTTTCAAGTGCGGGAAGACCGGACACTACGCTACCGAGTGCCCTGAGTCAAAGAATGGGAATGGCAATGGAAGCTTAGGAAAGAAGCCCAACCCGTTCACTAGAGGACAGGTGAACCACGTCAATGTGGAGGAGATTAACAACCAACCCGACGCAGTTGTTGGTAAGTTTTTTTATTAATGCATTTACTGCCCTTGTTCTTTTTGACACTGATGCATCGCATTCATACATATCAAGGGGTTTTGTGGAAAAGTATAATTTGCCAACCGTAGCCCTTAAGACCCCTATGTTAGTGAGTTCCCCTGGAGCAGAGTACATGGCTAGCCGAGGATTCTATCAAGTGCCATTGACCATTGGAAGACATGTATTTCCCATGGACCTTATTCTTTTGGAATCCCAGGGTTTGGATGTAATCATAGGAATGGATTGGCTGTCCAAGTTTGGAGGAAACATTGACTGCGCTAGTAGATCAATTCTTCTCACCACCCCGGAAGGAAAGAGGATCAAGTATGTGTCAAGGCACACACCCAGGAGAGCACATGTGAATGCACTCTCGGGAGTTGTTCAGGAAGAAGTGTCTGTTGTGAAGGATTACCCCGATGTTTTCCCGGAGGAGTTAGCCGGCATGCCACCGGATAGGGACATCGAGTTCCTGATTGAGCTGTTACCCGGCACCGGACCAATATCTAAGAGACCATACCGGATGCCCGCTGATGATCTGGAAGAGATCAAGAAGCAAATCAATGAGTTAATGGATAAGGGTTACATACAACCAAGTTCTTCGCCATGGGGAGCCCCCGTGCTCTTAGTTGAAACGAAGGATAGTTCCCTAAGAATGGTGGTTGATTATCGTGCACTGAACGAGGTGACAATCAAGAATAAGTACCCTCTGCCGATGATCAATGATTTGTTTGATCAACTACAAGGAGCCAAGCTATTCTCTAAGATCGATTTGCGATCGGGATACCATCAGTTGAAGATCCGAGAACAGGAAATACCTAAAACAACTTTTACCACAAGGTACGTGCTTTACGAGTATAGAGTTATGTCATTTTGTTTGACTAACGCCCCGGCCTATTTTATGAGTATGATGAACAAGGTATTCATGGAGTTCTTGGATAAGTTTGTGTTAGTATTCATTGATGACATATTGATATACTCCAAGAATGAAGAGGAGCACAAGGAACATTTGCGTTTAGTTCTCGAGAAGCTCAGAGAACATCAGTTATATGCTAAGTTTAGCAAATGTGAGTTTTGGTTGAAGGAAGTTGGATTCCTTGGACACATTATATCAGGAGATGGTATAGCCGTAAACCCCACCAAGGTTGAGGCAGTCACAAAATGGAAGGCACCCACCTTAGTTGGCGAGATTTGCAGCTTTCTTGGACTCGCAGGATATTATCGGAGATTCATCGAGAATTTCTCCAAGATTGCGAAACCCATGACAGAGTTGTTGAAGGAGACTAAGTATAAGTCGACCGAAGAGTGTGAGGCCAGTTTTCAGGAGTTGAAGAAACGTTTAGTTACAGCCCCAGTGGTGATTCTCCCAGATATACGAAAGGATTTTCAAGTATATTGTGACACTTCTCGTCAAGGACTTGGAGGCGTTCTCATGCAACATGGAAGAGTTGTGTCATATGCCTCATGTCAGCTTCGACCCCATGAGATGAATTATGCCACGCACGATTTGGAGTTAGCAGCCGTACTGCATGCACTGAAGACCTACATCCATTTTCTTATTGGAAACCATTGTGATGTATAAACGGATCATAAGAGTTTGAATTATATCTTCATGCAGAAGGAGTTAAACCTCAGGGAAAGGAGATGGCTGGAGCTCATAAAGGATTACTACATGAGATTGCATTACCATCCAGGAAAAGCCAATGTCATGGCAGATGCTCTAAGTCACAAGAGTTATGTTAATACAATCATATCCAAAGGTTTACCCCAGGACTTAGCCGATGACCTTAGGGATTTGCAGTTGGAGATAGTCCCTAGAGGTTATGTTGCCACATTGGATATTCAGTCCACTTTGTTGGGAAGGGTTCGAGAAGCCCAGAAAACGGACAAAGAAATTGCAGAAATAAAGGAGAGAATGAACGAAGGAAAAGCAGAATGATTCCGCGAGGATGAATACGAAATGCTTTGGTTTGAAAAGCGTATTTATGTGCCCAATGACCCGGATATTACGAAGTTGATTCTCCAGGAGGCTCATGATTCGCCGTATTTTCACCCAGGCAACACCAAGATGTACTTGGATTTGAAGCAGAATTTCTGGTGGACCGGAATGAAGAAGGACATTGCCGAGTATGTAGCAGTATGTGATGTTTGTCAGAGAGTCAAGGCGGAACATCAGAAACCAGCAGGGTTACTATAGCCGTTGCCCATACTGGAATGGAAGTGGGATAAGCTCGGAATGGATTTTATCACAGGACTGCCTAGGACTCGTTTAGGGTACGATTCTATCTGGGTGATAGTTGATCGCTTGACTAAGGTAGCTCACTTTATCCCCGTAAAGACCACTTACACGAGTGATAAGTTGGCCAAGATATACAAGACCATGATCGTATGTCTGCATGGAGTTCCGAGGACCATTGTATCGGATAGAGGAACACATTTTACCTCAAAGTTTTGGAAGCAGTTGCACGAGACTTTGGGTACGAGGCTTGAGTTCAGTACAGCCTTTCATCCACAGACAGATGGACAGACCATCAGAGTCAACCAGATCTTAGAGGACATGTTGAGAGCTTGTGCGCTCAGTTATGGATCTAGTTGGGATGATAACTTGCCGTACGCAGAGTTTTCTTACAACAACAATTATCAAACCAGTTTGCAAATGGCCCCTTTCGAAGCTTTGTACGGAAGGAGGTGCAGAACACCGTTGATGTGGGATGAAGTTGGAGACCGTTAGTTATTTTGACCTGACTTAATCAGAGAGTCAGAAGAGAAGGTAAAGTTGATCCGCGACAGGCTGAAGATAGCTCAGTCCAGGCAGAATAGTTATGCAGATACGAAACACAAGGAGATGACCTACGAAGTTGGAGATAGAGCGTATCTTCGTGTGTCCCCGCTTCGAGGAGTTAAACATTTTGGAGTTAAGGGTAAACTGGCACCAAGATTTTTGGGACCGTATAGAGTTTCGGAACGCAGAGGAGAAGTAGCTTATCCACTAGAGTTGCCTGAAACTTTGTCCGGAGTTCACGATGTGTTTCATGTATCTCAGCTGAAGAAGTATCACGCAGAAATGGCCGATATTCCATTACGAGATACAGTACCCCTGGAAGCAATTCAGTTAGAGAGCGATCTGACTTATGAAGAGAAGCCCGTTAAGATTCTCGAGTTTTACGACAGAGTTAACCTCAGCAAAGTCATCAAGTTTTGCAAAGTTTAGTGGAGTCACCATACAGAGGACGAAGCCACCTGGGAACGAGAGGATTATCTACGCCAGGATCACCCACACCTATTTTCTAGCCAACCTGAATCTCGAGGGCGAGATTCATCTTAAGGGGGGTAGGTTTGTAACATCCCAATTTTCAATTTGGATGTTAACATAGATCATTCATATGCATTCATCATTTGAGACTTTTTGAAGTTTAGTTTATTTGAAATTTGATCCAAGACTTTAAGCAACTCAAGGAACCAAGTGAGAGAGTTGGAAGTTTTCCCGAAAAGGACCCACTATTTTATTATTTTATTACTAGGGTTGGATCAATATTATTTTTGCCAATTTTCATTTTCAATATTTTAAAATAAATGAGAGTAGATAATATAACTTCTTTAAAAAGATAATAAAAATATTGGAATCTGATTTTTGAGTAAAAAAAAAGTTTATTGGATTTTTATCTACAATTTATTATTTTAAAAAATGCATTAATAAGTTATTTTATTTTTCGGTATTTTTATTTGAGAAAAATGTTCACTTTGTCCCAAATATTAGGTGGGAACGAGGAAAATTGTTTCTTAAAATTTTAGGATTTTTTTATATTTTTATTTGAATTTTTCAGTTCAGGCGTTTAAAAAAATTCCCGCCCAGCCGCTCGCCACCGCCTCCCCTCCTGTGTCCGACCAGGATTCCGACCGGAGTCCGGCCGCCACACGCCGTCGCGCCGCCTTGGCCCCTCGGCCAAGCAAGGTCCCCCTCGAGGCCTTTAAAAGCCGAGCCGCCACCGCCTCCTCCTCACCCCACCGCCCGCAGCCGCCACGCCTCCACCGCGCGCCACCGCTAGCCACCGCCGCATCGCACCGTTCGCCACCGCCGCCCACCGCTGCTGCTGCCGCCGTCGCTCCTGTTTCGAGCCGAGCCGCAGCCCCTCCCGCGCGCAGCCGCCGCCGCCCACCACCCTCGCCGCCGCCGCCGGATGCCACCGCCGACCGTCGCCGCCGCCGGAGCCCCAGAGCCCTCCGCCTCATCCGTCTGAACCGCCGAACCCGACCGCCGGTCTAATCGGTAATAAACTGATCCGGTTTTTTTTGTTTTCTTTTTTCATAAACCTAGATCATTTTTTTTAGA
This sequence comes from Secale cereale, assembly GCA_902687465.1. Taxonomy (NCBI): domain Eukaryota; kingdom Viridiplantae; phylum Streptophyta; class Magnoliopsida; order Poales; family Poaceae; genus Secale; species Secale cereale. The sequence continues at coordinate 231,761,247 of LR738714.1, forward strand.
AAACCTACATTTGTTTTTTTTGGTTTACTTTAACAGTGAATGTCCACTGTTTAGGTTCAAAAAACGAACGTTCTCTATTTAGAGTTTTCTTTTTCTGTTATTTTTTCGTCAAGGGCCTATCTACGATTAAAGTTTTTACTGATCAGTCCCTGGTTTTCAAACGATCGTTACTTTTTACTCGTTAGTTGGAATTAGATGAAACCAACGCCAATTTCTTCATTTCGATCTTATCTTTCCAGTAGAGCAACTCAAATTTGATTTTGAAAGTTTTAAAATTTGAATTCAAACATTTTTGTGTTTGAACTTCTTTTTATCGTAACTTGAGTTTCGTAACTTCGTTTGAGTTTATTCTTTTTGCAAATCGAAACTCTTGACCTAAACTTTCCGATAAGGCCAAATTCACTTAATTTTGGTATTGTTAGAAATTATTTTCCATTGCAAGAGTTATTCGTTAGTTTTCGAAATCTTTCGAGATTTGTTCTTCGATTATGTTGCATGATTGCTTATGTATACTATTGTTTGATTGCGATACAATTCCCGGAGTGTGAAGCGTGCTACTACGAGTCTCTAGGTTTCGGCGATCGTCAGCAAGGCAAGTTCATACTTTGATCATACTTTCCAATACCCAGTTTTTATTGCATTAGTTCTATCCTCAAAGATTGCATGAGTAGGACTTGATCACATGTGGTATTGCTAGTAGTTCATGAGGTAGGAACCCAATGACTTGAGATCAACCCAAGGGAATATATGTTTTGTTACTATTTGCTTCGCCATGCTCATTGACGTGGATTGGTATGTGCGATTTCATGAAAGTTGTGAGTGTAATAACAACTAAGGGAAAGTTTAAGGTGGTAACTTTAATACACCACTGGGTGGATTGGTTGCAGGGCACCTGGAGAATCCAGGGTTTTCCTAGGAAATCCCGGAGGACCCATGTGATTATCTGAAAGGATCGAGAAGAGGTGTCTAGAGGGGGGTGAATAGACTCCTAGCAAGAAAAGTGACAACTTTTAACTTTCTTTAAGTTGAGGTGGAGATTTAGCACATGTTTAAACATTCACAATACATACAAAGCAAGCATGACAAGAGTATATGGGAATTGGAAAGTAAAGCATGCAACTTTGACTACTTGAACAAATAAAAACCTAGCCTTTTCCCACTTTTAAGTCTTGGCAGATTTTAGCAATTAGGCACAAGTCAAGAAATCAACCAACAGATGCAATTCTAAGGGTATAGCAGCAGAATGTAAAGCAATTGCATATGAAGGTAAAGGGAGGTGTTTGAGGGAGCAAACACAACGTAGACACGGAGATTTTTTATGCGTGGTTCCGATAGGTGGTGCTATCGTACATCCACGTTGATGGAGACTTCAACCCACATAGGGTAACGGCTGCGCGAGTCCATGGAGGGCTCCACCCACGAAGGCTACACGAAGAAGCAACCTTGTCTATCCCGCCATGGCCATCGCCCACGAAGGACTTGCCTCACTAGGGTAGATCTTCACGAAATAGGCGATCTCCTTACCCGTACGAACTCCTTGGTTCAACTCCACAATCTTGTCGGAGGCTCCCAAGTGACACCTAACCAATCTAGCAGATACAACTCTCCAAAAGGTAACAGATGGTGTGTTGATGATGAACTCCTTGCTCTTATTTTTAAATGATAGTCTCCCCAACACTCAACTCTCTCTCATAGATTTGGATTTGGTGGAAAGATGATTTGAGTGGAAAGCAACTTGGGGAAGGCTAGAGATCAAGATTCATATGGTAGGAATGGAATATCTTGGTCTCAACACATGAGTAGGTGGTTCTTTCTCAGAACAATAAGTATTGGAAGTGTAGATATGTTCTGATGGCTCTCTTCACGAATGAAGAGTGGGTGGAGGGTAAGGATGGAAATGGATCGCGTTTGGATGGGGTCAAACAATATCAAATCCATATCCATCTCCATGAAGATAGTCTCTGTCCATCCATGAAAAACCCCATGGGCAAAAATTTGTGTCCATGTCCAAACCCGATGGATATCCATATCCATTGTATATCGATGGGGTCCTCTCAAAACATATACATAAGACATAACACAATGTGCACCTAAGCTGTTGCATTCATGAAGCGTGTGAAAAATCAGAGATGAAGAGGTCGAGGGGATACGAAGTTGCATTGCCGAAGGCCAGTGGTGCCAGCTATTGAAGTGCTCCACCATACATGGAGATACCGGCTCACAGTGTCGACCATTTCTTGGGATGCAGGAGGAGCAAGAAGAGGAGACGGGGTGGATACTTAATGACGAGTCATTTAACAACGGCAGAAAAGGATCAGAAGGGGGATGAAGCAATATTAAGGCGGGGAATGAATGTCAACTAATAAAAGTTAAGGTGGGGATTGTGCAATTTGCTTTGAATGTTTTAGATTATAATGGGTGAAATTACAGTGGGACATGTGACTATGGGGTGAGGATAGCAGAATATTGCCATTAAGTCATACTGTCGAGTCGGGTTTGGATGTATCCATGGGTACAAGATTATGTCCATGCCCTACCCACGAGTAATCGAGTCAGGTTTGGGCATCGCCCATGGGTGCAAAAGCATATCCAAACCCTGCCCATACGGGTCGGATATCCATGGGTATCCATGTCCATGAATAAAATAGTGGAAAGCAACTTGGGAAAGGCTAGAGATCAAGATTCATATGGTAGGAATGGAATATCTTGGTCTCAACACATGAGTACGTGGTTCTTTCTCAAAACAATAAGTAGTGGAAGTGTAGATATGTTCTGATGGCTCTCTTCATGAATGAAGAGTGGGTGGAGGGGTATATATAGCCTCCACACAAAATCTAACCGTTACACACAATTCACAAAACTCGGTGGGACCGATTCAGAGAACTTGGTCAGACTGATTTAGTTCATAATGTGACCGTCAGGCATTTCGGTGGGACCAATATGATCAACTCGGTAGGACCGATTTCATTAGGGTTAGAGCATAACGTAATCTCGGTGAGACGAATTACACAAACTCGGTAGGATCGATTTTGGTAATAAGGACACAGAGGGTTGGTCAAGCAATCTCGATGGGACCGATTCGCTCGTATCGGTTCAACCGAAACGTTACAAAAAAGGCAACGAAGAGTTTGCAATGTTAACTCGATGAGACCGATTCTCACATCTTGGTTAGACCGAAATGTTTCGAATGGGAAATAGAGAGTTTACATTCCCATCTCGGTGAGACCGAGATCCCTATCGGTGAGACCGAAATGATTAGGGTTTCTGGCAATGGCTATGTCAAATGAACTCGGTGGCGCCGGATAGAACTTTTCGATGGGACCGAGTTTGCTTTTGGTTTGGGACATATGTGGATGTGAGAAAGTGGTTGAGGGTTTTGGAGCATATCACTAAGCACTTTGAGCAAGCAAGCCATTAAGTAACACCTCATCCCCTTTTAATAGTATTGGCTTCCCTATGGACTCAATGCGATCTTGGATCACTAAAATAGAAAATGTAGAGTCCTGAGCTTTGAGCTTGAGCCAATCCTTTGTCCTTATCATCTTGAAGGGGTTCCACATCCTCTAGTCCATGCCACTCCATTTGTTGAACCTGCCTGAAATATACTAGATGAAAGCATTAGTCGAACAAGAGATATGTTGACATTAATTACCAAAATCACCCAGGGAGAACTTTTGCTTTCAATCTCCCCCTTTTTGGTAATTGATGACAACATACATCAAAGCTTTAGGTAAAGATATGAAGAATAACAAGTAAAGCTTTGGAAGGACATGTACCATGCATAGGCTCCCCCTACATATATGCAATCATGTAAATATGGAATATAAGAGCATGTGAAGGCATAGACATGACAGAGCAAGCAATGATTTACATGTATCTTGGCTATATGCATCAGAGCAAATGATATGAATATATGAAGTGTATCCTCATGTTAATGATTCCTTCTTGCAAACAATATGTACATTAGCAAGAAATCTTCATGCACATGAGTGTGATGGATATACTTACCTTGTGATCTTGAGCTAGCTTATGAAGGGATGAACCTGAGTAAACAAGGTTAGATAACACATGTACATCTACTAGACAGAGCAACAAAAGAGCCACAAGAGTACCAAGACTGGGATAACATGTAGACAGTGAGTACTAGGGGTACTCTTGAATACAGACATGTTCCCAAAGGTAAAGACATGCAATGAATTCAAAGATTTTCTTCCCTAGCAGTCTTTCTCCCCCTGAATCTTATATTGGATAAAGTAAGAAAGTAGGGAAACAGAGTCAGAGCAAAACATATCAGATCAAAAACATAACATAGACATGTCTTTCCCCTCTTAAAGACATGTGACTTCTCTCCTCTTGAACACCAAGCATCTGGGGCATGTGATTCCTCTCTGCCCCTGTTTGAGATATTCTCTCATTGAGCTTTGATGTGAACTCTCTCTCCCCCTTTGACATCAATTTCCAAGAAGGGATCTTCTGGAGTGTGAGTCAAAATAGGTTTGGTCCTTGAGTCACAGAGCAGAGCAGTATATAAAAATGTGATGCTTGTAGAGGACAAGTATCATTGAGTGGAGCTGTAAAAAATATGCAGGATGCAGATGACAAAGTGTCTCTTCAGTAGTGAAATCGATAGCACCGAGTTGTTTTCTTCGATGGCACCGAGATGGTTCAGTTTAATCGAAAGAGGAAAATCGGTGGGTCTGAGTTCAACAAACAGAGAACAATTTTTCATCTCATCTCACTAGGCAAATAAGATCTCACAAAGATTTGCAAGGAATTAACTGAAGGATTTGCAATGAATTGGATGTAGAAAATGCAGAACAAAAATAGAGAAAAAAAATCTAGATGAAGTTTTTTTGTTGAGTTTAAAAGAAGAGAAACAAAATGCAAGGAACAAATGCAAGAACTTAGAGAAACACTAGAGAACATCATCTAGAATTGGTCGTCGATAAAGTCACCTATGTTAGAGTATATTAATATAGGAGTCAAGTGAAGACACTTGATCATAGGTCATACTCATCGTTTAAGATCAAAATGGGGTTACCATTTTTTTGTTTAAGCATTTTGATGTATTCACATCTTGTTGAGCTACTTTGACCCATGACTTGAGGTAAAGCTTCTCTAAGATGGAATGACATACCTTGGGTGGTGGTGTTGATCTTGATCATGTAGTTGAACTTGTGTGGGTTGCTCAAGGTTGATGTAGCTCATCAAGAATTGGGAGCACCACTTGTAGTTTGAGTTCATGTTCCTACATGGGTTAGATTTGCAAGGAAGGGCACTTGTGTATCCAAAATGACAATCATGAAAACTTGATACAAAATGAATTTTGATATATAGAAATTGTCAAAGGATATGTTGAAGGGTTTCATGCTTCCTTGTCTTCAACCACCACTGTGTAGGGGCTTGGTGATGTAGAGATTGCTCAAGATGTGAGTGAGTTGCAATCTCATGGATTTAGATTCATCCAAGTGCCTACAATGGTTAGATAGCATGTAGTGGTACAAATTTATCCAAGACATATGATCAACATCATAAGAGAAAAAGTCAAGGATTAGTCAAAGGCTTATGCCTTGCATGTATCCAAATGGAGTTCCCACTCCAAGTTTGAGGCATCAATAATGTTCAATTCACCTCTCAACCTGCAAATCACTTTCTCATGAAGTGGTTTAGTAAATATATCCGCCAGTTTCTTATCAGTGTGAACATGTTTAAGATTGATATCGCCCTTAGCAACATGACCTCGAATGAAATGATGACGAACTTCAATATGCTTAGTTCGAGAATGTTACACAGGATTATGAGCAATCTTAATGGCATTTTCATTGTCACAAAGCAATGGAACATGTTTCACATAGATCCCATAATCTTTAAGAGTTTGGGTCATCCAAAGTAATTGAGCACAACATGAACCAGCGCAATGTATTCCGCTTCGACAGTGGATAGGGATATCGAGTTTTGTTTCTTGGAGGACCAATATACAAGAGATCTACCAAGAAATTGACAAGTACCCGAAGTGGAATTTCTGTCAACCTTGTCTCCGGCATAGTCTGAATCGGAGTAGCCAACAAGATCAAAAGAGGACCTCTTAGGATACCAAATGCCAAAATTTGGTGTATGTATTAAGTATCTCACTATCCTTTTCACAGCCTGAAGATGACATTCTTTAGGAGCCGCTTGATATCGTGCATACATGCACACACTTAGCATAATATCGGGACGGGAGGCACATTGATATAGCAATGAACCCATCATAGAGCGGTAAACCTTTTGGTCAACTGATTCGCCATCCTTAGTCAAGTCAAGATGTCCACTAGTAGGCATGGGTGTAGTCATACCTTTTGCATTCTTGCATATTGAACTTCTTGAACAAGTCCTTGGTATACTTTGTTGGAGAAACAAGGTACCCTCCTTAGTTTTTTTGATTTGCAAACCAAGAAAGAACTCGAGTTTACTCATCATACACATCTCAAACTTTTCCGACATTAGCTTTCCAAACCTTTCACTAAAATGGGGGTTAGTAGAACCAAATATGATATCATCAACATAAATTTGGCACACAAATAATTCACCATTAACCCTTTTAGTAAAAAGAGTAGAATCTATTTTTCCAATCTCAAAGCCTTTTTCAATAAGTAACTTGGTCAAGCATTTATACCACGCTCTAGGAGCTTGTTTAAGACCATAAAGAGCTTTGTGAAGTTTGTAAACATGATCGGGTTTCTTAGGATTGACAAAGCCGAGAGGTTGTTTAACATAAACTTCCTCCTCAATTTCACCATTGAGAAAAGCACTTTTGCTGTCCATTTGGTACAAGGTGATATAATGGTGATTAGCATAAGAAAGTAAGATGCAAATGGACTCAAGTCTAGCAACGGGGGCATATGTCTCACCTTAGTTGCAGGTGAAGTTTCAAAGATTGATCCATGTTAGGATTTGTTTTGGGATAACACAATATATATCTATTTAAAATAATGCACCTACATATTTTGGTAATGGGTGGAAGGCTTGGCCTTCTGCTTGGTGTTTTGTTCCACTCATGCTACCTTAGGAACCGATAAACCGGTGTTATGTTCCTTGATTTTTCGTTCCTAACACAGTTGGGATTTATGGGCCCCCCTTGATAATTCGCACTGCTTAAAGCTTTTCTAGCAAGACCCAACATTGGTTTTACATTTGCCTAACAACTAAAACTTGCATAGGGAGTTGCAAACCCGAGTTCTTAATCAACAACCCGGGCCAGTTCTCCTCATGAGTGTTGGTCCAAACTGGGCGGACTGCGGGGCCACCTTGGGGAAAGCCAAGGGCTGGTACTTTCCTGTAGGATGTCCCATCCGGTCGTGGCCTGAGACAAGATACGCGTGGCTACTATTAGGTCTTGCTAGATTTGTTTTACCTTTGTCGAAATATCTTGAGCACGGTATTCCGAGAATACTCGGATCTTCCCACTTTGGAGTTGCGACTCCGCAGATCGTGAGCTTGTGATGGGCTAAGTTGGGACACGCCTGTAGGGTTTTGAACTTTCGAAAGCCGTGCCCGCGGTTATGTGGCATATGGGAATTTGTTAATATATGGTTGTAGATAACTTGACACCATATCCTTAAGAATACAATACATGTGTGAGTAACCATGATGGTCTCTCTCCGAAGGGCTTCAGGAAGTGAACACGGCGGGGTTATGTATGAATGTGAGTAGCTAGGATCACTTATTGATCAACTTGGCGATCGTTGGCACACGTTCTCATCTCGCTCTAAACTCGTAAGCTAGTTGCTTAGTGCTTGCTGCAAACACTTTATTACCCTTCCACACCTAAGGCTTTGTTAGTTTTGATACCCGGGAATGGGATTGCTGAGTCCTTGTGACTCATAGTTTACAACACACACCAGATGCAGGTACAGCCGAGAACGTTGTGGGAGATGGATCAAAACTTCAGTGGGAGTTCGACGAAGAGCATGGTCGTTTCCATGTTACGTATCCCTATGACCAGTAGTGGTTCCTACTAGGAGTGATCCAGACTTGTCTTTTGTGGTATCTTTTCTCGTTTGGATTTCGTCCATAGTTATTTGGATGAATGTATGTTATTGTATTCATTGTGTGATGTGGCAAGTGTAAGCCAACTATGTTTCCCTCTTTCATCCCTGAACTTTTACATGAGTTGTGAAAAGATACCATGCTTGCGATCATTCCAGAATGCGCTTATATCTCTAAGTCGTGCCTCGACACGTGGGAGATATAATCGCATCCTGGGCATTATAGCCGCTCTCCGAATGGAACGCGTGTCATATTGCGGTTGCACACACATGTGGGACCGCGATTGAGAACCGACCATAGGCACCCCCTCGTCCCCGCAAGTCGGCTGGGTTAATAGTATAGAGAGACGAGCGATTGTACTGGAGCAGTGTTATAAACACGTCGGTACCTGGACGATCCCTGCACGACACGGGAGATCAGTTTGTCATGCATGTGAGCAGACTCCAGTAGTTGGTTGGATTTGCTATCCTCTACATATCGTGGAGGTTGTGTTGTATAGGGCTGTCGTTTTGATGAGAAATCTATATAAAGGTTACCTGTCATCTCACAATATTAGGTGTGATGTGTGCTTCGGATCACTGCGAGGGTTAAACAGCAACAATTGCGTTCCTCCCTTCCCAGTGAGCCTACGCAGCGTACAGCTCGCACGCTTCCCGGTGAGCCTACGCACTCGAGCACAGCTTGCACGCCTCTCGGTCAGCCTGCACGCCTCCGGTTCAGTCAAGGTCGAGCAGCTGACGGTACCTCCTACAACTATTAAAACCAAGACATGTGGCGTCATGTGAATAGTTAACAGAATTTTGGATTTACTAGAATTTAGAAACCAGGCATCTCAATGTTTTGCGGGCAATCAACGGTGCCCTGGTGTTTGAAACTCATTCCTATTTCTTGTATGGGACCTAGGCACGCACCCAAGGACACATATTTGATTTTTCAACCAATTTATATACACTGGAGCATGTGCATGTAGTTCAAATTTGAATTATGCACATAAATCCTTTGAAAACTTAGTTAATGCATAAAAATATCCAAACGAACCCCGAAATATCACAAAAATTCACACAACACTCATGTTGTTCTATGTTGACACAAGAAAAAATTGAAAGCAATAGGAGGCAATGGATATCATTTCGTCCCCAAAGGTGGGATGTTCCCTACTGAAAAGCATCATGCTTGTTGTGAGAAGCTCCGGTTTGTGAGAAGCATATACCCTAAATAGCCCGAAATGGGACAAAATTTGTACCACGGCATGTTGATGCCGCCCCATGATAGCATGCCAAGTTTCATGAATTTCAGACGATTTTTGGATTTACTAGAATTTAAAAAGAAGGCATCTCAATGTTTTGCCGGCAATCAACTGTGCCCCGGTGTTTGAAATTCATTCTCATTTCTTCAATGGGACATAAGCATGCACCCAAGGACACATATTTGATTTTTGAACCAATTTATATGCACTCGAGCATGTGCATGTAGTTCGAATTTGAATTATGCACATAAAATGCATTCTAAACTCAGTTAATGGATGAAAATTTCCAAATGAACCCTGAAAAATCACAAAAAATAACACAACACTCCTGTTGTTCTATGCCGACACGAGAAAAAAATTTGAAAGCAATAAGAGGCAATGGATATCGTTTCGTCTCCAAAGGTGGGACGTTCCCTACCGAAAACCATCATGCTTGTTGTGAGAAGCTCTGATTTGTGAGAAGCATATACCCAAACCTGCCCAAAATGGGACAAAATTTGTACCACGGCATGTTGATGCCGCTCCATGATAGCATGCCAAGTTTCATGAATTTCAGACGAGTTTTGGATTTACTAGAATTTTAAAACCAGTCATCTAAATGTTTTGCTAGTAATCAACGGTGCCCCGATGTTTGAAATACATTCCCAGTTCTTGCATGGGACCTTAGCATGCACCCAAGGACACATATTCAATTTTTCAACAAATTCATATGCACTGGAGCATGTGCATGTAGTTCAAATTTGAATTATGCACATAAAATGCATTGAAAACTCAGTTAATGCATAAAAATGTCCAAACAAACCCCGAAAAATGACAAAATATCACACAACACTCCTGTTGTTCTATGCTGACACGAGAAGAAAAACTGAAAGCAATAAGAGGCAATGGATATCGTTTCGTCCCCAAAGGTGGGACGTTCCCTACCAAAAATCATCATGCTTGTTGTGAGAAGCATATACCCAAACCTGCCCAAATGGGACAAAATTTGTACCACGGCATGTTGATGCCGCTCCATGATAGCATGCAAAGTTTCATGAATTTCAGGTGAGTTTTGGATTAACTAGAATTTAAAAACCAGGCATCTCAATGTTTTGCCGGCAGTAAACGGTGCCTCGCTGTTTGAAATTCATTCCCATTTCTTGCATGGGACCTAAGCATGCACCCAAGGACACAGATTTGATTTTCAACCAATTTATATGCACTGGAGCATGTGCATGTAGTTCAAATTTGAATTGTTCACCTAAAAGGGCTAGAAAACCAATTTAATGTATAAAATGTTCAAACGAACCCTGAATAATTCCAGTTCTTTTACGACACACATATACTTGCATGTTCACTCCAGATAAAGGTCTAGCAATTCAAACACCGTCCATTGCCGCTGTGACCCCATTATGTAGTTCAAATCAAGATGAAAAATCAAGCAGATCGCACACAATTTATTATCAGCAACTGTGTGAGATGCAGTACAAACTATCTTGGAGCACCGTCGGTGTATAGTACACCTATGGCTTACGGGAGAAGGTGCATCGGCTACAGTCCATAGCCTGCGCCTCAATCACACTAGCTCACTCCCCAAATATCATTTTACTGTTCAATCGTCGCCGGTGAATTATGGGCAAGTGGACCCGCGTCTTGAGGGCAACTTCGGTGGCCCACTCTGGCGAGAGCGTGGCCGTAGCCGCCAAGCGTGTGCTAACAAGGTGCATGAGCGCAGCCGTAATTTGTGACCGGGCGGCAAAGGCTGCCCAAACGGCCGATGTTGCTTCTCAGGTGGCGGCATCAACATATGCCTCGGGGATAGAAACTGGCGAGAGCGGCACAACAGATGTTCGTTCCGCAGTGGCGGCCTTAGCCCCGATGGAGGCCGTCCACGACTATGTCGAGGCCGCCCATGCCTAGCTCCTGGCGGTCACCTCACAAATCGAACGAAGCTTCTCCGACAATGGTCGGAAACCCACGGCCGAAGAGCTGGTAATCCCCGAGAGCTTCGAGCAGCCGCCCGTTCCTCCGCCGCATACCTTGCAACGACGGAGCCCGTCCAATCCCAGATCGCGACCGCCCACGCCTAGCTCGTGGCGGACTTTTCCAAAGAGACGGCAGACGCGGATGGCGAGATGCTTGCCTTGTATGGTGCAATTGATGCCATGGAGCCCCTTCCCCAGGAGACCGTCGGGCACGAGCTGGACATGGAGGTGGCGCCGGAGATCGATGAGAACTAGCCGTAGTAGTACTCTTTGTTTTGTTTAATTAAGAGTGCCGGTCTTTAATTTGTTAGAGTAATTTTTAGGTCAGCTAGCTCTATTTAATTGCTGAACTTGCTCGATTAAGAAGTGTGCGTGTCCTATAGTCTCCTTTGTGTACCCAAATTATGCAATGACGTGGATGACCACTGCAACCATGGAGATTCGAACGAAAACATTTGACGTTCAAACTGATCACACACGGGTTAAGCTATCTAAATCATTTGTGATGTCCGCATATCGTACACAGTTCTAAATAAGGCACCGTGTCTGATGACACTTTGCGCACCAGTTTTTTGGCTGAAGCAATTCCAAATTTTCGGTTTCCACGGAAATATCTACCTCCCCGCCCCCTCCCCCTTACCAAAAGCCACATTTTCCCTCTTTCCGCCTTCCTTTCCAAGTTGAAACCTTCACTCCTTGCTTGCAGCGCCGCCGCCTCCTCGCCTGCGACCCTCCTTCACATTGCTCGGCCTCCTCTATCCAGGCAGGTAAGCCACACCCGACCCCCATCCCCGTCCTTCTTCCACATCCCACATGCCCCGACCGCCGGCGCGAGCATGACACCTTCCACACAAATCACCGACCCCTCCACCAAAAAAGCGTCGGCCTAAGCCATGGTGCACGCAGTATAGCCAGGACCTCAAGGAGCATTTGGCAGCGAAGAAGCAAATCATAGCCGCACGCGTGGAAGAGATCGCGATGGCTGCCATTCGTGTCGACCGCCAGATCTTGAAGGAGCACCTTGCCGTTTGCTATCTACACCGGTTAAGCATGCTCGGTTTACCCGTTGCGTGTGCTGCTCCTGCCTTTCCTTCACAAATTCTATTGAATTGTGCTATCTAATTTCACCATGCAATCTATTGCTCTAGTATATATGTTCTATATGTCGTGCAGTGTGGTGCTCACTTATTAACTATTTTGTTAATTAGTTGTCGTCTTCACTCTTCAGTTAACTATTTGGTTCAATTCTGCAAATGTGATGTTCAATTCTTCAGGCTGCAATTTTGTATTGTCTTCCATGTGAGAAATAAATCGAATTTATCTTTACAAAATTGTGGGTGCATTCTGTTATTGTATACCATGTGAGGAATAAATTGAATTTGGGTGTAGTAAATACATGAGAAACAAATATTGCTACAATTGGCTGTAGTTAACTGTTTGGTTAACTCTCTAATCTTCTATTAGGAGTATGTTATATTGTGCACTATGGTTCTCAGTTAATGTTTGGTTCATTTGTTGTGATGTTTAGTTAACTTCTTGGTTCAATTTTGCAATGCGATGTCCAATTGTCATGGGTAGAATTTTGTATTGTTGTGCATGTGAGGAACTTAATACATGAGAAACATATATAAGTGCTATATTTCCTAGTTCTTAATCATGCTTGGTTTGGGTAAATGGGTTTTCCGTGTGGCTTCAATTAATCTGATGAATCTCCAACGTGCTTATTTTTCATCAACATATTTTACTGATAGCATGCAAACCCTTACTTAACCTGATGACTAACTACCTTATATGTGTTGCAGGGAAACAGTGGGAAGCATTGAGGTTTACAATCGAGGTTAGCACGTGCATGGTCTGTTGTCTAATAGCACATTATTGTGCAATTGCAGGAACCATTCTAATATTTTGAATTTTAACAATTTGGTCTTGCACATGTAGGTCCTGCTATCAGAGGTTTTGACCCACTGTTTGACCCTTTTTGCATATGGGGAAATGAGTTGTCCATGAATATCAATCAAATCAAGAAACTCAGAAAGATTGTTAGATAAAGAAATTAGTGACAAAAAACAACAAGATCTTTGTCTGCACAATGAAGAAGACATCAGTTCACTACAAGATGGTACTAACTATTATACCTTGCCTTTTTTATTCCTTTGCCCCATTTCCAATATAGAGAAGATATGTATGCACATCCTTGTTTTCAGGCCTTTCCAAAGCAGTTCACTGATGATCACCTCTCAAACCACCTCTATGGTCAGGAGGCGAGGAAGGTTTTCGTACAACACCCACGGTTCAATACTGAAGTGTTCCTGAAGAGGACGAAGGACGGACGGTCAATCATCCCGAGGCACTAGCCTAAAGTTGCAAAGACCTTCAACATGCATGAAGGCTCAATATTCGCCTTCCGCTTCAGCAGTTTTCCAGATGAGATGCATCTGTCTATATACCGTCTATGATGCTAATTTTAAAAAGTTCTACAAGTTGCATGTGGAACTTGCTGCTGGTGCAGTTGTGTAATGGGGTAGCTCAGTGCTGAAGCTATATCATGTTGTACTCTGATGTATTTCGATTATGAAATTTTGCTTCCTTAATATGGAAATGAAATATATTGTGTGCTTAATATGAAATGTCAATTAGATTAATAAATGGATTACGAATAATCGGATAATTAGCCTGCTAATGGCGAATTAGCCTGCTAATTGTGTTTTGCTATTGCAAACGGTTGTTGAAAAAAAACCGTGGGTGATGACCTCAGGCAACGCACACAATTTCTAGGAATAAACCGTGTTGGATCAATGAACTATCACACGCGACTTTGTCTTGAAAACTGTTTCCATTAGGCCACCTTGCGCAAAGTTTACCATATAAAAACTGTCTGTGATACATTCAATAACGCAAACGATTTGATGGGAAAAATTGCGTGTGATGTACCTGCGAACGGAAGCGTTTTCCTTGGAGCGACTGTGTGGGATGTGCATACGAATGGAAACGTTTAGCGGGGACTTACTGTGGGATGTACTTGCGACCGGAAACAATTTCGCTGTATAATTGTATTTTTTTAGATCTACTATACGTATTTCCGTATTTGAGTACTCACTGGTCGCACACGACCTCATTTTGCCAAACGTGTGTGCCAGGAGGGCATATCCCCGACGGTTTCTGGGCCGTGTGGGAAGGACCCCCCTTTCGCCCACACTCACTTGGCGACGGTTCCAAATGCCGTCGCGGAAAGGGGTTTTAAACCGTTTGTTTAGGACCGACGCGCACCAGTGCTCACCGCTCCACCCTACTCCCAGTCGCTGGCCTGGCCCATCCCTATGCTCACCCAGACATCCTGTTATTCTATGGCGACGGTAGTCTCACACTTCAGCCGAACCAGTAAACCCTCATACTCCCCTCGGCGTGGGAAACAACGGCCAAGTCTTCCCAGGCTCCGGGTCAATCCCTTCCTATGCCTCACCGTCGTCCACCGCCTTGGTGCTCTCAGCGCGGCGTGGTCAAGGAACGACTTCCATCGGAAGAGGACTATACGTGGAAAGGCTGGCAGCTGGGTCCACGGCCACACGCTAGGAAGTGCCTCCTTTTTATAGGAAAAAATGATTCGCCCCTGACACCTGGTACCCTCTAGCTATATCTTCGCATCCAAGGAAGGTCATCCTTGTCCTCCCTGACAGCTGGGACCCTCCCGGTGAAAGCGTTCGTAGCATTATTGTAATGCCCAGGATGGGACTATACCTCCTACGTGTCGAGGCACGACTTAAAGGTATAAGCCCATCCTAGAATGATCTCAAGTTTGGTATCTTTGCACGACTCATGTAAAAGAGGGATTAAATTGCAAAAGGAGATAGTTGGCTTACACTCGCCACTTCACACAATACATTACATAAGCAAAACATCATTCAAAACATCACAACCCGACTACGGGTGAAGATCCAAAAGAAAGATACCAAAACAACATAAAACCACAAGTCAGGATCGAATCCTAGTAGAAGAACCACTACTGATCGTCGAAACATCACAAGCATACGGCCAAACTCTTCATCAAACTCCCGAAAGTTCTGATCCATCTCCGGCATCAAACTCGGCTGAACCTGCAGCTGGTGTGTTGAAGTAACTGTGAGCCACAGAGGACTCAGCAATCCCATTCCCGGGTAACATGACTATTTAAGCCTTGGGTGTAGATAAGGCTGAAGAAAGAATAAGAGTCTGCAGCAGCACTAGCACTAGCTTAAGTATACGAGAGCGAGAAGAGAAGGTGCCTCGGTCGAGAGATGATCACGAAGTGATCCTAGCTAAAAGCTCAACAAACATAACCCCACCGTGTTCAACTCCCGAATCCCTATTCGGAAATTGACAGTCACGGTACACACGCTGGTAGTGTATTAGAACAATGTGTCAAGTTATCTACAACCAGATATTAACAAGCTCCCATCTGCCACATAACCGCGGGCACGGCTTTCGAAAGTTCAAACCCTGCAGGGGTGTTCCAACTTGGCCCATCACAAGCCCACGATTCGCGGAGTCGCAACTCCAAAGGTGGGAAGACCCGAGTATTCTCGGAATCCCGTGCTCAAGATACTCCGAACTAAGGTAAGGCTAATCCAGCAAATCCTCCCGGCGTGTCGACACCCTGATAGGTAGCCGCGCGTATCTAGTCTCAGGACACGACCGGATGGGCGATGCTACGGGTTTTTACCAAACCTCGAGTTTCCTCGTGGTGGCCCCGCAGGCTCCCCGTTTCGGACCAACACTCATGTGGAGCACTGGCCCAGGGTTGAATTAAAAATAAAAGGGATAGCTAGTCCCTATGCAAGTTTTATTAGTTATTAGGCGAATAGTACCAAATGTTGGGATTTGCTGGAAAAGACTTAGCACTTAGCGGTTTATCGAGGGGGTCCCATACACCCCAACCGTGTGAGGAACGCATAATCAAGGAACATAACACCGGTTTATACGGTTCCTAACGGCATGAGTGGAACAAATCACCAAGCAAAAGGCTTAGCCTTCCACCCTTGCCAATATATAGATGATTTCATTTAAGCATTTATATAGTGTGATATAACCCAACAACTTCAACATGAAGCAAGCATCTTCAATCTTCACCTGCAACTAGCAATGCTATAAGAGGGGCTGAGCGAAGCGTACTTAGCCATTCAACGGTTTGCATAGGAAGGGTGGTTAAACAGGTTCATGGTTACAATAGGAGGCTGACAGGAAAACATGGGCATCGAGGCAATATACTAAAGAGCGATACTCTAGCAATAGGCAAAGATAGTAATGGTATCCGGGTTCGGTCATCTTGCCTGGGATTCCACAAGGGAGAAGAACGGATCCATGAAGTAGACGGAGCAACATAGACGAGCGAATCCTCACAACTCCGGAACGAATCCGAAGCTAACAAGAAAAGCAACCGGAAAGAAGCAAACAACACGGTAAACACACAAGCATTAACATGGCATACGATGCACATCCAAGTATGATGCATGTCCGGTTTAAATATGCATGGCATGGCAAGTGCACAAACAAGTACTACAAGTTAAGTGGAGCTCAATATGCAACGAGTTGCATATTGACGAAACACCACATTTAATTATTTAATAGACTCTCGTTTATTTACAAGACAAGATTAAATGTTTGTTAGCATGGCAACAAGGTGAAGCAAAATAAAACTACACTATTTAGACATTTTAAATGAGGCCGGAAATAACAACAACATATCCGGAAAATCCCCATGAGCAAGTTTAGTAATTTTAAGCAAACAACAAATCACACATTATAATGTTGTTAAATGATGCGGATGACATGATCAAGTTTATGCAATTATTAAAAGTTAACATGAAGAAGATATGAAGTATTGTCACCGTGGTGGAAAGAAAGGGTGCCACGGCAACGATCCGAAAATGATGCCACGCAACATATCGGTTCCGGTAACTCGATGAGAGTCCGGTGCAAAAGCAAGGTGGAGTGAACGATTCGAACAAGAAGAAAGGTGGGGTGATCCCGTCACCGGGTTCCCACGAGTCAGCGACGAGGCAACCGAGGAACACAACAAAAGATGAAACGGCACGGTGCGCACAAGGGCAAACATTTCATACATCACAACATGTCACGGGTCATCGTCTCGGGGTATACCTTCGGAACAAACGTTCTCGGAGGGGTTCAAGACGTCGAGGGACGTAGTGGAAGTAGTTGTACACGGCCGTAGAGGAAGTAGTTGTTCTCGTTCGTAGTCGTACACGGGGCGACGGTAGTCGTTCACGTAGGCGTTTCCGTTTCCGAAGAGGTACTTGTCGCGTCGGTAGTCGTACACGGGGCGATGGTAGTGGTACTCGCGGCCGTCGTGGTACTTGGTGTCTTGACGATTCCAGAGACGCGGTAGAGGTACTTGGGGTCTACGGACTTGCCGGTCTCGATCCTTGCGATGGTAGGGGTACACGGTGTCGGTAGTGGTACTCGTTGATGAAGACGTTCGGGTATTCGTAGATGTACTTGTCGATCTTGCCGGTCTTGTTAAACGAAGGGGTACTTGGCGAACATGCCGGTCTCGGTCTCGTAGTTGTACAAGTCAACCTGGCACTTAGCGAAAAAAAACAGCAGCAATACAAGGCACACAAACAAAGCTGCAGCACGGGGAGGCGCTGTCGAGGCCACGGCAGCAGCATGGCGAAGAGGAGGCAGGGGGCGGCCTCTGGAGGACGGAGGCGCTGGACGAGGCGAGGCCTCGAGGAGGTGACCGGAGGAGAGGAGGGGCACGAGCGCTGGCGCTTGGCGAGGAGGAGCAGAGCTCGCGCTGGCGAGGAGGAGCATGATGGCAGGTGGCGTCCATGGCGAGGAGGAGGCTGGCCACGGCGCGGGCCTTGCTGCAGATCGACGGGGGGAGGAGGGCCCGAGGCAGAGGCCCCCGA
Source organism: Secale cereale (assembly GCA_902687465.1). Taxonomy (NCBI): domain Eukaryota; kingdom Viridiplantae; phylum Streptophyta; class Magnoliopsida; order Poales; family Poaceae; genus Secale; species Secale cereale. The sequence continues at coordinate 231,779,390 of LR738714.1, forward strand.
GAGCGGCGCTGGAGGACGGACGACCTGCGCCCTGGAGGGATGAAGGCGCGGCGAGGCTCGGCCTTGCTGGAGGCAGGAGGCTGCTCAGAGATGACGCAGGGCGATGCCGGCGCTGGAGGTTGCAGGGAGGCGCGGCTCCGGTCCCGTCCAAGGCGGCTGGAACGAGGCGAGGAGGGCTCAGACGAAGGGGCGCTGGTGGCCGGCGCTGGAGGGGACGAGGTGGAGGGGCGCCATGGCGTAGCGGCGGCCGGCATGGAGGGGTCGGGCGCTGCGGAACCTGGCCGGTCGCGCGGCTTGGAGGCAATAGGGGGCGGCCGGCGGAAGGGAGTGGCGAGGCGCCCGCTGCTGGCGATGGAGGGCACGGGCGCGGCTCGAGGAAGAGGGACGAGAGGTGCGGGCGACCAGAGGAGGAAGAGTTCGGGCGCTGGGAACTGGGATCGAGAGAAGTGGAGACCGGGTCGAGCGAGGAGAGAGGGAACGGGTCGAGGGGACGATGGGGTTCGGCTCCTGGCGGCGCAGGAGGGAGGAAAGGAGGATCGAGGCTCGGGCTGAGCGCTAGCTAGGGTTCGGTGCGGTCGGGCTAAGAGAGGGATGGGCCGGCCTAGGAGCAGATGGGCCGCGGCTGGAATGGCCTAGAGGAGATGGGCCAAAAGGAGGAGAGGGAGGCTTGGGGTGGAAAAGGGCCTGGCCAGATGGCTGGTCTCTTTAATCTATTAACCAAAGCTATTGCCCAAATAAAATAGCAAACCACCAGAGGAAAAGAAAAAAAAGGAGGAGTTAGGAATAGGCTTAGGGCATAGGGTAAAATTTCCTGGACTCACAAAAATGTGAGGAATATAAATAAAATTGTTTGAAGATTTTTGGAAGATGAAAAATCAAAACACGTTTGAATAAAAGCCAAATTGTTTGACTTTAGAAATCCATTTAGATGGAATCCAAAAGAGCTCGAATTTGAGGATGGGGCTCGACAAACGGGAAAAGAATTATTGGCAAGGTTTTTGAAGGAGAAACTCGAAGTGAAAAAGACATGGGGAAAATATGCAAGTGTGTTGGGTTAATTCCAACGAATGGAATATTTATTTATAATAGCTCCATAATATTTGGAGGATATGTTATAAAGAGAAGACATCCTTCCCTCGATTTAAATGGATCGAAGATCCACACGATTTATTTAGGTTGAAATGCAAAATAAATATGACATGAAGGCATGATGACATGATGCAATGCAAAAATAAATAACACAAGCATAAAATAAACACACGAGAGAACCCGGAACATCTGGAATCTTCGGGAATCTTCTGGAACCTTCTGGGACGTCGGTCTTCGAGCGTCACAACTCTCCCACACTAACAGAGGATCTCGACCCGAGATCCTAGAGATAGCACCGGGTAAAAACGGAAAGAAGAGGTAAAACAAAGTTGCTTCTTTGACAGACGAGTGAAACCAAAGAACCTTGAGAGGTTGAACAATCTTGAAGGAAAGAATACAACAGAGATGAACGAATATGAAAACTCCGTTAGAAAAGAGGAACAAGGAGCATTATGAGAACCTTGCTGGTTGAAAGACATGAAACAAGAGGTTACGAACGAAAAGAATATGAAACCGCAATGGTATAGCCAAGGAATGAGAATGACATAATTTGGACAGCACTCCGTCTGAAAATGGAAGGAATTAACAAGAACTTGCCAAGTTGGGAAGATACTTGATGAAATGAACAACATATTGCCTCTGAAACAATTGAAAGAATGGCACAAAAGGTAAGAAGGATTCAGACAGCACTCCGGTTAAGAAGAGAGGCAAAACTTGATAAGATGAGAGAACTTGAATGAAGAATACAACACTCCGGTTAAATAGACAAGCAAGGGATAATATGATCTTGATAAAAAACGAGATGATTGTCAAGGAGAGCAATATCACAATGCCTCCGGAATGAAAGAATGGAATATAGATCAAAGAAAGAATGAATGGAGAAGAAAATGACAACTTCTCTCAAAATGAATTGCAAATCATCCTTACGAAGAAGGTTGAATGGATTTGTTGGAAAATTAACAACGAAAACGAATAAGCTTGATGTGGGCTTATGGAAAACATCTCAAAATTAAGAGGTGATAACTAGCCACTAACAGAAGCGAATTGCTTGGATTTAGATCAACAAGGAGGCGAAAAACTTATTTCACCGAAATGATAAATGAAGAACTTGGGTCATTATTAAGCACCATAATAGCAACAATTCTCAAGGAAAGCTTTTAGGTGAAATACAACCCAAGATAACTCCAACGAATAAATTGAAGGGTTGGAAAGATCTCCTGAACAAGGAAAATGATGGGTTTAAATATCTCATTCTTGATAACTCGTGAATCATGAAACATGAAGGAATTGTCAAGAATGACATAACACCAACTGAAAAGATAAGGGAGAAAGAATTGCACTTGGAATACATGATGAAGAATGCTTGAGCTCCAACAAGAATCTTGAAGAAGACTTCGAGGATGAATTAATTGATGATGAACCGCCATGAGAACTCCGGTAATGAAAGCATGAGAAGCGAAAGATGAAAAGAATAAGATTCAAGGCCTGCGATGAATTAGATGTAGCTTTGAAATGATATTATTGAAATAACTTGGAGCTCCGGAAAACAAGATGAACAACTTAGAACCGAGAATATGATATGATGAACAAGCTCCAGACAAAAGAATTAAATCACCTTGAAGGAATAAGAATAAGAATTATGTCATGCATCTCCTTCACCAATTTAAATTGGCGACAAGCAATGGATTTGGCATACTACTTATTCTCGTTGCAAAGAATTAAGAGAGATCTCGCACAAGCTTGGGTAAATCTTCGACGAACCACCGGTAGAATTGTGAAAAGAACAAGTGAATTAAAACGATAACAACGGAAGGGTAAACTTGAATGAACCACCGTAAGAATATGGAGACGAATGAAGAGACATCAATGAAGAATATTTGGAGGTCGAAGTTGAAAACTGAGAACGAAGAAATATTCTGAAATGATGGCCTTCGGAGGATCACAATAGAAATAATTCATGCAATGCTTCGGATGGCATAAAAGAATTCCTCACAATCTGAACAATAATGAGGATGGCATGAAGCTAGAACCACGAATCTTCAAGAGAACGGGCCAAGGTTTAAGAGAAACACTTCTCCGGTCTTCAAATGTTGAGAGTGAAGACAAGAAATGCCATGAAGAATTTCGAGATACTCCGGAATGAAGAATTAAAAAGGTTGAACCAATGATGAAAAAGAATTGAACGCGACCTTGGAGAAGGCATGTGACTGATGGGAATCATTCTTATGTCACACTTTGAAAAGAATTTGAGTATAACTCCGGAAAAATTAGAAGAGTCAGGTAAGATCCTGGAAAAAGACCTGTGGGTTAGGGCCCACTCAAAGAAATCACCGTTGAAGAAGATTGCTTAAGAGATATTGCACCGGTTGAATTAAAAGGCTTGAATGAGATAACAATCTCAAAATAGCTAGAATGGATTAAGAATGGAAACGTGAATCTTATAAGATATCTTGAACACTCCGGATATGAATAGCAAGAGGAGAATGATTAATTGGTGCACCGAAATAAGAAAGCATTGTGAAATGAGGAAAAGGATAAGATCAACACCGAAATCTTGAATTACATCCACCGGCAGAATTTAAGAAACAAAAGAATGATGAACTAGAAGCTCTTGAGCAACTTCACGATAAAGCACCGGATAAGAACATTGAAGGAAATGAATGAAGAAACATCACATGAATAAAATGGATATTCCATTTACGAATTGCTGGCTCCATAAAGAAAAGGGAGGGAGGGTGGGGAAAACAAAGACGACTTGAGACGAACAAAATGGACATCGGTTGAAAAGAATTAACATGAAGATCTCGATGGTCAAGAAGAATTAACACTCTCATAGAAATATGAGAACACCGATTAGGAAGGTATGGAATCAACATTTGACATCGAAGCAACTCGAATACCAGAATCAAAACAAAAACAAAGGATAGATATGCAACATGATCTTCACAATATCATCCGAACAGAGAATTGAACGAATGAATTCCGCAGGTACATCAACATGACGAGAAGCCACTTGGAGAACAAAAGGTAAATAAAAAGGAACAAGGAACAGATAGAACAAATACAAGATAGAAGCTTCGTTCGACATCTTCGTGCTGAAAGCTCATGGAACGTGTTACAAAAGGGTTTTGCAATCCCCGGATCAGCATAGCCAAGGACCCTTTAAGATGCAACTCCCGATCAGAACAAGTCCATAAAACCACTTCACTCAATGTAGAACCCCGAACTTCATATCATTCATTCGTTGGAAGAATGCCTAGAACTACTGGATGAACCCACCTATTAATTTCCGAAAGTTTCCTGTTATGCAATCAGGTGTTGGGGATACAGGGGAAGCACCGCGCAATCAACTCTAAACCTCCATCGAGCTGTATCCATCCTTCAACACATAACCAGTTATCTCTGGAAACCGTTTACCTCAGACCTTCGAAACGCATCCACTATACAAGCTATGGCAATACTCCCGAACTACCTCCCCAGTACTGGGTGATGTCGGGGTTATCTTGCCACTAACCGCATAGGAGAGTTTTTGATGTCGGCCGTCTTAAGTATTCTAGTACTGCCGCGATGGATTTGTGAAGACAACACCTCGGAGCTCAACTCCCCGGGACACTGCCACAACCCCTAATGACAGGAGGCATCGAGAACAATGTTCTCGTCACAAAGACATCGAAACAATCCAAACAATACTCGCGAGATCCAAAAAAAAAATTGTGCAATTTTTGAAAGTAGAAGAGGCAAGAGTAGTCGTCAGGAGTCCTCACCAGAGTGAAAAGGGATGAGAAGCAAAGAATTCCTACTCTCCAATATATATATAGGACTCAAAATATTTTCAAGTGTGTGCCTAGACTCAACCGTCAACGATTCGATCAATCAGTGGGGGCTTCTAGGTCGGAGAAGGCTCTGAATACCAACTTGTAATGCCCAGGATGGGACTATACCTCCTACGTGTCGAGGCACGACTTAAAGGTATAAGCCCATCCTAGAATGATCTCAAGTTTGGTATCTTTGCACGACTCATGTAAAAGAGGGATTAAATTGCAAAAGGAGATAGTTGGCTTACACTCGCCACTTCACACAATACATTACATAAGCAAAACATCATTCAAAACATCACAACCCGACTACGGGTGAAGATCCAAAAGAAAGATACCAAAATAACATAAAGCCACAAGTCAGGATCGAATCCTAGTAGAAGAACCACTACTGATCGTCGAAACGTCACAAGCATACGGCCAAACTCTTCATCAAACTCCCGGAAGTTCTGATCCATCTCCGGCATCAAACTCGGCTGAACCTGCACCTGGTGTGTTGAAGTAACTGTGAGCCACAGAGGACTCAGCAATCCCGTTCCCGGGTAACATGACTATTTAAGCCTTGGGTGTGGATAAGGTTGAAGAAAGAATAAGAGTCTGCAGCAGCACTAGCACTAGCTTACGTATACGAGAGCGAGAAGAGAAGGTGCCTCGGTCGAGAGATGATCACGAAGTGATCCTAGCTAAAAGCTCAACAAACATAACCCCACCGTGTTCAACTCCCGAATCCCTATTCGGAAATTGACAGTCACGGTACACACGCTGGTAGTGTATTAGAACAATGTGTCAAGTTATCTACAACTGGATATTAACAAGCTCCCATCTGCCACATAACCGCGGGCACGGCTTTCGAAAGTTCAAACCCTGCAGGGGTGTTCCAACTTGGCCCATCACAAGCCCACGATTCGCGGAGTCGCAACTCCAAAGGTGGGAAGACCCGAGTATTCTCGGAATCCCGTGCTCAAGATACTCCGAACTAAGGTAAGGCTAATCCAGCAAATCCTCCCGGCGTGTCGACACCCTGATAGGTAGCCGCGCGTATCTAGTCTCAGGACACGACCGGATGGGCGATGCTACGGGTTTTTACCAAACCTCGAGTTTCCTCGTGGTGGCCCCGCAGGCTCCCCGTTTCGGACCAACACTCATGTGGAGCACTGGCCCGGGGTTGAATTAAAAATAAAAGGGATAGCTAGTCCCTATGCAAGTTTTATTAGTTATTAGGCGAATAGTACCAAATGTTGGGATTTGCTGGAAAAGACTTAGCACTTAGCGGTTTATCGAGGGGGTCCCACACACCCCAACCGTGTGAGGAACGCATAATCAAGGAACATAACACCGGTTTATACGGTTCCTAACGGCATGAGTGGAACAAATCACCAAGCAAAAGGCTTAGCCTTCCACCCTTGCCAATATATAGATGATTTCATTTAAGCATTTATATAGTGTGATATAACCCAACAACTTCAACATGAAGCAACCATCTTCAATCTTCACCTGCAACTAGCAATGCTATAAGAGGGGCTGAGCGAAGCGTACTTAGCCATTCAACGGTTTGCATAGGAAGGGTGGTTAAACAGGTTCATGGTTACAATAGGTGTTGGGGAACGTAGCATAATTCAAAAATTTTCTACGCTTTCACCAAGATCCAACTATGGAGACATCTAGCAACGAGCAAGTGAGAGTGCATCTACATACCGCTATGGAGATTGCGAGCGGAAGCTTTCGAAGAAGCGTGGATGAAGTAGTCGTACTCTTCGCGTTCTTCGTCACCGATGATCTAGCGCCGAACGGATGGCACCTCCGCGTTCAACACACGTACGATGCAGCAACGTCACCTCCTTCTTGATCCAGCAAGGGGGGAGGAGAAGTCGTCAGAGATCCGGCAGCACGACGGCGTGATGACGGATGCAGTGGAGATCGCAGCAGGGCTTCGCCGGGCGCCCTGCGTGGGAGTATGGAGGTGTGACGGGAGGGGGAGAGGCGCCAGGGCAAAGGTGCGGCAGCCCTCTCCCCTCCCACATATATATAGGGGCCAGGGGGGGGGGGTGCGCCAGGGACCCTGCAGATCCAATCTGCTGGGCGGCGGCGGCCAGGGGGGAGTCCTTGCCCCCCAAGGCAAGTGGTGGCCCCCCTCCCCTTAGGGTTTTAACCCTAGGCGCATGGGGAGGTGGGCCACTAGTGGTGCGCCAGCCCAGAGGGGCTGGACACTTCCCCTTGCGGCCTAGGGGCCCCACCGGGATGGGTGGCCCCACCCGGTGGACCCCCGGGGCCCCTCCGGTGGTCCTGGGACACTCCCGGTGACCCCCGGAGATCACCCGTTGGCCGAAACTAGACTTCCTATATATCAATCTTTACCTCCGGACCATTCCGGAACTCCTCGTGACGTCCGGGATCTCATCCGGGACTCCGAACAACTTTCGGGTTTCCACGTGCATTTATCTCTACGACCCTAGCGTTACCGAACCTTAAGTGTGTAGACCCTACGGGTTCGGGAGACACGTAGACATGACCGAGATGACTCTCCGGTCAATAACCAACAGTGGGATCTGGATACCCATGTTGGTTCCCACGTGTTCCTCGATGATCTTCATCGGATGAACCACCGTGTCAAGGATTCACTCAATCCCGTATGTTATTCCCTTTGTCCATCGGTACGGTACTTGCCCGAGATTCGATCGTCGGTATTCCCGATACCTTGTTCAATCTCGTCATGGCAAGTCTCTTTACTCGACCCGTAATCCATCATCCCGTGACTAACTACTTAGTCACATTGAGCTCATTATGATGATGTCTTGCCGAGTGGGCCCAGAGGTACCTCTCTGTCATACGGAGTGACAACATCCCAGTCTCGGTTCGTACCAACTCAACAGACACTTTCGGAGATACCCGATGTGTACCTTTATAGCCACCCAGTTACGTTGTGATGGTTGGCACACCCAAAGTACTCCTACGGTATCCGGGAGTTGTACAACCTCATGGTCTAAGGAATAAATACTTGACACCGAAAAGCTTATGCATTACGAACTATACGATCTCGTGTTATGCTCAAGTTTGGGTCTTGTCCATCACACCATTCTCCTAATGATGTGATCCCGTTATCACCGACATCCCATGTCCATGGTCAGGAAACCGTGACCATCTCTTGATCAACGAGCTGGTAACTAGAGGCCTACCAGGGACTCATTATGGTCTATATATTCCCACATGTATCGCTGTTTCCGTACAATACAATTCAAGCATGAATAACAGACAATTATCATGAACAAGGAGATATAATAATAATGCTTTTATTATTGCCTCTGGGGCATATCTCCAACAGTGTCCCACTTGCACTAGAGTCAATAATCTAGTTACATTGTGATGAATCGAACACCCATAGAGTTCTGGTGTTGATCATGTTTCGCTCGTGAAAGAGGTTTAGTCAACGGGTCTGCGACATTCAGATCCGTATGCACTTTACAAATATCTATGTCTCCATCCTAAACATAATTCCGGATGGAGTTGAAACGGCGCTTGATGTGCTTGGTCTTCTTGTGAAACCTGGGCTCCTTGGTAATAGCAATAGCACCAGTGTTGTAACAGAAGTGAGTCATCGGGCTTGACGCCCTTGGAATGACTCCTAGGTCGGTGATGAACTCCTTCATCCAGACTCCTTCCTGCGCTGCTTCAGAAGCAGCTATGTACTCCGCTTCACATGTAGACGCTGCCACCACGCTCTGTTTGCAACTGCACCAGCTGACTGCCCCTCCATTCAAAATATACACGTATCCGGTTTGTGACTTAGAGTCATCCAGATCTGTGTCGAAACTAGCATCGACGTAACCCTTTACAACAAGCTCTTCGTCACCTCCATAAACGAGAAACATATCCTTAGTCCTTTTCAGGTACTTCAGGATGTTCTTGACCGCTGTCCAGTGTTCCGTACTGGGATCACTTTGGTACCTCCCTACCAAACTTATGGCAAGGTTCACATCAGGTCTGGTACACAGCATGGCATACATGATAGAACCTATGGCCGAGGCATAGGGAATGACACTCATCTTTTCTCTATCTTCTGCCGTGGTCGGCGACTGAGCCTTGCTCAATCTCATACCTTGCAAAACAGGCAAGAATCCTTTCTTTGACTGATCCATATTGAACTTCTTCAATATTTTGTCAAGGTATGTACTTTGTGAAAGACCAATGAGGCGTCTCGATCTATCTCTATAGATTTTGATGCCTAATATGTAAGCAGCTTCTCCAAGGTCCTTCATTGAAAAACTTTTATTCAAGTAGGCCTTTACATTTTCCAAGAATTCTATATCATTTCCCATCAGCAATATGTCATCCACATATAATATGAGAAATGCCACAGAGCTCCCACTCACTTTCTTGTAAATACAGGCTTCTCCATAAGTCTGTATAAAGCCAAATGCTTTGATCACTTCATCAAAGCGAATATTCCAACTCCGAGATGCTTGCACCAGCCCGTAAATCGAGCGCTGGAGCTTGCATACCTTGTTATCGTTCTCTGGATCGACAAAACCTTCCGGTTGCATCATATACAACTCTTCCTTGAGGAAGCCGTTAAGGAATGCTGTTTTGACGTCCATTTGCCATATCTCATAATCATAGAATGCGGCAATAGCTAACATGATTCTAACTGACTTCAGCATCGCTACGGGAGAGAAAGTCTCGTCGTAGTCAATCCCTTGAACTTGTCGATAACCCTTAGCGACAAGCCGAGCCTTATAGATGGTCACATTACCATCCGCGTCTGTCTTCTTCTTAAATATCCATTTGTTTTCTATGGCTTGCCTATCATCAAGCAAGTCCACCAAAGTCCATACTTTGTTTTCATACATGGATTCTATCTCGGATTTCATGGCTCCAAGCCATTTATTGGAATCTGGGCCCGCCATCGCTTCTTCATAGTTCGAAGGTTCACCGTTGTCTAACAACATGATTTCCAGGACAGGGTTGCCGTACCACTCTGGTGCGGAACGTGCCCTTGTGGACCTTCGAAGTTCAGTAGTAACTTGATCTGTTTCTTCATGATCATCATCATCAACTTCCTCCCTTGTCGGTGCAGGCACCTCAGGAACAGTTTCCTGCGCTGCGCTACTTTCCGGTCCAGGAGGGGTGACTGTCACCTCATCAAGTTCTACTTTCCTCCCACTCACTTCTTTCGAGAGAAACTCTTTCTCCAGAAAGCATCCATTCTTGGCAACAAAGACTTTGCCTTCGGATCTGTGGTAGAAGGTGTACCCAATTGTTTCCTTTGGGTATCCTATGAAGATGCATTTTTCCGATTTGGGTTCGAGCTTTTCAGGTTGAAGTTTCTTGACATTAGCATCCCAACCCCAAACTTTCAGAAACGACAGCTTCGGTTTCTTGCCAAACCAAAGTTCATACGGAGTCGTCTCAACGGATTTCGACGGAGCCCTATTTAAAGTGAATGCGGCAGTCTCTAAAGCATAACCCCAAAAAGATAGCGGTAAATCGGTGAGGGACATCATAGATCGCACCACGTCCAACAGAGTACGATTTCGACGTTCCGACACACCGTTACGTTGAGGTGTTCCGGGCGGTGTCAATTGTGAAACAATTCCACAGCTCCTAAGGTGTGTGCCAAATTCATGACTTAAATATTTACCCCCACGATCTGATCGTAAGAACTTTATTTTTCTGTCACGTTGATTCTCAACCTCATTCTAAAATTCCTTGAACTTTTCAAAGGTCTCAGACTTGTGTTTCATCAAATAGATATACCCATATCTACTCAAGTCATCCGTGAGGGTGAGAACATAACGATAGCCTCCGCGAGCCTCAACACTCATCGGACCGCACACATCGGTATGTATGATTTCCAACAAGTTGGTTGCTCGGTCCATTGTTCCGGAGAACGGAGTCTTGGTCATCTTGCCCAAGAGGCATGGTTCGCACGTGTCAAATGATTCATAATCAAGAGACTCTAGAAGTCCATCTGAATAGAGCTTCTTCATACGTTTGACACCAATATGACCAAGGCGGCAATGCCACAAGTATGTGGGACTATCATTATCAACTTTACATCTTTTGGCATCTACACTATGAATATGTGTATCACTACGTTCGAGATTCATCAAAAATAAACCATTGACCAGCGGGGCATGACCATAAAACATATCTCTCAAATAAATAGAACAACCATTATTCTCTGATTTGAAAGAATAGCCATCTCGCATAAGACGAGATCCAGAAACAATGTTCATGGTCAAAGCTAGTACTGAATAACAATTATTGAGGTTTAAAACTAACCCCGAGGGTAGATGTAGAGGTAGCGTGCCGACGGCGATCACATCGACCTTGGAACCATTCCCGACGCGCATCGTCACCTCATCCTATGCCAGTCTCCGTTTATTCCGCAGCTCCTATTTTGAGTTACAAATGTGAGCAACTGCACCGGTATCAAATACCCAGGAGCTACTACGAGCGCTGGTAAGGTACACATCAATAACAAGTATATCAAATATACCTTTGACGTTGCCGGCCTTCTTGTCTGCTAAGTATTTGGTGCAGTTCCGCTTCCAGTGACCCGTTCCCTTGCAATAAAAGCACTCTGTCTCAGGCTTGGGTCCATACTTTGGCTTCTTCCCGGCAACAGGCGTGCCGGGCGCGGCAACTCCCTTGCCGTCCTTCTTGAAGTTCTTCTTACCCTTGCCTTTCTTGAACTTAGTGGTTTTATTGACCATCAACACTTGATGTTCTTTCTTGATGTCTACCTCCGCTGATTTCAGCATTGAATACACCTCGGGAATGGACTTCTCCATCCCCTACATATTGAAGTTCAACACGAAGCTCTTGAAGCTTGGTGGGAGAGACTGGAGGATTCTGTCAACGACCGCTTCATCTGGGAGATTCATTCCCAGCTGAGACAAGCGGTTGTGCAATCCTGAAATCTTGAGGATGTGCTCACTGGCAGAACTGTTCTCCTCCATCTTACAGCTGTAGAATGCGTCGGAGACTTCATATCTCTCGACTCGGGCATGAGCTTGGAAAACCATTTTCAGCTCTTCGAACATCTCATATGCTCCGTGGTGCTCAAAACGTTTTTGGAGCCCCGATTCTAAACTATAAAGCATGCCGCACTGAACCAGGGAGTAATCATCACAACGCGACTGCCAAGCGTTCATAACGTCTTGGTTTGCCGGGGCGGGAGCGTCACCTAGCGGTGCTTCTAGGACATAAGTTCTCTTGGCAGCTATGAGGATAATCCTCAGGTTACGGACCCAATCCGTATAGTTGCTACCATCGTCTTTCAGCTTGGTTTTCTCTAGGAACGCGTTGAAGTTGAGGGAAACCTGAGCGTGGGCCATTTGATCTACAAGAGATATTGTAAATAATTCAGACTAAGTTCATGATAATTAAGTTCATCTTAATCAAATTTTAATGAACTCCCACTCAGAATGACATCTCTCTAGTCATCTAAGTGATACACGATCCGAATCGACTAGCCCGTGTCCGATCATCACGTGAGACAGACTAGTCATCAACGGTGAACATCTTCATGTTGATCGTATCTTCTATACGACTCGTGTTCGACCTTTCGGTCTTCCGTGTTCCGAGGCCATGTCTGTACATGCTAGGCTCGTCAAGTGAACCCTAAGTGTATCGCGTGTGTAAATCTGTCTTACACCCGTTGTATGCGAACGTTAGAACCTATCACACCCGATCATCACGTGGTGCTTCGGAGCAACGAGCTTTAGCAACGGTGCACAGTTAGGGGAAACACAATACTTGAAATTTTAGTGAGAGATCATCTTATTTACTACCGTCGTTCTAAGTAAACAAGATGCATAAACATGATAAACATCACATGCAATCAATTAAAGTGACATGATATGGCCAATATCATCTTGCTCCTTGGATCTCCATCTTCGGGGCACCATGATCATCTTGTCACCGGCTCGACACCATGATCTTCATCATCATGATCTCCATCATCGTGTCTTGAAGAAGTCGTCACGCCAACTATTACTTCTACTACTATAGCTAACGTTTAGCAATTAAGTAAAGTAATTACATGGCGTTATTCAGTGACACGCAGGTCATACAATAATAAAGACAACTCCTATGGCTCCTGCCGGTTGTCAAGTTCATCGACATGCAAGTCGTGATTCCCTATTACAAAAACATGATCAATCTCATACATCACATATATCATTCATCACATCTTCGTTCTTGGCCTTACCACGTCACAAAACACATGCTGCAAAAACAAGTTAGACGTCCTCTAATTGTTGTTGCAAGTTTTACGTGGCTTCTATAGGATTTCTAGCAAGAACGTTTCTTACCTACGCCAAAACCACAACGTGATTTGTCAACTTCTATTTACCCTTCATAAGGACCCTTTTCATCAAATCCGATCCGACAAAAGTAGGAGAGACAGACACCCGCCAGCCACCTTATGCATCTAGTGCATGTCTGTCGGTGGAACCAGTCTCACATAAGTGTACGTGTAAAGTCGGTCCGGGCCGCTTCATCCCACAATACCGCCGAATCAAGATTGACTAGTAACGGTAAGAAAGTTGAACAAACCAAACGCCCACAACTGTTTGTGTTCTACTCGTGCAAGATGCTACGCATAAAACCTAGCTCAGATGCCACTGTTGGGGAACGTAGCATAATTCAAAAAAATTCTACGCTTTCACCAAGATCCAACTATGGAGACATCTAGCAACGAGCAAGTGAGAGTGCATCTACATACCGTTATGGAGATTGCGAGCGGAAGCTTTCGAAGAAGCGTGGATGAAGTAGTCGTACTCTTCGCGTTCTTCGTCACCGATGATCTAGCGCCGAACGGACGGCACCTCCGCGTTCAACACACGTACGGTGCAGCAACGTCACCTGCTTCTTGATCCAGCAAGGGGGGAGGAGAAGTCGTCAGAGATCCGGCAGCACGACGGCGTGATGACGGATGCAGTGGAGATCGCAGCAGGGCTTCGCCGGGCGCCCTGCGTGGGAGTATGGAGGTGTGACGGGAGGGGGAGAGGCGCCAGGGCAAAGGTGCGGCAGCCCTCTCCCCTCCCACATATATATAGGGTCCAGGGGGTGCGCCAGGGCCCCTGCAGATCCAATCTGCAGGGGGGCGGCGGCCAGGGGGGAGTCCTTGCCCCCCAAGGCAAGTGGTGGCCCCCCTCCCCTTAGGGTTTTAACCCTAGGCGCATGGGGAGGTGGGCCACTAGTGGTGCGCCAGCCCAGAGGGGCTGGACACTTCCCCTTGCGGCCTAGGGGCCCCACCGGGATGGGTGGCCCCACCCGGTGGACCCCCGGGGCCCCTCCGGTGGTCCCGGGACACTCCCGGTGACCCCCGGAGATCACCCGTTGGCCGAAACTGGACTTCCTATATATCAATCTTTACCTCCGGACCATTCCGGAACTCCTTGTGATGTCCGGGATCTCATCCGGGACTCCGAACAACTTTCGGGTTTCCACGTGCATTTATCTCTACGACCCTAGCGTTACCGAACCTTAAGTGTGTAGACCCTACGGGTTCGGGAGACACGTAGACATGACCGAGACGACTCTCCGGTCAATAACCAACAGCGGGATCTGGATACCCATGTTGGTTCCCACGTGTTCCTCGATGATCTTCATTGGATGAACCACCGTGTCAAGGATTCACTCAATCCCGTATGTTATTCCCTTTGTCCATCGGTACGGTACTTGCCCGAGATTCGATCGTCGGTATTCCCGATACCTTGTTCAATCTCGTCATGGCAAGTCTCTTTACTCGATCCGTAATCCATCATCCCGTGTCTAACTACTTAGTCACATTGAGCTCATTATGATGATGTCTTACCGAGTGGGCCCAGAGGTACCTCTCCGTCATACGGAGTGACAACATCCCAGTCTCGGTTCGTACCAACTCAACAGACACTTTCGGAGATACCCGATGCGTACCTTTATAGCCACCCAGTTACGTTGTGACGGTTGGCACACCCAAAGTACTCCTACGGTATCCGGGAGTTGTACAACCTCATGGTCTAAGGAATAAATACTTGACACCGAAAAGCTTATGCATTACGAACTATACGATCTCGTGTTATGCTCAAGTTTGGGTCTTGTCCATCACATCATTCTCCTAATGATGTGATCCCGTTATCACCGACATCCCATGTCCATGGTCAGGAAACCGTGACCATCTGTTGATCAACGAGCTGGTAACTAGAGGCCTACCAGGGACTCATTGTGGTCTATATATTCACACATGTATCGCTGTTTCCGTACAATACAATTCAAGCATGAATAACAGACAATTATCATGAACAAAGAGATATAATAATTATGCTTTTATTATTGCCTCTAGGGCATATCTCCAACAATAGGAGGCTGTCAGGAAAACATGGGCATCGAGGCAATATACTAAAGAGCGATACTCTAGCAATAGGCAAAGATAGTAATGGTATCCGGGTTCGGTCATCTTGCCTGGGATTCCACAAGGGAGAAGAACAGATCCATGAAGTAGACGGAGAAACATAGACGAGCGAATCCTCACAACTCCGGAACGAATCCGAAGCTAACAAGAAAAGCAACCGGAAAGAAGCAAACAACACGGTAAACACACAAGCATTAACATGGCATACGATGCACATCCAAGTATGATGCATGTCCGGTTTAAATATGCATGGCATGGCAAGTGCACAAACAAGTACTACAAGTTAAGTGGAGCTCAATATGCAACGAGTTGCATATTGACGAAACACCACATTTAATTATTTAATAGACTCTCGTTTATTTACAAGACAAGATTAAATGTTTGTTAGCATGGCAACAAGGTGAAGCAA
This sequence comes from Secale cereale, assembly GCA_902687465.1. NCBI lineage: Eukaryota > Viridiplantae > Streptophyta > Magnoliopsida > Poales > Poaceae > Secale > Secale cereale. The sequence continues at coordinate 231,795,102 of LR738714.1, forward strand.
AATAAAACTACACTATTTAGACATTTTAAATGAGGCCGGAAATAACAACAACATATCCGGAAAATCCCCATGAGCAAGTTTAGTAATTTTAAGCAAACAACAAATCACACACTATAATGTTGTTAAATGATGCGGATGACATGATCAAGTTTATGCAATTATTAAAAGTTAACATGAAGAAGATATCAAGTATTGTCACCGTGGTGGAAAGAAAGGGTGCCACGGCAACGATCCGAAAATGATGCCACGCAACATATCGGTTCCGGTAACTCGATGAGAGTCCGGCGCAAAAGCAAGGTGGAGTGAACGATTCGAACAAGAAGAAATGTGGGGTGATCCCGTCACCGGGTTCCCACGAGTCGGCGACGAGGCAACCGAGGAACACAACAAAAGTTGAAACGGCACGGTGCACACAAGGGCAAACATTTCATACATCACAACATGTCACGGGTCATCGTCTCGGGGTATACCTTCGGAACAAACATTCTCGGAGGGGTTCAAGTCGTCGAGGGACGTAGTGGAAGTAGTTGTACACGGCCGTAGAGGAAGTAGTTGTTCTCGTTCGTAGTCGTACATGGGGCGACGGTAGTCGTTCACGTAGGCGTTTCCGTTTCCGAAGAGGTACTTGTCGCGTCGGTAGTCGTACACGGGGCGACGGTAGTGGTACTCGTGGCTGTCGTGGTACTTGGTGTCTTGACGATTCCGGAGACGCGGTAGAGGTACTTGGGGTCTACGGACTTGCCGGTCTCGATCCTTGCGATGGTAGGGGTACACGGTGTCGGTAGTGGTACTCGTTGATGAAGACGTTCGGGTATCCGTAGATGTACTTGTCGATCTTGCCGGTCTTGTTAAACGAAGGGGTACTTGGCGAACATGCCGGTCTCGGTCTCGTAGTTGTACAAGTCAACCTGGCACTTAGCGAAAAGAAAAAAAACAGCAGCAAAACAAGGCACACAAACAAAGCTGCAGCACGGGGAGGCGCTGTCGAGGCCACGGCAGCAGCATGGCAAAGAGGAGGCAGGGGGCGGCCTCTGGAGGACGGAGCCGCTGGACGAGGCGAGGCCTCGAGGAGGTGACCGGAGGAGAGGAGGGGCACGAGCGCTGGCGCTTGGCGAGGAGGAGCAGAGCTCGCGCTGGCGAGGAGGAGCATGATGGCAGGTGGCGTCCATGGCGAGGAGGAGGCTGGCCACGGCGCGGGCCTTGCTGCAGATCGACGGGGGGAGGAGGGCCCGAGGCAGAGGCCCCCGAGAGCGGCGCTGGAGGATGGACGACCTGCGCCCTGGAGGGATGAAGGCGCGGCGAGGCTCGGCCTTGCTGGAGGCAGGAGGCTGCTCGGAGATGACGCAGGGCGACGCCGGCGCTGGAGGTTGCAGGGAGGCGCGGCTCCGGTCCCGTCCAAGGCGGCTGGAACGAGGCGAGGAGGGCTCGGACGAAGGGGCGCTGGTGGCCGGCGCTGGAGGGGACGAGGTGGAGGGGCGCCATGGCGTAGCGGCGGCCGGCATGGAGGGGTCGGGCGCTGCGGAACCTGGCCGGTCGCGCGGCTTGGAGGCAATAGGGGGCGGCCGGCGGAAGGGAGTGGCGAGGTGCCCGCTGCTGGCAATGGAGGGCACGGGCGCGGCTCGAGGAAGAGGGACGAGAGGTGCAGGCGACCAGAGGAGGAAGAGTTCGGGCGCTGGGAACTGGGATCGAGAGAAGTGGAGACCGGGTCGAGCGAGGAGAGAGGGAACGGGTCGAGGGGACGATGGGGTTCGGCTCCTGGCGGCGCAGGAGGGAGGAAGGAGGAGCGAGGCTCGGGCTGAGCGCTAGCTAGGGTTCGGTGCGGTCGGGCTAAGAGAGGGATGGGCCGGCCTAGGAGTAGATGGGCCGCGGCTGGAATGGCCTAGAGGAGATGGGCCAAAAGGAGGAGAGGGAGGCTTGGGTGGAAAAGGGCCTGGCCAGATGGCTGGGCTCTTTAATCTATTAACCAAAGCTGTTGCCCAAATAAAACAGAAAACCACCAGAGGAAAAGAAAAAAAAAAGGAGGAGTTAGGAATAGGCTTAGGGCATAGGGTAAAATTCCCTGGACTCACAAAAATGTGAGGAATATAAATAAAATTGTTTGAAGATTTTTGGAAGATGAAAAATCAAAACACGTTTGAATAAAAGCCAAATTGTTTGACTTTAGAAATCCATTTAGATGAAATCCAAAAGAGCTCGAATTTGAGGATGGGGCTCGACAAACGGGAAAAGAATTATTGGCAAGGTTTTTGAAGGAGAAACTCGAAGTGAAAAAGACATGGGGAAAATATGCAAGTGTGTTGGGTTAATTCCAACGAATGGAATATTTATTTATAATAGCTCCATAATATTAGGAGGATATGTTATAAAGAGAAGACATCCTTCCCTCGATTTAAATGGATCGAAGATCCACACGATTTATTTAGGTTGAAATGCAAAATAAATATGACATGAAGGCATGATGACATGATGCAATGCAAAAATAAATAACACAAGCACAAAAGAAACACACGGGAGAACCCGGAACATCTGGAATCTTTGGGAATCTTCTGGAACCTTCTGGGACGTCGGTCTTCGGGCGTCACAATTATCTGTCTGGTCACGAATGTGTACATACTTAGCAGTCAATCGGACTCTGTGCAACGATGAACCGTGGCCGAGTAAGGAGCGACACGTGTCGTGCATACAGTCCCGTCTAAATCGTGTATATGTACGTATAGCCAGATGGCAAAAGATATGGCTACGTACATACATACGGGTAGGGTCTCAAACGAGTACTCACGGATACATACGACCAGTGCTGGTGTACATGGAGATACAGTGGATGGCAGCAACGGCATCGTGTACATCAGCAGCCAACCAGCGGGGTCAAAATAGAGAAACAACGTCGTGTTCATTGAGAGGCAATGGAATGCGTCGTGTTCATTGGGAGCCAACCGACTTGGAAGGAATAGCCAAAACCTGGTGTGGCATACCGCAAAACAGAGGGAAATGGCCTTCTGCTAGAGCACATACGGTCGAAATGGTGTCATGTTTATCGGGAAGGGTCTGGCGTACCGCTAAACAGAGGAAACGGCCTTCTACTCGACCGGCTACAGTCTAAAGAGGGGTATTGTTCATCGGGAGGGGTGTGTGGCATACTGCAAAATAGGACTCCATGGGCTACTATTCACCAATCATCGCCTTCCTCCAGCCTCCACCTGCACTGTTCATCCACCGCGTCTTCCTATGCCTCCACCGGCTACTGTTCAACTAACCCTCTATGGGGCCATGCTCATCCACCTCGAACCAGCTCGACTGTGGTGGCCTCCTCTCGGGGTCTTGTTCATCCAGTGGCAACCGCCTACTACCACGGGGTCCTATTCATCCAAACCCCACCGGGAACTATTCATCCAACCCCAACCACGTACATCTCGACTCGTTCAACCAACCCCCACGTTCACTGTTCATCAATAGCAGCAGGTTCAATTGGCTTCAGTAAGCAGCAGCAGTGATCGCTCGGGTTAAGTTAGCAGCGATAGCGAAGGAATCACTCAGGTTCAGTTAATAGCCAAGGGATCGATCGCTTGGGTTCATTAACATAACCTAGTGCAATCGCTCGGGTTTAGTAGCGAACGGATCGCTCGGGTTCAGTTGGAGCCCAACGCCTCGCACACACACGCATACGTATACAAGAGAAACGTGCAAACCCCCGTGCACCGCTCGTCCCCGAGCACCCACCATAACCGGGAACTCCCAGAAATTTTCCTCGCCCTCGCTTCTACCATGATTTTTTCCGTCATGGACAGCCCAAAGAATGTCACGCATGTGCGTCCCTAGCCCGCCCAAGATGAAAAGCTGATTTTCTGTCATAATTTTTTGTCATAGAAGTAGGAGCCCACCACATCTATGATGATACATGTTTTGTCACAATTATCGTCATAGAAGTGTCATAAGCATGACAGAAAAAAAATTGTTTGGGCCAAAATGTCACAGATGTGTCTTTTTTGTAGTGGTATAACCTATGATCAACTGTTCTCATTTGACTCCTAAGTCAATATACTCATATATAGATGACCTAGTCATCGCCAATTGCTTGATAGATGGTAGAATTATTTGTGCATGCTTTAACACATATTTTATTTACTATCTTATTGTGTGACCATGTTGGTTGAATAATTTTCTCCTTTCAAGGACATCCATTTGTTATTTTGAGTGTTTAGTTTTTTATTTGGCCAAATGGATGGACAATAATGCCTAAGAACCTTCTCTAGATATCTATGCTCTTGTTGTCTTAAATTCTATTCATGCTGCATCACCAAATTTGGGCAAGTTCTTTTTCGGACCCTCCTCGTGAGGAGCACTCGGAGCCACCGATCCGTCAAGAGCTAACTTCCAAGTCCTCTTAATGAATTTCGGTCACACCAACTCATTCCTACTTTGTCCCACTGAAACCACTAATTTGATCTAGGTTTACACCTCGGTGCCACCGATTAGAATGATTCGGTCTCAACGAGTTGCAGTAACTGCAAGCAGTTTTGCATCTCGGTGCCACCGAGACATTCCACTCAACGTCACCAACAGCCAATGGGTATATATATACTCCGTGACCCGATGTTTGGAAAATTCTGCAAACTCTCAAGCCACCCCCCATTGATGCCGCTCTTGGTCTCCAGATCATCATCGTCTCCACCTGTGTGCAATCATCGCAGGTCTCTGCCGCCGTTAAAAAAAATTGTCTTTGCCATTGCCGCCTAGTGAGCCACCACCAAGTTAGGGTATGGTTCAGCCCTTTTGTGCTATTTCCTTACTCCGATTCAATGCACAACGCTATTTCTTGTATTCTTGCCATGATTGAAATCTTCCTATCCACACAAAATCTCTGTTAGATTCGCTTTGATGCAAAATCTCAGGGTTAGGTTTCCACCGAACTCATCTCGGACCGACCGATATGAAGTTTTCGGTCCCACCGATTGGCTCCAGCCATTGCACTAAGTACAACTCGGTCTGACCAAAAAGTACATATCGGTGAGACGGAAAGCAATTTCTCATTGAAACCCTAGTATCTCGGGCTCACTAAACTGCAACTCAGTCCAACCGTTTTCGCATGTTTAGACTCTGTTTGAGCTTCGGTGTCACCAAGATTATCAAATCGTTAGCTCCGAAATGCTTTCTACAGAAAACTAAAGTTATTATTTTCAATCATTTTTATAAAAACCAGCTATCTTTTGTGATGTTCGTCTACTCTACCTACATCATCTATTCACAGGGTCAGTTGTAGAAATGTTAGAGGCCAGGAGTAATCAAAATAGGTCAGAGCTAGCTAACCTTAGTGAGGGCACAAGCCCTACTGGTAGTTATGATGATGCTAGTAGAAGCACCCCTAGCAACTTGCCAGATGCTTCTACCATACAGAGGAATAAGAAGAATTCTGACAGTGAAGATGAAGATTTTATGGTTGAGGAAGAGGTCACTTCCAAGAATGAATATGTTAGTGCTGCTGCCACCATCAAGCCAGGTCAGCAAAATAAACCTCCTTTCAAGAGAGCTCCAATATCCATAGCCAGAGCATCAACTCAAGAAACTTTGCAGTTCACACTTGAGCACAGAGAGGGAGATGGAGCTACTGGTGGGAAGAAAAGGAAGGAAAGGGTCAAGAAGACCACTGTCACAGTTGTTGGAACACCATCCATGATGAGGGATGACAATGGAGGTGAGGAGGAAGAAAAGCATGTTGCACCTCCTGCCATTTCATGGAAGTTGATGGCTGATACTATCAAGACTAGTGCTGCTCCTTCCCAGCCCAAGCCCATAGCTCCATCTCAAGTACCCAACCCTTCAGCTCCCAAGAGACCCACAAGCAATATCACAGCTACAGAGAATAACAAGGCTCCAGTTCCTGAGGTTCCAGAGGATGATAAGCCACAAGTGCTCAGGAAATTGAAGCCCAAGATTCCAGATCATAATCATGATAATCATGAGGCAGAGAACATGAAGTTGAGGAAGAATCATGGTCTAAGACTATGGAGATAGACATATCCATATGCCACAAGGAGAAGGACTGTTGTTGACTACTGTTTCCATACTAGAGAGCAGCATGATTTCTATGACACTGTGTTGTTGGACAAGAAGCCCATAGTTTGTGATATGAAATGGGTTGATTGCAAATATATTGATAACAATGAGGATTATTTTCCCCATGTGCATGAGAGCTTTAGGTTGAATGGAGTTGACAAATTTGTTGGACAAGAACCCACCAAGTGGAATGTTGAAATGATTCTTCCTACCAAATGGAATGATGAAATATATTCATAACACGGAGTAGATCACTATTGATCATTGTATGACACTAGGTCATCGAATCGCTTGATCGGCTCTTACTTCATCATGATTGTCAGTTTTTCGGCTTTCTCTACTGAGGTACTTGATCGGACAAACCAGAAGTACAATCGCAGTAGTTCCCCCTTTACTACCTTAGCCGAACAATGCGGAACATAAGGTGGCAAGCACAGGAGCCGGGCAACCCAACTATTGATCCAAGACATGATTCAGAGCTGATGCATATAATTCAATATCTAGGACGCCGAATGGTTCCCTATAGGTGTTCGGACATGGAGGTGTGCCAAGCCAAATACAACACTTGGTATTAAGTCTAGGTATTAAGGCACATGTGGCAATCTGACATGGGGAGAGAACACAGGTGGTAATAAGATGAACTCCAAGCGAATTGGAACCAAACTGCTTCTTTTATATCCCATTTTAATATGGCGAGTCGTGTGGTTATAGATAATGCCAATAACATCTTTGGGCAGTTTACATGCTAAAAAAAAGAGAAAAGGTTTACATAGAGCCTGAATCTAAAAAGAAATCTCAATGCGAGGCCCTGCTGCACGTCTACGTAGTTTTCTCCTTTGTAATGTGTCCTTGAAAATGGGAATTATGATGGCCACCTATAAAAAAGGAAAGAGAACTCTGGAAGGGAATGTACTGCATAGCCATAAGTAAGGTTGGTTCTTTTAACGAACCTTAAGAAGAAAATGTTTTTTAGAGTCCGAATAGGGTCAAGCCGAACTATGGACATTTGTATGCAGTGTGCCCCTAGTGCCCCCCAAGGTATTTTAAGGCGTAATTGTGTACACGAGGTACATATGCTACTACCATATGAGGCGGTCGACAGGGGCGTAACTGCTAATCGAGCTCAGGTTCCTCTAAGCTGCCGCATTGTAGTACGGGCCAGCCACGTTTAGTAGGATCTGTGGTCTTGAATAAGCCGCTTTGGACCTCGGCTTCTAGGGCCGCAGTGGCTTCCTCTATACGGAGGGAATGCTCCATGTTTCCATTGACCGTGATGACACCGCGTGGTCCGGGAATTTTGAGCTTTAAGTAAGCATATTGCAGGACCGCATTAAAGCGGGCGAAGGCCGTTCTTCTGAGTAGTGCATGATAGCCATTTCGGAAAGGAGCGATGTCGAAGAATAACTCTTCACTTCGAAAGTTATCAGGAGAGCCGAATACGACCTCCAGTGTTAATGAGCCCGTGTAGCGGGCTTCTACGCCTGGTATCACTCCTTTAAAGGTAATGCTGCTGGGCTTAATTCTTGACAGGTCTATCCCCATCTTGTGGACAATGTCTTGGTATATCAGATTGAGGTTGCTGCCGCCATCCATAAGGACTCGAGTAAGATGATATCCATCAATTATAGGATCGAGCACTAGGGCCGCCGAACCTCCATGACAGATACTGGTTGGGTGATCCCTACGATCAAAGGTGATCTGACTAGCAGACCATGGGTTGAGCTTAGGGGCGACAGGCTCTACGACGTAAATGTCTCCAAGTGCGCGCTTGCGTTCCCTCTTGGGGATATGGGTAGCGTAGATCATATTCACGGGTTTTACCTCCGGTGGAAATTTCTTCTGTCCCCCCATGTTCAGCTAGCGAGGTTCATCCTCGTCCTCACTTTGAGGTCCTTCCCCCTTGTGTTTGGCATTTAACTTGCCGGCCTGCTTGAAGACCCAACAGTTTCAATTGGTGTGATTTGCAAGTTTATCAGGGGTGCCATGAGTATGGCAAGGCCTTTCTAGTATTTTTTCCAAGCTAGATGGACTGTCTCTGTTGCCTTTGAATGGCTTCTTCCATTGGCCGGGCCTGGAACCATAGAATCCGGCGTTTACTGTCGTGTCATATATTCTTTCGGTATTGTTTCGATGCTTGTTCTTATTACGTCGTGGCTTGCCACTGCCATCCCTGACTTTGGAGTTGCCAGGGTCGCTAGTGCTATTGCTGCTACGAGCTAGCCAGCTGTCCTCACCCGCGCAAAAGCGGGTCATAAGTGTTGTAAGGGCTGCCATTGTCCTCGGCTTCTCTTGGCCATGGTGTCTTGCTAGCCATTTGTACCGAACACTATGCTTGAATGCCGCTAAGGCCTCGGCATCCGGACAGTCAACAATTTGGTTCTTTTTAGTTAAGAACCGATTCCATAGCTTTCGGGCTGACTCCCCGGGTTGCTGGATTATGTGATTTAGACCATCAGCATCCGGGGGCCGGACAAAAGTCCCCTGAAAGTTGGCCCGAAGCGCATCCTCAAGATATTCCCAACTCCCAATGGAGTTCTCTAGGAGGTTGTTTAACCAGTGTTCTGCTGGCCCTTTCAGCATGAGGGGTAAGTATTTGATGGCGTAGAGATCTCCACGAGCCATGTGGATGTGAAGGATAAAGTCTTCTATCCATACAGCGGGGTCCATCGTTCCATCATACGCCTCAATGTTTACGGGTTTAAACCCTTCTGGAAATTCTTGATCCATCACCTCATCAGTGAAGCAAAGAGGGTGTGTGGCACCCCTGTATTTTGCGATATCATGGCGTAATTAAAACGGTGTATGTGTTCGGTGTTGGTTCCGAACTTGATTGTGCCCGGCATGTTTGGCTTCATAGCCGTCGTCCCTTGTGGGAGCATGTTCCCTTGATCCGTAGATTGATTTGGTCTGGCCAGATTTTTTAGTCAGGTCCTGATGTAGATCGTACTTATGGCCCTGAGCCGTTGTATCCTTTCCTTTACGGTGGGGAGGTGCGGGCTGGTGTACGGCATTGCTGGCCGCTTTATACGGTCCATGAGGTGGTTGGTCCGGTTGATCGGCCTTGTCATACTTCGGCGGTATAGGCGCAATAGCCTCGTCGTCGAATTGGGGCAACAGTTTGCGCTTGGGATAGCTCTTTGTTTGGCGCTCACGATCGTATCTTTCTTCAGCGTCTAGCACTTCGTTTCATCTGTCATTGAGCGTATCCTGTTCAGCTCTAAGCCGCTGCTGCTGTTTTTCAGGTTCCTTGCTGTAGCAATGAGTTGTTGAAAACTTTTCTGTTCGAGGGGTTCTTCTAGGATGATGAATTCTTCGTCTCCCAGGCTAACGTCCTCTTCGAAGATAGGTTGATAATTGATGTCTTCGGCATCCCAGTGATCGACCAGCGGTTCGGGACTGTGTTCGCCATCTTCTCGTTCGTCCCTCTCCACCGCTGGCTCCACGGGGTCATCGGCTTGCTCTGGATCGTCATCGTCTCCGGTGATAGTGTTACTCTCCTTCCCTTTACGGGATCGAGATAGACGTTTCTGACGCCGGCGTTTAGGAGGTTCATCAACGGTCTTATCCTGCCCTGGATTTTTGTCACCATCGTCTTCCTTCTCGTTGGGTGTATCCACCATGTATACATCATATGTAGAAGTAGCCGTCCATCGCCCGGTTACAGGCGGGTTTGCACTTAGATCGGCTTCGACGTCGTGGTCCATCCTGTCGATGTCTTCGAAAGCATAATCTAGTAGATTGGTCAAGTCTTCGACCGTGGCTACCAAGTGGGTGGTGGGTGGGAAGGAAAATTCCCTATCCTCAGCCCCCTAGTTCAAACTGGGCATAGTTCGGCTGGGAATCCTCTATAAGGGTGAGAGATTGTAGTAAGTTCAGCGTTTCGTTTAAGAGCGAGTGCTGGATATGTGTTCGGGCATCTGCGGGGCAGATTTCGGTGACAACCGCTCGATTGGGCCCAAAAAGTGCGGATCCCGAAAGTTTGGAACTCATAATCGGGGACAAGTCCGGTGCTCCAGCGGCGGGGGGAGTCCCGCTCAATACTGGGTCCATGAGTGGCTCGAGCGCTGCTAAATCAGCGGTTTCTGTGGCAGGGTTGATCTTCCCGTCCTCAGATGAAGCGATCTGCTTCGGATCTAGGGCCAGAGATGTCGCAGGTGTTGACCCCTGGACGGGTCCGATGACAGATCTAAGACATTTTCATCGTGGAGGTGGGGAGCAGCCGCCATGGGTGCGAATCCATCGAAGCTCAAATCTCCACGGACATTAGCAACGTAGTTCAAGCTTCCAAGTATGATCTGATAACCAGGGTAGGTGTAAACCTGCTCGAGGTGGCCTTCCGTGTTGGCATGAAGCACGAAGCTACCGAACACGAAAAGCTGGTCGGGGAGAAAATTTCCCTCAGTGGTGGCGCTGTCGTTGATGACGAAGCGAGCCATTATTCATTCTACCGACGACACAGTGGAACTCTCAATGAAAGCACTAATGTCAGTGTCAAAACCGGGGGATCTCGGGTAGGGGGTCCCGAACTATGCGTCTAAGGATCGATGGTAATAGGAGGCTGGGGACACGATGTTTACCCAGGTTCAGGCCCTCTCGATCGAGGTAATACCCTACTTCCTGCTTGATTGATCTTGATGAATATTGGGTTACAAGGGTCGATCTACCTCGAGATTGTAATGGCTAAAACCCTAGGAGTCTAGCCAATGTAATTGTGATTCTTGTCTCCACGGACTAAACCCTCTGGTTTATATATGCACCGGAGGGACCTAGGGTTGTACATGACCATCTTGCAGAGGAAGGAAAATATTACACTCGGACTCTAAACTTGCTATTTTACACATATGGGAGTCCTATCCGGATACGGGAGATAGTCATCAGCGATAATCTTCACGGCCCACCAGTCCGGCCCATAACGAGCAATCCGGCCACCTGAGGACCCCTTAGTCCAGGACTCCCTTAGCGGTAATCCTCCAGCGACTCCGGCAAGGCGAATGGGTGGCACGTCTCGTACTTGATGATCACCGCAAGCCAGTAGTGATTTCTGGATAGTGTCGTGAGGTGATGCACGAGGCTCGCCGACGAGCCCGCAAACGGCGGCGTGCACTCATAGATGTAGTAGGGCGCATGCGCACATCTGGAATTATGCTCCGCCAGCGACTACTGGTCAACGTACCTCTTGCAGCCGAAACTCTTGTAGACGCAGGGCACCTTGCAGGCATCGACCAGGCCGTCCATGAAACGGGAGTGGATGTAGGGGACGTTGTTCCTGCCGCATGGAGTGCATGAGTAGCACACGAAGCGGTAGATCGTGTAGTTACTAGTACTCCCTGTTGGGTAGCATAGTAATAATTCAAAGAATTTCCTACGTGTTACTAAGATCTATCTAGGAGATGCTAGAAACGAGAGAGAGGGAGTGCATCTTCATACCCTTGAAGATCTCTAAGCGGAAGCATTGCAAAGAACGCGGTTGATGGAGTCGTACTCGCGGTGATTCAAATAGTGGAAGATCCGATCTAGCGCCGAATGGACTGCGCCTCCGCGTTGAACACATGTACAACCTGGGGACATCTCCTCCTTCTTTATCCATCAAGGGGGAGGAGAAGTTGAGGGAGAACTCCTACAACACGACGGCATGGTGGCGGTGCAGCTCGTGGTTCTCCGGTAGAGCTTCGCCAAGCTCAACGGAGGAGGAGGACGTGTAGGGGGAGGGCTGCGCCAGGGGCTCAGGTCTTGATGCCCTCCCACCCCCCTCTTGGGTGAAGGGAAAGGGGATCGCCCCCCTAGATGCATCTAGAGGGGGCGGGGCCAAGGGGGGTGTTTGCCCCCCAAGTTGGTGGGAGGCGCCCCCACCCCTAGAGTTTTAACACTAAGCGCCTTAGGCCCCTTGGGGGCACACCAGCCAACTAGGGGGCTGGTTACCACCCATATTCAGCCCACTTGGTCCCCCAGGGTAGGTGGACCCTCCAAGTGGACCCCGGAACCCTTTCGGTGGACCCGGTAAAATACCGATAACCCTCGAAACTTTTTCGATGACTTAAACTAGAGTTCCTATATATAAATATTCACCTTCGGACCATTTTGAAACTCGTCGTGACATCCGGGATCTCATCCGAGACTCCGAACAACTTTCGGTAACCACATACAATTCCCATTACAGCTCTAGCGTCACCGAACCTTAAGTGTGTAGGCCCTACTGGTTCGGGAACCATGCAGACACGACCAAGACACCTCTCTGGCCAATAACCAATAGCGGGATATGGATACCCATATTGGGTCCCACATGTTCCACGATGATCTCATCGGATGAACCACAATGTCGAGGATTCAATCAATCCCATAGAAAATTCCCTTTGTCCATCGGTATGTTACTTGCCCGAGATTCGATCATCGGTATCCCCATACCTTGCTCAATCTCGTTACCTCCAAGTCTCTTTAATCATTCTGTAACACATGATCCCGTGACTAAATCCTTAGTCACATTGAACTTATTTTGATGATGCATTACCGAGTGGGCCCAGAGATACCTCTCTGTCATACGGAGTGAAAAATCCCAGTCTTGATTCGTGCCAACCCAACAGACACTTTCGGAGAAACTTGTAGTGCACCTTTATAGTCACCCAGTTACGTTATGACGATTGATACACCCAAAGCATTCTTACAGTATCCGGGAGTTGCACAATCTCATGGTCTAAGGAAATGATACTTGACATTAGAATAGCTATAGCAAACGAACTACATGATCTTGTGCTATGCTTAGGATTGGGTCTTGTCCATCACGTCATTATCCTAATGATGTGATCTCGTTATCAACGACATCCAATGTCCATGGTCAGGAAAGCACAACCATCTCTTGATCAACGAGCTAGTCATCTAGAGCCTCACTAGGGGCATGTTGTGGTCCATGTATTCACACATGTATTACGGTTTCTGGTTAATACAATTATAGAATGAACAATAAACAATTACCATGAACAACAAAATATAATAATAACCATTTTATTATTGCCTCTAGGGCATATTTCCAACAGTCTCCCACTTGCACTAGAGTCAATAATCTAGTTACTGGAGGAAATATGCCCTAGAGGCAATAATAAAGATGTTATTTGTATTTCCTTATATCATGATAAATGTCTTTTATTCATGCTAGAATTGTATTAACCGTAAACTTAGTACATGTGTGAATACATAGACAAAACACTATGCCCCTAGTATGCCTCTACTAGATTAGCTCATTGATCAAAGATGGTTATGTTTTCTAGCCATAGACATGAGTTGTCATTTGATCAATGGGATCACATCATTAGGAGAATGATGTGATGAACAAGACCCATTCGTTAGCTTAGCACTATGATCGTTTAGTTTTACTGCTATTGCTTTCTTCATGACTTATACATGTTCCTATGACCATGAGATTATGCAACTCCCGTATACCGGAGGAACACCTTGTGTGCTATCAAACGTCACAACGTAACTGGGTGATTATAAAGATGCTCTACAGGTGTTTCTGAAGGTGTTCGTGGTGTTGGCATAGATCAAGAATTGGATTTGTCACTCCAAGTGTCGGAGAGGTATCTCTGGGCCCTCTCGGTAATACACATCATAATAAGCCTTGCAAGAAAATGACTAATGAGTTAGTCACGGGATGATGTATTACGGAACGAGTAAAGAGACTTGCTGGTAACGAGATTGAACTAGGTATTGAGATACCGACAATCGAATCTCGGGCAAGTAACATACCGATGACAAAGGGAACAACGTATGTTGTTATGCGGTTTGACCGATAAAGATCTTCGTAGAATATGTAGGAGCCAATATGAGAATCCTAGTTCCGCTATTGGTTGTTGACCGGAGATGAGTCTCGGTCATGTCTACATAGTTCTCAAACCCGTAGGGTCTGCACACTTAACGTTTGATGATGATCAGTATTATGAATTTATGAGTTTTGTTGTACCGAAGGTAGTTCGGAGTCCCGGATAAGATCACGGAAATGACGAGGAGTCTCGGAATGTTTGAGACGTAACGATTGATATCTTGGACGACTATATTCGGACACAGGAAGTGTTCGGAAAGTTTCGGATTTAACCGGAGTGCCGGAGGGGGTTACCGGAACCCCCCGGGGGAGTATGGGCCATAGTGGGCCTTGAGGGAAAAGTGAGAGGCAACCCATAAGGGCTGGCCGGCGCCACCACCAGAGAATCCTAGTTGGACTAGGAGTGGGGGGCACCACCTCTCTCCTTCCTTCTCTTCTCCTTCTTCATTTCCTACTCCTATTAGGAATAGGAAGGAGGATTCCTATTCCTACTAGGAGTAGGAATCCTACTCCCCTTGGCGCGCCAGGCTTGGGCCGGTCGGCCTCCCCCTTGCTCCTTTATATACGGGGGCAGGGGAGCACCTCTAGACACACAAGTTGATCTCTCCAGCTGTGTGCGGTGCCCCCCTCCACAGAAACACACCTCTGTCATACCATTGGAGTGCTTTGGCGAAGCCCTGCGCCGGTAACTTCATCATATCCGTCACCACACCGTCGTGCTGACAAAACTCTCCTGTGAATCTCAACTGGATCAAGAGCTCGTGGGACGTCATCAAGCTGAACGTGTGCTGAACGCGGAGGTGCCGTACGTTCGGTGCTTGATCGGTTGAATCGCGAAGAAGTTCGACTACAGCAACCGCGTCACTTGACGCTTCCGCTTTCGGTCTACGAGGTTACGTAGACACACTCTCCCCTCTCGTTGCTATGCATCTGGTAGATAGATCTTGCGTGATCGTAGGAAAATTTTAAAATACTACGTTCCCCAATAGTGGCATCATGAGCCAGGTCTATGCGTAGATGATATGCACGAGTAGAGCACAATGAGTTGTGGACGATACTAGTCATACTGCTTACCAGCATGTCATACTTTGTTTCGGCGGTATTGTGAGATGAAGCGGCCCGGACCGACATTACGCGTACGCTTACGCGAGACTGGTTTCACCGTTACGAGCACTCGTTGCTTAAAGGTGACTGGCGGGTGTCTGTCTCTCTCACTTTAGCTGAATCAAGTGTGGCTACGCCCGGTCCTTGTGAAGGTTAAAACAACACATACTTGACGAAAAATCGTTGTGGTTTTCGTATGCATAGGTTAGAACGGTTCTAGCTAAGCCCGTAGCAGCCACGTAAAACTTGCAACAACAAAGTAGAGGGCGTCTAACTTGTTTTTGCAGGGCATGTTGTGATGTGATATGGTCAAGACATGATGAGTTATACGTTATTGTATGAGATGATCATGTTTTGTAAAGTTATCGGCAATTGGCAGGAGCCATATGGTTGTCGCTTTATTGTATGAAATACAGTCACCATGTAAATGCAGTCACCATGTAATTGCTTTACTTTATCATATGATAGTCGTGGAAGCAATAATTGGCGAGACGACAATGATGCTACGATGGAGATCAAGGTGTCGCGCCGGTGACGAAGGTGATCATGACGGTGCTTTGGAGATGGAGATCAAAAGCACAAGATGATGATGGCCATATCATATCACATATTTTGATTGCATGTGATGTTTATCTTATTAGGCTTCTTATTTTGCTTAGTACGGCGATAGCATTATAAGATGATCTCTTACAAAATTTCAATGTATAATTGTTCTCCCTGAGTATGCACCGTTGCGAAAGTTCGTCATGCCGAGACACCACGTGATGATCGGGTGTGATAAGCTCTACGTTCAAATACAACGGGTGTAAGCCAGTTTTGCACACGCAGAATACTCGGTTTAAACTTGACGAGCCTAGCATATGCACATATGGCCTCGGAACGCTGGAGGCCGAAAGGTCGAGCGTGAATCATATAGTAGATATGATCAACATAAGATGTTCACCATTGAAACTACTCCATCTCACGTGATGATCGGACATGGTTTAGTTGATTTGGATCACGTGATCATTTAGATGACTAGAGGGATGTCTATCTAAGTGGGAGTTCTTTAAGTAATATGATTAATTGAACTTCAATTTATCATGAACTTAGTCCTGATAGTTTTTGCATATCTATGTTGTAGGAGGATCAATGCCCGTGCTACCGTTCCTTTGAAGTTTAATGCATTCCTAGAGAAATCTAAGTTGAAAGATGATGGTAGCAATTACAAGGACTGGGTCCGGAACTTGAGGATTATCTTCATTGCTGCACAGAAGAATTATGTCCTTGAAGCACCGCTAGGTGACAAGCCCCCTCCCGCTAATGTAGAAGCTTTGAACGTCTAGCAGACGCGGTCTGATGACTACACGATAGTTCAGTGTGCTATGCTTTACAGCTTAGAACTGGGATTTCAACGACGTTTTGAACGTCATGGACCATATGAGATGTTCCGGGAATTGAAGTTAATATTTAAAGCAAATGCCCAGATTGAGAAATATGAGAATTCCAATAAGTTCTATAGTTGCAAGATGGAGGAGAATAGTTCTATCAGTGAACACTTGATCAGAATGTCTGGGTACTACAATCATATTACTCAACTTGGTTGCAAAGTTGACGAGGATAGTGTTATTGATAGAGTTCTTCAATCACTGCCACCAAGCTATAAAGGCTTCATGATGAACTATAATATGCAAGGGATGCAGAAGACAATTCCCGAGCTCTTCTCTATGCTCAAGGTTGCGGAGGTAGAAATCAAAAAGGAGCATTAAGTGTTCATGGTTAACAAGACCACTAGTTTCAAGAACAAGGGCAAGGAAAAGAAGGCGAACTTCAAGAAGAATAGCAAGACAGTTGCTACTCCCGCGAAGAAACCCAAGTCTGGAGCCAAGCCTGAAACTGAGTGCTTCTACTACAAAGGGACTGGACACTGGAAGCGGAACTGCCCCAAGTATTTGGCGGATAAGAAGGATGGCAAGGTGAACAAAGGTATATGTGATATACATGTTATTGATGTGTACCTTACTAATGCTCGTAGTAGTACCTGGGTATTTGATACCGGTTCGGTTGCTAATATTTGTAACTCGAAACAGGGACTACGGATTAAACGAAGATTGGCTAAGGACGAGGTGACGATGCGCGTGGGAAATGGTTCCAAAGTCGATGTGATCGCCGTCGGCACGCTACCTCTACATCTACCTTCGGGATTAGTTTTAGACCTAAATAATTGTTATTTGGTGCCAGCGTTAAGCATGAACATTATATCTGGATCTTATTTGTTGTGAGACGGTTATTCATTTAAATAAGAGAATAATGGTTGTTCTATTTTTATGAATAATATCTTTTATGGTCATGCACCCTTGAAGAGTGGTCTATTCTTGTTGGATCTCGATTGTAGTGATACACATATTCATAATATTGAAGCCAAACGATGCAAGGTTAATAATGATAGTGCAACTTATTTGTGGAACTGCCGTTTAGGTTATATTGGTGTAAAGTGCATGAATAAATCCATAGTGATGGACTTTTGGAATCACTTGATTCTGAATCACTTGGTGCTTGCGAACCGTGCCTTATGGGCAAGATGACCAAAACTCCGTTCTCCGGAATTATGGAGCGAGCAACAAATTTGTTGGAAATCATACATACTGATGTATGTGCACCAATGAGTGTTGAAGCTCGCGGCGGGTATCGTTATTTTATGACCTTCACTAATGATTTGAGTAGATACGAGTATATCTACTTGATGAAGCACAAGTCTGAAACATTTGAAAAGTTCAAAGAATTTCAGAGTGAAGTAGAAAATCATCGTAACAAGAAAATAAAGTTTCTACGATCTGATTGTGGAGGTGAATATTTGAGTTACGAGTTTGGTCTTCATTTGAAACAATGTGGAATAGTTTCACAACTCACGCCACCCGGAACACCACAGCGTAATGGTGTGTCCGAACATCGTAACCGTACTTTATTGGATATGGTGTGGTCTATGATGTCTCTTACCGATTTACCACTATCATTTTGAGGTTATGCTTTAGAGACAGCTGCATTCACGTTAAATAGGGCACCATCTAAATCCGTTGAGACGACGCCTTATGAACTGTGGTTTGGCAAGAAACCAAAGTTGTCGTTTCTTAAAGTTTGAGGCTGCGATGCTTATGTGAAAAAGCTTCAACCCGATAAGCTTGAACCCAAGTCGGAGAAATGTGTCTTCATAGGATACCCAAAAGAGACTGTTGGGTACATCTTCTATCATAGATCCGAAGGCAAGATATTCGTTGCTAAGAATGGATCCTTTCTAGAGAAGGAGTTTCTCTTGAAAGAAGTGAGTGGGAGGAAAGTTGAACTTGAAGAGGTAACTGTACCTTCTCCCGAATTGGAAAGTAGTACATCACAGAAACTAGTTCCAGTGATTCCTACACCAATTAGTGAGGAAGCTTATGATGATGATCATGAAACTTGAGATCAAATTTCTGCTGAACTTCGTAGATCAACCAGAGTACGTTCCGCACCTGAGTGGTACGGCAACCCAGTTCTGGAAGTCATGTTACTAGACCATGATGAACCTACGAACTACGAGGAAGCGATGATGAGCCCAGATTCCGCAAAATGGCTAGAAGCCATGAATTCTGAGATGGGATCCATGTATGAGAACAAAGTGTGGACTTTGGTTGACTTGCCCGATGATCGGCAAACCATCAAAAATAAATGGATCTTCAAGAGGAAGACGGGCACAGACGGTAATGTTACCGTTTACAAAGCTCGACTTGTTGCGAAAGGGTTTTGGCAAGTTCAAGGAGTTGACTACGATGAGACTTTCTCACCCGTATTGATGCTTAAGTCTGTCCGAATCATGTTAGAAATTACCGCATTTTATGATTATTAAATCTGGCAAATGGATGTCAAAAATGCATTCCTGAATGGATTTCTGAAAGAAGAGTTGTATATGATGGAACCAGAATGTTTTGTCGATCCAAAAGGTGCTAACAAAGTGTGCAAGCTCCAGCTATCCATCTATGGACTGGTGCAAGCATCTCGGAGTTGGAATATATGCTTTGATGAGATGATCAAAGCATATGGTTTTATACAGAATTTTGGAGAAGCATGTATTTGCAAGAAAGTGAGTGGGAGCTCTGTAGCATTTCTGATATTATATGTGGATGACATATTGTTGATTGGAAATGATATAGAATTTCTGGATAGCATAAAAGGATACTTGAATAAGAATTTTTCAATGAAAGACCTCGGTGAAGCTGCTTACATATTAGGCATCAAGATCTATAGAGATAGATCAAGACGCTTAATTGGACTTTCACAAAGCACATACCTTGATAAAGTTTTGAAGAAGTTCAAAATGGATCAGTCAAAGAAAGGGTTCTTGCCTGTGTTGCAAGGTGTGAAGTTGAGTAAGACTCAATGCCCGACCACTACAAGAAGATAGAGAGAAAATGAAATTCATTCTGTATGCCTCAGTCATAGGATCTATCATGTATGCAATGCTGTGTACCAAACCTGATGTGTGCCTTGCCATAAGTCTAGCAGGGAGGTACCAAAGTAATCCATGAGTGGATCACTATACAGTGGTCAAGAACATCCTGAAATACCTGAAAAGGACAAAGGATATGTTTCTCGTGTATGGAGGTGACAAAGAGCTCGTCGTA
This sequence comes from Secale cereale, assembly GCA_902687465.1. Classification (NCBI taxonomy): domain Eukaryota; kingdom Viridiplantae; phylum Streptophyta; class Magnoliopsida; order Poales; family Poaceae; genus Secale; species Secale cereale. The sequence continues at coordinate 231,814,701 of LR738714.1, forward strand.
AATGGTTACGTCGATTCAAGCTTTGACACTGATACAGATGACTCTAAGTCACAAACCGGATATGTATTTTTATTAAACGGTGGAGCTGTCAGTTGGTGCAGTTCCAAGCAGAGCGTCGTGGCGGGATCTACGTGTGAAGCGGAATACATAGTTGCTTCGGAAGCAGCAAATGAAGGAGTCTGGATGAAGGAGTTTATATCCGATCTAGGTGTAATACCTAGTGCATCGGGTCCAATGAAAATCTTTTGTGACAACACTGGAGCAATAGCCTTGGCGAAGGAATCCAGGTTTCACAAGAGAACAAAGAACATCAAAAAAAGCTTCAATTCCATCTGCGATCTAGTCAAGGCGGGAGACATAGAGATTTGCAAGATACATACGGAGCTGAATGTTGCAGACCCATTGACTAAGCGTCTTCAATGGGCAAAACATGATCAGCACCAAGACTCCATGGGTGCTAGGGTCATTACTTTGTAATCTAGATTATTGACTCTAGTTCAAGTGGGAGACTGAAGGAAATATGCCCTAGAGGCAATAATAAAGATGTTATTTGTATTTCCTTATATCATGATAAATGTCTTTTATTCATGCTAGAATTGTATTAACCGGAAAGTTAGTACATGTGTGCATACATAGACAAAACACTATGTGCCTAGTATGCCTCTACTAGACTAGCTCATTGATCAAAGATGGTTATGTTTCCTAGCCATAGACATGAGTTGTCATATGATCAACGGGATCACATCATTAGGAGAATGATGTGATGGACAAGACCGATCCGTTAGCTTAGCACTATGATCGTTTAATTTACTGCAATTGCTTTCTTCATGACTTATTCATGTTCCTATGACTATGGGATTATGCAACTCTCGTATACCGGAGGAACACCTTGTGTGCTATCAAATGTCACAACATAGCTGGGTGATTATAAAGATGATCTACAGGTGTCTCCGAAGGTGTTCATGGTGTTGGCATAGATCAAGAATATGATTTGTCACTCCGAGTGTCGGATAGTTATCTCTGGGCCCTCTCGGTAATACACATCATAATAAGCCTTGCAAGAAAAATGACTAATGCGTTAGTCACAGGATGATGTATTACGGAACGAGTAAAGAGACTTGCCGGTAACGAGATTGAACTAGGTATTGAGGTACCGACGATCGAATCTCGGGCAAGTAACATACCGATGACAAAGGGAACAACGTATGTTGTTATGCGGTTTGACCGATGAAGATCTTCGTAGAATATGTAGGAGCCAATATGAGCATCCAGGCTCCGCTATTGGTTATTGACCGGAGATGAGTCCCGGTCATGTCTACATAGTTCTCGAACCCGTAGGGTCCGCACGCTTAACGTTTGATGATGATCGGTATTATGAGTTTATGAGTTTTGATGTACCGAAGGTAGTTCGGAGTCTCGGATAAGATCACGGACATGATGAGGAGTCTCGGAATGTCTGAGGGCACCTCTAGACACACAAGTTGATCTCTCCAGCCATGTGCGGTGCCCCCTCCACAGAAACACACCTCGGTCATACCATTGCAGTGCTTGGGTGAAGCCCTGCACCGGTAGCTTCATCATATCCGTCACCATGCCGTCGTGCTGACGAAACTCTCCCGTGAAGCTCAACTGGATCAAGAGCTCGTGGGACGTAATCAAGCTGAATGTGTGCTGAACGCGGATGTGCCGTACGTTCGGTGCTTGATCGGTTGAATCGCGAAGAAGTTCGACTACATCAACCGCGTCACTTGACGCTTCCGCTTTCGGTCTACGAGGGTACGTAGACAGACTCTCCCCGCTTGTTGCTATGCATCTGGTAGATAGATCTTGCGTGATTGTAGGAAAATTTTAAAATACTACGTTCCCCAACAGTTACATTATGATGAATCGAACACCCATGGAGTTCTGGTGCTGATCATGTTTTGCTCGTGGAAGAGGTTTAGTCAATGGATCTGCAACATTCAGATCCGTATGTACTTTACAAATTTCTATGTCTCCATCTTGAATATAACGACGAATGGAGTTGAAGCGCTGCTTGATATGCTTGGTCTTCTTGTGAAAGTTGGGCTCCTGGGCAATGGCAATAGCTCCAGTGTTGTCACAGAAGAGAGTCATCGGGCCTGACGCATTGGGAATCACTCCAAGGTCGGTGATGAACTCCTTCATCCAAACTCCTTCCTGCGCTGCTTCCGAAGCAGCTATGTACTCCGCTTCACATGTAGATGCCGTCATGACATTTTGCTTGCAACTGCACCAGCTGACTGCCCCACCATTCAAAATATACATGTATTTGGTTTGTGACTTGGAGTTATCCGGATCAGTGTCGAAGCTAGAATCGACGTAAAACTTTACGACGAGCTCTTCGGCACCTCCATAAACCAGAAACATATCCTTAGTCTTTTTCATGTACTTTAGGATATTCTTGACCGCTGTCTAGTGTTCCATTCCGGGATCACTTTGGTACCTCCCTACTGATAACCCACAAGTATAGGGGATCAGTTGTCAGTGTACAAAAAGGGGGGGTACACTTTTTGTACCCCTATGACTGTGCACGGGCAGTCTGAGCCACGGGCACCGCCGCACCAAGCAAGGCAAGGGAGGTAAGCCAGGGTAAGACTGAAGCCCAAAAGAACAAGACCACAAAGAGCAAAGGGACGAAGCAGTTTCCCCCGGCAAGATCCTTGCCGGGAGCCAGTTTTAGTAGCCTCGGCAAGATCCTTGCCGGGGCCGGCTTTAGCAGCCCCGGCAAGACCCTTGCGGTAGCAACTCGCCCCATGCCTACGGAGCGAATCACCCTTGAGTCCCCTGCCCCCATGGGGCAAGGATTCAGGAGACATCCCCGTAGTGGCATGCAGATCTTTGTGATGACATTCAAGATCAGATACACACTAAGAAGACGATGACCCTTGGCGGGATCCCAGCCAAGGAAGACCGCAAGACCTCCGGCAAGCACCTTGCCGGGGATGGCAGCAGACGCCGCGGCAAGACCCCTGTCGGGGATGGCAGCAGGCGCCACGGCAAGACCCTTGCCGGGGCCCCGGCAAGGCCCTTGCCAAGGACATCCGCAGGGCCACCGTTAGGCCCACGCCGACTAAACTACCACTGCATTATGTAACTGCCGACCCAACCAGCTGGGCAGGCACCTGCGTGGCGGCATGCAGATCTTTGTGAAGACCCACCATTGCGCCACCTCAGCTGCATGCCTGCCTACATGGCATCTCAGGCATCGCTGGCCAGGGCGCGTGTCGACACAAGAAGGAGCGGCAACGGACAAGACAGATCCCTCCCCCGTCCCCGATAAAGCAAGGACACCTAAGAAAGATGCATTAAATGCGCCTTGTCATGTAATGCGAGGGATAACCTCGCATCACTGTACACTTTCCACCTCCTGTGTGCCACTGTGGCAACCCCTTTTTCTATAAAAGGAGGCCCGAGGCGACCAGGAGGAGGATTCGGCTTTTTGGAGCTCCTCACGCCCCATAGCTAGCGGAAGAACACAAATATACAATCCACCAAAGCAGGAGTAGGGTTTTACGCATCCCCGCGGCCCGAACCTGGGTAAACGAACCGTGTGCTATTTGTTTGATCCGCTCTTCTCTCAACCCCGCGCCCCGCAACCATAGTAGGGATTCTTGTGATCCCACAGGTGTCGTTCCCAATACACCGACATCTTTGGCGCGCCAGGTAGGGGGCGTAGGTGTGAGAATCGGCTTTAGCAGTTAGTTCAACGCTCCTTCATCATCATGGCACCCAAGAAGAATACGACAGTGGCGGTTGGCCAGTCGGAGGCCGGACAGCCCGTCCCGACACGGGCGAGCAGCAGACCGGTCGCGGAAAGGACCCGGGGCGCTGCTCGCGAGCACCAACACCGTCCCAGCAGCCGGAGTTTGGGAGGTGGCGATGTTTGTGCGCCCGGTAACGGGCCACACACCGCCAAATCCAAAGACGGGGCCAGGCCCTCCAGGATCGTTGCCGTATCACCCGAAGGCGACGCAAGGGCCTCTAGGACTCCCACACCGGCGCCAACGGCGCGCTCCTCCCAAGCAGCGCGCGACGAACGGCGTCATCACGTCGAAGATCCCGGGCGTCGCCACGGGAAGAGCCCTGAGCGCCACTCCCGAGACGTAGAAGACCTGCCCGCCCGCCGAAGCGCTGGTGAAAACGGCATGCGACCGCGGGATCGTGATGGAGCTCCTCCTGACATGGTCAGGGGTCGAAGCGCGTCACGGTCCGTGCAGGTTTCGCTACCGCTAACCCCAGCAAAAGCCCTGGTGCGCGCGCAGTTGCTCCTCGACTTTCCTCCCGTTACGGGGAAACTCGACGAATGGAGAGCCACCATCCGAAGCCTTGTCGCAGTCGCCAACAAGGATGAACCAAATCCAGCGAGGCCCCCGGGTCGACGCTCCGATGGGGTCCCACGCACCGGTGGCGGGAGGACCAGCAGCACCGTGGCCACGGTGCATTCGCCTCCTCCTCGCCCGGTACCACGTGTGTCGACTCGTCGAGACGTCGCGGGTGACACCATCTCCATAGCGTCGTCCGTCCCACGGACCCACGATGACCAGCGTCAAGTTCTTCAGGAGCGAGCTCATGAAGATGCTCGAACCACCATCGAGCGCCAGCGCGGAGTGCGCTACCAGTCAGACGGGCGAGCAGGGTCTGCTGTGAACCACCCAGCACCAGAGAGCCCTGGAGTCCTACCTTACGAGGTAGGCTGTCCGGCTTTTACCCGTGAGCTGCGGCAGTTCCAGTGGCCCACTCACCGCACCTTCAAGCCTGACGTTGGCAAGAAGTACAATGGCAAGACCCACCCGTCGGAGTTCCTCAGCATCTACACCATCGCGATGCAAGCTGCCGGAGCTCGCGACGATAAGGTGCTTGCTAATTATTTTCCATTGGCTCTTAAACCCAACGCCATGTCGTGGTTGATGCACTTGCCAGTAGACTCTATTTCCTCCTGGTCGGATTTGTGTCGTGAGTTTGTTGGCGCCTTTACCGGAGGCCACCAAGCCCATGGCCAAGCAATTGACCTGTACGTCATTCCCCAGAAGGGAGGCGAGAGTCTATGCAAGTTTATACAGAGGTTCAACCGGGTACAGTACAATATCCCTGATGTTCACCCTGCCGCCATCATCAGCGCATTCCATCAGAACATGCGTAACCGCAAGATGCGTGAAGAACTGACAATGAACAAGGTGAAAGATGTGGCGGAACTCTATGTTCTCGCTGACAGATGTGCCCGGGCTGAAGAGGGAAGGAAGTACCCCAGCGAAGATGCCGGCGTGGAAACCGACTCTTCAGATGAGGATACTGCTGCCCCGGCGAAGAAAGACCGGCACCGCAACATGAAGCGCAAAGGTAAAGCCGTGCTTGTCATCGAGGGATCTGATGACGCCGGCTCCGCCAAGAAAACCAAAGTAGATGACCCCGGCAAGGAAATTACCAGGTGTGTCGCCTGCCGGGCCTTGGCGGCTGCCTAGAAGCCAGGAAACTCTGACAAGCAATACTGCAAGATCCATCGCACCAAAGGCCATGATCTCCGGAACTGCCGACAGGTTGAGCTCCTTGCTGAAAAGCAGAGGGGTGAATATGAGAGGCGGGACAAGGAGAAGGGCCGGGGCGGTGCTGAGGGGTCCGGCAAGAAGCGTGACGGCCAAGCAGGCCGTCGCGGCAAGAATAAACAACAGGAGAGACCCGCCCGGGGCCGTGACAGAAAGCCAGAAGACGACGATCACGAAGAGGACGACGAGTCTGGCGACCAAGAGTTTCAGAAAACCACGGAGGCCATGTGCGTCGATGGCGGCGCCTCGCTGCATACTTCTCACCGCCAGCTTAAACAGTGGGCGCGTGAGATTACCGCGGCGGAGCCGTCGTCTGGTGCCCAAAGACCGCTGAAATGGTCCAGCACGCCTATCATTTTTCACGCTGAGGATCACCCTGATCGCACTACCGCGGTCGGGTGTTTGCCATTGTTGGTTTCACCGACAATACGCAACCTCAAGGTGACAAAGATGCTAGTCGATGGCGGGGCCGGTCTGAACTTAATCTCGCCTACCATGATCGAGAAGCTGCAGATTCCTGACGGAGACCTCGAAGAGATGGGCACGTTTCAGGGGGTCAACCCGGGAAGAAGTCAACCAAAGGGGAAGGTCACACTGCCCGTGACTTTTGGAAGTGATTTGAACTACAGGACAGAAAGAATCGTGTTCGATGTTGCCAAGATCCCCTTGCCTTACAACGGGATCCTTGGCCGCCCAGTGCTGGCCAAGTTCATGGCAGCATCACACTATGCCTACAACACCATGAAGATGCCAGGGCAGTGACGATCATCACCATCCCATCCGATAAGAAAGATGTGCTGATTTGCGCTGACCAACTATACCAACAAGCAGTTGCAGCAGCTGGCGCCACTAGGGCACTTGCTCCTGCCACCGGAGCCCCGGGCGGGAAGAAGAAGAAGAAGACCGGTGAGACCTCGGACACCCACTCTGACAAGCGCACCTCTTCGGAGTGTTGTGCTCCCGTCGAGGACGTGCCAGAGAGCTCCACCGGCAAGAAGAAGAAGACCGGTGAGACCTCGGACACCCACTCCGGCAAGCGCACCTCTTCAGAGTGTCGTGCTCCCGTCGAGGACGTGCCAGAGAGCTCCACCGGCAGAAACAAGAAGTCCAGGGCCACACCGCCGGGAACCAAGAAGGTTTCTATCAAGGAGGACGGCACAGGAGGGGCTTTCACCATAAGCTCCACCCTTGACGACAAATAGGAATACGCGCTCGTCACCTTCCTGCGGGCGAATGTCGATGTGTTTGCATGGCAAGCATCCGACATCCCCGGCATTCCCAGGAAGGTGATTGAGCACCACCTTGCTGTCTGTCCTCATGCGCGGCCCGTCAAGCAGAAGGTCAGGAAGCAAGCTTTGGAACGACAAGAGTTCATCACAGAGGAGATCCGGAAACTGGAAGTAGCGGGTTTGGTAAGAGGAGTGCTCCATCCAACGTGGTTGGCCAATCCAGTGGTAGTGCACAAGGCAAATGGGAAGTGGAGGCTGTGTATTGATTACACATATATCAATAAGGCTTGTCCTAAAGACCCCTTCCCGTTGCCGCGCATCGACCGATTGTTGACTCCACGGTTGGGTGTGACCTGCTGTCATTCCTCGATGCCTACTCCGGCTACCATCAGATCTTCATGACAAGAGAAGACGAAGAGAAGACAACATTCATCACCCCATGTGGTACGTATTGTTTCGTACGAATGCCTTTCGGGTTGAAGAGTGCTGGCTCAATGTTTGCAAGGGCAGTCTAGATTAGTTTTGAACCCCAGCTCCATAGAAATATGGAGGCTTATCTGGATGATATAGTAGTCAAAACCAAGAACAGGGCAACCCTTATACCGGATTTACGAGAAATAATTGCAAACCTACGCAAGATCAATCTCAAGCTGAACCCTGAGAAGTGCGTCTTCAGCGTCCCGTCCGACAAGCTTCTCGGGTTCTTTGTGTCACAGGGTGGGATAGAGGCCAATCCGGACAAGATCAAGGCTAAAGAGTAGATTGAAGCACCCAAACGGGTCAAGGATGTGCATCGGCTTGCTGGCTGCGTTGCCGCCATGAGCAGATTCATTTCCAAGTCTGCCGAGCGCGCCCTTCCCTTTTTCAAGATTTTGAAAAAGGCGGGCCCAATGGAGTGGACGCCAGAAGCCGAAGCAGCATTGCGAGGTTTGAAGAGGTATCTTTCCTCCATGCTAGTACTAGTTGCGCCTAGGCCACAAGAACCGTTGCTGCTATACTTGGCGGCGACAAACCAGGTGGTCAGTGCCGCACTAGTGGCGCAGAGGGAAATTGATGATGAGGTGATGGAAGCGATAGAGCCTAATGCCATTGGTGCAGAGACGACACGGTCGGTTGGAGTGCAGCCAAGGAAGAAAATGATGCAGCACCCGGTCTACTTTGTTAGCTCCCTCTAGCAGGGGGCTAAGTCAAGGTACTCCGGTGTGCAGAAATTGCTCTTCGGCCTTCTTATGGCCTCGAGGAAGCTGCGTCACTACTTCCAGGCGCACGAGATTACTGTCGTCACTCGCCTCCCTCTGCGACGGATATTGCACAATCCAGATGCAACGGGAAGAATTGTAGAGTGGGCACTGGAGCTGTCCAGCTTTGGCCACAAGTTTGAAAGTACCTCGACGATTCAAAGCCGAGTCCTAGCGGAGTTCGTTGCAAAATGGACCGCGACGCCTGATGAAGAAGTCCAGGAAACTGCTCTCCCCGGCAAAGAGGCGAGTTGCGACTGGATCATGTACTTTGATGGAGCTTTCTCCTTACAGGGCGCCGGGGCTGGTGTACTGCTGGTCGCGCCCACTGGAGAGCACCTCAAGTACGTGGTCCAGATGCACTTCCCCAGGGAGGTATCAACTAACAATACTGCTGAATATGAGGGGCTGCTTGCTGGTTTTAGGATCGCGGCAGACCTCGGAATCAAGAAACTCATTGCCAGGGGCGATTCGCAACTTGTCGTCAAACAAGTCAACAAAGATTACCAGAGCCCGTTGATGAAGGCCTACGTCGATGAAGTGAGAAAGCTGGAAGAGCGTTTTGATGGTATACAGGCGGAGCACGTTCCCCCGAGCAGAGAACGGCATCGCCGATTACCTGTCAAAGCGCACTGCCCTCAAGTTACCTGTGGAACCAGGTACCTTTGTGCTTCAGCTTTCTCAGCCATCCGTTGATCCATCAACAGAGCAAAACAAGAGGAGGAAATCAGGGCCCGACAAGTACTTTCCCGCCGAGCTCCCCGGAGCCGCCAGCAAGGATGTTGCCGGGGACACTGAGCCCGCCACGGGACGGCTAGCTCCGGCGGAGCGTCAAGCTCTTGCCGTCAAGACAGACGCTCCTATAGCGGAGGAAATGCCTTTAGTCCTCGCCATCGAGCCCCAGGCTCCAGCGTGGCCACAACATACCGTCCGATTCCTCCAAATTGGGGAACTTCCTGAGGAGCAGGAAGAAGCGGAAAAAGTAGCCTATCGATCCGCTATGTACCAGTTCGTCGATGACGTCCTGTACAGAAAGAGACCGAACGGTGTGAAATTGAAGTGTATCCCTCGAGAGGAAGGACTTGGGCTGTTGACAGAGATACATGGAGGCATATGTGGATCCCACATAGGGTCAAGAGCCCTTGCCGGGAAGGCATTTCGGCAAGGCTTCTTCTGGCCCACTGCCCTCCAGGATGCGACGGCACTAGTCACCAGGTGTGAGGCATGTCAGTTCCATTCAAAGAAACTTCATCAACCAGCTCAAGCCCTTGAAACCATTCCTCTCTCCTGGCCCTTCTCGGTCTGGGGGCTCGACATACTGGGCCCTTTCCCCCGCGCTGTCGGGGGCTTTGAGTACTTGTACGTCGCAATCGACAAGTTCACAAAGTGGCCAGAGGTGGAGGCAGTGAGGAAGGTCACAGCTTAGTCAGCCGTCAAATTCTTCAAGGGACTAGTGTGCCGTTTTGGTGTACCCAACAGGGTCATCACCGACAACGGCACACAGTTCACAAGCCGCACCTTCATGCAATATACCCAAGACCTCGGCAGCAAAGTCTGTTTCGCTTCCATTGCTCACCCATGAAGCAATGGTCAAGCTGAGAGGGCAAACGCTGAAGTACTGCGAGGCTTAAGGACAAAGACCTTTGACAGGCTGCACAAGAGTGGAAGGCGCTGAATTGATGAGTTGACGATGGTTCTTTGGTTGATCAGAACGACGCCAAATCGAGCCACCGGCCAGACACCCTTTGCTCTAGTATACGGGGCAGAAGCAATTCTCCCCACTGAACTCATATATGGGTCACCTCGAGTGCTTTCTTATGATGAGCTTGAGCAAGAGCAACTGCGGCAAGACGACGCAACGCTCCTTGAGGAAGATCGTCTTCAGGCGGCTGTGAGACCAGCACGCTACCAGCAAGCCTTGCGCCGCTACCATAGCCACAAGGTCCGTGCCCGAAGCTTTGAGGAAGGCGACCTTGTTCTTCGGCGCGTTCAATCGGCCAAGAATACCAACAAGTTGACGCCGAAGTGGGATGGCCCTTATCGGGTAATACGAGTCACCAGGCCTGGCGTAGTCCGCTTGGAGACCGAAAATGCCATTCCGGTGAGTAATTCCTAGAACATTGAGCATCTTCGCAAGTTTTACCCATAAGGCGCGGCTTGCCGCCCCCCGGCAAGCCACCTTTTGTAGAAGCCTTGCCGGCAAGGCATGTAACCCTTTGTACAAAGCCAGACGCAGACCCTGAGCATAAATAAATGAAGCGCTGGCGCCCTAAGTTATAGCATGCATGCTAGGTCGAGTCTCGTCCTTGGTTAGGGTTGATAGTGCTTATCGGCGGCTAACCCCTAGCTTAGAGGTCGAGTTTGCATCTCTTTGTCTTTCTTTTATCTCCTTTGGTTCATAGGTGTCGGGGGAAACTGTCCGCCACGAACACCTATGGGACCGGAGCCCCTTGCTTGTGCGGTAAGAGGGCGGAGGGAGCACGAAGAGCAGATCGTGGAGATCACGCAGGCAGTTTACCCAGGTTCGGGCCGCGATGGACGCGTAAAACCCTACTCCTGCTTGATTGTATTGAGTTGGAGAGCTCGGGAGCTTGAAGAACTAGCTACACCGAGCGTATGAGCGATCTAGGTTCCGAACCCTTTCTACGTTGTGCATGGGCCTCCTTTTATAGTGCAAGGGGTCACCGACAGGTGTCAACGTAGGAGAAAGGGCAAAAATGTAAAAGAGGTGGTAGTTGTAACAGTGCGGGAATAGTGGAGCTACAGTGGATGAACAGTGGTCGCTACCTACTTTGACAGTGGGGGACAAGAGCATTTAATGCCCGTCGCCGTCGACCCCAAAAGCGCCCGCTCTTGCGTCTCCGTTTGCCACGGCGATGGCTTTACCACCGTGGAGTGCCACCGTATCCCCCAGGCTGCACAGCCGTCCGCCACGCGTCCCAGGAGAGGCCTCAGGGCGACGCGTGGACCGATGAGCTAGAGCGCGGGCACGCAGTGCAACTCTCCCCGGCAAGAACCTTGTCGGGGTCTTGACCTTGCCGGGCCCGGGAGCTTGTCGGGCTCTGAAGCTTGTCGCTCCCCGGGCCCTGCCGGGGCGCGTATAGCGCCGAGGCATGTCTTCTGTAATATAATCTTCCAGTCTTCCTGGCAAACTCCTCTTGCCAGGGCCTTGCGTGAGTGAGGTAATCTTGAGCCTGGAACGGCCTTCCCGGCAAGCTCCACTTGCCGGGGTCTCGATCTTCTGTCTTGTATACTTTGTTTTTGAATGGTTTTATATGGAGCAGGAAGGTCTCCGGCGAGCGCGTGGTAGGCCCTGCCGCGGGAAGCTGCTACTGCCCGTGCACAAGTTGGGGTACTGAGGTACCCCTACCTTAGTACACCGACAGGAGCCCCCGGGCCTGGGCCACACACGGTGCCGAGCGCTGTTGGGCTAGGCCCAAAACAGTGCACGGGCTCGCGCGGCCCACGGCACGCCGAATCCACTTCCGCATCCGCCGCGTCCCTCCGTAACGGCACGCGTCGATTGCGGCGTCGTGGGATGGGACGTGGCCACGTTCTTTTAATGGAAAGAGCGAAACGCCCCCCACTTCCCCATAAAAGCAGAGGAAGCAGGAGCGGTTCCCCTCCTACGCCTTCATTGCTTCTTCTTCCATCTCCAGAGATCCCCTTTGCGCTCTGCCTCCACACCTCCCCCGCCGCTTTCTGCATCTGCGGCGCCGCCGGACTCTTCGTCCCCCCCTTCCCTCGCCGCCTCCGCCATGGCCCCGAAGACCGAGAAGGTGAAGGCGGAGAAGACCAAGAAGGAGAAATCGGAGCAAGCGGCGAGGCTCACCTTGTTGCGGAAGCGGAACGTCGTCTTCTCGCCGAGGCTCAGCGCGCGGGAGCTCTGGAACAAGTATTACTTGTTCTGGGCCAAGAAGACCAAGGCGCATCCCCGCACCCGAGCCTATCCGGCCGCCGCCAAGGACAACTACCCCGGCGGGTACTTCTTCTTCGCAGCTTTCTTCCACTGCGGCCTCTGTCCCCCTTTTTCCGACTTTTTCTGTGATATAATGCACACCTACGGCCTCCATCTTCTAGACTTCACCCCCAACGCCATCCTCACGATGGCGGTTTTTGCACATATGTGCGAAAACTATATTGGGATATACCCAAACGTAGCGCTGTTTAGGCACTTCTTCACCCCTAGAGTAGAAGCCGGCGCCCCCCTCTCCGGGGGAATTTCTTGGGTCTTCCGCTTGAATAAGAAGGAGTCCTACTTGCCGGGGGAGCTCCGCGGCAAGTGGGAGGAGTGGCGTGCAGACTGGTGTTGGATAGTCGAGGACGAGCCGCAACCTTTCACTGCGCCGCGCACAACAGCCATCGTGCGTGGCAGGGACTGGAGTGAGTTGGATTCGGACGATGGCAAGCTCGACGTCGCCCTCATCAGAATTCTTCGTCTTCGGGTAGCAAGGTTGTCTGTCGGAGAAGTAGGCACAGATTTCCTCCGCCGCCGCATCGCCCCTCTTCAAGATAGGAAGAGGCCAGCCTGGGATTACGGCAACGCGGCGGACATAATGAGGCTGCGCCCCGGGCTCAACTTCAACTTCACATCACTGGAGCTGAAGGGGATGGTCCGGGAACTATTTAAGCATGACCCGGCCCACCCGGAGTGGTTCAGAGCTCCCCGGGGAGTGGTGCCCCTCTGCAACAGCACGGCCCGGGATGCCCTTCGCGCCATGATGCCCGCGTGTGACTCGCACGGTATCGACTGCACGTGGATTCCGCCCAAGCCAGACGTCATCTTGAACTTCTTCGACAACCTGGTGGAGGTGGCGAAGAACAAGGACGAGATCAGGGAGCTCACACGGGACACCACCGACCAAGAGATAGCTATATAGCTTCTCAGGTTGAAGAGGCCGTTGCAGCCGCAGCGGCAGGAGAATTTGGCTTTACGCCCGAGGAGGCAGAGGCTGCGGAAGCGTCCTGCCAAGCAGAGGAGGCGGAGATCCGCAGGCTGTTGAAGCTTCCTCCCGACGAGCTCGCCGGGGTCCCTTCCTTGAGGCACTCCGGGATCCCCGGAATCCTGACCGAGGCCGCGGCGAGAGGCAGCGCCGCCGGAGGAAACAGAGGCGCCACAGGGAGCGGAGGCGCCGGAGGGAGCGGGGGCGCCGGAGGGAGAGCGGCCCCAGTGGAGGGCGCTGGACCCAGCAGGCCTGCCGAGGAGGAGGAGGAGGAGGAGGATGCCGGGGCCGACGAAGACTCCGACGGATCCCTGGGGCTCTACGCCGACGACCTCGACTCGTCATCGGGGACCTCCCCGCCTCGGGCGAGCCCTAGGCGCTCTCCGCTGAAGCGTCTCCGCAAGACGGCGACAGGGACGAGGGCGCAGGCCCCCCGGCAACAACCAGCTCGCCGGGCGGCGCGAGCTACCCGGGGGAGCCAAGCTGCGACGGGGGCGCCCGGCGCACCAACCACGGCGGGGGCGACTCGCACGCAGGCCACGGCGGGGGCGACCCGCACACAGGCCACGGCGGAGGCCCCCCGCACGGCAGCGCCAAGCGGAGGAGGGTCTTTGCAGGGCGGAGCGGCTGCTCCGCCTGCTCCCCGGGCCTCGGCGTCCACAGGGGCCGGGTCTTCGCAGCCCCCAGCCCCGGGGACCGCCAAGCGCCCGAGGGAGTCTTCGCCTCCTGCTCCTCGCGCGGACGCGCCTCAGGTGGCGTTCGACTTCTCCGCCTTGAGCGATGACGACGACGAGGAGGAACAGGAGTAAGAATTTGAGGTTTTGCGTTTTCTTTAACTTCGTCTTGATTTTTGCTGACGCTGATTTTGCTCTCTGTTTTGATCTCAGGACCCTGGCCCAGCGAGTGGCGAAGAAGGCCAAGGTGCCCGTGGTCGAGGTCGCGGACGACTCGCCCGTCGCGGCGACTGGAGACGCGGCGGAGGCGAGCCTGCCGGACCCTAGCGCTACTCCGAGGAGCAGCCCCCAGCGTAGCCCCCAGCGTAAGTCTGGGTTCTATACTTCCACTTGTCGGGTGCGCTTGAGAATTTTGTCTTGTGCTGATATCTTGATGTTTTCGTCTTGTCTTGATTGTCTTGTGCAGAGGCGGAGCCACAACCGCAGGAGCATCCGGAGGTCGCTCCCGAGAAGCCGCAGGCCCCGCCGTCCCCGCCAAGGCCGAACTCCCCGGCAAGGGAGGGCACTCCGCCAAGGGCGGGTACTCCGCCAAGGGCGGGTACTCCGCCAAGGGCGAGTACCCCGCCAAGGGCGAGCAGCCCGGCGAGGGAGGCCACTCCGCCAAGGCAGAGCTCCCCGGCGAGGGAGCCCGCCGCTGACGACGTCCGTCAAGGTAAGTTCCGTAACTTTGTCTTCTTGGATTCGTCTCTTTTTGGATATTTGCTTGAGCTTCTTTTACTTTTTCTTCTTCTTCTAGATCCTCCTCCCCCCGAGCAGATGGAGACGGAAGTCATCGTCATCGAGGAGGAGGGCGCGCAGGGCGGCGGCGGCGATGGCCCTGTCGCTGAGGACACGGCGGGAGCCGCCGAGCCGGCTGCGGAGGAGACCGCTCCGGCCGCAGACGCGGCGGCCGGGGAGGGGGACGGCGACCATACTGCCGGCCCGGAGGCGGCAGGAGCGTCGAGCGCTGCGCCGGCCACCGACCCCTCCACCGAGAAGGAGCCATCAGCCTATTACCTTGAGGCCCCCAATGGCGTTTACATCCAGGTGCCGTGGGGTTCTTCTTCGCGAGCCCCCGCGGAGGGCGAGGCCTTTGATGGAGAGGTCCTCGCCTCCGCGGGTCTGAAGATCGTCGAGGCGCCCGGCGGAAGCAAAGGGCCCGAGGAGGAGAAGCTGCTTCATCAGCTCCTGGCCCTTTACCGGGCCAGGCAGGCGAAGCTTGCTTCCCGGGAGGCCCTTGCCGCCAAGGCCGCCGTTGAGATGGAGAAGTGCGCGGCGGAGCTCCGCGCCGCCAACCAGGCTGCCCTCCGCGACGTGGCGGAGGAGCGCGAGAGGCTCGCCGGGGAGTACCAGGAATGGCTGCTGGAGAAGGCTGAAGCCGAAGAGCAGCAGCGACTTGCCGGGGTGGAGCTGTCCCGGCGAGAAGGATAGCTCGCCCAGCGGAAGGTCAACCTCGACTCCCACGAGGAAGACCTTGCCGCTCGGGAGCAGGCCCTTGGCGGAGAGCTGAAGGAGGCGAAAGCCGCTGCGGCTGCCGCGGAGACCGCCAAGGAGGAGCTCGCGACCAAGGTTGCGCAACTGGAGGAGTCGTTGAAGGCGAGCGTGGAGAGGGTCACCGCGCTCAACACGGAGCGCGAGAAGGACGCCCACACCAACTCCGAACTCCAGGTGCGCCTCTCCAAGCAGGGCGACGAGCTGAAGGCCGCCAAGGACTCCATTGAGGATCTGGAGCTGAAGGTTTCCACGTTGAAGGACTCGCTCGACGCCGTCCGGGACCGGGAAACCAAGCTGAAGGAGGAGCTCCGCAGGGAGCGAGGCTTGGTGGAGAGCGCCAATACTGCGGCCGAGAACTTCCGCCGGACCGTCGAGGTGTGGACCGACGACCTGGTGTCTTCTGCATCCAACATCGATCAGGAGCTGCTGGCGCTGAAGGTTGAGCATCTCATCTACTCTCCGGATCCAAACCTCCCTCACAGCGCCAAGCTCAGCCTCTTCTTCAGAGGGATCGCGCCGGCCCTTGCAGATCTTCGGAAGAAGCTCCCCGCGCAACTGGCCGAGGAGTCGCGCCAGCTCTGCGCGGGAACCTTGGAGCGCGTCCTAACGAAGATTGTATACCGCAATCCCGGCATAAACCTCACCAACGTTCTCCGCAGCTTGCCGGCCAACGCGAACACGGAGGCGCTGAAGGAGCAGGTCGCCCATATCATCGCCAAAGTGAACAAGATCTCCAGGATCGAGGGCGACCGCGTGGATTAGGCCTCCTTTTTCTTTATCTCTTTTGTTGCTGCATAGGGTGTTATGAACTCATTAATCATTGCGACAAGTTATCCTTTGTAAGATATTTATCTTATTTTAATCAATCAGTGCAATGTTATCTTCCTTGTCTTGGTCATCTACTTTGTATATTTTTCACCCTACGCTTCCAGGGAGCTTGCCGGCAAGGGTCCTTTGCCGCGAGCGCTGAGTGCTGGACTCTGAGCAGCCTGCTGGCCAAGGTCTCACCGGCAAGCAACCTTGCCGCGGCTAGTCGCGACGCACTCAGTCTTGTTGAGTGAACTCGAAAACGAACCAAGGGCGCGACACTTGTCGCAGCTCACTTGAGTCGTTGAGCGTACTCGAAAACAAGATAAGGGTGCGGCTAGCTACGGGTAGGTTCCTCCACGCACAGGTTTTCCATACAAAGTGTGATTGTTCAAGGAAGACAGCTAAAAAATAAAAAATTTGAACTGCTCAAATTCTAATAACTTAGCTTTTATATATTGTTTGCTTCTTGGTAAGGCTTCTCTTTCTTGAACAGCACTTGGTTCCCCTTCCATCTCCTTCTCCCCGGCAAACTTGTGCGCGAGGAACATTCCTTCTGCTTAAGAGGCAAGGAAAAAGAAGAGGGAGACAAGTATATGGCCTTTCGGCGTGCTAATGCTTACCGGATATGTATGTTGCACAAGATGCCAAATAACACATGCAAATAGCAGAGAAAAGCATGTAAAAGGCAAATAGCGCAAAACACAAAAACTTTACTGATGTACGGGGTCTGCGCCCGGCTTTGTACAAAGGGTTACATGCAACAGCGGCAAAGCTTGTACAAAAGGTGGTTGCCGGAACGGATCACGGCAACCGCGCCTTATGGGTGAAACTTGCGAAGATGCTCTATGTTCCAGGAGTTGCTCACCGGTAAGCCTTCTTCGGTCTCAAGGCGGACAGCGCCGGGCCTCGTGACTTGTCTCACCCGATAAGGGCCTTCCCACTTTGGCGTCAACTTGTTGGAATTCTTGGCGGACTGAACACGCCGAAGAACAAGGTCGCCTTCCTCGAGACTCCTGGCCTTGACCTTGCGGCTATGGTAGCAACGCAAGGCTTGCTGGTACCGAGCAGCTCGTACAGCAGCCTGGAGACGTCCCTCCTCGAGGAGCAATGCATCATCTTGCCGCAGTTGCTCTTGCTCGAGCTCATCATAAGCGAGCACTCGAGGAGATCCGTATACGAGTTCCGTGGGGAGAACTGCCTCTGCTCCATAGACTAGAGCAAAGGGTGTCTGTCCGGTAGCTCGACTTGGTGTCGTTCTGATTGACCAAAGAGCCGCCGGTAGCTCCTCTATCCAGTTTCTTCCGCACTTGCGCAGCCTGTCAAAGGTTCTTGTCTTGAGTCCGCGCAGCACTTCAGCATTGGCCCTCTCCGCTTGACCGTTGCTCCTCGGGTGAGCAACAGAAGCGAAACAGACCTTGGCGCCAAGGTCTTGGACGTACTGCATGAAGGTGCGACTAGTAAATTGTGTACCGTTGTCGGTGATGATCCTGTTGGGGATTCCGAAACGGCAAACAATTGACCTGAAGAACCTGACCGCTGACTGTGCTGTCACCTTTCTCACTGGTTCCACTTCTGGCCATTTTGTGAACTTGTCGATTGCAACGTACAAGTACTCAAAGCCCCCGACGGCTCGGGGGAAGGGGCCGAGGATATCGAGCCCCCAGACCGAGAAGGGCCAGGACAAAGAAATTGTTTGGAGAGCTTGAGCTGGCTGATGGATCTGCTTTGCATGGAACTGGCACGCTTCACACTTGGTTACTAGTGCAGTTGCATCTTGGAGGGCTTCTTGCCAGAAGAACCCTTGCCGCAAAGCTTTTCCGGCAAGCGCCCTTGCGCCAATGTGGTGGCCGCATATGCCTCCGTGTATTTCTGCCAACAGCTTCTGTCCATCTTCCCTGGAGATGCACTTCAACCTGACTCCATTGAGCCTTCTTCTGTACAGCTCGTTATCCACGAACTGGTACATACTTGACTGCCTGGTTATCTTCTCTATTTCTTCTGGGTCGTCGGGAAGTTCTCCAGTTTGCAGAAAACGGACGATCTGCCGCGCCCATGCCGGAGCTCGAGGCTCAACGGCAAGGACTAAAGGCATGAGGGCCGCTGCGGGGACCTCAGCTTCTACGGCAAGAACCTCTGGTTCCGTCGGAGCTGATGGTCCCCCGGCAAGCTCGCCGGGGCGAGGCTTGTCGGGAACACTTGCTTCAACTGCACAGATCCTCGGATCTGCAGGAGCAGACTGTTCCTCAGCATTCTGGTCGTTGATCTTGGGGACCTTGGCGGCGGTTTCAGGAAGATCCGCCGGCAGGTAGTCGCCGGAGACCAACTTTCTCTTCTTGGACTGCCCAATTGATGGTGTAACGGATGGTTGAGTCAGCTTGAGCAAGAAGGTCCCTGGTTCCACAGGTAACTTCATCGAAGCACACTTTGAAAGGCCATCTGCAATGTCATTCTGAGCTCTCGGGACGTGCTCCATCTGCAGACCTTCAAAGTGCTCTTCAAGCTTCCTCACTTCATCTACATAAGCTTCCATCAAAGGGCTCTGGTAACTCTTGTTAACTTGCCGGACCACCAACTGAGAATCTCCCCGCACAATTAGTTTTCTGATCCCAAGTTCGGCCGCAATCCTGAGGCCGGCGAGCAAACCTTCATATTCAGCAGTGTTGTTTGTCACTTGCTCCCTGGGAAAGTGCATCTGGATAACATACTTAAGGTGCTCTCCGGTGGGCGCGATGAGTACCACGCCAGCACCGGCGCCTTGCAGCGAGAAGGCACCATCAAAATACATTACCCATTCATTTGTCACTTCTTGCACGGGTGCACTTGTTTCTTGGACTTCTTCATCGGGCGTCGGGGTCCACTCAGCTATGAATTCTGCCAAAGCTCGACTCTGTATGGTTGAGGTACTTTCAAACTTGAGTCCAAAGCTTGACAGCTCCAGTGCCCACTCAACGATCCTGCCTGTTGCTTCTGGATTGTGTAATATCCTCTTCAGCGGAAAGCGAGTGACCACTGTTATCTCATGTGCCTGGAAGTAATGGCGCAGCTTTCTCGAGGCCATGAGAAGGCCGAAAAGCAACTTCTGCACCCCGGAGTATCTTGATCTAGCCCCCTGTAAGAGGGAACTCACAAAATACACCGGGCGCTGCACCATCTTCTTCCGCACTTCTTCCTGTTCCTGCGCAGAGTTATCCTTGTCGGGGCCAGAGCTTGTCGGAGCAGCCCCCTGCTTGTCGCTGAATTCGCTTGCCGGTGGTGCAGACTCCTCGTCGGCCTCCCTCTCCGCTACTAACGCAGCACTAACCACCTGGTTGGTTGCCGCTAGGTATAGCAGCAACTTTTCCTGTGGTCTAGGTGCGACAAGTGTTGGAGTAGAGGATAGGTACCGTTTCAAATCTTGCAGCGCTGCCTCCGCTTCCGGAGTCCACTTCATGGGACCTGCCTTCTTCAAGATTTTGAAGAAAGGTAGGGCGCGTTCTGCAGACTTCGAAATGAACCTACTGAGGGCAGCCACACAACCTGCAAGCCTTCTGGCATCCTTGACGCGCTTCGGGGCCTCGATCTGCTCAATGGCTTTAATCTTGTCGGGGTTAGCTTCAATCCCCCTCTGTGACACAAAGAACCCGAGAAGCTTGCCGGAGGGGACTCCAAAGACGCACTTTTCGGGGTTCAACTTAAGCTGTATCTTGTGCAGGTTCTGAAACGTCTCTTACAAATCTTGGACCAGGGTATCCTTGCTCTTACTCTTCACCACGATGTCATCCATGTAAGCCTCTACATTTCTGTGGATCTGTGGCTCGAAATCAGTGTGCACTACCCTTGCAAATGTTGATCCTGCATTCTTCAGTCCAAATGGCATGCGTATGAAGCAATAAGTGCCACATGGAGTGATAAATGCGGTCTTCTCTTCATCTTCTTTGGCCATAAAAATCTGATGGTAGCCTGAATATGCATCAAGAAAAGAGAGTAGCTCACATCCGGCAGTGGAGTCAACAATTTGGTCAATGCGCGGCAAAGGGAATGGATCCTTGGGACATGCTTTATTCACATCGGTGAAGTCTATACACAGTCTCCATTTCCCATTGGCCTTGCGCACGACGACTGGGTTCGCTAACCACGTCGGATGGATCACACCTCTAACTAGGCCTGCTGCCTCTAGCTTCTTGATTTCTTCAGCAATGAATTCTTGGCGCTCCACGGCTTGCTTCCTCACTTTCTGCTTGACGGGCCGCGCATGAGGACAAACAGCAAGCTTGTGCTCAATTACCTTCCTGGGAACACCGGGGATGTCAGATGGCTGCCATGCAAACACATCGACATTCGCCCGCAGGAAGGCAACGAGCGCGCTTTCCTATTTGCTGTCAAGCGTGGCACTGATGGTGAAGGTACCACCAGTGCCGTCCTCCTTGGCGGACACCTTCTTGGTTGCCGGAGGAGCGGCCATCCTCTTCTTACACTTGCCGGTGGAGCTCGATGGAACGTCCTCGACGGCAGCGCAGCACTCCGAAGAGGTGCGGTTGCCGGAGTGGGCCCCAGAGCACTTGCCGGATTTGGTCTTCGCGGCGTCCTCCCCGGCCATTGAATGGCCGCTTCTTGCTTGGTTCCCCACCACCACCTTGGGCCTTCTCCTTGTCGCGCCTCTCGTACTCAGCTTTCTGCTGTTCGACGAGGTACTCGACGCGTTTGCAGTTGGAGAGGTCGTGGCCCTTGGTGCGGTGGATTTTGCAGTATTGCTTGTCGGAGCCGTCCTGCTTGTCGGCTGCCGCTACAGGGGCAGGCTCCTTGCCGGAGCCGCCAGCCTGTGTTTGCTTGGCGGGAGCCTCCTTGCCGGACTTCTCGACGGCAAGCACTTCCTTCTTGTTCTTCCTCCTGTTGTTCCGCCGCCGGCTCTTCTTTGCCGAGGCGGCGTCGTCGCTGTCGCTTCCTCCTGCGCCAGCATCCTCCCCGGGGAGTCTCCTCCCCTCTTCTGCGCGTGCGCACTTGTCAGCCAGAGCATAAAGCTCGCTGACATCCCGTATCTTGGTCATGTCCATCTCCTCACGCATGCGGTGGTTACGCACGTTCTGGTGGAACGCGCTGATAACCGCGGCAGGGTGGACGTCGGGGATGTTGTGCTGCACGCGACTGAAGCGTTGGATATACTTGCGCAGGGATTCTCCTTCCTTCTGGGCCAGAATGTGGAGATCGCTCTCCTGGCCGTGGGGTTTGTGGCCGCCCGTGAAGGCGCCAACAAACTGGTGGCAAAGGTCTGCCCAAGAAGAAATGGAACCTTCCGGCAAGTGCATAAGCCAGGAACGAACGTTCGGCTTTAGCACGAGCGGGAAGTAGTTCGCCAAAATCTTCTCGTCGCGCCCCACGGCAGCCTGCACCGCGATGGTGTAAATGCTGAGGAATTCTGAGGGGTGCGTCTTGCCGTCGTACTTCTCCGGTACGTCGGGCTTGAAGTTCTTCATGCTGGGCCACTGGACGCGCCGCAGCTCGCGGGTAAACGCGGGGCAACCTGCCGCGTACGGCAAGTCGCCTGGTTCACCGGGCGCGCGCGCGTCGACAGCGTTCCCAGCTCTCTGGTCTGATTGTCGCCGAGCTTCTCGGCGGCGCTCGATTGTTGTTCAAGCGTCTTCTTGTCGCCGGTCGTCAAGGACCTGGCGCTGGTCCCGACGAGCCCGCGGATCCGACGATGCCGTGGAGCCGTCGTCGGCGTTGTTCCGACGGGGCGGCGTCTTCTGCTTCCGCGGCGGGGAGTGCACGGTGGTTGCACCCCCGGCGGTCTTGTCGCCGTCGGCCTTCGTCTTCTCGACTTGCTGCGGCCGCGAGGTCGCCGGCTGCTGTGGGGAGTCGTTGTTGGCGAAGGCGATCAGGCTCTGGATGGTGGCCCTCCAGTCTTCGGCCTTGTCTGCCGCTGGAGGGAAGTCGAGGAGCAGTTGCGCCCTTGCGAGCGCTTCCGCTGGAGTGGAGGGGAGCGGGGGCGAGCGGTGCGAGGAGCGGGATATGCTCGGACTCCTAACAGCGTTAGAAGGAGCAGGGTCCCGCCCCGGCGACCGCGCCTTGCTCGTGCCGGGACGATGGCCCGGAGCGTCCCGCGAACCTCCGGTTTGCCCTTGGCCCAGCAGGCGGATGCCACCTCCTGTGGCATGGCGCTGCTGGGTTGTCGTTTGCTGAGACGGACGCGGCGCGTCCACGGAGACCGAGGCTCGGTCGTCCGTCCTGTCCTTGGATTTGGTGGCGCCGCGAGTGTCTTCGCCGGCGACCACCCTTCCGACGGCGTCTCCCCCGCCCACCGTTCGCTCTGGTGGTGGCGGATGAGACGCAGACGGGCCTGCGACCTCCGAAGCCTTCTTCTTCGGGGCCATGGCGCGGTTGTTGATGAAGTTGCTGATGAAGCTGGAGAGGTTGATGAAGAATGCGCCCGCGTGAACGCCGGATCAGGTTCGCACAACCTCGACGCCCCCCTACCTGGCGCGCCAAAGATGTCGGGGGAAACTGTCCGCCACGAACACCTATGGGACCGGAGCCCCTTGCTTGTGCGGTAAGAGGGCGGAGGGAGCACGAAGAGCAGATCGTGGAGATCACGCAGGCAGTTTACCTAGGTTCGGGCCGCGATGGACGCGTAAAACCCTACTCCTGCTTGATTGTATTGAGTTGGAGAGCTCGGGAGCTTGAAGAACTAGCTACACCGAGCGTATGAGCGATCTATGTTCCGAACCCTTTCTACGTTGTGCATGGGCCTCCTTTTATAGTGCAAGGGGTCACCGACAGGTGTCAACGTAGGAGAAAGGGCAAAAATGTAAAAGAGGTGGTAGTTGTAACAGTGCGGGAATAGTGGAGCTACAGTGGATGAACAGTGGTCGCTACCTACTTTGACAGTGGGGGACAAGAGCATTTAATGCCCGTCGCCGTCGACCCCAAAAGCGCCCGCTCTTGCGTCTCCGTTTGCCACGGCGATGGCTTTACCACCGTGGAGTGCCACCGTGTCCCCCAGGCTGCACAGCCGTCCGCCACGCGTCCCAGGAGAGGCCTCAGGGCGACGCGTGGACCGATGAGCTAGAGTGCGGGCACGCAGTGCAACTCTCCCCGGCAAGCACCTTGCCGGGCCCGGGAGCTTGTCGGGCTCTGAAGCTTGTCGCTCCCCGGGCCCTGCCGGGGCGCGTATAGCGCCGAGGCATGTCTTCTGTAATATAATCTTCCAGTCTTCCTGGCAAACTCCTCTTGCCAGGGCCTTGCGTGAGTGAGGTAATCTTGAGCCTGGAACGGCCTTCCCGGCAAGCTCCACTTGCCGAGGTCTCGATCTTCTGTCTTGTATACTTTGTTATTGAATGGTTTTATATGGAGCAGGAAGGTCTCCGACGAGCGCGTGGTAGGCCCTGCCGCGGGAAGCTGCTACTGCCCGTGCACAAGTTGGGGTACTGAGGTACCCCTACCTTAGTACACCGACAATAGGACACACAGGTATCCTTGCCGAAACCACTTGGGGAGAAAAAAGGAACAAACCAGCATCAAGGCCCCGGCAAGCCAGTGTTGCCGGGGGCTGCAAGAGCAAAGATTCACCCACGGCAAACCAGGGTTGCCGGGGGCTGCAACTTCAGATAAGTTCTTCATCCCTTATCATGCATTTCATTATGGATTGAGGTATGTGAAACCTCGTTTTTTCCTTAAAACTACCATGCTCCCCTAACTCTAGGCCCTGGGGCTCGTTCCTGGGACCAAGTTGGGTCGTAGTCGCGGCAGCGAAGGGGTAAAATGAGGAGCCTAAACCCACTTCATCCCTGCCTCCACCAAAGGCGTGAGAAAGGTCGAGCGAAGTGGGGAGACGGCAAGGCCTGTTGCCGGGCGAGAAAATGTTTATCTTAGAGATATCAAGGATTTATTCCTTGTCGTGGGTTTCACCCACAAACAAATGACCCGGCAAACATCCCTTTTTCATTAAAAACATTCCACTCAGGTACAGTCCATAGGGAATGAAAAACATGAACAAGGGGATTACACGTTTTAAATTTAACAGATGCCCGAAGGCTTACAAACTAAAAAGAGATAAGATGCCCATAATCCCTTTCTTGTCCCTCTCCTCAGGAGGCAGGTCAAGGAGGCGAGAAGGGCAAAAGGAGCGCCTAGGCGAGCTACGGGTGGCAGAAGACATCGAGAGAACGTCTTGGTGACCGCCCAATGGCTGGATGGTGATGGCGGCACCGGAAGCAGAGCTCGAAGACGAGGCGGCAGGACGTCAGTATGCGTCGAAGGCGTCGGTGCCCGCGTACTCCGACATGATGGCCTTGCCGCCCACCCTCTTCCTCTCCCGCAGCCTCCCAACGCCATCCGCCAAGGGGACGGCCCCGAGAAGTTCAAGGAGCCGGCAACACGGATGATGGGGTCGCCGGTGCCACCAGGGGCGGCGCCCGACACCTAGTTGGACCCGTCATCCTGCCGCCTACAGCCCTCATTGTCGCTGCCGTTGTCCTCCTCGTCACTCTCGCTCGAGGAGGAATCTTCGCCATCAGAAGAGCTCTCCACGCAGCACCTTGCGCGAGTCCCGAAGTGCCCGAAGACCTTGACAGAAAGAAGGCCACCCTCCATCAACTTAAAATGGAGAGTGAGCCCATCCGTCAAGCTGTGGATACAAGCAAACGTCTTCCATCCCCGACGAAGATACATCACAAGAGGAGTAGGGAAGTCGATGCGGACCCGCGTGCCACTGATCCCGCAGCCCCTCATGTGCAGCCGCAATGACTCCGGCGGATCTAGCTCCATCTCCCGCACAAATTGAGTCGGGAGACGAAGGCGACGGCGCGGCGGCCGGCGCAACCTGACGAAGAACTCGCAAGGGTCATCCCCAACATGGCCCTCCATTGGAGGAGGAGCTACTGGCACGGGCGAGGCCGGCGGGCCACCCCGTCCTCCTCTTCCCCGAGCGCCCCGGCCTCGCCCGCGGCCTCGCCCCCTCCCCCTTCCCCTCGCGGCCGACTCTGCCACCGCAGGCGCAGGAGAAGGAGGGATGCGTTGTCGAACGGCGACCCTCGCCGCCACCGTTGAAGGGCCGGGATTTCCTCTCTCCATGACGAATGGAAGAGAGGAGCAGAAGCTGAAGGAGGAAGAAGATGGAAGAATGCGGGGCGCCGTCCCTCCCCTCCCACTCTTTATAAAGGAACGGGGCTGGGGCTCGACCGCCCCGCTCGGCCAATCAAGACACGGAAGGTGCAGGGAGCCAGGACCGACCCGCCACCCCAACCAGCGACGGCCCGGTTTCCCGCCTCCACCATTTGCCACCCCAAGCGCAAGGGAGACACGTGGCAGACGTGCAGAACCGAGGGGACGGGTGAGGCGGCCTCTCCCCACCCCATGATCGTGGGGAGTGGATGCCTTGAGGACCGCGCCTCGGCCCCATTCAGTAAATGAGCCGCGCCTCCACGCCTCCCCCCATTTATGGGGAAGGCGCGAAGCCGCCTCTTTACTACGACGTGACGCATGCCCGCGGGAACCAACCCCACGCATGCCACCCACGTCACGCACACCCCTCCACACCACGCCACGCGTGCGGATCGTGGGAGGCGCAGCGCGCGAAAAGATCTTACCGCGATGAAAACCGTCCCGCCTGCCCACGCACCGTTCTGGGCCCAGCCCAACAACGCGTCGCGCTTATGTGTGGCCCAGGCCCGGGGGCTCCTGTCGGTGTACAAAAAGGGGGGGGGTACACTTTTTGTACCCCTATGACTGTGCACGGGCAGTCTGAGCCACGGGCACCGCCGCACCAAGCAAGCCAAGGGAGGTAAGCCAGGGTAAGACTGAAGCCCAAAAGAACAAGACCACAAAGAGCAAAGGGACGAAGCGGTTTCCCCCGGCAAGATCCTTGCCGGGAGCCAGTTTTAGCAGCCCCGACAAGATCCTTGCCGGGGCCGGCTTTAGCAGCCCCGGCAAGACCCTTGCCGCGGCAACTCGCCCCATTCCTACGGAGCGAATCACCCTTGAGTCCACTGCCCCCATAGAGCAAGGATTCGGGAGACATCCCCGTAGTGGCATGCAGATCTTTGTAAAGAAATTCAAGATCAGATACACACTAAGAAGACGACGACCCTTGGCAGGATCCCAGCCAAGGAAGACCGCAAGACCTCCGGCAAGCACCTTGCCGGGGATGGCAGCAGACGCCGCGGCAAGACCCCTGCCGGGGATAGTAGCAGGCGCCGCGGCAAGACCCTTGCCGGGGCCCCGGCAAGGCCCTTGCCAAGGACATCCGTAGGGCCATCGTCAGGACCACGCCGACTAAACTACCACCGCATTATGCAGCTGCCGACCCGACCAGCTGGGCAGGCACCTGCGTGGTGGCATGTAGATCTTCGTGAAGACCCACCATTGCGCCACCTCAGCTGCTTGCCTGCCTACATGGCATCTTAGGCATCGCTGGCCAGGGCGCGTGTCGACACAAGAAGGAGCGGCGACGGACGAGACATATCCCTCCCCCGTCCCCGATAAAGCAAGGACACCTAAGCAAGATGCATTAAATGCACCTTGTTATGTAATGCGAGGGATAACCTCGCATCACTGTACCCTTTCCACCTCCTGTGTGCCACTCTGGCAACCCCTTTTTCTATAAAAGGAGGCCCGAGGCAACCAGGAGGAGGATTCGGCTTTTTGGAGCTCCTCACGCCCCATAGCTAGCGGAAGAACACAAATATACAATCCACCAACGCAGGAGTAGGGTTTTATGCATCCCCGCAGCCCAAACCTGGGTAAACGAACCGTGTGCTATCTGTTTGATCCGCTCTTCTCTCAACCCTGCGCCCCGCAACCGTAGTAGGGATTCTTGTGATCCCATAGGTGTTGTTCCCAATACACCGACACATTTGTAGCCTCTTTCAACAAGTAAGAGTGTCGAACCCAACCAGGAGCTAAAGGTAGAACAAATATTCCCTCAAGTCCTATCGACCACCGATACAACTCTACGCACGCTTGACGTTCGCTTTACCTAGAAAAAATATGAAACTAGAAGTACTTTGTAGGTGTAATGGGATAGGTTTGCAAAAGTATAAAGAGCACGTAAATAAGAACTAGGGGATGTTTAGGTAAAGAAGCAATAAAGTTAGTGTAGCGGGTGTGGAAAAGTGGTGGTAGGAGTTTCAAAATTGTCCCTAAGCAATTGACTATGTTACTAGACCGATAACAAGTTTTATGTGGGAGATGCCACTGCTAGGATGTCATCGCTGAATTGGAATTCTATGCACTTATTATTAGAACTATTAGCAAGCATCCGCAACTACTAACGTTCATTAAGGTAAAATCCAACCATAGAATTAAGATCTATTGGTCTACCTTCAATCCCGTATGCATCAATTTCTACGCTAGGTTGAAGCTTCTGTCACTCTTGCCCTCCAATACATAGTCCTATCAACATACAACTAACCCTATGGTGTGATCCACGTGTGCGCTCATATGATGGGCACCAAAGGACAACAACAGAACCACAAGAAAATTAAACGAATCATAGCAATTCACCAATTACCGATAGGACAACGAAAATCTACTCAGACATCATAGGATGGCAACACATCATTGGATAATAATATGAAGCATAAAGCACCATATTCAAGTAGAGGGTACATCGGGTTGCAGGAGAGTGGACCGCAGTAGATAGATGGGGGAAGGTGATGAAGATTTTGGTGAAGATGACGGTGGTGTTGGTGTAGATCGCCGTCACACGATGATGGCCCTGTTGGCGTTTCGGTGCCACCGGGAGAGAGGGAGAGAGAGCCCCCTCCTTCTTCTTCTTCCTTGACCCCCCCCTGCTAGATGGGAGGAGGGTTATCCCTCTGGTCCATGGCCTCCATGGAGGCGGAGGGGCGGGAGCCCCTCCGAGATTAGATCTGTCTATCTGTCTCCCTCTGTTTCTGTCCTCCCAGATTTTGTCCTTTCACCATTTCTTAAATTCCCGGAGATCCATAACTCCGATTGGGCTGAAATTTTAACACGATTTTTATCCGGATATTGGCTTCCTTGCGGAAAAAGAAGTGCAACAACCGCCTTACATGGTGGCCACAAGGGTCCAGGGCGTGCCCTACCCCCTGGACCCTTGTGGCCACCCCTACCTTGTGGCCCCCTCAGGCATAGTCTCGCGTTGATTCTTCCCAAAAATCACATATATTCCAAAAAAAAATTCTCCGTAATTTTTTATCGCGTTTGAACTCCGTTTGATATGGATTTTCTGTGAAACAAAAAACATGCAACAAACAGGAACTAGCACTGGGCACGGGATCAATATGTTAGTTCCAAAAATAGTATAAAAAGTTGCCAAAAGAATGTAAAACTTGTAGAATATTGGCATGGAACAATAAAAAATTATAGATACACCGGAGACATATCAGCATCCCCAAGCAGAATTCCTGCTCGTCCTCGAGTAGGTAAATGATAAAAAAGATAATTTTTTATGCCGAATGCTACTTAGCATAATCTTGATCATGTAATCTAATCATGGCATGAATATTAAGACACGAGTGATTCAAAGCAATAGTCTATCATTTGACATAAAAGAATTTAATACTCGAGCATCCCAACAAACAATCAAGTCTTTCAAAATATCAATGCTAAAGAACGTTATCCGTACAAAATCATATATTCTTTTATGCTCCCTTTTCTTAACACAAGGTACCCCTCATGCCCATCCGAGTGTCAGCCAAGCAATTGTTTTCATACTTCACTTTTTCAAACTTTTTCGAATCTTCACGCAATACATGAGTGTGAGCCATGGACATACCACTATGGGTGGAATAGAAGGTGGTGATAGACAAAAGGAGGGAGAAAGTCTCACATCAACTAGGAAAATCAACGGACTATGGAGATGTCCATCAACTGATATCAATGTGAGTGAGTAGGGATTGCCATGTAACGGATGCACTACAGCTACAAGTGTATGAAAGATCGAAAGAAAACTAGTGGGTGTGCATCTAACTTACTTGCTCATGAAGACCTAGGGCATTTGAGGAAGCCCATCGTTGGAATATACAAGCCAAGTTCTATAATGAAAATTTCCCACTAGTATATGAAAGTGACAATATAGGAGACTCTCTATATGAAGAACATGATGCTACTATGAAGCACAAGTGTGGTAAAAGGATAGTGACATTGCCCTTCTCTCTTTTTCTCTTCTTTTTTTCCTCTTTTTTTGGTGGGCTTCTTCGGCCCCCCTTTTTTTTATTTAGGCTTCATTGGCCTCTTTTTTTCCTCACATGGGGCAATGCTCTAATAATGATGAGCATCACACTTTTATTTACTTACAACTCGATACTAGAACAAAAATATGACTCTATATGAATGACTCCAGCAGTGTACCGGGATGTGTAATGATCTAGCACATAAATGACATCAAAAAACTGACAAGCCATGAAAACATCATGCTAACTATCTTACGATCATGCAAATCAATATGACAATGATGGTGTGTGTCATAATAAACGGAACGGTGGAGTAACATGGCAATATATCTCGAAATGGCTATGGAAATGTCCTAATATGTAGGTATGGTGGCTGTTTTGAGGAAGGTATAAGGTGGTTTGATGCACCGGCGAAAGTTGCGCGGTACTAGAGTGGCTAGCAAGGTGGAAGGGTGAGAGTCCGTATAATCTATGGACTCAACATTAGTCATAAATAACTCACATACTTATTGCGAATAATCTATTAACCCTCGAAGCAAAATACTACGACACATGCTCCTAGGGTGGAGACTGGTAGGAGTTAACCATCGCACGCCCCTGACCTTCACGCCCGATCAACCCAAGGGAATTTACGCTTTGTTACTTATTGCTTAGCCATGCTTGTAGACGTGGATTGGTATGAGTGATTTTCATGAAAGTTGTGAGTGTAATAACAACTAAGGGTTTCTTTAAGGTGGAAATTTAATACACATCTGGGTGGATTGGTTGTGGCACCCTAGGAATGGAACAGTGGTTGTCAGGGCACCTAGGGATATAGCAGTGTTGTACAAGGAATGCCACCCAGGCTCAAAGGGATCATATATCATTCATGCTAGAAACTTTTGTGTGCAGCCACAATGCCATTATGGGCTCTATCATAGTTGAGTATGTTGTGTGACCTCTTTCCATGGTAGACTAGCAGATGTAGCGGATGTAGGTGGTACGGTCTACCCAGGGTTAAGAGTTAATGCTTCTGAAAGACTGTGTCTCAGTCATCCGTTTCTCAAACACCATGTAGTCCGAGAAATCAAACGGAGGAGACCGAGTCGTGTGGGGAAAAGTGCACAAACCTATGCAGAGTGTACAAACTATTCATGAGTAGCCATGTCCCCGGTTATGGACAATTTGAGTATCCTGGTATTCGAATTATGGGCTGATCTCAACACTTGATTTAACTTGTTGGGTTGTTAATGACTTTGGTTTTGGGATTGAGATGGGGTACCATTCTCAATTGTTCATGATTAAATTTAACAAAGTAGTTAAATAAATACATTGCTTTGTTGAAGGGAAATACTAGCTTTTTTCAAAAATAAACCCTACAGCCTCCACCAGCCAAATATCCATGTAGTTGTAGACATTGCTCATTATCATTACAGTGTGTTCTTGCCAGCATATTCAATGTGCTAACCTACATGGCTGCAACATATCATGTTGTATAGTTTTCAGACAAAGATTAAGGTGTGATAGGTCATTTTCATGCACTCAATGTTTGCCATGGAGTTGGATGGACTCAACTACTCTTCATAAGTTTCCACAGTTTTATTTTATTAGATGGCCTTCAGCCATTTTCGTGAAATGGATATTGCCTCTACGAAGATCTTCGATGTAATAAAGAGTGATTGAACGTCTGTTATAAATCCTCGAGTACTGTGTGTGTCAGCATACCGATCTAGGGATGACACTGAGCACAGAGACTTCGGTTCATTACAACCGTGGTCGCTACAAGATGGTATCAGAGCACACGTTGACTGTAGGACGCGACCACTATGATAAGACATAGGATGTTCTTCTCTATTCATTCTACTTCTTCTCTAGTCATTCTAATTCTTCTCTATTTCTTCTCTATAGATGTCGGACCCAGTGAGCAAGTTCACTCAGCCAGACGATGACACCCCTTTCGGAAAGCACTTGAAGGAAGTCACTAGATACTTGCACATTGGAATACCAAGTATCACTGGAGATCTCTACGCAACATCGTCGGAAGAGGAATGCTGGAAGATCAAAGTTAGTGTACCTGGGAGGACTATTGCATCATTCATGAATCCACTGGAGCTAGAATTCGACGCACAGACATGGAGCTTGGGAAAGAGTATGGCAGCTCACATCACATTTGGACGCATATGTGAAGTCTACAACAAGGACCTTGAAAACACCATCTACCAGATTTGTGGACGTCGAGACCAGCAATGGGAGATGCTTCGCACCAGGAAGGACGGATCCATTGCAGCATACATCCAGGAGATGGACCAACATATTCGACACTACAAGAATAAGATGGGCGCACTTATGCAAAAGACCAACATGGTGATAACCCGGAATGTGGAGCTAGAAGAAGAATTCAAGACAATACGAGATGGGTATCAAGAGGAAATTGCCGTACTATTGGAGCAGAATGAAGCATTGAAGAAGAAGGTTGGAACTAGCATAGTGAAGCCGGAACCGGAGATAGGAATTACTATGGAGAACTACATTCTGATAGACGACACCGACAGTGATGAAAGTGACTATGAAGATGAAGCTGGAGCAGATATCATGGAGTCTTCATATGACGGTGATTAGATGACCACCCTGTAATCATTAGTATTAACCCGAGTAGTTAGAATCGTTCACTAGCTTTGTAATAGGATCTTTGTTTGCTCTTGTTTGAAATCGAGTGATATTATATGAAATTGTTTTACTCATGTGCATATGGTAGTGATTTCCCCTAGACCTCATTCTATTCTAATCTCTCCCCTCTAAACCCCTTAGATGCCTCCGAGACGTGAGCCCGGATTTGAGTTTCCCCCTGAGCTCACCCAGTTGATCCAGCAGCAGAACACTTTGATGCAACTTCTTGTCCCGTACCAGAACAACAACAACAACCCACCTCTGCCTGCCCATGACAAATTGACCTGGTTCTTAAGGCTGCAACCACCAGTGTTCTCTAGTAGCACCGAGCCTATAGTTGTAGGCGCCAGGCTCCGCAAGATGGACAGAGAGCTAGCAACTGCAGAATGCGCAGATGAAGAAAGACTGTGTTTTGCTGCACATGAGCTTGAGGGACCAGCAGCCGCTTGGTGGGAGAACTACACCGCCACCCACCCACTTGGTGCGATTACTTGGGATCAGTTTCAGCAAGATTTTCGCACAACACATATCTCAGCAAGAGCCATGAGCCTAAAGAAGCGTGAGTTTTGCAACTTGCGCCAAGGAAACCGTCCTGTGGGGTAGTACATGGATGACTTTAGGCAGTTAGCTAGCTACGCGCCAGATGATGTGTCCATTGACGCCACGAAGCAGGAGAAGTTTCTAGAAGGACTCATGATGAGATGAGTATGCAGCTGATGCTAGCAACCTACAACAACTATCAAGAGCTAGTGGACAAAGCTATCATGTTAGAAGGGAAGCAGCGGCAGATTGACAACCGCAAGAGGAAGTATGGAGCTAGGAAGTTTAACTCTGGAGCCCAGCAGAAGCCCTGCTATACCCCATACTCAGGAGGATGCAACCATCCCACCCATAACCATGGAGGCCATTCTAATAATGGAGGGAATGCACACAACCACAGTGGTGCTAGGAATATCAATGGGAATGGAGGAAACCATAGTCAGAATCATTCCACTCCCTCAACGCCTACCAAGAAGGATCTGAGCCACGTTACTTGTTTCAAGTGTGGGAAGACCGAACATTACGCCAATGAATGTCCCGAGTCAAAGAATGGGAATGGCAACGGAAGCTCAGGAAAGAATCCCAACCAGTTCACCAGAGGACAAGTGAACCACGTCAATGTGGAGGAGATTGACGAGCAACCCGACGTAGTAGTCGGTAAGTTTTTGATAAATGCATTTACGGCCCTTGTTCTTTTTGATGTTGGTGCATCACATGCATACATATCAAGGGGTCTTGTGGAAAAGTATAAGTTGCCCACCATAGCCCTTAGGACGCCCATGTTAGTGAGTTCCCCTGGAGCAGAGTATATGGCAAACCATGGATGTTATAAAGTGCCATTGACCATTGGAAGACATGTATTTCCCATGGACCTTATTCTTTTGGAATCCTAGGTTTGGAGTAATTATAGGAATAGATTGGCTATCCAAATTTGGAGGAAACATCGATTAAACTAGTAGATCAATTATTCTCACCACCCCGAAAGGAAAGAGAATCATGTATGTGTCGAGGCACACACCCAGGAAAGCGCATGTGAATGCACTCACGGGAGTTGTTCAGGAAGAAGTGCTAGTTGTGAAGGATTACCCTGATGTATTCCCGGAGGAGTTACCCGGCATGCCACCGGATAGAGACATAGAGTTCTTAATTGAACTACTACCCGACACCGGACCAATATCTAAGAGACCATACCGGATGCCCGCTAATGATCTGGAGGAGATCAAGAAGCATATCAAGGAGTTAATGGATAAGGGTTACATACGACCAAGTTCATCGCCGTGGGGAGCCCTAGTGCTCCTAGTGGAGAAGAAGGATGGATCTTTGAGAATGATTGTTGACTATCGTGCACTGAACGAGGTTACAATCAAGAATAAGTACCCACTACCGATGATCAATGATCTGTTTGACCAGCTGCAAGGAGCCAAGGTATTCTCTAAGATCGATTTGCAATCAGGATATCATCAACTGAAGATCTGAGAACAGGATATACCCAAGACAGCTTTTAGCACAAGGTACAGGCTTTATGAGTATATAGTTATGTCATTTGGTTCGACTAACGCTCCTGCCTATTTCATGAGTATGATGAACAAGGTATTCATGGAGTTCTTGGATAAGTTTGTGGTAGTATTCATTGATGACATATTGATATACTCCAAGAATGAAGAGGAGCACAAGGAACATTTGCGTTTAGTTCTCGAGAAGCTCCGAGAAAAGCAGTTATACGCCATGTTCAGTAAGTGTGAGTTTTGGTTGAAGGAAGTTGGATTCCTTGGACATGTCATATCAGGAGACGGTATATCCGTAGACCCCGCCAAGGTTGAGGCAGTCACAGAATGGAAGGCACCCACCTCAGTTGGCGAAATTCATAGTTTTCTTGGACTCGCAGGATATTATCGGAGATTTATTGAGAATTTCTCAAAGATTGTGAAGCCCATGACGGAGTTATTGAAGAAAGGGACTAAGTACAAGTGGACCGAAGAGTGTGAGTCTAGTTTTCAGGAGTTGAAGAAACGTTTGGTTACAGCCCGAGTGCTGATACTTCCGGATATATGCAAGGATTTCCAAGTGTATTGTGACGCTTCTCGTCAAGGACTTGGAGGTGTTCTCATGCAAGACGGAAGAGTTGTGTCATACGCTTCACGACAGCTTCGACCACATGAGTTGAATTATGCTACGCATGATTTGGAGTTAGCAGCCGTGGTGCACGCACTCGAAACCTAGAGACATTTTCTTATTGGAAACCGTTGTAATGTAAACACGGATCATAAGAGTTTGAAGTATATCTTCACACAGAAGGAGTTGAATCTCAGGCAAAGGAGATGGCTTGAGCTCATAAAGAATTACGACATGATGTTGCATTATCATCCAGGAAAAGCCAATGTCGTGGCAGATGCTCTAAGCCACAAGAGTTATGTAAACACCATCATTATCGTAGGATTACCCCAGGAATTAGTCGATGATCTTAGGAATTTGCAAATTTAGATTGTCCCTAGAGGTTATGTTGCCACATTGGAAATTCAGTCCACTTTGTTGGGAAAGATTCGGGAAGCCCAGAAGATGGACAAAGAGATTACGGAAATAAAGGAAAGTGGCCGAAGGAAAGGCAGAAGGATTTCATGAAGATGAATACGAAACACTTTGGTTTGAAATGCGCATTTATGTGCCCAATGACCCCGAGATTAGGAAGTTGATTCTCTAGGAGGCACATGATTCGCCGTATTCTATTCACCCAAGCAACACCAAGATGTACTTAGATTTGAAGAAGAATTTCTGGTGGACCAAAATGAAGAAGGACATTGCCGAGTATGTAGCATTATGTGACATTTGCTAGAGGGTCAAGGCTGAACATCAGAAACCAGCAAGGTTATTACAGCCATTACCTATACCTGAATGGAAGTGGGACAAACTTGGAATGGATTTCATCACAGGACTACCCAGGGCACGTTCAGGGTACGATTCTATTTGGGTGATAGTTGACCGTTTGACGAAAGTAGCTCACTTTATCCCCGTGAAGACCACTTATACGAGTGCTAAGTTGGCCAAGATATACATGACCAGGATCGTATGCCTGCATGGAGTTCCGAGGACCATTTTATCAGATAGAGGAACACAGTTTACCTCAATGTTTTGGAAGCAGTTGCACAAGACTTTAGGTATGAGGCTAGAATTT
Organism: Secale cereale; assembly: GCA_902687465.1. Lineage (NCBI taxonomy): Eukaryota > Viridiplantae > Streptophyta > Magnoliopsida > Poales > Poaceae > Secale > Secale cereale. The sequence goes on from LR738714.1 coordinate 231,850,171, forward strand.
AGTACAACCTTTCATCCACAGACAGATGGACAGACTGAGAGAGTCAATCAGATTCTGGAGGACATTCTGAGAGCTTGTGTGCTCGAATATGGATCTAGTTGGGATGATAACTTGCCGTACGCGGAGTTTTCTTACAACAACAGTTACCAAACCAGTTTGCAAATTGATGCGGAGCATCCCACGATCATCCCCATGTTCACTTCGATGAGACCTCAACTACACACAATTGGACACAAGGTTAACTCGCTCCTCTCCGAACCTCCACTTTCTACATGTGAGACATGGCTACTACCTCAAATATATGTGCTATGCATGACCAGGAACCAAGAGGGAGGCCATGGAACAGCTAGGAGCATTGGACAAGACGGCGAGGACACCAAGTACAAGGATCAAGAGAAGCTGCTGCAAAAGCTACAGGCTCCGGACGTCCGGCCTTCACCGGACGACCGACGCATCCCAGGCGACCGGACGACCGACAACCACCGGACGTCCGTAACAGCGATCATAGAAGGAAAATAGCGGAAGTTCGAAGACTTCTGGACGTCCGGACCCTCGCGAGCCACCGGACGTCCGGTAGCCGTCGGACGTCCGCTACATGCTGTCTGCGCACAGTTCTCGGGCCAGAGGCCCATGTATCCCTCTCCCACTTACCCCTTCGTGGCCCTAGACTATATATACTCCTCCACATCCTCCTAGTGAGGGTTAGCTTAGTGATAGCTCATTTGATACCTAGAGTTTTGCTCATCTAGTGATTCATCTCCTTGTGAGTGACTGCGGCCCCTCCACGGAGAAGATCCACACGGATTCAAGACCTCCTTCACGGAGAAGATCCCGCGGGATATCTCAAGACCTCCTCACGGAGAAGAACCGGTTACCCTTTGTATCGTCCCTTGTTGATCATGGATCTTGTATCTCTTTGTGTTTCGAGGATCTAGCATATGTGTGACTTGTTCTTGTTGGTTTGAGTGTTTCTCTCGTGATTCCCCTCGTGTTCCCCTCTCGTGTTCTTCGTGTTCATCGTGGGATCCCCTCCATTTCGTGAAAGATCGGCCATCTAGGGTTCCACCCTACATCATTATGGTATCAAGAGCCACGGTTTCTCACGAATTTGGAGCCCCCTCCACCGTTTTCTAGCTTGTTTTTGTTGTGTTCTTCCCCAATTTCGAAAATCCCCACCAAAAATAGCCCCAATTTTTTTTGTGATCTGTTGGTTTGATGATGTTTTGTTGATTTTGATCCATGGATTTGCTTGGTTTCAAGTGGATCTAGCATTTCCTCAAGTTTCCCCATCTTTCCTCCACAAAATCCGTCAAATTTTGACCCCAAAACCATCAAATTCCGCCCAAAATCGCGTCCCGGAACTCAAATCTCACGTTGACCCCGACCCACCGGACGACCGGCGTTTTACCGGACGTCCGGACCCTCACGAAGCACCAGACGTCCGGAACTCACCGGACGACCGGAACCACATATACAGAAGAAAATACCGGATTTCCGGCCTTTTCCGGACGTCCGGTACCCCCAGATTTTGACTTCGGCTGATTTCTGTTTTGGTCATAACTAATTCATACGAACTCCGATTTGGACGTTCTTGAACTCGTTTTGAAGCTCTTGACATTCCCCATACCAGAAAAATAGCACCATATTCATTTTACTCCATCATATTTTGTAAAATTTGGCAAGTTTGCCTAGGCCTTCCACCATATCATCCGCATAGCCACCATACACTTCCGCAACCTAACCCATTTTGATCCCCATAGCATTTTGGTTTCTTGAGTAGTGATTTGAGTCTCCTAAGGTGTTTAGGCTACTTAGGGACCATTGCTTCTTCATCAACCACCACCACCACTTCCGCATAGCCTAGTCCACCATACATAGCCAACCCAACTTAACCAAATTTTGTTGAGCTTGTTTGAGTTGTGGCTTGTGTCTCCTAAGGTGTTTCGGCTACTTAGGGACCGTGACTTCAACTCCGACATCGTGTATAGCCCATCATTCCATTTCCGCAACCACCACGGCATTGCCGCTACCACCATTTGACATTTGTCCTTGAGATCTTGAGTTGTGGTTTTTCCGTTTCCTAAGGTGTTTCGGCTAATTAGGAACGGGTCTACATCAAGAGCACCACCTCTCATCATCGACACGGACGGTAACTTCGACGACATCATTGTATTTTCCCTTGCAATTGCATTGTTAACCCCTAGCCCATTTTGCGTCACTTACCCATCGAGACTAGCCATTCGAGTATTGCCGGCAACGTTACTTGTGCACATTAGTGATCATACTTCCCATATCATACATACCATATCACCGTGGTGCATATCTTGGTATCATCTCTTGTGACACAAGGTTGTCATCGCATGTACTCAATTGCTATCTTGGTTTGTGAAGTTTTGCATGAGAAAAGAGCTCAAAAGAGAAAGAGCCAAACAAGCTTTTAAGCACAAAGAAAAAGATACACAAAGAGCTTTTAAGCAAGAACCATAGCATCATACTACATTAAGATTGTCATACTCGATCATTTTGGATCATACCCCCGGAATACCATACATATAGCATACTTGGGATAGAAGTCGTTGCATTTTGCTTAGTAGGTTGTGCACAAGTTCGTATCCGCCTATTGTGCAATCGCGCTAGCGTCTCTCTAGTGTTGTGCAACACGAGCATTTTTGTGGATTCCACATTTTGGCTCATTACTTGGTTGCACGACCCCATCTATCTATCCGTGTGTGTGTTTCCGTGTGCCACCCATATTGCTATTGGTCTACTTGTTTCACTTGCGAATTTGTGAATCTTTTTCAACTTTATTAACTCTTGCTAACATTTTGCATCAAATTTTTGTGCCACTATCCTCACCGAGCTCCACCATAAGCTTTACTTGTGTAGGTGTGAGAAACCGACAAGAATTGGTACCAATTGTGCTATTTCCTTGTTCCACATTTGAGTGATCATTGATCCATTTTCAACATCGGTCAAGGTACATTTGGTATAGTTCTTCTCTTTCTCCCACTCATACTTGCTAGCGTCTTGTGATGGATAGGCAAGGCATTTCATTTCCGGTCTTCGACATCGACGGCGTGAACAAGGACATCCACGCGAAAACCATCGGACTACAACGAGAAATGCAAGAGTGCTTGGGCAACATCGCCATCGAACTATGACACTCCGAGACAAGGACAATGGCTTCCTTCGACGACATGTGCGACTCCTTCAACAAACAAATGGTGGAGCTCCGAAACTTGGTGGTCGATTACAAGTCTTCTTCCCCTTCGTCATCCTCTCGGCGGCGACGTTCAAGTCACAAGTCTTCGGAGCGCAAACATGATGCAAGTGCAAGTCTTCCACGTCCACACCGCCAGGGCGACCATCGACATCGTCATGAAGGGCAAGTCACCTCCAAGCATCATGTGCACGACGACGACGAACGACATCTACCAAGAGCTCAAGCACGACAACGACATCATCATCATGAAGATGCTCGCTAAGCGCATACCTACAAGTCCGAAGACGCTCTACTTCACGCCAAGCCCAAGCTTCAAGAGAACATAAGAAGACCACGAGACAAGCACAACCAACACGAAGCTACGGCTACAACCACCACTTCGGCATCTTTGCCAAGTGCTATCAAGGCATCTTCGCCTTTGGACGTACGTCATCTTCGCCTACTTCCCGTGAGTTCACCTACATCGACATCTCCAATTACAAGGCGACCACCTACGAGCGAGGGCGACACTTCCATCTTCGGAAGCTCCCCACATCAAGACGGTGACAAGAAGGTCGAGCAAGGGCCATCCCCTTCGACCAAGGCGACGAGCATGAACCTCTTCAACAACATGAAGACGGCGCCCAAATATGACTACTACTCCGAGTCAAGCTACGCGAGCGCACATGAGTCCTCTTTGATCTCGGAGGAGAGTGATGATTTGCCACCTCCTACGGCATTCATCTTTGGAGGCGTTATGGATGAGGAGACGATTGGAGTTGAGCATGGAGACGTTTGCACCTACATATCTCGGACACCCACTTATGACGAGATGCCCCAATTCCCATGTGAGGAGTGCCACCACCACATGAGTGATATGAGTGACTCCACCATATGTGACCTTGAGAGCATTTCCCTTGAGAGGATGAGTGTGCCCACCACTAGCCCCACACATGAGAGCATGCCACTTCTCCTATGTGAGGTTGAGAGCCATTTGAGTGACTCCACCAACCATACAAGTGAGCATCCAAGAGGGAGTGAGTGAGCCACAACACCTAGTGAGTGAGGTAGTTGAGAGGGCATGTGAGGCCACTATGATTTCTAACGACATAACCTCTACTCCTAGTGTGTTTTCTTTGGTGCTAGGTCTCCTACATGACGACAATACTACCCTCAACGAGTCCGTCCCTCCAATGGACAAAGCGATGGCCATGGTGGAAGAAGATGCACCCCTCGCATGGTACCATCAAGTTGCAACCTCACCTACAACACATGAGCGGAGCTCTAAAGGTAACATAGGTGATGGTGCTTCTTTCGTCCCACTTGTGGACCATATTACCAATGATTGCTTGCATGATGTTGACACACCTATTACCATGCTTCATGCTAGTGCGACTTCATCATGTCATGACTTACCTATTTATGATGAATATGATGATGAGCATGTTGAGTTGCCTAGTTGTGATGCTATGCTCCATAGGATCTCATGTGAAAATTCTTTTGGTCACATCATGTTTGACAACCCTTTAAACTTGTCATATGCTATGAGTGAGATCTCCCATATTGCATCATTTCAATCTCAACATAGTAGCTATGCATGCCCCATTAAAGTAAATCCTATTTGCACTTGTGGCATAGATGACAAGATGATGGTCATTGGCTTGTGTTTCTCTTGCGATGATATTGCCATGCTTCCTTTACATGATTTGCGTAATTCATCTATTAGGCCATGCCATGATCACATTTTTCCAAATATGCTTTTCTATGGATGTTGTCAATATTCTCCATGTAAACTTTCCAATAATGCTCATGAGGAGACCCCCATAGTTTCCTCATACATACTAGGAGATCTTGATGCATTCCATACCTTGCATGATTACCATGATTGTGTGCACCATATGCATTACATGAATAACAATGCTCTACCTACTTGTCATGATGCATTACACCATGTGAGTCTCCATTATGCCATACATAACAACAAACCTCTCATGATGGATGACATGTTTCTATATCACGCATCTCATTTATTTGAGCATTGGCTATTTTGTGCTAACCAACACATGCACGTGCGCATCATGATGGATGATGTGTACATATACCACGCACATACAATTTTTCCTTTGCCTTTGTCTTGTGTAGGTACTTTTGCAAACTCGTCAACCTCACAATCCCATGAGTTGACGAAAAGAGCTCTTGAGAGCAACGACGATTTGGGATTCCGTGGAATCTCCTTACCACCATTCTCTTCGCGTAACCACTACGCACATGTCTTTTACTTGGCTCTCACACGGCCATGGGCTATTTGCCACTTATCACATTATGCCCATACTATCATGCTCACTTTGCATGTTATGCCTCTTGCTATGACTTTGCCATGCAATTGTGACCCTTGCTTGCCTTTACACACGGTTCACCATTATGCTACTTATATGTGTATTTGCATGCTTGGTGGAGATACTTGTAGCTACTACCATGATTTCTTTGTGCCCCACGCTTTTGATGCTTATTGTGTTGGGAGAGTCATGATGTTCCATCGCTATTTCCGTATGGCCTCTCATCAACACATTGATGCTATTTTGCTCATATCATGTGCATTATTCATGCCTTCTATTTGCACACATGACATGCTTGCCATGATTACCTCTAGTACGTTGCATCTTCGCACTACTAGCTTGTTTGACTTGATCACTATGATTGCTTGCTATGTTGCATCACCCATGTTCCACTCTTACTTGCTTTCTTGGGTTGATGACATATATGTTCATGCATTTCACATGATATATCTTGATCATTGTCACTTGTCTCCAATAGTTGCATCTCTCATATTCACTTATAGTGAGTGCAACTGTGCTATGCTTGTTGATCTCGGAGACTTTGACACCATACTTATGATGCATGATTGTTTGTTTGAGCCTAATGTCTTTGGTTGTTATTGCATCATACGCTTACATGCCATGACACATTCCCTTGTACTTTCTTATGATAAGAATGATGCAAGCACTTGTTGGGTATTTTCCCGCACGAATTCTAGGTTTTGCATTATGGCTAACCTCATTTGTTTTTACGAGTGTTTGTCATGTTCTTTCATTTTGAAGGATTCACAAGGCGGTACCATCACGAGGCATCTTGGGCATGTGAAGGCATACACGTTGCGCGACACCAACACCTTCGAGAACATACATAAGGTGAATTCCTTCTTTGTGAGCCATCCTCACATATGCATATTGGATGGGCCATACTTTCACTGTTGTTTCCTTCTTGTTGTCTACATGATACATCTACGGGATGGAGGACTGACATTAAAGATGGACCCTATGGATTCACCACCGGTCTACCACTATTGCCACGACATCGAGCATTGGTATGTCAAAACCCCTTTGACACATTGCACCAAAACCTTCATATTTGTTGATTGTGTGCTCACATGCCATGCTCCATGGACATATCATTCCCATAACAAATTTGCATCTTGCCCATGGATTGACTCACATTATGATTGCCTTGTTGCATTTTGTATTCCCATGTCATCCATGATATATGAGCTTGTGCATTTCCTTAGCAAATTTGTTGTGATCTTTCTTGATGGCATATTCATACATCGTGATCATCTTGTCCTCCATCAATTGCATGATAACATACACATATTGAGCATCCATTGCCATGTTCATGCTCTTGATAAACCATCACACTATGACATCATTTTGCACAATGGTTGCATTGATCACATTCACGACACCTTTGTGTGCACCACAAATGCATTTGAGCACATGAATGCTTTACATCTCATACTATATCATCTTGCTAAGCTTCATGTACCTTGTCACACGGACTCATTCTTACATGATGGACATTTTGTGTGCGCTAACCATTGTATTTCCAAGTGTACTTTGTGTTTGCTCATTTTGCATGTACCACATACCGGAGACACCTTGGAGTACTTGGATTGCGACATGACCTCAACTTCGTCCAACTACAAGTCCGTTCACGACTACCGTTTCCATGGCGATGAGGTTTTTGATCCGAGGTCGGATCTTTCCCAAGGGAGGGGAGATGATGCGGAGCATCCCACGATCATCCCCATGTTCACTTCGACGAGACCTCAACTACACACAATTGGACACAAGGTTAACTCGCTCCTCTCCGAACCTCCACTTTCTACACGTGAGACATGGCTACTACCTCAAATATATGTGCTATGCATGACCAGGAACCAAGAGGGAGGCCATGGAACAGCTAGGGGCATTGGACAAGATGGCGAGGACACCAAGTACAAGGATCAAGAGAAGCTGTTGCAAAAGCTACAGGCTCCGGACGTCCGGCCTTCACCGGACGACCGACGCGTCCCAGGGGACCGGACGACCGACAACCACCGGACGTCCGTAACAGCGATCACAGAAGGAAAATAGCGGAAGTTCGAAGACTTCTGGACGTCCGGACCCTCGCGAGCCACCGGACGTCCGGTAGCCGTCGGACGTCCGCTACATGCTGTCTGCGCACAGTTCTCGGGCCAGAGGCCCATGTATCCCTCTCCTACTTACCCCTTCGTGGCCCTAGACTATATATACTCCTCCACATCCTCCTAGTGAGGGTTAGCTAAGTGATAGCTCATTTGATACCTAGAGTTTTGCTCATCTAGTGGTTCATCTCCTTGTGAGTGACTGCGGCCCCTCCACGGAGAAGATCCACACGGATTCAAGACCTCCTTCACGGAGAAGATCCCGCGGGATATCTCAAGACCTCCTCACGGAGAAGAACCGGTTACCCTTTGTATCGTCCCTTGTTGATCATGGATCTTGTATCTCTTTGTGTTTCGAGGATCTAGCATATGTGTGACTTGTTCTTGTTGGTTTGAGTGTTTCTCTCGTGTTTCCCCTCGTGTTCCCCTCTCGTGTTCTTCGTGTTCATCGTAGGATCCCCTCCATTTCGTGAAAGATCGGCCATCTAGGGTTCCACCCTACATCACAAATGGCCCCTTTCGAGGCTTTGTACGGAAGGAGGTGCAGAACACCGTTGATGTGGGATGAAGTTGGAGACCGTCAGTTATTTGGACCCGATTTGATCAACGATTCAGAAGAGAAGGTCAAATTGATCCGCGACAGACTTAAGGTAGCCTAGTCCAGGCAAAAGAGTTATGCAGATACGAAGCGCAAGGAAGTGACCAACGAAGTTGGGGATATAGCGTATCTTCGTGTGTCTCCGCTTCGAGAAGTTAAGCGTTTCAGAGTTAAGGTTAAATTGGCACCTAGTTTTGTGGGACCGTACAAGGTTTTTGAGCATAGAGGAGAGGTAGCTTATCAGCTATAGTTGCCCGAGACTTTGTCCAAAATTCACGATGTGTTTCACGTATCTCAGTTGAAGAAGTGTCACGCAGAGATGGCCGAGATTTCGTTACGCGATACAGTGCCCCAAGAAGCAATACAGTTAGAGAGCGACCTGACCTACAAGGAGAATCCCGTGAAGATTCTCGAGTTTGCTGACAAAGTTACCCGCAGCAAAGTCATCAAGTTCTTCAAAATACAGTGGAGTCACCATACAGAGGACGAAGACACCTAGGAACGAGAGGATGATCTACGCCAGGACCACCCACACCTAATTTCTAGCCAACCTGAATCTCGAGGGCGAGATTCATCTTAAGGGGGGGTAGGTTTGTAACATCCCAAATTTTCAATTTGGAATGTTATACATAGATCATCACATGCATATCATATTTTATTTGCATTTTAGTTTTGATCAAAAAAATCCTAAGCAACTCAAGGACCCACGGAGAGAGTTTGGTATTTTATTATTTTCGTATTTAAATTTTCTCAAATATTGAAAAGAGGATCATTTGGTTTTAATTATTTTCTCTTCGAAATATTTCAATATCAAAATATATGAGAGGAGATAATATGACTTCTCCAAAATAAAAGAAATATTGGAGGAAAATTGTTAAAATCAAATAAATAATTTTATTTGGATTTATTGCTATCTTATTCGAATTAGAAAATATATGCATTTTTCAAAATTGCATTTTAGGCCAAGAAAATGTTCACTTTGTTCTAAATATTTTATTTTGGCGGTGAAAATTGTATTTGGCATTTTTCGAATTTCTTTTATGTTTATCTAGGATTTTTCTGTTCGGGCGTATTTTAAAAAAAATCCCGCCCGACTGGGCCGAAGGCCCAGCCGAGCAGGTCGGCCCGCTAGCGCCGCCGTGCCAGACACGGACACCGCCAGAGTCCCGGCCGAACCCAACCGCTACCTTTCCCCTTCCCCAAGGAAGCCGGACCCCCCTTTTATAAGGCCACCGCCCCTCCTCGAGCCCACACTGCCGCCGCAGCCCCGCCGACGCCGCCGTCGCACCGCGCTGCCGTCGCCTCGCCGCCCGCCGCCTGACCCGCGAACCCGCTGCCTGATCCGCGAGCGGGACCCGATCCGACCCACGAGGTAAACCGCCATTTTTTTATAGTGCGGTTTTATTTTCGAAAAAAACCTAGATTGTTTTTTTAGTAAACCCTAGTTTTAGTTTTTTAGATCGGTTCGGTTCGGTTCGTTTTTTTCTGTTTCGTTATTTGGTGAGCGTTCGCTCGTTAGTTCTCTTTAAAGAACACGTTCGTCCGTTCGTCTCTGTTAACGAACGTTCGTGCCGTAGTTTTGTTCTTTTTATTATCTTTTTTTGGCCAAGGACTTATCTATGATTATTTTTATCACAGATTAGCCCCTGAACTTCAAACCCTCGTCGTTTCTAAACCGTTCGTCCAAATCCAGTGAAACCAACGCCAAAATCTTCGTCTCGAGCCCCTCTTTATGTTTAATCAACTTGAACAAGGTTTTGACAATTAAAATTTGGTTTCAAGCAGATTTGAATTTGAAGTTCTTTTCATTGTAATTTGAGTTTCGTAGCTCCGTTTGAGTTGATTCTTTTTGCAAATCGAAGCTCTTGACCTAAACTTTTTGATAAGGCCAAATTCACCCAATTTTGGTACTGCTAGAAAGTGTTTTCTGTTGCAAGAGTGATTCGTTTGTTTTCGAAGTCTTTCAAGATCCGTTCTTCGATTCTGTTGCATGATTGCTTATGTATGCTATTGTTTGATTGCGATAGAACTCCCGGAGTGTGAAGCGTGCTACTACGAGTCTTTAGATTTCAGCGATCATCAGCAAGGCAAGTTCATACTTTGATCATACTTTCAAATACACAGTATTTATTGCATTAGTTATATCCTCAAATACTTGCATGAGTAGGACTGGTTACTTAATATGATGCTTTGTAGTTCATGAGGTAGGAACCCAATGACTTGAGATCAACCCAAGGGAATTTACGCTTTGTTACTTATTGCTTAGCCATGCTTGTAGGCGTCGATTGGTATGAGTGATTTTCATGAAAGTTGTGAGTGTAATAACAACTAAGGGTTTCTTTAAGGTGGAAATTTAATACACATCTGGGTGGATTGGTTGTGGCACCCTCGGGATGGACCAGTGATTGTCAGGGCACCTGGGGATATACCAGTGTTGTACAAGGAATGCCACCCAGGTTCAAAGGGATCATATATCATTCTTGCCTAGAAACTTCTGTGTGCAGCCACAATGCCATTATGGGCTCTGGCATAGTTGAGTATGTTGTGTGACCTCTTTCCGTGGTAGACTAGCAGATGTAGCAGATGTAGGTGGTACGGTCTACCCAGGGTTAAGAGTTAATGCTTCTGAAAGGCTGTGTCTCGGTCATCCGTTTCTCAAAGACCATGCAGTGCGAGAAATCAAATGGAGGAGATCGAGTTGCATGGGGAAAAGTGCACAAACCTCTGCAGAGTGTACACACTATTCATGAGTAGTCGTGTCCCTAGTTATGGACATCTTGAGTATCCTGGTATTCGAATTATGGACTGATCTCAACACTTGATTTAACTTGTTGGGTTGTTAATGACTTTGGTTTTGGGATTGAGATGGTGGTACCATTCTCAATTGTTCATGATTAACTTTAACAAAGTAGTTAAATAAATACATTCCTTTGTTGTAGGGAAAAACTAGCTTTTTTGCAAAAATAAGCCCTTCAGCCTCCACCATATGCATGTAGTTGTAGACATTGCTCATTATCATTACAGTGTGTTCTTGCCAGGATATTCAATGTCCTGACCTACATGGCTGCAACGTATCATGTTGCGGAGTTTTCAGATGAAGATTAAGGTGCGATAGGTCGTTGTCATGCACTCAATGTTTGCCGTGGAGTCGGATGGACTCAACTACTCTTCATAAGCTTCCGCGGATTTATTTTATTAGATTGCCTTCAGCCATTTTCGTGTAATGGATATTGCCTCTTCGAGGATCTTCGATGTAATAAAGTGTGATTGAACCTCTGTTATAAATCCTCGAGTACTATGTTTTGTCAGCATACCGATCCAGGGATGACACTGAGCACAGAGACTTTAGTTCATTGGAACCGTGGTCGCTACAACTTTTCTTTTTGAAAAAGTTTTAGGTTCCCCTCTTTATTTTTTTGTTTTTAAACTTTATAAAAGCACACAACAGAAATAAATGAGTCTCTAAAACTTTCGGGTTATCTCCCTCGTAGTGCTTTCTTTAAAGCCATTAAGCTAGGCATATAGTGCTCAAGTAATGGATCCACCCGGATCCCAAGGTATATCAATGCAATTTTAATTAACAATGATTTGTGATTTAGTAGTGAGCACAAAGTATTATATATCATGTAATTACAAAGTCTAACTCTCTTGCTATGTATCGGCATGTCATAAAAGAACAATTCATGCACACATAGTAAAGGCCAATACATAGCATAAGCAGTTTCTTGCAATTTTATCGTACTAGAAACATAGAGAGGCAGAGATGTAGTTCCTCTCTCATAATAATTGCAAGTAGGAGCAGCAAACACATGCATATTATATTTGTCAAAATCATCATGTGCAATAGTAGAATGTAACTTATAAATATAATCCTTAATAAGCGCGAACTTCTTCGAGATAGACTAGTTGGGAGAATTCAAAAAGATAATAGGACTATCATGCGTGGGTGCAATAGCAACAATTTCATGTTTAACATATTGAACTATAGCAAGTTCATCTCCATAAGCATAATTCATATTGGCATCTTATCCACAAGCATAGCAAGCATCAAGTTCATCGAAAAGGGATATTTCAAACGAAATCAAGGTATCATAGTAATCATCATAGCATTCATCCTTTAGTAAGCATGAAGGGAAATTAAACAATGTATGCGTTGAAGAGTTACTCTCATTAGAAGGTGGGTACGGGTAGCTAATCCGCTCTTCCTCCTTTTGTCCTTCGCTCTCCTTCTCATATTTTTCATCGAATGAGCTCACAGTGTCATCAATTTCTTCTTTCATAGTTTCCTGCTAAATATTAGTCTCCTCTTGGATAGCAGAGGAGTCCTTGATATATGGTTTAACATAAGCATTAGAAGCATAGTTTTCATAGCAATATTTAAGTATGCCAAAATTTTCAGATTTGTAAAGAGCAGCATCGTACCTTTAAAAGCAACAAATTCTTCAAAAAAATTCAATATCATAGTAATTATAAACACCCTTAGCATAAGAAGATAGAACTCCATTATCACTAAACTCACATTTCTAGGGAAGGTGTTTCTTAGGGTCTTCAGAAGAATAAGTAAAATCATACATTTCACATAAATTCCAAGCATAGCACTCCAAACGATGAATTTGATCCAGTAAAAGTTTCCCTTTTTGAGACAAGGGGTGCCGCACAAAATAAGCATGCTCATCTAATGATTTTCCCTCAACTAAGCTAGTTGGGTTTTCAGCACGAGCTCAAATGGATCGAAGATGATCCAAGTAAAAAGCTTCAGGGGTGTGACATATTTTGAGTGGTTCTTCAACCATTGGTGTTGTAGGTACAACTATTTTTTTTAGTATTTTGCGTTTCCTACCCATAACTAAAGATAGAAAACAAGAGCACAAAAATAAAATCTACTTAGTGATAAAGCAAACAAGCACACACGAGAATATTCACCCCATGCTATTGCTCCCCGGCAACGGCGCCAAAAAAAGGTCTTGATAACCCACAAGTATAGGGGACCAGTTGTAGCCTCTTCAGATAAGTAAGAGTGTCGAACCCAACGAGGAACTAAACATAGAACACAAATAGTCCCTCAAGTTCTATCGACCACCGATACAACTCTACGCACGCTTGACATTCGCTTTACCTAGAACAAATATGAAACTAGAAGTACTTTGTAGGTGCAATGGGATAGGTTTGCTAGAGTATAAAGAGCACGTAAAAAAACTAGGGTATGTTTAGGTAAAGAAGCAATAAAGTTAGTATGGCGACTATGGAAAAGTGGTGGTAGGAATTGCGAAATTGTCCCTAAGCAATTGACTACGTTACTAGACTGTAGCAAGTTTTATGTGGGGGAGGCCACTGCTAGCATGTCATCCTCACTTGGAATTCTATGCACTTATTATTGGAACTATTAGTAAGCATACGCAACTACTAATGTTCATTAAGTTATAACCCAAACATAGCATTAAGATATATTGGTCCCCCTTCAATCCCGTTTGCATCAATTTCTACGCTAGGTTGAAGCTTCTGTCACTCTTGCCCTCCAATACATAGTCCTATCAACATATAACTAACCCTGTGGTGTGACCCACGCGCTCGCTCATATGATGGGCACCAAAGGACAACAACATAACCACAAGCAAATTAAACAATCATAGCAATTCACCAATTCCAGATAGGATAACAAAAATCTACTCAGACATCATAGGATGGCAACACATCATTGGAGAATAATATGAAGCATAAAGCACCATGTTCAAGTAGAGGGTACAGCGGGTTGCAGGAGAGTGGACCGATGTAGAGAGATGGGGGAAGGTGATGAGGATGTTGTTGAAGATGATGGAGGAGTTGGTGTAGATCGTCGTCACACGATGATGGCCCCGGCGGTGTTCCGGTGCCACCGGGAGAGAGGAGGAGAGAGCCCCCCTCATTCTTCTTCTTCCTTGACCTCCCCCTAGATGGGAGGAGGGTTTCCCCTCTGGTCCATGGCCTCCATGGCGGTAGAGGGGCGGGAGCCCCTCCGAGATTGGATCTGTCTCTCTGTCTCCCTCTGTTTCTGCCCTCCCAGATTCTGTCCTTTCCCCGTTTCTTAAATTCACGAAGATCCGTAACTCCGATTGGGCTGAAATTTTAACATGATTTTATCCGGATATTGGCTGTATTGCGGCGAAAGAAGGGCACCAACCGCCTTACGGGGTGCCCACAAGGGTCCAGGGTGCGCCCTGGCCCCTAGGGCGCGCCCCCCAACCTTGTGGCCCCCTCGCGCATCGTCTGACGTTGATTCTTCTTCCATAAAAATCACGTATATTCCAAGAAAATCTCCGTCAGTTTTTTATCCTGTTTGGACTCCATTTGATATGGATTTTCTGCGAAACAAAAAACATGCAACGAACAAGAACTGGCATTGGGCACTGAATCAATATGTTAGTCCCAAAAATAGTATAAAAAGTTTCCAAAAGTATGTAAAATTTGTAGAATATTGGCATGGAACAATAAGAAATTATAGATACAACGCACACGTATGACCTACCAAACTTATGGGAAGGTTCACATCAGGTCTGGTACACATCATGGCGTACATAATAAAGCCTATGGTTGATGCATAGGGGATGACACTCATCTTTTCTCTATCTTCTGCCGTGGTCGGGCATTGAGTTGCGCTCAATTTCACACCTTGAAATACACGCAAGAACCCCTTCTTTGACCGATCCATATTGAACTTCTTCAATATCTTGTTAAGGTATGTGCTTTGTGAAAGACCAATGAGGCATCTCAATCTATCTCTATAGATCTTGATGCCTAATATGTAAGCAGCTTCTCCAAGGTCCTTCATTGAAAAACACTTATTCAAGTAGGCTTTATGCTTTCCAAAAGTTCTATATCATTTCCCATCAACAATATGTCATCCACATATAATATAAGAAATGCTATAGAGCTCGCACTCACTTTCTTGTAAATACAGGCTTCTCCATAAGTCTGTATAAACCCAAACGCTTTGATCACTTCATCAAAGTGAATGTTCCAACTTTGAGATGCTTGCACCAGCCCATAGATGGAGCGCCGGAGCTTGCATAACCTGTCACCATTCTTAGGATCGACAAAACCTTTTGGCTGCATCATATACAATTCTTCCTTAAGGAAACCGTTAAGGAATGCCATTTTGACGTCCATTTTCTAGATCTCATAATCAGAAAACGCGGCAATTGCTAACATGATTCAGACAGACTTCGACATCGCTATGGGTGAGAAAGTCTCATCGTAGTCAACTCCTTCAACTTGTCGATAACCCTTAGCGACTAGCCGAGCCTTATAGACAGTAACATTACCATTCGCGTCAGTCTTCTTCTTAAAGATCCACTTATTCTCTATGGCTTGCCGATCATCGAGCAAGTCCACCAAAGTCCATACTTTGTTCTCATACATGGATCCTATCTCGGATTTCATGGCTTCAAGCCATTTGTTGGCTTTTGGGCCCGCCATCGCTTCTTCACAGTTCGAAGGTTCACCTTTGTCTATCAACATGATTTCCAGGACAGGTTTACCATACCACTCTGGTGCAAAATGTGTCCTCGTGGACCTACGAAGTTCGGTAGCAACTAGATTCCAAGTTTCATGATCATCATCATTAACTTCCTCTCTAGTCGGTGCAGGCACCACAGAAACATCTTCCTGTGCTAGGCACTCTCTAGTTCAACAAGGGGTACAATTACTTCATCAAGTTCTAATTTCCTCCCACTTACTTCTTTCGAGAGAAACTCTTTCTCCATAAAGGATCCGTTCTTGGAAACAAAGATCTTCCCTTCGGATTTGAGGTAGAAGGTATACCCAATAGTTTCCTTAGGGTATCCTATGAAGACGCACTTTTCCGATTTGGGTTCGAGCTTTTTAGGTTAAAGTTTCTTGACATAAGCATCGCATCCCCAAACTTTCATAAACGACAGCTTAGGTTTCTTCCCAAACCATAATTCATATGGTGTCGTCTCAATGGATTTAGACGGTGCCCTATTTAACATGAATGCAGCTGTCTCTAATGCATATCCAATAGAGTGCGATTACGATGTTCGGTCACACCATTACGTTGAGGTGTTCCAGGCAGTGTGAGTTGTAAAACAATTCCACATTTCCTTAAGTGTGTGCCAAACTCGTAACTCAAATATCCTCCTCCACGATCAGATCATAAGAACTTTATTTTCCTATCATGTGGATTCTCTACCTCGCTCTGAAATTCCTTGAACTTTTCAAAGGTCTCAAACTTGTGTTTCATTAAGTAGACATACCCATATGTACTTAAGTCATCAGTGAGGGTGAGAACATAACGATAGCCACCGCGAGCCTCAACGCTCATTGGACCGCATACATCAATATGTATTATTTCCAACAAGTTGGTTGCTCGTTCCATTGTTCCGGAGAATGGAGTCTTGGTCATCTTGTCCAGGAGGCATGGTTCACACATTTGAAATGATTCATAATCAAGAGACTTCAAAAGTCCATCTGCATTGAGTTTCTTCATGCGTGTGACACAAATATGACCAAGGCGGCAGTGCCACAAGTATGTCGGACTATCATTATCAACCTTACATCTTTTTGCATTCACACTATGAATGTGTGTAACATCACGTTCGATATTCAATAAAAATAAACCATTGACCAGCGGGGCATGACCATAAAACATATCTCTCATATAAATAGAACAACCATTATTCTTGGATTTAAATGAGTAGCCATCTCGCATCAAACGATATCTAGATACAATGTTCATGCTCAAAGCTTGTACTAAATAAAAATTATTGAGGTTTAAAACTAATCTCGAAGGTAGATGTAGATGTAGCGTGCCGACGGCGATCACATCGACCTTGGAACCATTCCGGACGCACATTGTCACCTCGTCCTTCGCTAGTCTCTGCTTATTCCGTAGCTCCTGTTTTGAGTTACAAATGAGAGCAACTTCACCGGTATCAAATACCCAGGATCTACTACGAGTGCTAGTAAGGTACACATCAATAACATGTATATCATATATACCTTTGACGTTGCCGGCCTTCTTATCCGCGAAGTACTTGGGGCGGTTCCGCTTGAAGTGACCATTTCCCTAGCAATAAAAGCACTCAGTCCTGCTTGGGTCCATTCTTTGGCTTCTTCCCGGCAACTGACTTACTAGGCGCGGCCACTCCCTTGCCATCCTTCTTGAAGTTCTTCTTACCCTTGCCTTTCTTGAAACTAGTGGTCTTATTCACCATCAACACTAGATGTTCCTTTTTGATCTCCACCTCCACTGATTTCAGCATCGAATATAACTCAGGAATGGACTTCTCCATCCCTTGCATATTTAAGTTCATCACAAAGCTCTTGTAGCTAGGTGGAAGCAACTAGAGGATTCTGTCAATGACCGAGTCATCTGGAAGATTAACTCCCACATGAGACAAGCGGTTATGCAGCCCAGACATTTTGAGTATATGCTCGCTGACAGAACTGTTTTCCTCCATCTTACAACTGGAGAACTTGTTGGAGACTTCATATCTCTCGACCCGGGTATGAGCTTGGAAAACCATTCTCAGCTCTTGGAACATCTCATATGCTCCATGTTGCTCAGAACGCTTTTGGAGCCCCTGTTCTAAGTTGTAAAGCATGCCGCACTGAACCAGGGAGTAATCATCACACGCGATTGCCAGGCGTTCATAATGTATTGAGTTGCTGGGAAAATGGGTGCATCACCTAGCAGTGCTTCAAGGACATATGCTTTCTTGGAAGCTATGAGGATGATCCTCAAGTTATGGACCTAGTCTGTATAGTTGCTTCCATCATCTTTCAGCTTGGTTTTCTCTAGGAACGCAGTGAAGTTGAGGGCAACATTAGCATGGGCCATTGGATCTACAAGATAGATTGTAGAGACAATTTTAGACTAAGTTCATGATAATTAAGTTCATCTAATCAAATTATTTAATGAACTCCCACTCAAATAGACATCCCTCTAGTCATCTAAGTGATACATGATCCAAATCGACTAGGCCGTGTCCGATCATCACGTGAGACGAACTAGTCATCAATGGTGAACATCTTCATGTTGATTGCATCTACCATACGACTCATGTTCGACCTTTCGGTCTCTCGCGCTCCAAGGCCATGCTAGGCTCGTCAAGTCAACATTTGCAACGGTACATGCTAGGCTCTTCAAGTCAACCTAAGTGTTTCACATGTGCAAATCTGGCTTACACCCATTGTATGCGAACGTTAGAATCTATCACACCCGATCATCATGTGGTGCTTCGAAACTATGAACCTTCGCAACGGTGCACACTTAGGGGGAACATATTTCTTGAAACTTTAGTGAGGGATCATCTTATTTATGCTACCATCGTTCTAAGCAAATAAGATGTAAACATGATAAACATCACATGCATATCATAAAGTGACATGATATAGCCAATATCATCTTGCGCCTTTGAGCTCCATCTTCGAGGCGCGGCATAATCACCATTGTGTCCGGCTTGATACCATGATCTCCATAATCATGATATCCATCATCGTGTCTTCATGAAGTTGTCTCGCCAACTATTACTTCTACTACTATGGCTAACGGTTAGCAATAAAGTTAAGTAATTACATGGCGTTTTTTATTGACTCGCAGGTCATACAATAAATTAAGACAACTCCTATGGCTCATGCCGGTTGTCATGCTCATCGACATGCAAGTCGTGATTCCTATTACAAGAACATGATCAATCTCATACATCACGTATATAATTCATCACATCCTTTTCCCCATATCACATCACATAGCATACCCTGCAAAAAACAAGTTAGACGTCATCTAATTGTTGTTGCATTTTTACGTGGTTGCTATGGGTTTCTAGCAAGAACGTTTCTTACCTACGCAAAAGCCACAACGGTGATATGCCAATTGCTATTTATCCTTCATAAGTACCCTCTTCATCGAATCGAATCCGAATAAAGTGGGAGAGACAAACACCCGCTAGCCACCTTATCCAACAAATGCATGTCAGGCGGTGGAACCGGTCTCACGTAAATGTATGTGTAAAGTCGGTCTAGGAAGCTTCATCCCACGATGTCGTCGAATCAAGATAGGACTAGTAACGGCAAGAAATTGACCGAATCATCTCCCACAATTACTTGTGTTCTACTCGTGCATAGAATCTACGCATAGACCTAGCTCATGATGCCACTATTGGGTAACATAGTAATAATTCAAAAACAAATCCTACGTGTCACCAAGATCAATCTAGGAGATGCTGGCAATGACAGAGAGGGAGGGCATCTTTATACCCTTGAAGATCCCTAAGCGGAAGCGTTGCAAAGAACGCGGTTGATGGAGTCGTACTAGCGGCGATTCAAATCGTGCAAGATCCGATCTAGCACCGAACGGACGATGCCTCCGTGTTCAACACACATACAGCCCGGGGACGTCTCCTACTTCTTGATCCAGCAAGGGGGGAGGAGAAGTTGAGGGAGAACTCCGGCAGCACGATGGTATGGTGGCGGTGGAGCTCCTGGTTCTCCGGCAAAGCTTCGTCAAGCCCAACGGAGGAGGAGGTGTAGGGGGGAGGGCTACGCCAGGGGCTCAGGTCTTGCTGCCCTCTCACCCCTCCTCTATTTGTAGGGTGAAGGGGAGAGGGGGACGGCCCCCCAAGATGCATCTAGAGGGGGGCAGCCAAGGGGGTGCTTGCCCCCCAAGGTGGTGGGGGCGCCCCCACCCCTAGGGTCTTAACCCTAGGCGCCTTGGGTCCCTTGGGGGTGCACTAGCCCACTACGGGGGCTGGTTCCCACCCATATTCAGCCCATTTGGTCCCCCGGGGCAGGTTGCCCTCCCGGTGGACCCCCGAAACCCTTTTGATGTTCCCAGTATAATACTGATAACCCCCGAAACTTTTTCAGCGACTGAAACTGGACTTCGCATATACAAGTCTTCACCTCTGGACCATTCCGGAACTCGTTGTGACATTCGGGATCTCATCCGGGACTCCGAAAAACTTTTGGTAACCACATACAATTCCCATTACAACTCTAGCGTGACCGAACCTTCAGTGTGTAGACCCTAAGTATTCGGGAACCATGCAGACATGACCGATAGACCTCTTCGGCCAATAACCAATAGCGGGATCTAGATACCCATATACCCATATTAGCTCCCACATGTTCCACGATGATCTCAGCGGATGAACCACGATGTCGGGGATTCAATCAATCCCGTATACAGTTCCATTTGTCCATCGGTATGTTACTTGTCCGAGATTCGATCGTCGGTATCCCCATACCTTGTTCAATCTCGTTACCGGCAAGTCTCTTTACTTGTTCCATAACATATGAACATGTGACTAACTCCTTAGTCACATTGAGCTCATTATGATGACACATTACCGAGTGGGCCCAAAGATACCTCTCCGTCATACGGAGTGGCAAATCCTAGTCTCGACTCATGCCAACCCAACGGACACTTTTGAAGATACGTGTAGGGCACCTTTATAGTTACTCGGTTACGTTGTGACATTTGATACACCCAAAGGATTCCTACGGTATCCGGGAGTTGCACAATCTCATGGTCTAAGGAAATGATACTTGACATTAGAAAAGCTCTAGCAAACGAACTACATGATCTTGTGCTATGCTTAGGATTGGGTCTTGTCGATCACATCATTCTCCTAATGATGTGATCCTGTTATCAACGACATCCAATGTCCATGGTCAGGAAACCAAAACCATCTATTGATCAATGAGCTAGTCAACTAGATGCTCACTAGGGACATGTTGTGGTCTATGTATTCACACATGTATTACGGTTTCCGGTTAATACAATTATAGTTTGAACAATAGACAATTATCATGAATAAGAAAATATAATAATAACCATTTTATTATTGCCTCTAGGGCATATTTCCAACACTCCCTCCGTTTATTTTACTAGTATCTACTCTTTGTCTCTACTCTCTACTCTCTGCTCGGGTGCGATCGGGCGAGACATCGAAGCCCAATTGTTTTCGTTCGTATGTACATCCCACACAGTGAATCCCAGAAAAAATATTTCCGTTCGTATGTATATCACACACTTTTTCTGTGTGGAAACGTTTGTGCAAGGTGGCCTAAAGCAAATTGTTCTCTGTCGGAAGCCGTGTGTGATTTTTAGTTGATCCAACAAGCCTACTTTCTAGAAATCATGTGGGTTGTTTGAGTTCATCACCCATGATGTTGTCTGAGTAACTGTCTGTAGTAGAAAACCCCAATAAGCAGGGTAATTAGCCTACTATTGATAATCCATGTAGTAATCAAATTGGCATTTCTTATAAAACACACAAGATATTTCATATCCGTATAATGGCAACCATGATTTCATAATCGAATTACATAAGATAGCTTCAACACTCCGTTACACCAAAGAGGGATATAGCTAGCTACACCATTACACAACAACACCAAGTTTCACATGCAATATCGAAAAGATTTGAAAGTAGCATCATACATGGTAAATAGATAGATGAATCTCATCTAGGAAACTACAGAAGCGGAAGGCGAATATTGAGCCTTCAGTGATGTTTAATGTCTTTGCAACTTTAAGCCAGTGGCTATGGATAATTGCCAGCCCAACCTTCGTCCTCTTAAGGAAGACTTCAATATTGTACCGCGGGTGTTGAATGAATACCTTCGTCGCCTCTTCACCATACAGGTGGTTTAAGAGGTAATCATCGGTGAACTACTTTGGAAAGTACTGAAAACAGAGATATGCATAGTTGTTATAAATTTTGAAATGGCATCAAGGGAAAAAACAAGGTAAAAGAGTTAGTACCATCCTATAGTTGACGGATGTCTTCTTCATTGTACAAACAAATATCTTGTTGTTATTCGTCGCAAGTTTCTTTATCCTAACTATCTTTCTGAGTTTCTTGACTTGACTGATATTCATGGACATCTCATTTCCCCATATGCAAAATGGGTAGAAAGTGGGTCTAAGCCTCTGACAGCAGGACCTACATGTGCAAGAGAAAATTGTAAGAAACCTAATTATTAGAATGATTCCTACAACTGCACAATAATGTGCTATTAGACTAGCGAAAGTGGGAGTAACTTCAGCAGTAACATCGAGTGCAACTCAGAAATTTTCTTATGTGGCAATGAGTTAATGAGGAGAGAGGTAGTTTGAGTAACTTAGCTACTTAATGTAACATCACAATTATGTTACTACCCACTATGAAGGTAGTAACATAGTATAGGGATATGTGTATGTTACTAGTGTATGTTACTCTCTATTGTGACTAGTCTTAGCGAAAGGAGCATGCATGAGCAAACCTTGATGGTAAATCACAATGTCTCCCATTGTTTCTTTGCAACACATACAAGGAATATCTTGATCAAGTTAACTGAGAGTTGCCACACTATCAGTAGAATATGTATTGAGTAAATCCAAATTTGATTTATTTCTCACATGCATAATAGTACAAAATTGTACCCACAACAAATGAAAATCAAATTGTAGAATTGGACCAAACAGTTAACTGGACAGCTGACCAAATGAAACAAAATAGTTAACTGAGCACGACATTGCACAATAGAACATATACTAGAAGATAAGACAGTTAACGAAACCGAGAATGCTTGAGAACAGTACTACCAAATGTAGAAATTGTTGGACCAAACTATTAACTGAACATTACATTTCAGCATATCTGATTGCATATTAACATTACAAAGGACAAATCACTAGAAGGCACTAGCGGTGGCCTGGAGAAAATAGCATGAACTATATTTTAAACTAGACAACCGCATGGCGGTGTCGACGGTGGCCTTGAAGACGAGGTGCTCCTCCAAGATCTGGTGATCGGCACGCATGGCAGCCATAGCGACCTCGTCTGCGGGTGCGACCATGATTTTCTTGTCCGCTGCCAGATGCTACTAAGCTCCACGTTATACTACGTGAAAAATGGTTGTGGGCGGTGCTTAATTGGAGGACGGGGCCAGTGATTTCGAAGGAAGGTGTCGCGCCGTCAGTGGGGGTATGTGGGACGGGGAAGCAGGAGGATGGTGTGGGTGGGGTGTGGATTACTTGAGAATATCAATGAGGCCTCACATCAAGAAGACGGCTCGCCGGTGAGGAGGCGACGCTTCAAGAAGAAGGGTCACCGGCGAGGAGGCGGCGCTGTAAGAAGTAGGGTCACCGGTGAGGACGCGGCGCTGCAAGAAGAAGGGTCGTCGGCAAGGAGGTGGTGCTGCCAGTAAGCAGCAGTGAAGGTTTGAACTTGGAAAGCAAGGATGAACAGTTGAAAATTGGCTTTTGGTGGGGGGTTGGGGCGGGGAGAAAGATATTTCCGCGGTGGCACAAAAACTTCACTCGGTGCCGCTAGAAACTTGTGCGCAAGTCTGGTTCCAGCACGAGCGGTGGACTGTAGACGACGAAGCTTTCTTCGTAAGCCAGACAAGATGTTGCGCCAAGATTTTTTATATATCGCATCCCACACGATTTTTGCTAGTAAACTGTTTGTGGTATACCTGATTTTTTCATTCGGTTTTGAAAGACAAAATGGTGTTACAGAGGAAAAGGATGGTGTTTTAATTTCTAGAACATTTATCTACAGTGAACATGTAACTATATGAGTGGCATGTTAAAATTTGGAATATTTCGGGTTTGTTTGGCATTTTTATGCATTAATTGAGTTTCTAGGCATTTAATGTGCATAATTCAAATTTGAACTACAAGCACATGCTCCAGTGCACCAAAGTTTGTTGAAAATCGCATATGTGTCTTTGGGTGAATGTATAGGTCCCATGCAAGAATGGGAATGAAATTCAAACATATTGGCGTTGTTGCTCGGCTGGAAACATTGAGAAACTTGGTTTTTAAATTCCTGTAAATCCCAAAATCGTCTGAAAATTATGAAACTTGGCATGGTGTCATTTCATGGCACCAACATGTTGTGGTAAAAAAATTGGCCGAATTGGGACAAGTTTTGCTATAAGCTTCTTGCAAATTGGAGCTTCTCTCAAGAAGGCGTGTGGTTTCGAGAGGGAACATGTCACCTTTGTGTGCGGAATGACATACACTGCCGCCCTCTTGATTTTTTTACATAGAAAACATAGAACTATATGAGTGCTGTGTTAAAATTTGGAATTATTCTGGGTTCGTTTGGCCCTTTTTATGCATTAATTGAGTTTCTTGGCATTAATAATTCAAATTTGAACAACAAGCACATGCTACAGTGCACCAAGGTTGGTTGAAAAATCACATGTGTGTCCTTGGGTGAATTATAGGTCCCATCCAAGAAATGGGAATGAAATTCAAACATCTGGGCGTCGTGGCTTGGCCAGTAACATTGAGAAACTTGTTTTTTATTGCTTTTAATTCAAAACTCGCCTGAAAATCATGAAACTTGGCATGGTGTCATTCCATGGCACCAACATGCTGTGGTAAAACAAATTTGCTGAGTTGGTACAAGTTTTGGTATAAACTTGATGCGGAGCATCCTTCCATCATCCCCATGGACCCATCTCCCCAAGTGCTTAGTGGACCGATGACACGATCTCGTGCAAGAGCACTTGAAACCGAGGTTAACTCTCTCCTTGTTGAATTACCATTTGACCACCTTGAGACATGGCTACTACCTCAAACGGAGACACTTTGTATGCTTAGGTGTGAAGGAGAAGTTACGGTGCAAGACGAACGCCAAGAGCACGGAGGCAAATCTACCCAGCCCAGGATCACCGGTACTACCGGCCAACTACCGCCCGGCCGGTACAACCGGTCAACTACCGCCCAACTACCAGTCAACCTTCTGTAATCAAGCGGTACAAGGCCGGTATCGCCTCCGTTTATACCGGTAACAACCAAACGACCGGTAATACCGGTCCTACCACCGGTACAGCTGCTCCATACCTTCGCGAACACCTCCAGAAACCGGTACCTGAGCTTCCAGCGGTACTACCGCTCCCAGGACCGGTACTATCGCCCTGCCTGTGTGCAGTGAAAGGGGTTTCACCCCATGTATCCCCCATTTAGCCCCTTGGACTATATATACTTGTCCCCTAGCTCCATATTAGGGTTAGCATTGTGATAGCTCATTTAGACTAGAGCTATGTTCATTCCCGTAGTCGTTCTACTCCTTCGAGAGACCGCGGCCCCTCTACAGAGAAGATCCACAACGGATTCAATACCTCCTCACAGAGAAGACCATCAAGACCTCCTCACGGAGAATACTACCTTTTGTATCGTCCTTTATTGTGTTTGGATCATTGTGATACTCGTGTTTCTGCATTGATCTAGCATATGTGTGATTGTTCTCGTCCTTCTTGTGTGTTTCATCCCATGATTCCTCCTCGCGTTCTTCGTGTTCTTCATGGGATCCTCTCCATTTCGTGAAAGATCGGCCCCTAGGGTTCCACCCTACATGATCTTGGTACCAGAGCTAAGGTTGATCACGAATTTGGAGTCCCTACCCTTGTTCTCTAGCCTTGTTTTGTTGATTTTGTCCCAAATTCAAAAATTCCCCACAAAAATAGCCCCAATTGTTTTTTGTGATTTGTTGGTTTGATGATGTTTTGTTGATTTTGATACGTGGATTTGCTTTGTTACAAGTGGATCTAGCATTTCCCCAAGTTTCACCACTTCACGTCAACGAAATCCACACAATTTTGCCCGCAAAATCACCCATTTCCGTCCCAAATCCGCCCCAATCCAGTTCTGCGAATTTTCCTGACACAAGCGGTACTACCGGCCTCCCAAGCGGTACTTCCGCTGAGCACCACAAGCGGTACTACCGGCCTACCAAGCGGTACTACCGCACCTCCCAGTTTCAACCTCGGCTGATTGACAGTTTTGACCATAACTAATTCATCTAGACTCGGATTTTGACGTTCTTTAGCTCATGTTGAAGCTATCGACGCCCCCGATCCCCAAAAAATACCACCATCATCATTAGACTCAATCTAATTTTTCGAAATTTGGCAAGTTTGCTTAGGCCCTCCACCATATCAACCACCAGCAAAACTTCTACATATCTTAGTCCACCATACACCTTCGCCAACCCAACCTAACCCAATTTAGGACCGTGACGTTAACTCCGACAATTTTTGACACGTCTTGTCTTGGATTACTTGAGTTGTGGTTTCTTCGTTTCCTCGGGTGTTTAGGCTAACTTGGAGCAGAAAGACTTCGACAACACCACTTCTCAACCTCAACAAGGACGGTAACATCGACGACACATTGTATATCCTACCTTGCTTTTGCATTGATATCCATCCTCAACCACTTTGCGTAGCTTTCCTATCGAGACAAGCCATTTGAGTATTGCCGGGCAACGACACTTGTGCACTTTTTGTGGTCATTGTGGTATCTTATCATCATCCCTTGTGTCACAAGGTTGTCATAGCATATACACAATTGCTATCTTGGTTCATGAAGCATCGCATAGTCGCCCTAGTAAAAGAGCTCAAAGACAAAGAGCCAACCAAGCTTTTAAGCAAAAGAGAAAGATAAGCAAAGAGCTTTTAAGCAAGAACCATAGCAACATTAAGATTGTCATACTTGATCATCTTGGATCATATCACAGAAACAACAAGCATATAGCATACTTGGGGATAGAAGTCATTGCATTTTTGCCTAGTAGGTTGTGCACAAGTCTCGTATCCGCATATTGAGCAATCGTGCTAGCGTCTCTCTAGTGGTGTGCAACAAGAACATTTTCCGTGGATTCCACATCTTCCACTCAACCTTGGATTACACATCCCCATTTATCTTTTTGTGTGTGTGTTTTCGTGTACCCTTATAGCTATTGGTCTTCTTGTTGCATTGGCAAATTTGAGAATCTTTTTCAACATCATTGAGTCTTACTAACGATTGCATACTTTGGTCCACCATCCTAACCAAGCTCCACCAAAGTCTTTTATTGTGTATATGTGAGAGATCGACGAGATACGGTACCAATTGTGCTATTTCTTTGCAACATCATTGAGTGATCTTTGATCCATTCTCAATATCGGTGAAGGTACATCTGGTATTCTATTTTCCGTCATCCACTCACATTCTTGCTTGCAATGATGGATAGGCCAAGTACATCTTCGAACCCGCTATTTGATGATCCTCAACAATCGAACAACTACGTCACCAAACTACATCTATTTGGAGTTCAACGAGCTTTACATCAAGAAAATGAAGCTATGCAAGAGCGAATCGAGCTACTCGCCACTGACTTGAGACATTCCGACGGGCACACAAGAGAGCAATTTGACAGTATCAACGCCAACATGTCATCTCAATTTGACGAGCTACGAACTTTGATGATCAATCGGCGTTCCTCCTCTTCATCATCTCAACGACGAAGCCGCTCGAGTCGTCATACCAACTACACCTCCGGCTCAAGTACACCTACATTGAACACTCTTCGCCAAGCCGCGCATCAAGCCCGTCATGACAGTCGGATCCTACTTCATGGCAAGTGTTCCCAAGAGCTATTTGAAGAGCAAGAACATCGACAACATCAAAACCAAGCTACACTTGAACAAGCACAAGAATGGCGACATCTACGCCAACAAGAACAAGAACGAGCACACCAACACCAAGAAGAGCAAGATGCCGAGGCACAACACCAAGCAGAACACTGGCGAGACGAACAAGCCCTTGAAGTACAATGTGCACTACGTGACTCACATCGCAATGTTGCAACACGCAATCGACACAATTGCCAAGAGGAAGAAGCACTTCAAGATGAAGTTCAAGAAAGGCTCTTTCAAGCGAGAATGCAACGCCAAGCTCCTCCTCAAGCTAGACAAGGGCAACAAGCTCGACAACACCCGTAAGTTCGGCAAGAGCAGCATGACAATGAGTATCAACAACCGCAAGAGCAACATAAGGTTGACAATCCTCAATGCCAAGAACACCCTCCCAATAGGCAACCAAATAATGAAGAAAATCGCTATGGCAAGCTCAGGTTCACAATGCCAAAGTTCTCTGAAAGCATCGATCCCGAAGACTATCTCTCATGGGCATTGAAAGTTGACAAGATTTTTTGACTCCACAACTTTGATGAAGAAAAGAAGATCGCAATGGCATCCCTTGAGTTCCAAGACTATGTTCTTATTTGGTGGGAACAAGTCATTGAAAGGCGAGAAGCAAAAGGTGAAGCACCTATCACTACTTGGAATAAAATGAAGGATGTCATGAGAGCGCGTTTGTGACAACACACTACAACCGTGACTTGTTCAAGAAGTTGCAACTCCTCAAGCAAGGAACCAAGTACGTTGAAGAGCACTGCAAGGAAATGGAGATTGCCATGATAAGAGCCAACATCAAGGAAGATGAAGAGAAAACTATGGTGAGATTATTGAATGGACTCAACAATCATATCAATAAGATTGCGGATTTCCAACCATACACAAATCTCCTCGAGCTAGTACACCAAGCCACCAAAGCGGAAAGACAAGTACAAGAAGACTACAAGTACTCCAAGTTCACCTCCAAGAATTACGGCTCCTACAACCAAGATTCAATGACTTCGGCACCTACTACCTCTACCAAACCATCTACAAGCTTAGGTGACAAGTCAAGCTACAAGAATTCGACTACATCAAGTCACCCCCCTTCCACGAACAACTTCAAGCCAAGAGCTTCATCATATACAACTCCAATCGAGGATACCTCCAAGATGAGTTCCATCAAGTGTTTCAAATGCCAAGGACGAGGCCACAAGTCATTTGAGTGCAAGACCGTTTGAACTATGATCATCAATGACGACGGATCCTATGACTCTATGAGCGATGACGAGATGGAAGCCCTTGAGCATGTAGCTATGCATCGCCAAGTGAATGAAGATGAAGACAATCAAGTGTTTTGCGACAATGACTCGAGTCCCAATCTCGTTGTCTCCAATGTATTGATATTACAACATCATCAAGATGAAGATCAACGATGTCACATCTTCCACACCAAGGTCGACATCAATGGACGTCCCATCAAGGTTATCATCGATGGAGGAAGTTGTCATAACTTGGCAAGTGAATAGCTATGCGACAAGCTACAATTGGTCAAGACAAAGCACCCTCACCCCTACAAGGTCCAATGGCTTAGCGACACTGGAACTATTCAAATTGAGCACACCGTGCAAGTATCCTTCAAGATAGGCGCCTACAAGGACACATTGGATTGTGATGTGGTCCCTATGTCAGTTTTCCACCTTCTCCTTGGAAGACCATGGCAATACGATCGTGGAGTCACCCACAACGGAAGGACCAACCATTATAGCTTCAAGATGAAGGGCAAGGAATTTGTGTTATGTCCTATGTCACCAACTCAAGTGGTCGCCGACAAGCAAGTATCCACCAACCATCATGGAGAGAATGGTGAGAGAGTGAACCACCAAAAGGAGAGTGAGAGCCACAAGCCAAATTCGAGCGCCTCCACGATGAGCGACAAGAAACAACTAGTGTTATTTGTCACCAAAAGTGAGATGAGAGAAGTGTGTGAGAACCCATCGAGTGTCTTTCCACTTGTGCTTCTATGCAAAGGGGAAGTGAAACCAACTAACACTTCACCACCTCTACCTTTAGTGTTGTCTCAATTGTTGCAGTTTTTCCTGATGAGCTACTTTCGGGACTACCTCCTCTTCGCGGCATCGAGCACCGCATCTACCTCATCCACGGAGCACCTCTCCCTAACAAGGCACCTTATCGCATGAACCCCGTAGAAACCAAGGAGATCCAACGGCAAGTACAACAACTCATCGACAAAGGTCATGTACGTGAAAGCTTAAGCCCTTGTGCCGTTCCAGTTATTCTCGTGCCTAAGAAATATGGAAGTTTTCGCATGTGCTTCGATTGTCGTCCGATAAATGATATCACCGTTAGATACCGTCACCCTATTCCACGCTTAGATGACATGCTTGATGAATTATGTGGTGCTACCATCTTTTCAAAAATCGATATTAAAAGTGGCTATTACCAAATTCGCATTCAAGAGGGTGATGAGTGGAAAACAGCTTTCAAAACCAAGTTTGGGCTATATGAGTGGTTGGTCATGCCGATGGGCTTATCGGAAGCGCCCGGCTCTTTCATGCGTCTCATGCATTTCGTTCTCTGACCTTATATAGGCGTCTTTGTAGTGGTTTACTTTGATGACATCCTCGTCTTTAGCAAGTCGCTTGAGGATCATGGCACACACATCCATATTGTTTTGCAAACCCTTCATAAAGAACGCCTCTATGCTAACATGGATAAATGCACTTTTGGCGTTGATAAGGTTGTTTTCCTAGGATTTGCCGTTTCTTCACAAGTTGTTCATGTGGATGAAACTAAAATTGAAGCAATTAAAACTTGGCCTCAACCAACGAATCTCCAACAAGTGCGTCGCTTTCTTGGTTTAGCCGGTTTCTCGCGACGTTTTGTGAAGGACTTTAGCAGAATTGCTATGCCTCTACACGCCTTGAGCAAGAAGAACACACCCTTTATTTGGGGTCCTTCGCAAGACACCGTGTTCAATGAGCTCAAAACCTTGCTTACACACGCACCACTTCTTGCCCTACCAAACTTTGACAAACGGTTTGAGATACATTGTGACGCTAGTGGTATTGGCATAGGAGGCGTGTTAATGCAAGAAAAGTGCCCGATCATGTATTTTAGCGAAAAACTTTCCGAGCGCAACTTAACTACCCCATCTATGATAAAGAGCTATATGCTTTAGTGCGAGTTTTGCGTGTTTGGGAACACTATCTTCGACCTCATGAATTCATTCCTCACACGGACCATGAGACACTCAAGTATCTTAAGGGTCAAACTAAGTTGAACAAGCGTCATGCTAAGTGGAGTGAGTTCATAGAGTCTTTTCCCTATGTCATTGAATACATCAAAGGCAAATAGAATGTTGTAGCAGATGCGCTTTCTCGCAAATGCATGATTGTTACCAAACTTTAGTTGAATGTTATTGGCTTTGAGCATATAAAAGTCTTGTATGAGCATGATCCTTTCTTTGCAAATCCTTATGCCAAATGAGTGACGCACACTTCTTGGGAACGATATTATATCAAGAATGGTTATCTTATGAGAGCTAACAAACTTTGTATTCCCGAGTCGTCTCTTCATTTTCTCCTTTTGCAGGAATCTTATGGAGGAGGACTTATGGGACATTTTGGACGTGACAAGACATTTGCGACGCTCTCCAAGAACTATTATTGGCCCAAGATTTTCCGTGACATCTCACGCTTCACCAACCGGTGCTCTACATGCCGCAAAGCTAAGTCCAAAGCTCAATCCCATGGTCTTTATATGCCACATCCCATCCCACATCAACCTTGGGAAGACATTAGTATGGACTTTGTACTCGGGTTGCCTAGAACTCAAAATGGCAAGGATTCCGCTTTTGTTGTTGTGGATAGATTTTCCAAGATGGCTCATTTCATTCCATGCAACAAGATAGACGATGCTTCACATATTGCGAATCTCTTTTGTAGGGAAATCTTGCGCCTACATGGAGTGCCCAAGACGATCATCTCGGACCGTGACGTCAAGTTCTTAAGATACTTTTGGAAGACTCTATGCGCCAAACTTGGCATCAAGCTACTATTCTCATCGGCTTACCATCCACAAACGGATGGCCAAACGAACGTGACAAACCGGACGCTATCGACGCTTCTTCGCGTGTTGATCAAGAAGTACATCAAGGAATGGGTGCATTGCTTGCCCATCGCCGAGTTCGCCTACAATCACGCAAGACACTCGACAACCGGCAAGTCCCCCTTCGAGGTCGTCTACGGCTTCAAGCCATTGTTCCCATTGGACATTCTTCCTCTACCTCTCCAAGAGCATACTAATATGGACGCAAGTGCCCAAGCAAGTTATCTCAAGAAGATGCACGAAGATACAAGGGCCATGATCAAGCGTCAAGTACATCGCCTCACCACTAAGCTCAATGCTAACAAGACAGCAAGGGTGTTCCAACCAGGAGATCTCGTATGGCTTCATCTTCGAAAGGACCACTTCCCCAACGAGTGCAAGTCCAAACTCCTACACCGAGCCAAAGGACCCTTCAAGGTGCTAGCACACTACAACAACAATGCTTAAAAGATCGACATTCCACGCACCAAGTACAATGTGAGCGATACCTTCAACGTCTCGGATCTTTCTCCTTCCCATGGTGATGAAGATTTCAATCCGAGGTCGGATCTTTCCCAAGGGAGGGGAGATGATGCAAGCATCCTTCGGTCATCCCCATGGACCCATCTCCCCAAGTGCTTCATGGACCGATGACCCGATCTCGTGCAAGAGCACTTGAAACCGAGGTTAACTCTCTCCTTGTTGAATTCCCATTTGACCACCTTGAGACATGGCTACTACCTCAAACGGAGACACCTTGTATGCTTAGGTGTCAAGGAGAAGTTAAGGTGCAAGACGGACGCCAAGAGAACGGAGGGAAATCTACCCAGCCCAGGATCACCGGTACCACTGGCCAACTACCGGCCAACTACCGCGAGGCCGGTACAACCGGGCAACTACCTCCCAACTACCGGTCAACCTTCTGTAATCAAGCGGTACAAGGCCGGTATCGCCCCGGTTTATACCGGTAACAACCAAAAGACTGGTACTACCGGTCCTACCACGGGTACAACCGCTCCATACCTTCGCGAACACGTCCATAAACCTGTACCTGAGCTTCCAGCGGTACTACCGCTCCCAGGACCGGTACTACCGCCCTGCCTGTGCATAGTGAAAGGGGTTTCACCCCATGTATCCCCCACTTACCCCCTTGGAATATATATACTTGTCCCCTAGCTCCATATTAGGGTTAGCATTATGATAGCTCATTTAGACCAGAGCTTTGCTCATTCCCCTAATGGTTCTACTCCTTCGAGAGACCATGGCCCCTCTACGGAGAAGATCCACAACGGATTCAAGACCTCCTCATGGAGAAGACCATCAAGACCTCCTCATGGAGAAGACTACCTTTTGTATCGTCCTTTATTGTGTTTGGATCATTGTGATACTCGTGTTTGTGCATTGATCTAGTATATGTGTGATTGTTCTCGTCCTTCTTGTGTGTTTCATCCCGTGATTCCTCCTCGCGTTCTTCGTGTTCTTCGTGGGATCCTCTCCATTTCGTGAAAGATCGGCCCCTAGGGTTCCACCCTACATCAAAATTTCTTGTAAACTCATGCTTCTCTTGAGAAGACGCGTGGTTCCGAGAGGTAATATGTCACCTTTGTGTGCGAAACGATATATGCCGCCTCCCCCTTGATTTTTTACAGAGGCAACATAGAACTATATGAGTGTCGTGTTAAAATTTGGAATTTATCATGCAAGAAATGGGAATGGAATTCAAACATTTGGGCATCTTGGCTCAGCCAGAAACATCGAGAAACTTGGTTTTTAAATTCCCGTAAATCCATAACTCGCCTGAAAATCATGTAACTTGGCATGGTGTCATGACATGGCACCAACATGTTGTGGTAATTTTTTTGTCCGATTTGAGAAAGGCACACACATTAACAATCAACAAAGTCATTTTGGAACAAGTGCTATCACATTACAATCGGAAACACAAGTATTATTGAAACCGTGGGCGTTCTACTTACCATTTCATGCTGCCACGCGTCCTCTTTTTTTATTGGCTAGGAGGTACCGTGCGGGTTAGCTATTTGAGTACAGGAGGTGTGCGATCAGACACCCCTACACAAGCTCATCAGGAGCAAAGCCCTTTGACCTCTACCCGCCGCCCACCTCTCTCCCAACATCTTAATTGCATCCGAGCCCTTGTTTAATGGCGTGGCTATGTCTCACTTGATTGAGATTTAAGAGAGAAAAAAGAAAATTTGAAAAGGAAGTTTTGCACGGATCTTGATGTAAGATCAGACAGACCTATACAACATCGACTACGACTTATAGCAATAGCCGAAATACACAAGGGCAAAAGAAAAAGGGAGACGCAGACAATGATATGGCTCACTGATTTCTACTTTGTTGATGCGTTGCTGCAGGTCGTGGAGACTAGATCTCACAGAGAGTGGTGATGAGCTCTTTCGTGTCCTCAAGACGCTACTTGAGAAGATCCACTCATTACTCCACTAGACTTTGGCGCTCGATGCGGAGCATGGCATTCTCGTCCATAAGTTTCTTTACGATGACGCCGGTTCTCGTCAACAAGGCAGTGGTCTCCTCGTGCTGCTTCTTCGTTCCGGCGATCTTCGCCCTCAGCAGGTCGCGCTTAGTGTGAAGCTTCGCCTTGTACTCCCCTAGTCTGCAGATGACACTGGTAGTATTTTCAAACGAGGCGTTCATCTTATCCTGCAGCTTCATCCAGTCGTAGCTCTGACCCATCAGGTCATTGAGCATAGCACGCATGCGCCTATGAGAGTCCTCTCTTACCCGGGAGTCATTTCCCTATGCCGCTGTGGTGCGAGAGGACATCTCTACTGAATTAGTGGCATGCCGGCACATCTTTGTTGCTTCCGCGGCGTGGCCGCACCAGTCTACTGCATCGATGGCGCGGCGGGACCTCTGTGGTGCTTCGGCGGCGCGACGGGACCTTTGTATTTCTACGGCCAGGCGGCGGGACATGTTGGTTGCTTTTGCGGTGAGGCGGGATATCTCTCGTGCTTCCACTTCCATGCTCTCGGATACGTCTCCTATGTATCTATAATTTTTTGATTGTTCCATGCTATTATATTATATGTTTTGGATGTTTAATGGGCTTTATTATGCACTTTTATATTATTTTTGGGACTAACCTACTAACCCAAGGCCCAGTGCAAATTGCTATTTTTTTTTGCCTATTTCAGTGTTTCGCAGAAAAGGAATATCAAATGGAGTCCAAACGGAACGAAACCTTCGCGAGGATCATTTTTGGAACAAACGCAACCCAGAAGACTTGAAGTACACGCCTGGGAAGCCACGCGGCAGCCACGAGGTAGGAGGGCGTGCCCAGGGGAGTAGGCGCGCCCCCACCCTCGTGGGCCCCTCGTAGCTCCACCGACGTACTTCTTCCTCCTATATATACTCATAT
Organism: Secale cereale; assembly: GCA_902687465.1. Taxonomy (NCBI): domain Eukaryota; kingdom Viridiplantae; phylum Streptophyta; class Magnoliopsida; order Poales; family Poaceae; genus Secale; species Secale cereale. The sequence continues at coordinate 231,885,377 of LR738714.1, forward strand.
ACCCTGAAAACATCCGAGAGCACCACGAAACCCTATTTCCACCGCGCAACCTTCTGTACCCGTGAGATCCCATCTTGGGGCCTTTTCCGGTGCTCCACCGGAGGGGGAATCGATCACGGAGGGCTTCTACGTCAACACCATAGCCTCTCCGATGAGTTGTGAGTAGTTTACCACAGACCTTCGGGTCCATAGTTATTAGCTAGATGGCTTCTTCTCTCTCTTTGGATCTCAATACAAAGTTCTCTTCGATCTTCTTGGAGATCTAGTCGATGTAATACTTTTTGTGGTGTGTTTGTCGAGATCCGATGAATTGTTGGGTTATGATCGAGATTATCTATGAACAATATTTGATTCTTCTATGAATTTTTATATGCATGATTTAAATATCTTCACAAGTCTCTTCGAATTTTCATTTTGGTTTGGCCTACTAGATTGACCTTTCTGGCAATGGGAGAAGTGCTTAGCTTTGGGTTCAATCTTGCGGTGTCCTTTCCCAGTGATAGCAGGGGCAGCAAGGCACATATTGTATTGTTGCCATCAAGGATAAAAAGATGGGATTTATATCATATTGCATGAGTTTATCCCTCTACATCATGTCATCTTGCTTAATGTGTTACTCTGTTCTTATGAACTTAATACTCATGTCATCATGCTGGATAGCGGTCGATGTGTCGAGTAATAGTAGTAGGTGCAGAATTGTTTCGGTCTACTTGTCACTCACGTGATGCCTATATATATGATCATGCCTAGATATTCTCATAACTATGCGCTCTTCTATCAATTGCTCGACAGTAATTTGTGCACCCACCGGAGAATATGCTATCTTGAGAGAAACCACTAGTGAAACCTATGGCTCCCGGGTCTATCTTCTATCATATTAATCTTCGGTCAACTAGCTATCTTTTATTTTGCAATATTTAGTTTTCAATCTGTACAACAAAAATACCAAAAATATTTATCTTATTATCTCTATCATATCTCACTTTTGCAAGTGGCCGTGAAGGGATTGACAACCCCTTTATCGTGTTGGTTGCAGGGTTCTTAATTGTTTGTGCAGGTACGACGGATTTGAGGGTAGTCTCGTACAGGATTGATACCTTGGTTCTCAAAAACTGAGGGAAATACTTACACTACTTTGCTGCATCACCCTTTCCTCTTCAATGGAAAACCAACGCATGCTCAAGAGGTAGCAAGAAGGATTTCTGGCGCCGTTGCCGGGGAGATCTACGCACAAGTCACATAGCAAGTACCCATCATAAACTCTAATCCCTTGCATTACATTATTTGCCATTTGCCTCTTGTTTTCCTCTCCCCCACTTCACCTTGCCTTTTTTTTCTAGTTCGCCTTTTTGTTTGCTTGTGTTGCCATGTGCCCTCTATTTTCTTGCATATTCGCTTGCTAAATTATGGATCCTCATCCACTTGCTAACCTTTTTAAGAGATCCAATTATGATGGACCAATTGCTAGTGAGCTGAGTGCACTAGATTATCTTTATGAGGTTTTGCTTGAAATTCGTGAGTCCGAAAATTGTGATGAAGTGTTGAAAGAAGAAGATTATAAAGTGATTCACGATAGCTCTTTTAATGAAAAACATGATTGCAATGATACTATTGTAAATTTTATTAATGTCAATTGTGTTAATGATATGCAAAACCCTAACCTTGGGGATGCTAGTTTTGCTATGTCCACTACTTGTTGCAATAATCATGATTGGGATGATTCTTCTTATGATCTTGAAAATTTATTTAATCTCCATGATGAATGTAAGATTGATAATAATGCTTGCAATAATACAGAAAGTGGGTTTGGAAGATTGTGAACTTTAGATCCCACATATTTGGAGAATGTCCAGTCTTATGAAATTTTTGATAAAAGTGGGTTTGGAGAGGTCATGACTTTAGTTAATGTTGTTCCCACTATTTTGGAAGAGTGTGAACTTCGCATGCATGTGGATCATGTTGAGAATATGTTTTGTGATAGCTATATTGTTGAATTTTCTTATGATCCTACGTGCAATTATTACGAGAGAGGAAAATATGGTTGTAGAAATCTTCATGTTACTAAATTACCTCTCTTCATGTTGAGATTGATCTTGCTTCTTTCTTCTTCCTTGCATATGTTAGATCTTGCTTGTCTTGCTAATTGGTTTTCCTATTAAATTCCTATTCATAGGAAGTATGTTAGACTTAGATGTGTTTGTCACATGTTTTATGATGCTCTCTTTGTGCTTCAATTCTTGTCTTTCATGTGAGCATCATTGAAATCTCAATGTCTGGCTAGGGGCGTTCAACGATAGCACTTGTTGGGAGGCAACCCAATTTTATTTTATTTGCTTTTGCTTCTGTCTACTAATAAATAATTCATCTAGCTTCTAGTTAGATGTGGGTTTCTGTTTTAAATTACTGTTTGTGCCAAGTAGAACCTTTGGGAAGACTTGGGTGAAGTCTTTGCGATCATGCTGTAAAAAAACAGAAACTTTTGCGCTCACGAGATTAGCTGCCATTTTACTGGAGAGTGATTTTAGGTTGATTCTTTTTGCAGATAATTAATAGACAAATTCCTCACGTCCACCAATTTATTTCAGATTTTTCAGAGTTACAGAAGTATTCCAAAGTTACATATTTCTACAAATTGTTCTGTTTTTGACAGATTATGTTTTTCGTGTGTTGTTTGCTTATTTTGATGAATCTATGAGTAGTATCGGGGGGTATGAACCATAGAGAAGTTGGAATACAGTAGGTTTAACACCAATATAAATAAAGAATGAGTTCAATACAGTACCATAAAGTGGTGGTTTGTTTTCTTATACTAACGGAGGTCACGAGATTTTCTGTTAACTTTTGTGTTGTGAAGTTTTCAAGTTTTTGGCTAAGGATTTGATGGACTATGGAACATAGAGTGGCAAGAGCCTAAGATTTGGGATGCCCAAGGCACCCCAAGGTAAAATTCAAGGACAACCAAAATCCTATGCTTGGGGATGCCCCGGAAGGCATCCCCTCTTTCGTCTTCATCTATCGGTAACTTTACTTGAGACTATATTTTTATTCACCACATGAAATTTGTTTTGCTTGGAGCGTCTTGTAAGATTTGAGTCTTTGCTTTTTAGTTTACCACAATCATCCTTGCTGTACACACCTTTTGGGAGAGACACACATGAATCGGAATTTATTAGAATACTCTATGTGCTTCACTTATATCTTTTGAGCTAGATAGTTTTGCTCTAGTGCTTCACTTATATCCTTTTAGACAACAGTGGTGGTTTTACTTTATAGAAATTATTTATCTCTCATGCTTCACTTATATTATTTTGAGAGTCCTTTAGAACAACATGGTAATTTGTTTGGTTATAAAATTAGTCCTAATATGATAGGCATCCAATATGGGTATAATAAAAACTTTCATATAAAGTGCATTGAATATTATGAGAAGTTTGATACTTGATGATTGTTTTGAGATATGAGGATGGTGATATTAGAGTCATGCTAGTAGAGTAGTTGTGAATTTGAGAAATACTTCTGTTGAGGTTTGCAAGTCCGTAGCATGCACGTATGGTAACCGTTGTGTGACAAATTTGAAGCATGAGGTGTTTCATTGATTGTCATCCTTTGTGTGGAGGTCAGGATCGCGCGATGGTTAACTTCTACCAACCCTTCCCCTAGGAGCATGCGTGTAGTACTTTGTTTTGATGACTTGTAGATTTTTGCAATAATTATGTGAGTTTTTTATGACTAATGTTGAGTACATGGATTATACGCACTCTTACCCTTCCGCCATTGCTAGCCTCTCTTGTACCGCGTAGCTCTCGCTGGTACCATACACCCACCATATACCTTCCTCAAAACAGCCACCATACCTACATATCATGGCATTTCCATAGCCATTCCGAGATATATTTCCATGCAACTTTCCACCGTTACGTTTATTATGACACACTTCATCATTGTCATATTGCCATGCATGATCATGTAGTTGACGTCGTATTTGTGGCAAGGCCACCATGCATAATTTTTCATACATGTCACTCTTGTTTCATTGCACATCCTGGTACACCGCCGGAGGCATTCATATAGAGTCATATTTTGTTCTAGTATCGAGTTGTAATCCTTGAGTTGTAAATAAATAGAAGTGTGATGATCATCATTATTAGAGCATTGTCCCAGAAAAAAAGGCCAAATAAAAAAGGCCAAAAAAAGAGAAAGGCCAAATAAAAAAATTAAGGCCCAAAGACAATGCTACTATCTTCTTTTCCACACTTGTGCTTCAAAGTAGCACCACGATCTTCATGATAGAGAGTCTCTTGTTTTGTCACTTTCATATACTAGTGGGAATTTTCATTATAGAACTTGGCTTGTATATTCCAAGGATGGGCTTCCTCAAATGCCCTAGGTCTTCATGAGCAAGCAAGTTGGATGCACACCCACTTAGTTTCTTTTGTTGAGCTTTGATACATTTATAGCTCAAGTGCATCTGTTGCATGTCAATCCCTACTCACTCACATTGATATCTATTGATGGGCATCTCCATAGCCCATTGATACGCCTAGTTGATGTGAGACCATCTTCTCCTTCTGTCTTCTCCACAACCACCACTCTATTCCACCTATAGTGTTATATCCATGGCTCAGACTCATGTATTGCATGAAAGTTGAAAAAGTTTGAAAATTTTAAGTATGAAACAATTACTTGGCTGAAACCGGGGTTGTGCATGATTTGGGTATTTTGTGTGACGAAGATGGAGCATAACCAAACTATATGATTTTGTAGGGATGAACTGTCTTTGGCCATGTTATTTCGAGATGACATAATTACTTTGTTAGTATGCTTGAAGTACTATTATTCTTATGTCAATGTTAACCTTTTGTCTTGAATCTTTTGGGTTTGAACATTCATGCCACAATAAAGAAAATTACATTGAAAATTATGTTGGGTAGCATTCCACATCAAAAATTCTGTTTTTATCATTTACCTACTCGAGGACGAGCAGGAATTAAGCTTGGGGATGCTTGATACGTCTCCAACATATCTATAAATTTTTATTGTTCCATGCTATTATATTATATGTTTTGGATGTTTAATGGGCTTTATTATGTACTTTTATATTATTTTTGGGACTAACCTACTAACCCAAGGCCCAGAGCAAATTGCTATTTTTGCCTATTTCAATGTTTCGCAGAAAAGGAATATCAAACGGAGTCCAAACGGAATGAAACCTTTGCGGGGATCGTTTTTGGAACAAACGCAACCCAGAAGACTTGGAGTACATGCCACGAGGTAGGAGGGCGCGCCCAGGGGGGTAGGCGCGCCCCCACCCTCGTGGGCCCCTCGTAGCTCTTACTTCTTCCTCCTATATATACTCATATACCATGAAAACATCCGAGAGCACCACGAAACCCTATTTCCACCACCGCAACCTTATGTACCCATGAGATCCCATCTTGGGACCTTTTCTGGAGGCCCACCGGAGGAGGAATCGATCATGGAGGGCTTCTACAACAACACCATAGCCTCTCTGATGAGTTGTGAGTAGTTTACCACAGACCTTCGGGTCCATAGTTATTAGCTAGATGGCTTCTTCTCTTTCTTTGGATCTCAATACAAAGTTCTCCTCAATCTTCTTGGAGATCTATTCAATGTAATACTTTTTGCGGTGTGTTTTTCGATATCCGATGAATTGTGGGTTTATGATCAAGATTATCTATGAGCAATATTTGATTCTTCTTTGAATTCTTATATGCATGATTTAAATATCTTTTAAAGTCTCTTCGTATTATCAGTTTGGTTTGGCCTACTAGATTGATCTTTCTTGCAAAAAGAGAAGTGCTTAGCTTTGGGTTCAATCTTGCGGTGTCCTTTCCCAGTGACAGCAGGGGCAGCAAGGCACGTATTGTATTGTTGACATCGCGGATAAAAAGATGGGGTTTATATCATATTGCATGAATTTATCCCTCTACATCATGTCATCTTGCGTAAGGCATTACTCTGTTCTTATGAACTTAATACTCTAGATGCATGCTGGATAGCGGTCGATGTGTGGAGTAATAGTAGTAGATGCAGAATAGTTTCGGTCTACTTGTCACGGGCGTGATGCCTATATGCATGATCATGCCTTGATATTCTCATAACTATGCGCTCTTCTATCAATTGCTCGACAGTAATTTGTTCACCCACCGTAGAATATGCTATCTTGAGAGAAGCCACTAGTGAAACCTATGGCCCCTGGGTCTATCTTCTATCATATTAATCTTCAGTCAACTAGCTATATTTTATTTTGCAATCTATACTTTTCATTCTATGCAAGAAAAATACTAAAAATATTCATCTTGTTATCTCTATCATATCTCACTTTTGCAAGTGGCCGTGAAGGGATTGACAACCCCTTTATCGCTTTGGTTGCACGGTTCTTATTTGTTTGTGCAGGTACGAGGGATTTGAGTGTAGTCTTCTACTGGATTGATACCTTGGTTCTCAAAAACTGAGGGAAATACTTACGCTAGTTTGCTGCATCACCCTTTCCTCTTGAAGGGAAAACCAACGCATGCTCAGAGGTAGCACTCTCCTCTTCCTGGTAGTAATCTCTCGACCCAGAACTCATGCGGGCCATGGCAGACGCAAGGGAACGACGATGAATGACTTGTTTTTGTGGATGAGGAGTTGAGGAGGAATGTGAATCATCTTGGAGTAGGTAGTATTTATAACCAAGTACTGATATGCTCCTAAGTGGGAAACCGTTTAGGTTTTCATCGGTGTGAACAGGTTCGCAATTTGGAATGTGGCAGGACGTAGGCTCAAAATGTATTGACGGTTCTATAATTTCTAAATGGGGCACTATTCTCGGACGGCGTAATGTGGGCACGCGTTCTCAGCCGCATACGTGGCGTCTGCACCATAGGTTGCTCCGCAATAGGCGATGTCAGCACATGTCTTGTTCCATCAACCATGCGTGCTCGTTATTATCATCGCGCACTCTTCTTTTATTTATAATGTGTGCCCGTCTAGCGAACAGACATTGATTAGTCAAACATTTTTCTGTTTGTTGTGGCTAATCGCAAACAGTTCATCCATGTGAAGTGTATGCCGTCAATCGTAGACACCTTGATCTTCCTGACCATTTATGTTGTGTTGCCTAATCGCAAACAGTCCATCCGTCTGAAGTGTATGCTCTCAATCGCAGACACATTGACCTGGCTGACCGTTTCTGTTGTGTTGCCTAATCACAAACAGTTAATATGAGCGAACTGTATGCAGTATATCGAACACATCTTCACCTGGCTGCCCATTACTGTTATTCTGCCTCATCGCAAACAGTTTTCTCAACTGAACCGTATGCCCTGCATCACACACGCAACTAAAATCTGAACCGTTTTTGATGTATCCGCCATCACAAACATTTTGAGTCTTTTTTGATGGGTTTTTTACATCACCGTTTGCGATTAATGCATTGCACACAGTTTCTTCGAAGGGTCTCTTATTGTAGTGTTGCGTTAGCAGCATTCTGCAATAGTGCATGTCCACTTCCCGCAACACATATTCGCTTCTCCATCCTCGTCCGCACATAATCGTCAGCACATATACTCTTTGATGAGGTGATCAAAGCATATCACTACTAGGGAAAAGCTTATACACAGAGACTTATTAGTAGCGCTTGTCAAAATAAAGCGCTACTACTAAGTAACAGTAGCGCATGAGGACACAAAACGCTACTGCTACACAATCGTCCGCACATATTCGCTTCAGATCCGTATGTACTTTGAAAATATGTATGTCTGCAATGATTTCCATAAAGCTACTCTAACTAATTGCTCCCACATTCAATACGCATCCAGATTGGTACTTAGAGTAGTCTGGATTAGTGTCAAAGCTTGCATTGACGTAACCCTTTACGACAAACTCTTTATCAGCTCCATAACCAGGAAACATTTCCTTATTCCTCTAAGGATAATTTTGGCTGCTATCCAATGATCCACTCCTGGATCACTCTTGTACCCCCCTTGCCAGACACGTGGCAAGGCACACATCAGGTCTGGTACATAGCAAGGCATGCTTTATAAAACCTATGGCTGAGGCATAGAGAATGACTTTCATTCTTTATCTATATTTTGTCGTGGTCGGGCTTTGAGTCTGACTCAATTTCACACCTTGTAACACAGGCAAGAACCCCTTCTTTGACTGATCCATTTTGAACTTCTTCAAAACTTTATCAAGGTATGTGCTTTGTGAAAGTCCTATTAATAGTCTTGATCTATCCATATAGATCTTGATGCCCAATATATAAGCAACTTCACCCAGATCTTTCATTGAAAAAATCTTATTCAAGTATCCTTGTATGCTATCCAAAAATTCTATAGCATTTCCAATCAACAATATGTCATCCACATATAATATCAGAAATGCTACATAGCTCCCACTCACTTTCTTGTAAATATAGGCTTCACCATAAGTCTGTACAAAACCATACACTACTAGGGAAAAGCCTAGCAGTAGCGCGGGTTTTAGGTGTATCAGTAGCGCGGGTGCCCGCACTACTGATACGATGCTACAGCTAACCTTTAGCAGTAGTGCGCTTTGACACGCGCTACTGCTATACATGGTTAGCAGTAGCGTGCTTTACTTGAACGCGCTACTGATAATAGTTGCAGCACTGTGAAGCAGACCGCGCTACTGGTAAGAGCGCGTTGCTGCTAAAAAATTTCCCTCGCTACAGCTAGTTTTATTAGTTTCTGTTTTCTTTTCTGCATATTTGTTTTGTATTTGAATAGGCTTTATACAATAATCTTTAGTATCTCATACACATACAAATGTAATCATAGAATATACATACAAATATTCTCATCAAATCATGTCATCATCATAATCATCATCCAACACAAAGTGATCTCTCGTCATCATCTCGAAAATAGCGATACAAGTCTCGAATACTTTCAACTACATCATCATCCATCTAAACAATGATATACACGACAACCTAAACTAACTACTGGTTGTCGCTCGGAAGCCGGTACACCTGGGCCTGACACTCCGGCCACTCGTCATATGCTCCTGGCGTAGCACTTCTTCGCCATCGATGATCTATCCACTATCATCACAAAAGGCAATGATATGCAACATATATAGTTGAGCAACAGAAAGAGACACACTTGGCTAAAATGGAAGCAACATATCATAAGCATAAATAACAAAGTTCGTCGTACCCAAGATGCCCTAACTAGAGTGATCTTTGCTAGTTGAGGATGACAGTCTAATTATATCACAAATAAAGTTTCATCGTGCATAACTCAAAGTTTCATCATAGAGAAAGTATGGACTAAACGCACACATTGTCATACATCGTCAATCACTCGATCATGTCATGCCATCCATCCAAATCAGAAAGATAGTCCCCAGGCGTAGTGAAAGGCTTCAGGACGAGACGATGAGCAGTTACGCGTGTTCGGACGTCTTCCCACGACATTTGCCCTTCTTTGTAGAACATCCCTATTTTTTCGAGGACATCCTTCATGATGATTTGGGAAAGTTCACGCTGGATGTGATAGAACTCAGCTTGGAGTCGATGATCCGGGATATCTCCTAGTCTCTTTGCCCATTGGAGAATATGGGCATCACCGAATGTAGGTGACATGCGAAGGCTCTGGCGATCATGTATGTACTCCAGCATGAAACGGAGGACATAGAATCCATCACTGAGAGTATCACTCGGTTGCTGGATGCAGTAGAAGTCGGTCTTATGGACGGAGGCGGGCGCGTGGTTTATTGTCTTCCTGACCATGATCTTTCCACCCCGTATGTCCTAGTTTAAGATAGCTTTGTCGAGAACAGACTTGATGTCGGTGTAATCCTTTTTCTTCAAATTCGTGGACGAGTCCAAGTAACGAGCGTGGGAGAATCGGGGGTAAAGGATGATGAGGACGGTGCACCCGTCCCTGCGCAAGATCAGTACACCTCAAATTAGCCTCCGTGTGTGCAAATGAATGATTGAAATCGAAGGAAGGATATTAGTGGATGACTTACATGGGACGATAAGGCACGAGAATTGCCTCCTTGTCCTTATTCCCGATCATGAAATCGGTGATGTAGTTACTCGCGTAATGACAATGCTCTAGGCAGACTGCCTAGAAGCTCTCGTTCATGAAGTACGGGTCGGAAACACAGATATAAGGTGCTCAATCTTGATGATGTGGTTCATGTACAAGGAAAAAAGGCGGACAAACGTCAAATCCAGCTTCTTCAAGTGAAACATGTCGAAGATGTAATCGAATCAAAGGAAGAACTTCTATGCAGGGAATGTGTTAACGTGTAACCTTTGTCGCGGCAAGTTAACCACGTAGAGTGGGTATCCTGGATTTTCTCAGGCCATCAGGCTTTTCTCTCTCTACGGCACATCGTCATGAAGTCTCCTGAGATCGCCGTATATGGCCTCTACCGATGCCTTAGGTAGGATTGGATCACCGGGGAAATGACATTTTCCCGCATCAGGGATAGGTATACGGTCTTGAACCTGAGGCTGCTGAGGCGGCTGGATCATAGAAGCAACTTTGTTGCATTTCCTTGGTCTCTTCCTATGCTTCTTCGCTACTAGAAGTGAGCCTGTAATATGTTCATCCTCTGGCAATTCAGGCACCAACTCATCACTTTCAAACCCTGAGTACTCGTACTGTTGAGCCATCAATCCTCCATCACCAGAGGCACCGGTATGAGATATTGTAGATGGTCATCGTCATCCTCGTCGACATCATCATGCATTGCTTCTTCGACGGCGGCGATGTCATCAGCCACTAATGGAGCCACTTCCTCACCCGGCACGATAGGCGACGCTAATTGAGTAGGTGGGGTGTTGGTGTTCATACCATGCCGAGAGCTCCTGGCCGCCTCCAGAGGAAGCACACTGTTCAGCCACAACCAGACCCAACGCTTGCAATCTCCAAGTCGCCACGAGGTCTCGTCGTCATCCCCCCTAGTGCTATTGGAGGAGCCAAATTCTCGTGGCCCGGTTCGACACTGGCCATGAAAACCTTGAAGATGTCATGGGGGTCGGCTAGCTGTGGAACAATTATTCCTTCGGCTTCATTACCGTCGCCTTCCCCAAGTCCACCTTCTGGGCGCTGATGGTGTACAGTATGGTGCACGGGGTTACGTCGGCCTGCAAAGACATGTTTGCGACGTGAGACTTCCGAAAGGCAATGGAGATGGGAGATTATACATACATTAAAGAGGGATGGTGCAGCATGTACCGTGAGGGCGTCGAGCTCAGCGAAAGACGAAGCACCGCCGAGCACGTCCGAGACGGTGGACGGGCTGCTATGAGCAGGTACGGGAGCCGGTGCAGGAGCATGTGTGGGAGCAGGTGTTGGTGCAACACTAGTCCAGCTGTTCCCCAAGATGTTGGAAAGGGGAAAGTCCACTTCATCCTTATTTGGATTTTGCTTGGTCCAATTGACGACAGCTGGAACCAAGACACTATACGAAGCTGCAAATCCTCTTCTGCGGCAGCTACCGCCACTTTGATTGTCTCAGCTGATTTCTTATCAACCACAATCGCAACCTTCTTGTCGATGTTTTCTTCATTTAACCTCCACCTTTCCTTTCTCTCCTCTGTGGTCTCACGGTAGTACTTCTTCCACGTGGCGCCGTCTCCGACGCCGTGCACGCGTCCATACGATGGCCGAGTGTCCACCAGGAGTCCTTTCAATATGTTCAAGGCCCGTTTGAATGGGGTGTCCCACTTGGGCCTTGCCAACGCCTTAGACGGCAAGTCACTTTCGGCTGCAATCCTGTGCTTCTCTTTTTGCAAAAGGAACAAGGGTCGTCTACATAAATATGACTAAACGTGCGGTCGAATTGATTAGAAGCTAAAATTAGGGGGTAAATTAAAAATTACCAGCAGTCTCATGAACTCCGTCGTGACCGCGTCCGTCTCGAAAATCTTTTTTATTGGGTCCCAATGGCACCGGGCCCTGATGACGTCACGCTCCCGCGACATGGAGAGCTACGCCAAGGGGTCTGGGATGCCAAGACTTTCATGTTCCCCGTCCTCCTTGGCCCATTTGGACCTTTTCCCCGCATAAGCACGGCTTCCGAGGTGGTGGCACCCCATGTTCCTCTCTTGAAGCCCCTTCATGTACTCCGACTTTTCTTGGGCAGCTTCGGCAATGCAAGCCACCATGAATATTTCAAACTGATGTTCTGTAATTGTCGGATTATCCTTTACAATCTCGCAGTAGGGTTCCTTTTTGTCGATGATCCTTGCTTTCACCAGAACTTGCCAGGCGGACAACGCGTCGCTAAACTTGCCCATGGCGCGTCTGTTTATTTTTCTTCATTGTTGGGTCTTTATCTGGTTTAGTATATTTGATTTCATCCCGGCCCGGGAACAAGAATACCTTGTGCAGCTTCGTTAGGAGGGACTGCTACATATTTTGTATCTTCTTTAGTTTCGCATCATTGATGGTGGCGGTTGTCCGTAGGATGCAGCCTATTTGATTGTCGTAGCACGCACGCGCTTCGTCAGGCTGTGTTGGCTCAAAATTGTCGGAGTCCACCTCCGTGACCACCAGTCTAGTAGTGATGAGTTGGTTTGGGTGTCGTCTCCTCTTAAATTTCGGTTCTATACCGGCTTTTCCAGTCTTCGTGTCGGTCTGGGTATCAGCGCCAGTCTCGGTGCTGGTCTTGGTGCCGGTCTAGGTCTCAGTCTCAGATGTGGCAGGTGGGCCCTGCAACAACCGTTGCTCGTCGAGAAGGTTTAAACAAGCGTCTGGCGCCTCGTAGACGTGTCAATCACCAGAACCATGTCCTTCATCGTTGCTAGCCGTGTTTTCTAGGGTTAAATCTATTCAATTAATTCTAGACCTAATAAAATTAATAATGACATAAAAAAGGCCTATGTTTTGCAAGAACGTTGATTCATTCCCAGTGCGGGAAATCCCGGGCGCTTGATATGTCCTAGTTTGTAGCACAAGTCATGCCGAAATTCACAAAAAAATTCGGCATGACCTTTGCTAAAAAGTGGACAAATCGAGCACATGAAATTTACCGGAACGGAAATGAATCAACATTCCGGCAAAACATAGGCCACTCGGCTTCATTCCCTTGAAACAGCAAAAGGCCACTTGGGCACAATCGAACCACAACAATGTTGCATATAACAAAAGGCCACTTGGGCAAAATCCGTAAAAATGAAGAACCTAATACACTAGTAGCACTGATAGAAATTTATATTTTTATACTTCACTATTTTCTCTGAACTAAACCCTACTTCCCTCATTAACATCTAGTTAAACCCTACCGCCCTAACCCTACTGCCCTAACCCTACTGCCCTAGTACTTAAGCATCTACAAGTATTAACTAATTAAATGAACCCTAGCTAGCTACTTAAGCATCCACAACTACTTAAGCACCCATTGATGAACAAGAATTATACAACTGCTTAAGCATACATTGGGTGCAGAACAACTATACAAGTACTAAAGCAACTATATATACAACCCTATAATATATTTAGTTAACTAATTAAGCATATACAAATTCTTCCTAATAAACATCTACTAGTACCAATATATATATATATACTACTAGCAGGACTGCTGCAACATTTTCTTCATTTTGTTCTTCTAAAAAACAACTATGGAGAAAAACATAATCAAACCCTACTACCCTAACTAATTTTTTGCTCTAAACCCTACTGCCCTAGTTAAACCGTAGTGCCCTAACTAAATATTTGCTCTAAACTAAAAAATAGTATCTAACCTAGCCAACCTAGTTTACCTAGCTAGTTAACCTAATGAACCTAATTAACCTAGTTAATTAACCTAGCTAGTTAACCTAGTTAGTTAACCTAGCTAGTTAACCTAATTAGTTAAACAAATTAACCTACCTAGTTGACCTACTTAACCTAGCTAATTCCTAGGGTTCATAACTATATTCACCTAAGTTAATTAACCTAGAGAGGAGGGTGGGGCTTACAGTGATGAAGGCGCTGAGGGAGGTAGGGGCGTTGAGGGAGGTAGTGCGACGAGGAGCAGTCGAGGGTGGCTCCTGGGGCGCGCGGCTCCGGTGGTGGCGATGGCGCGCGGCTCCGGTGGAGGTTCCGGTGACGGCAACGGAGGCAGGGCGACAAGGGAGCAAGGGCGGCGACGAGCGGACGAGGAGGGTGGCTCCGGGGGCACGCGGCGCCGATGGCGGCGATGGCGGCGATGGCGCGCGGTTCCGGTGATGGTGACGGAGGCATGGGCGACGAGGGAGCAGGGGCAGCGAGGGAGAGGTTGGGAAGATGAGAGAAGAATGGCGAATTGGGGTGAAGGAGGGACACCCGCTCAGGGGCAAGTCAAACTTAGTAGTAGCGCTTTTATCCAACAAGAGCTATAGCTAACTTATCTATAGCTATAGATAAGTTAGCTATAACGCTTGCCAGTGAAAACGCGCTATAGCTAAAGTAGCTATAGCGCTTTCGACAAAACGGCCTACTGCAATTGCTTTCATTTTTTTCTTTATTATAATTTTCCTTTTATTTTTTCGTTCCTTTTTTTATTTTGTTTTCCTTTTGTTAGTTGCAGTAGTGTCGCCTTAAAACGTGCTGCTACTATTTTTTAGCAGTAGCGCGGTTTATAGAAGAGCGCTACTACTATACCAAGTCTGGCAGCAACGGTTAGAACAATCATAGTAGCAACGCGTTTTATGGGGGAGCACTACTGCTATTTGTGTAGAAGTAGCGTTCTGTGTCCTCACGCACTACTGTTACTTCGCAGTAGCGCTTTATTTTAACAAGCGCTACTGATAAGTCTCTGTGTATAAGCTTTTCCCTAATAGTGATATGCTTTGATCACCTCATCAAAGCGTATATTCCAATTCCGAGATTCTTGCACCAGTCCATAGATGGATCGCTGGAGTTTGCACACTTTGTTAGCACCTTTAGGATTGACAAAACCTTTTGGTTGCGTCATATGCAACTCTCCTTTAAGAAATCCGTTAAGGAATGCAGTTTTGACGTCCATTTGCTAGATTTCATAATCATAAAATGCGAAAATTGCTAACATAATTCGAACAGACTTAAGCATCACTACAAGTGAGTCATAGTCAACTCCTTGAACTTATCAAAAACCTTTTGTGACAAGTCGGGTTTGTAGACAGTAACATTACCATCTGTGTCATTCTTCTTCTTGAAGATCCATTTATTATCATTGGCTTGCCGATCATCAGGCAAGTCCATGAAAGTCCACACTTTGTTCTCATACATGGATCCTATCTCAGATTTCATGGCCTCAAGCCATTTTTCGTAATCTAGGCTCGTCATAGCTTCTTCATAGTTCGAAGGTTCGCCGTTGTCTAACAACATGACTTCTAGGACATGATTACTGTACCACTCTGGTGCGGTACATGTTATGGTTGACCTTCGAGGTTCAGTAGTAACTTGATCCGAAGTTTCATGATCATCATCATTAGCTTCTTCTCTAGTTTGTGTAGGCATCACGGGAATAGTTTTCTCTGATGAGCTACTTTCCAATTCGACAAAAGATATAATTACATCATCAAGTTCTACTTTCCTCCCACTCACTTCTTTTGAGAGAAACTCCTCTAGAAACGACCCATTCTTAGCAATGAATATCTTGCCTTAGGATCTGTGGTAGAAGGTGTATCCAATTGTTTTTTTATGGTATCATATGAAGACGCACTTCTCTGATTTGTGTTCAAGCTTACCAAGCTGAAGCCTTTTGACATAAGTGTCGCAACCCTAAACTTTAAGAAACGACAGCTTTGGTTTCTTGCCAAACCATAGTTCATACAGTGTCGTATCGACGGATTTAGACGGTGCTCTATTTAACGTGAATGCGGCTGTCTCTAATGCATAACCCCAAAATGGTAAAGAAAAATTGGTAAGAGACATCATAGAATGCACCATATCTAATAGAGTACGGTTACGACATTCGGACGCACCATTATGTTGTGGTGTTCCAGGTGGCCTGAGTTGTGAAACAATTCCACATTGTTTTAAATGAAGGAGAAACTCGTAACTCTAATATTCACCTCAGTGATCAGATCGTAGATACTTTATTTTATTGTTATGATGATTCTCCACTTCACTCTGAAATTCTTTGAACATTTCAAATGTTTTAGACTTGTGTTTCATCAAGTAGATATACCCATACCTACTTAAATCATCTGTGAAGGTGAGAAAATAATGATACCCGCCGCGTGCTTCAACACTCATTGGACCGCATACATCGGTATGTATTATTTCCAATAAGTCATTAGCTCACTCCATTGTTCCGGAGAACAGAGTTTTAGTCATCTTGCCCACGAGGCATGGTTCGCAAGTATCAAATGATTCATAAGCAAGTGATTCCAAAAGTCCATCCGCATGGAGTTTCTTCATGTGCTTTACACCAATATGACCTAAATAGCGGTGCCACAAATATGTTGCACTATCAATATCAACTTTGCAACTTTTGGCATTAACATTATGAATATGTGTATCACTATGATCGAGATTAAATAAGAATAGACCATTCCTCAAGGGTGCATGACCATAAAAGATATTACTCATATAAATAGAACAACCATTATTCTCTGACTTAAATAAATAATTGTCTCGAATTATACAAGATCCAGATATAATGTTCATGCTCAACGCAGGAACCAAATAACAATTATTTAGGTATAATACGAATCCAGACGGTAGATGTAGAGGTAGCATGCCGACGACGATCACATACACCTTGGAACCATTCACAACGTGCATCGTCACCACGTCCTTAGCCAATCTTTATTTATTCCGCAGCTCCTATTTCGAGTTACTAATCTGAGAAACCAAACTAGTATCAAATACCCAGGCGCTACTACTAGCACTAGTAAGGAACACATCAATAACATGTATATCAAATATACCATTGTTCACTTTGCTATCCTTCTCATCTGCCGAATACTTGGGGCGGTTCTACTTACGGGGACCACTTCCTTTGCAGTAGAAGCACTAAGTTTCAGGCTTAGGTCCAGCTTTGGGGTTCTTCACTGGAGTCAAAACTTGTTTTCCGTTATTCTTGAAGTTCCCTTTCTTTCCTTCGCCCTTTTTCTTGAAACTAGTGGTCTTTTGAACCATCAACACTTGACGCTCCTTCTTGATTTCTACCTTCACCGATTTCAGCATCGCGAAGAGCTCGGGAATTGTTTTCTCCATCCCTTGCATATTATAGTTCATCATGAAGCCTTTGTAGCTTGGTGGCAGTGATTGAAGAACTCTGTCAATAACATTCTCAACTGGAAGATCAATTCACATCTGAGTCAAGTGGTTATGATACCAAGAAATTTTGAGTATGTTTTCACTGATAGAACTATTCTCCTCCATCTTGCAGCTATAGAACTTGTTGGAGACTTCATATCTCTCAACCCAGGCATCAGCTTGAAATATCAATTTCAGCTCCTGGAACATCTCATATGCTCCATGACGTTCAAAACGCCATTGAAGTCCCGGTTCTAAGTCCTAAAGCATGGCACACTGAACTAACGAGTAGTCATCGGATCGAGCTTGTCAGACATTCATAACATCTGCATCAGCTCCTGCAGCAGGCTTGTCACCTAGCGGTGCATCAAGGACATAATTCTTCTATGCAGCAATGAGGATAATACTCAAGTTATGGACCCAGTATGTGTAGTTGCTACCATCATCTTTTAACTTAGCTTTCTCTAGGAACGCATTAAAATTCAGGGGAACGACAACACGGGCCATTGATCTACAACATAGATATGCAAAACTATTAAGACTAAGTTCATGATAAATTAAGTTCAATTAATCAAATTACTAATGAACTCCCACTTAGATTAACATCCCTCAAGTTATCTAAGTGATACATGATCCAAATGAACTAACCCATGTCTGATCATCATATGAGATGGGGTAGTCATCAATGGTGAACATCTCTATGTAGATCATTTCTACTATATGACTCATGTTCGACCTTTCGGTCTATAGTGTTTCGAGACCATGTATGTATATTCTAGGCTCGTCAAGTTTAACTCAAGTATTCCGCGTGTGTAAAACTAGCTTACACCTGTTGTATGTGAACGTAGAATCTATTAGACCCGATCATCACGAGGTGTTCCGAAATGAAGAACTTTGGCAACGGTGCATACTCAGGGAGAGAACTTTTATCTTAAAATTAAGTGAAGGGATCATCTTATAATGCTACCGTCATTCTAAGAAAAATAAGATGCATAAAGGATAAACATCACATGTAATCAAAATATATGACATGATATGGCCATAATCATCTTGTGCTTTTGATCTCCATCTCCAAAGCAACGTCATGATCTACATCGTCACCAGCACGACACATTGATCTCCATCATTGCATCGGGGTCGTCTCGCCAACTATTTCTTCTATAACTATTGCTAATGCATAGCGATAAAGTAAAGCAATTACATGGCGCTTAATGATTGACACGCAGGTCATACAATAATTAGAAGACAACCCGAAGGCTCCTGCCGGTTGTCGACATTAAAAAACATGATCATCTCATACAACAACGTATATCACATCATGTCTTGACCATATCACATCACAACATACCCTGCAAAAACAAGTTAGACATCCTCTACTTTGTTGTTGCAAGTTTTACGTGGCTGCTACGGGCTTCTAACAAGAACTGTTCAAGATCACAACGATGATTTATCAAGTTTGTTGTTTTAACCTTCTTCAAGGACTTGCCGTTGTCAAATTTGATTCAATAAAAGTAAGATAAACTGACACCCGCCAGCCACCTTTATGCAAAACAAGTTGCATGTCTGTCGGTGGAACCGGTCTCATGTACGTGGACATGTAAGGTTGGTTCGGGCCGCTTCATCTTACAATACCGCTGAATCAAAATAAGACGTTGGTGGTAGGCATTATGACCATCACCTCCCACGATACTTTGTGTTCTACTCATGCATATCATCTACGCATAGACTTGGCTCATGATAACACTATTGCGGAATGTTGCATTGAAAACAAAAAATTCTACACACATGAAAGATTTATCCATGGAGATGCATAGCTACGAGACGGGAGAGTGTGTCTACGTACCCTCGTAGACCGTTAAGGGGAAGCGTTTATCACATGGTTGATGTAGTCGTACTCTTCGCGATTCGATCACGATCCAACCAATCTAGTGCCGAACGGATGACACCTCTGAGTTTAGCACACATGTGGCTCGATGACGTCTCCTCCTTATTGATCCATAAGGCGGGAGAGGAGAAGTAGATTGGATCACAACCCACACGACAGCATGGTGGTGATGGTGGTGGTGGAGCACCAACAGCGCTTCGCTAAGCGTCGCCGGGACGAGGTGGTGGAACTACAGAGTAACGAGAGAGAGATGGGCGCCAAGGGCTTGGTGTGTCCTCTTGGGGAGGCCCGTCCCCTCTATATATAGGTGGAGGGGCATGGGAAACAGCCCCTCCAAGCCCTAGGGTGCAGCTAAGGGGGGGGGGCTTGGACTCCAAGTCCAATCCTATTCCTACTAGGACTCCTTCATTTTTTGCCTTCCCTAGCCACATGGGCTTTCGAGGACTTGGTGCGCCTATCCCTAAGGCTAGGGCACCTCCCCGTAGCCCATGCTAGCCCTTCCCTCGTGGTGGACCCACTTGTGGACTTCCGGACCCCTCCGGAACCCAAATTATGACTTCGCATTTGTAAACTTTACCCCTCGACCATTCCGAGACTCCTCGTGTTGTCCAGGATCTCATCTAGGACTTATAACAACATTTGGTTACCACTCATCACATATCCCAATACTACTCTAGTGTCAACGAATGTTAAGCGTGCGACCCTGCGGGTTCGGGAATTATGTAGTCATGACCGAGACACCTCTGCGGTCAATAACCAATAGCGGGACCTAGATGCCCATATTGATTCCTATGTATTCCATGAAGATCTTTTATCAGTTGAACCTTTATGACAACATACGTAATTCCTTTTTTCCATCGGTATGTTACTTGCCCGAGATTCGATCGTCGGTATCTCTATACGTAGTTCAATCTCATTACCGGTAAGTCTCTTTACTCGTTCTGTAATACATCATCTTGAAAGTAACTCGTTAGTCACTTTGCTTGCAAGCTTCTTGTGATGTGTATTACCGAGAGGGCCCAGAGATACCTCACCATCACAGAGAGTGACAAATCCCATTACTGATCCATGCTAACCCGACATACTCCTTTGGAGATACCTGTAAAGCATATTTATGAACACCCAGCTACGTTGTGAAGTTTGATAGCACACAAGGTATTCCTCTGCTATCTGGGAGTTGCATGATCTCATGGTCAAAGAAACATGTATATGACATTAAGAAAGCAGTAGCAGTAATCTGAATGATCATATGTTATGCTGATGGTTGGGTCTTATCTATCACATCATTCTCCTAATGATGTGATCCGCTATCAAATGACAACTCATGTCTATGGTTAGGAAACCTTAACCATCTTTGATCAACGAGCTAGTCTAGTAGAGGCTCACTAGGGACACGGTATTTGTTTATGTATCCACACATGTATTTAAGTTTCCGGTCAAGAAAATTCTAGCATGATTGATAAATCTTTATCAGGATTAAGTAAATATAATAATAACCATTTTATTATTGCCTCTAGGGCATATTTCCATCAACTAGATGCTCTAGGAGGTCTACACCTGCCGATTGATTCCCCTTCCTATGATTAATACTACACTGCTTTGGCACCGCGACCTAGAATACTCGAAATCTTACAGTAGCCAACATGATACCAAGTTTGATTTGCTCAAGGTTGTAATCAGCCAAGTGCCCACAAGATCTGTGAATTGTAAAGACTTCCGGCTAATTGCATTCTGCAACCGTGGTCTCGCCTATCTAACAGGCCACTTGAGTAAGTGGATAAATCTGCATGTCCATCGCAGGATCATACATCCTCCATGGCTCTCTGATGCCATTGAACACAAGGGTTTCATTTAAGCTCTGGACTCCTTCTATGGCTCGACGTATTGCTGGCCTACTCCAGTCATCGCTACAACGAGCTGTTACAGCATTGTGTTACTTTCCTAAGATATCATGATGGCTTTCTTATATTACTGTCAACATTTACTGACAAAATATTCATGCTCATAACATGTTGTTCTTAAGATTGACTACAGTACGAGCCCTTTTTCATTTGACTCCAACTTGATATGATATTGTAGGACGCCTAGTGTCCCTACCCTTCCTAATCCCAGAACCTTTCAAAGAAAATCGGCATGGCAGTTGTAGGTGGTTCCTGGCTCGAGCAGGCGATGGTGAATGATTGATGATCATACGCACGTACCGTACGTGTTGTTTCGCGGAATACATTCACAGTCACTACAAGGTCTTTGAGCAGGATCCTAGCTTCTGTGGGCCTTCAGGAATTTTTGATTGGGGACTGGTAAGTAGCCTTGATACACACTCTCTCTATTTCTCGGACGGAATTATCGGATTAACCAGGAGATAACCGACGGCAAGGATCATCATGGCAGCGCGGTTTCGTTCATCAGGCAAAACTATGTGTACGCATCATACCATGCGTCTCTCCATGCACCATACCATGATATGTGCCACCACGCTCTGTAGCCCAAAGTAGGAGAAATGTTCGCAAGTATCAGACTTTGGCCTACTGGCTGGAGATTCCCTCATCAGGCACCCATCTGGTTCAAGACATTAGCCCATGTCCATGGCATAATAAATAACATCTAACTGAGCCAGTTAGTTAGATGCGCACATTTGGTGTAGTAGGATCTTTATTTAGCTTGGTGCATACACTTGTTCTTTTTTGGTAGCCCTTTTGTAATGTTGGCTGATGTTTGGTTTGGAAGAGATAGTTGCTTCTTTACTCTTCAGCCTGCTTACTGCTTCTGTTGCACCCCTAGTCCTAGTTGCTATTGCTACTTTTTCAATGTACAATTAGTAATATATTTTGTATGTTGGTTGAATAAATGTGTTGTTAGAACAAACACAATTTTTGGGTCGTTGCACGGTCTGATCCTTTAGTGCCCCGTACGTAGCGCATACTATTTTTGGTACGGAACAAATTTTCCACTTGTCGATCACATGCAGCCCAGTGATGAAGGCCCAATAGAGGAGCCCGTAATAAACTGGAAGGGAGGCTATCACATGAATCTGACCCAGGTACATGCTCATGGTCCCCTAAACATAAAAAAAACTAATTGCTCGCGCACCAGTTCGTTAAATTTACGATTTGAAAAGACAAATTTTAACAGGAGGATATTATTTCCTTTGAGAGTGTCACTACATTCAATCGATATTATTATTAGGCAAAGATAGCGACCAGTCTTTTTTTCTCCCACCATTTTCTTCCTGCAACCAGCGGACCCATGAAAATCGTAGTCAACATCGTAAATAGTTCTGGACCATTATTATTTTTTGATAAGAATGCCCAACCCAGCCCAACACATTGGCGACACCACTTTATCCCAAGGCTTTTGAATGTGCTCGGCTTCACACCTCAAGAAGAAAATTGTCTCAAAAAAACCTCAAGAAGAAAAAGGTGCTCCGCAACATTTTACAATAAGTTGTAGCCATATAAAATTAATTCTTATAGTCCAGCATAATGAGTTTTTGGGTCTGACCGGTCTAGCAGCCAAAACCAAACCCGCGTCAGCGAGAGCGCATGTTCCGGCCTTCTATTGTTGGTTGCGCTGCAATGCATGCATCGCCGCCCTATCGTATGCGGAAATGCTGGCGGGACCATCCCTTTACTCCACCCGACATCCTATTCTTCTCTGGAGACGGCATCCTACCCCGCACCATACCTAGTGAACCCTCGTACTCCCCTCTGCCTATGGCCATACTTCTGCATGTTCACCGACTCCTGTTCATTCCCGCCTGAGGCCTCTCCATCATCTTCCACCTTGGTGCGATCACAGGGTGCCGCCGTGTGGCCCTGTCAACATAGTGAATTGAGAGAGGACTGTAGTTGTGAGTATGACAGTACAGACCCACTAAGTCCACTCCCGAACACAAGCAAGCACCTCTTTACTACTTAGATGCACCCCTCAATTTTTTTAACTCTAATCCACCTTGCTGATATCTAGTACCCACATCATTGTCAATGTATAGTCAATTGAGGACATAATTGCACAACATTTTTTTGGAGGATTTGTTCATAGGAGAAGGCTTTAAACTGGGTTGTGTGGTCTCTCTGGCCCATCTAACAACATGACCAGCCCAACAATTTTTTCTTTGGGGAAATAGGTAGCCCGCTATTTCTTTTTGAAGAATACACAAGCTAGGCCTATTTGTTTTCTCTGACTTATTGGGATGCAAATCTTTCAAGACAAGGAGGGATGCATTCCGGTCTGGCGAAAGAGTATGGGCAGTAAATCTTAAAAGTAACATGAATGGGATTGCAAATTCCAAAAAAATACTCCCTCCGTCCAGAAATAATCGTCATCAAAATGAATAAAAGGGGATGTATCTAGATGTATTTTAGTTCTAGATACACCATTTTTTGTCCATTTTGATGACAAGTATTTTGGGACGGAGGGAGTAGCAAATAGGCAATTAGTTTCTTGTTTGTTTTTTTTCTTCACTGATATTTTATATTTCATTGGATTCTGACATAACATAGTATTACTTTATTTTTAATTTTTTTAGTACGGCTACTAATTTTTGGATTAAAAATATTTTATTCCCCAGCAAAAATATGCAAATTTTTTAAATTTCGCATATTTTTAATTCAAATTTGTAACCCTCGTACTGACCAGAAAATGGGCAGCAATTCTAAAAATGGGAAATGGGCTGCAATAAAATCCGTATGAATTAGCAAATCGGTTTTTAATTATAAAAATAATAGCAAATAAGTTGTACATGCCACAGATTTTGAGGCTGACTTGTTTACGCAAGGCTTTGTCAACTTATAGTCAACACACGATTCTAGTAGCAGTGATTGTTGGATGTCCATCTAACGGCTGACGTGCTTCTTCAATCTCTCATCTTCCTGCTCCAGCCGCTTAAACCAGCGCTGCCGGGACTACCTGCTCCCTCCTCTTGTGGTCGGCTGTGATGCTGTGTAGGCTTCACCGGCCCACCCTACTCCCCCCGCTGGCCTGTCCATCCCTCTACCCACCCGCACCTCTTGTTATTCTCCGACGACGGCAGCCTCGTGCCACAGCCGAACCAGTGAACCGTCATATTCCCCTCAGCGGGGGCATCCACTGCTGTATCTTCGCCGCGTTCGGGTCGTTCCATTCCTAGGCCTCACCTTCTTCCACCGTGTTGGTTCTCTAGGCACGGTGTGCTAATCATGGTCAATATTCAACAAACAATAGCCATCAGAATAGGGATGTACATGGAGAGGCTGACAGTAGGGACCCACATGGTCCATGGCCGCACACAAGCAACTACCTCCTTATTATGCGAAAAAATGATTCCTCCCACTAACATCTGGGGCGCACTTGTCCGGACGCTGACCTATTGGCCTACTAAGTTGACGCATACTCATGGCTTTGTCAACTTAGTCAACAAACGATTCTAGCAGCAGTGACCGTTGGATTTTAATCGAACGGTCCTGCTGCTTCTTCAATGTGATCTTCTTGCACCAGCCGCCAAAACTAGCACTGGCGGGACTGCCTACTCCTGCCTCCAATGGTCGGTTGTGCTGCCATGCAGGCCTCACCGCCTAACCCAACTCCCATCATTAGACAGGCCTTCCCTCTACTCACCCACAACCCTGTTATTCTCCGGCGACGGCAGCATCAAACCGCAGTCGAACCAGTCAACCCTCATACTCCCCTCTGCGTGGGCATCCACTTATGTGTATTCCCTGGCTCAGGGTCGTTCCCTTACTAGGTCGCACCATCCTCCACCACCTTGGTGCTCTCGGACAGTACGAAGTCTTCAAAACGGTCAACAAACGACACCCATCAGAAGAGGATTGTACGTGGAGAGGCTGATAGCTGGGTCCATGGCCACACAGAAGGAAGTGTCTCCTTATTATGTGCAAAATAATGATTCATCCACCTCACAGCTCGGACCCATCGAAAGGGCCTCTATATTTTGCAAAAAATACATTCCCCCTAACAGCTGGGACCGACCGGCTTTATCTTCGTACGGAAGGAAGTGCCTTCTTACCCCCAGATAGCTAGGACCCACCAGGTAGAAGCGAAGGTAGCGTTATCTGTCTGGACACGAACGTGTATGTACATATCGGTCGATCAGTCTCTCTGTAGCAACATACCTTGGCCGAGTAAGGAGTGGCATGTGTTGAAGTAGAGGCACCGACGTAGCATGTCACGCAGTCCCGTCTATATTGTGTACACATACATACAACCACACTGCAAGATAGTAAATACGGCTACGTACGTACATACGGGCGGGGTCTCTAATGCATATAGCGACATTGTCATGTTCATCGACAGCCAACCGGCTGGGTTGGAACGAAGTAAACATCGTCACATGTTCATCGGGAGCCAACCGGGTTGGATGGAACAGCCGAAACAAGCTCCGACGTACCGTAGAATGGAGGAAACGGCCTTCTATTCGACCTCGTATGGTCAAAACAGGGTCATGTTCATCTGGAAGGGTCTGCCGTATCCCAAAATGGAGGAAACGAACTTCTGTTCGAGTGCCTACGGTCAAAACGGTGTCCAGTTGATCGGGAGGGGTGTGGCGTACGGCAAAACGGAGGAAATGGACTTGTGTTTGAGCGCCTACGGTTGAAACGGGGTCCTATTCATCTAGAGGGGTGTGGCATACCGCAAAACGGGACTCGACGTCGTCCTGTTCATCCTTCATCTACTACCTCGCTGCAGCCTCCATGGGGCTACTATTCATCCACCGTCGACTTCCTCCAACCTCCACCTGCTACTGTTCATCCACCGTCGACTTCATCCTACCTCCACTAGCTACTGTTCATCCATGGGGTCATGTTCAGCTAGCCTCCATCGGCTACTATTCAACCAGCCCTCCAGGGGGTCCTGTTCATCCAGCCTCCAACGGCTACTATTCAACCAGCCCTCCACAGGGTTCTGTTCATCCACCTCCTCGATTGGAGTCCTATTCATCCAGCAGCAATGGCATCTACTACCACGGGGTCCTGTTCATCCAACCCCCATCGGGAACAGTTCATCCAACCCCCAACAATAGCCATTGTTCATCAAGTGGAAGCAGGTTCGATCGACTTCAGTTAGCAGCAATAGCGAAGGAATCGCTCGGGTTCAGTTAACAACCAAGGGATCGATCGCTCGGGTTCACTAAGCAAACGCCTCTCTTGGGTTCAGTTAGAGCCCAATGCCTCGCACATGCGCATGTACGTGTACGAGAGAAACGCGCAAACTTCCATGCATCATTTGGCCCCGAGCACCCTGAAAGTGTGTTATATTGACTGGAGAGGGTGAATAGGCAACTTTTACAAATTCGTCAATGAGGAAATACTTCTTGAGGATATAGCAAGGTGACGAAATACATGCAGCGGAATAAGTACTCACATGCAAACATAACAAGAGAGTAGCATATTCATCATGATGGAATGAAACAAGCACAGAGCACAGGTAGCGGGTAAACAGGATAAGCAGGAGTAAGACAGAGTGACTGCAGAAATAGGATTGAGGAAATTGAGAAAGTCTTCAGTCAAAGTCTTCAAACAGTAACGATCAATTGCATCAACAAGTAAGTGATGAAATGGAAGGATTGAGGAAATAGAACCAGTAGCTCGGTGAAGACAATGATTTGGTAGACCAGTTCCAACTGTTGTGACAGGTGTACGTCTGGTTACAGCGGCTTGATATTTAAACCAAAGGATACACAGTCCTTACCGTATTCCCCTTGATCCAAGGCCAAACAGACCTCGCCCAATCCCTCGTGGTAAGTCTTCAAGGTGAATTCTAAACCTTCATAGACTTGGTCACCCGGTGTCGGTGTCAAAACCGGCAGATCTCGGGTAGGGGGTCCCAAACTATGCGTCTGAGGATCGATGGTAACAGGAGACAAGGGACACGAAATTTACCTAGGTTAAGGCCCTCTCGATCGAGGTAATACCCTACTTCCTGCTTGATTGATCTTGATGAATATGGGTTACAAGAGTTGATCTACCTCGAGATCGTAATGGCTAAACCCTAAAAGTCTAGCCTATGAGATTGCTAAGATTCTGATGTCGTCTCTACAGACTAAACCCTCATGTTTATATATGCACCAGAAGGACCTAGGGTTTGTACACGATCACCTTGCAGAGGAAGGAAAGTATTACACCCGGACTCTGAACTTGCTATATTACTCATGGGGAGTCCTATCCGAATACGGGAGATAGTCTTCATTGATAATCTTCACGGCCCACCAGTCTGGCCCATAACGAACGATTCGGTCACCTGAGGACCCCTTAATCCAGGACTCCCTCAGTAGACCCTGAACCAGTCTTCGATGACGACGAGTTTGGTTGGCGCACTGTCTTCGGCAATGCAAAGCGGGTTCCTCCTCCCGAACATATTGAAGAAATATTCCCTACAAAAGGTACTATGTTCGGCTCTGCATGGTTAGTACAACCCTTAGCCTCGAAGGCAAGGTATCGAAAAATGGGTAATGTGTGTTTACTAACAATCTTTCAGTGAAGCGTCACGTCTGTGCCTTTAACACATATTGAACTGTTTTCTTGGCCCTGGTTTTGCATTTCGAGGTATAGCCTCATTGGCAGGTCTTATCAAAACAGAGATTGTGCCCGCTTATTACGGGATCCTTATCAACGTGACGTGAGCATCTTAAACGAGCCTTACGCACGACCTCGTTGGGAACCGGCGAGGTTTACGACTAGTGTGGGGGGCGTTTAGCATTCATCACCTATAGAAGGACCCAAAGTTTTACCCTTTATCCCCACACTCTCCTCAAGCCCTAGTTTCCAATCTCCTCAGCCCCCAGCGTCCACATCTCTTGCGCCCTCAATCCTCAACTCCTCCACCATCGTCATATCTAGCAATGGCTGGCTTCGGCTCCAAAGGCAAGTGGGAGGCATCTTCGATCACCGAGAAGACCGTGAAGAGCCTTCGAAGCGCGGGCTATCTCACCGACGATGTGGCGCATCGGGTCCCGAGAGGGGACCAAGTGATCCCCGTCCCTAACACGGGTGAGAGGGTTGTATTCCTCTCACACTTCATTCGGGGGCTGGGATTTCCTCTCCATCCCTTTGTACGGGGTCTTTTGTTTTTCAACAGGTTAGATTTCCATGATCTAGCCCCGAAATCAATCCTTCACATATCTTCTTTCATAGTGGTGTGTGAAGCATTCCTCCGAATCTCCCCACACTTCGGCCTCTCGCTCAAAACCTTCAATCTGGAGCTGAACGTGGTCGACAAGCAAACTCCCCAATGCTACCTGGCCAAAGGAGGCATTCGTTGAGACGAACAAGATTTGGCTGCAGGAGTGGTTTTACATCACTGAGCCCCACGACACCAAGTGAGCCCTAGCTCCTGCATTCAGATCTAGACCCCCGGAGAGGCTAACCTCCTGGACCGATAAGGGTCCGAATTGGGGATCTCAGACGGAGGTGCTAGCCCTCGAAAAATGCATCTCTAACATGATGTCCAAGGTCACCCAGCTCACTAATGTGGTCCAGCTAATGCTTGCCCGTCTCGTCCTCCCCTACCAACACCGGGACTCCTATCTATGGGAGTTCAATCCGGAAGGGTCCTGACCCTTGAAGCACCTCTTTGGCTCTACGCACAAAGACATCTGGAAGAACCTCTTCAAGGCCCAGAAGGGGTGGCCGGTGGAGACTCGGGACAAGGGCTTCAGCACTGTGCTCCCAGCATCAAAGGTATTTGAGATTTCTACCGAACATATATTCCTTCCCTGTTTTAATTATAACGTGAGTTGGAATTTTTGTGTTCAATCTAGGCTTGGACGAAAAAGGCGGAGCGGATCAAGTGTCCGGCTCCCCAACTAGAAGATCCAGAGGCGCCTCGGGTGACGGCGATGTTGATTCTGGCACCGTACAAGTTGCCGGAGAAGAAGGGCAAGGAGGTCAAGAGCGACCCCCGCCCTGCCGGCCCTACGGACACAAGATCCGAGGAAAAAGGATCCCAACTCTCTCCCAAAGAAGAAGAGGAGGAGGAAGAAGAAGAAGACTCCCACGTCCTAGCCAAGGGGAGGAAAAGGGCGGCCCCCGCTGACGCAGGCACAGCTGAGCGGAGGAAGAAAATCCCCCTTTTCTAGCAGGTGGGAGTGGGGCGGTTGGGAGGGCGGCCGAGGTCAATCCTTCGGCCGCGGTCGACCAGGGGCGAGTGATCCCCATGGGGACCAAAGACAGGGGGGCAAAACAATTCGGGCCCCCGCCGAACACTGTTCCGGAGTCCAGTGCGGCTCCGGAATCAAGGGACCAGCCCCCCGTAATGGTGGAGGGAGCAATTGCTCCTGCAGCGCCTACCGTCAATCCGGAGGCGCCGAACACTTTGGAGGGAGCACTACAAAGTGCTTCCATCATGGAGGAACACCGCACTTTGATGAGTGCGGTCATGGGCAAGATTCAGTCCGTCAAAGGCGAACTGAACGAAGCCTTCAACAGCCTACTAACAGGCTTTTTGCTTTGCGATGCATTGTTTTGTAAAGAGAACTTTTTGTTTTATTATATAGTAGCCGCTGATGCTTTGTTTGATTCTGAACAGAATCAGACAAAGCATCCATGCTATAGCATATTACAGAGTTGAAGTGTGAATTTGGTGATTGAGCAGGCTGCGCTAGTTACGGCGTCGGCCCACGCCGCAGAGGTTTCCAAGTTAAATTGGAAACTTAGACTAGCTGATGAAGATCTCAAACGCGTCAACAAGTGTTTTGAAGAAACACTTGGTATGCAGGTTTAGGAAATCTAATTTTTAACGCACTATATGTCCAAACATGAGCTAATACATGTTATATATTTTTTGTGAAACAGCTGACACTGTTGTGTTCTAGGCTCTGAAGGGCGAACTAGCCATGGTCAAGGAGGAGGCCAGAGCGAGCAAGGTAGCCGCTGATAAAGCGGCTGCCGACCTGGAGGCCAAGAAGGCCATGCATCAACATCATGAGACTCGGGGACCGAAGTCGAGGCCGAGCTTCAAGATGCGATTCACATATGCGACACCTTCGAGAAGGCGAGTTTGGAGCAAGCGGTCGAACTCGCTACGGCAGTTAATGTTGCCAAGGAGGCGCAAACTGAATCGTGCAGTGCTCAGGAGGAGATAAAACAAGTGCGTCAGATAGCAGGTGGTAAGGTTTTTCTCTTGTAGAGCATCTTTGGAGGTCAGAGGTATCTTGGGCTGACACGATTGTGGAGTCTTCCAGGCATGTTCGCGGATCTCCCGAGGAGCATCGCCGACGCCGCCCAATACTTCCGAGCTCAAGAGGGGAACAACACGAAGAAGCTATTTTAGTCGTAGTTCCTTGTGCCCAACCAACCGGTGCCCCTCACCGACCAAATGAAACAGTTGGTCGAGCTGCACAACATGGCGAGTTCGGCCATGAAGGACTTGTTAGTCCGGCTATGGCCCGCTGATCCGATCCCGAGTAGTTACTTCGGATTGGTGAAGAGGCTCATTGATGCAAGTCCGCGGGTCAACGCTATCTAGCGCTCGGCCTGCATAGAGGGTGCTCGGATGGCCTTTGCCCGCGTGAAGGTACATTGGGCGAAGATGAAGGTCGCGGAAATAGCCACTGCTGGCCCTCCAGAAGGCAAGGATCATCGCAGATCGGAAAGGTACTTTGACGATGTCCTGGAAGGAGCCCCCCTTGTAGAGGGCTAATTCTCAAAGGATATAGCCTTTGAGTGATTTGTAGTCGGGTTGTAAGGACTTAGCCAATGTGCCGATGTATATAAATTTTGCGCTTTTACATTAATGAGCGACTTTTCCCTCCTGTGCGGCTGTTTATGTAAATCTGAAAATTTCTAGTCATCGGCTTCAGCTCCCATGTAAATATTATAGGGCTGTTCGGTAACACGCAGGAACACTCTTTATCCAACGTCTTGGTCCATATAGGAGGTGTTTGCGTAGCAAACCAGGCAACTAGACTATGCGGCTTTATCGCTTTCACTTAGCCATAGGAGCTTGACTAGTGGGGCTAAGTACTAGCCCCTGGTGCGTACCAGGCTTTCCGAATTATAGTTCCTTTTTGACGTGGCTCGGCAAAGACCAGCCCCTCGTATAACACGGACTGGATCGTTATTGATCATAGTATAACACTAGGTCACCAAATCGCTTGACCAGCTCTGGCCTCATCATGATAGTCAGTTTTTGGCTTTCTCTACTGAGGTACTTGACCGGACGAACCATAAGTACAATCACAGTAGTTCTCCCTTTACTACCTTAGCCTAACAACGTGGAACGTAAGGTAGCAAGCACAGGAGCCGGGCAACCCAACTATTGACCAAAGACATGATTCAGAGTCGGTGCATATAACACAATATCCGGGACGCCGAACAGTTCCCTATAGGTGTTCGGACTTTTTATAGGCTTGCCAGGCTGAGTAGAGCCCCTAGTATGAAGTCTAGGTATTAGGTCATACGTGGCGATCTGTCTTGGGGGTAGAGAATACAGGTGGTGAAAATAAACAACAGCGCAAAGAAATTGGAACCAAACAGCTTCTTTTATATCTCGTTTAATACGGCGAGCCGTGAGGTTACATATAGCACCGATAACAGCCTCAGGCATTTGACATGCCAAAAAATAAAATAGAAAAAAGAAAAGAGTAAAAAGGTTTACGCAGAGCCCTAATCTATGGGAAAGAAATTTCAACCAGTGGCCCTGCTGCACGTCTGCGCCTTTTTCTCCATGGTAATTTGTCCTTGAGAAGGAGAATTGTAATGGCCGCCTGTAAAAATAAAAAAAGGAAAGGAGCAGGATTCTAGAAAAGAGTACCCTATATGGCCTCAAACAATGCAAGTTTTTAAATGAACCTGAAGAAGATTTATTTTGGAGTCCGAATAGGGTCAAGCCGAACTATGGACTAATGATATGATGTATGCCCCTGGCGCCACCTAAGGTATTTTAAGGGCATAATTGTGTACGTGAGGTACATAAGCTGCTACCTTATGGGGCAGTCGACATGGGCACAACTGCAAATCGAGCTAAGGTTCTTCTGAGCTGCCGCATTCTAGTGCGGACCGGGCACGTTTAGCCGTGTCCGTGGTCTTGACGACTAATGACCTATTCGGTCAGTATGAGCTGCTTTGGACCTAGGCCGCTAGGGCCGTAGTGGCTTCCTCTGTACGGAGGGAACACTCCATATTTCCATTGACAGTGATAAAGCCACGTGGTCCAGACATTTTGAGCTTGAGGTAGGCTTAATGCGAGACTGTGTTCAAGCGGGCGAAGGCCGTTCTTTCGAGTATTGTGTGATAGCCACTTCGGAATGGAGCGATGTCGAAGATTAACTCTTCGCTTCGGAAGTTGTCGGGCGAACCGAACACGACTTCCAATGTTAATGAACCCGTGCAGTGGGCTTCTACGCCTAGAATCACTCCTTTAAAGGTAGTGCTGCTAGGCTTAATTCTTGATGGGTCGATTCCCATCTTGCGGATAGTGTCCTGATATATCAGATTGAGACTGATGCCGCCGTCCATAAGGACTAGAGTAAGATGGTATACGTCTATTATGGGGTCGAGCACTAAGGTCGCCGAACCTCCGTGTCGGATACTTGTTGGGTGATCCCTATGATCAAAAGTGGTCGGGCAAGCCGACCATGGGTTGAACTTGGGGGTGACAGGCTCGACGGCATATACATCCCAGAGTGCATGCTTGCGCTCCCTTTTGGGGATGTGGGTGACGTAGATCATGTTCACCTTTTTTACCTTCGATGGAAATTTTGTCTACCCCCTAATGTTCGGCTCGTGAGGTTCATCCTCGTCTTCCCTCTGAGGTCCTTTTCCCTTTTGTTCGACGTTTAGCTTGCTGATCTTCTTGAAGACCCAACAACTACGGTTGGTTGGTGTGGTTTGCTGGTTTGTCAGGGGTGCCATGGATCTAGCAGGACCTGTCTAGTATCTTCTCCAAGCTGGATGGACTATCCCTGTTGCCTTTAAATGGCTTCTTCCATTGACCGGGCCTGGAGCCACTGAATCCCGCGTTTACCGTTGTATCTTCTGTGTTTCCAATGTAGTTTCGGAGCATATTTTTATTGCGCCATGGCTTTCCGTTGCCGTCCCTGACTTCCGATGTGTTAGGGTCACTGGTACTGTTGCTGCTACGAGCTAGCCAGTTGTCCTCGCCCGTGCAAAAGTGGGTCATGAGTGCGGTTAGGGCTGACATTGTTCTCGGCTTCTCCTGGCCGAGGTGTCTGGCCAGCCATTCATCCCGGACACTGTGTTTGAATGCCGCTAAGGCTTCGGCATCCGGACAGTCTACAATCTGGTTCTTTTTAGTTAAGAACCGATTCCAAAGCATATGGGCTGACTCCCCGGGTTGCTGGATTATATGACTTAAATCATCAGCATCTGGGGGCGGACATAAGTCACCTGAAAGTTGGCCCGAAAAGCATCCTCAAGTTCTTCACAGCTTCCTATAGAGTTCTCGGGGAGGCTATTAAGCCAGTGCTGAGCTGGCCCTTTTAGCTTGAGGGGTAAGTATTTAATGGCGTGGAGATCATCTCCCCGAGACATGTGTATGTGAAGAATAAAGTCTTCTATCCATACAGCTGGATTTGTTGTTCCATCGTACGCCTAGATGTTTACGGGTTTAAACCCTTCTGGAAATTCATGATCCATCACCTCATCGGTGAAGCACAGAGGGTGTGAAGCACCCCTCTATTTTACGATTTCGTGGCGTAGTTCGGACGGTTTTGGTGTTCGGTGTTGATTCCGAACTGGGATGTGACCAGTCTGTTTGGCTTGATAGCCACCGCGCCGTGTGTGTGTACGTTCCCTTGGTCCGTAGATTGATCTAGTCTGGCCAGCCTTTTTCTTCAGGTCCTGGCATAGGTCGTACTTATGGGCCTGAGCCGTTGTATCCTTGCCTTTACGGTGAGCAGGTGCGGGCTTGTGTACGGCGTTACTAGCCGCTTTGTCCCATCCACGGGGTGGTCGGTCTGGTTGATCGGCCTGGTCATACTTCGGCAGAATTGGTGCTGGGGCCTCGTCGTCGAATTGAGGCAGCAGTTTGCCTTTAGGATAGCTCTTTGTTTGGCCTATAGAGGCGTATCATTCTTCAGCGTCTAGTACATCATTCCATCTGTGGTTGAGCATATCATGTTCGGCTCTAAGCCGATGCTCCTGCTTCTTCAGGCTCCATGCCGTGGCAATGAGTTGTTGTTGGAAACGCTTCTGTTCGAGCGGTTCTTCTGGGACGATGTATTCTTCGTCTCCCAGATAGATGTCCTCTTTGGAGACAGGTTGATAGCTGTTGTCATCCGCGTCGATGTGATCGGTCAGCGGTTCATTTGGACTATGTTCGCCATCCTCCCGTTCATCCTGCTATATCGCCGGCTCCATGGTGTCATCGGCTTGTTCCGGATCGTCATTGTCAGTGACAGTGTTGCTCTCTTTCTGTTTACGGGATCGAGATCGTCGGTTCTGACGCTGGCGTTTGGGAGGTTCATCGACGGGCTTGTCCTACTCTGTATTGATATCGTCGTCGCCTTCCTCTTCGTTGGGTGTGTCCACCATCTATACATCATATGTGGAAGTAGCCGTCCATCGCCCAGTTGCGAGTGGGTCTGTACTTAGATCGGCTTCGGCATCATGGTCCATCCTGTCAATGTCTTCGGAAGCGTAATCTAATAGGTCGTTTAAGTCCTCGACCGTAGCTACCAAGTGGGTGGTGGATGGGAAGAAAAATTCCCTGTCCTCGGCCCCCAGTTTGAACTGGGCATAGTTCAGCTGGGAATCCTCTGCTAGGGAGAGAGATCTTAGTAAGTCCAGTGCTTCGTCTAAACGCGAGTGTCGGGCATGTGTTCGGATGTCTGCAGGGCTGAATTTGGCAACATCCGCTCGATCGAGCCCAAAAGATGCGTATTCTGAGAGTTCGGAACATGTAGATGGAAACGAGTTCAGAGATCCGATGAGCGAAGTCCCACTCAAGGCCGGGCCTGTGTGCGGCTCAAGCGCCGCTGAGTATGCTATCTCCATGGTGGGGTTAATCTTCCCATCCTCGGATGAAGTGATCTGCTTCGGCTCTAAGGCCAGAGCTGTTGCAAGCGTTACCCCCTGTACGGGGTCTGATGACAAATCTAAGTCATGTTCATCATGGTGGCAGGGAGCAGCTGCCATGGGCGCGAATCCGTTGAAGATCAAATCTTCGTGGACGTCAGCAACGTAGTTTAAGCTCCCAAACCTGATCTGGTGACCAGGGGTATAGCTGTCAACCTGCTCGAGATGGCCTTCCGTGTTGGCATGAAGCACGAAGCCACCAAACACGAAGAGCTGGCCAGGGAGAAAAACTCCCTCGGTGGTGGCGTCGTTGGTGATGAAGCAAGCCATTGATTCTTCCGCCGATGACACAGTGGAACTCTCAATGAAAGCACCAGTGTCGGTGTCAAAACCGGAAGATCTCGGGTAGGGGGTCCCGAACTATGTGTCCGAGGATCGATGGTAACAGGAGACAAGGGACACAATGTTTACCCAGGTTCAGGCCCTCTCGATCGAGGTAATACCCTACTTCCTGCTTGATTGATCTTGATGAATATGGGTTACAAGAGTTAATCCACCTCGAGATCGTAATGGCTAAACCCTAAAAGTCTAGCCTATGAGATTGATATGACTCTTTTGTCGTCTCTATGGACTAAACATCTTGTTTATATATTCACTAGAGGGACCTTGGGTTTGTACATGATCACATTGCAGAGGAAGGAAAGTATTACACCCGGACTCTAAACTTGCTATATTACACATGGGGAGTCCTATCCGGATACGGGAGATAGTCTTCATCGATAATCTTCATGGCCCACCAGTCCGGCCCATAACGAACCATCCGGTCACCTAAGGACCCCTTAATCCAGGACTCCCTCACCCGGCGATCCACAATTCCTCTTGGATGCGCCAGACCATTGATGCATAACCGTCTGGAAGATGCATGGTCTTCAAAGGTAACAAGCGTCGGTTCCACACAGGAACAATCTCTTTAGTGATGCTCAATCACTTTTGGTTTTACGTGTTTGGGTTTTGGGTTTTTCCTCACTGATGATTTTCGCTCAAAGTCCTCAGAGGATAGGATGCTCTAAATGACAAGTGTCAGTTTCTCTCGGAGCAGCCAACCAGCTAGTGGTTGAAGGGGACGGCTATTTATAGCCAGGGAGCAGCCCGACATGATAAGACATAAATGCCCTTCAATGATATGATTGTTAGGTGGATAAGATATTTTGGGACAGCTAGCGCGTAGCACAGCAATGGTCGGAAATTTGAGTTCTGAAATTCCTTAGGGCTATCATGTTCCTCACTTGTAGGAAATCCGCACTGGCGAATTCCTAACTCCTCAGTCAAAACAAGTTCCTTAAAGACAAAAAGAACTTCGTCTATGTGACTGAAGAATTGACTGAATTGTATGAGATTTCCAAAGGCTTCACTCGAAGGATTGGGTATGTGTAGGCTTGAGATGAGCATCAGTTGGAAATGTTTCCTTAGTTTTACTTCGACCACCTTTTAACAGTACGGTGTTCCCTATGACTCAAGATAGGAAAAAGAAACTACAAAAACAGAAGTCTTCACGCTTCATAATCCTCACATGGAAATCAATATCTTCAAGGTCACACCAATTTCCTCATTTTCAAAGTCTTCAAGAAAACCAAAGTCTTCAAATGAAGAAATTCATTTTTAGGGTTCTACTTTCTTTGGAAATATTAAACTCCTCAAAGACTTATAGAACATGTGTACACTCACAAACTCATTAGTCCCTTAACTCATAAGTCTGCTATACACCAAAAATCACTAAGGGGCACTAGATGCACTTACAATTTCCCCCTTTTTGGTGATTTTTGATAAATAGGTTAAGTTTTCAACGGGGATAAACATACACTGGTACAGCGAGGTGATATACAAGAAGTTTTTAACCCCTTTGCGCGACGGTATTCTGAACCGTCACCTAATGAGTGACTGCAATAGGGGGTCCTTCCCACAGGACCCAGAAACCGTCGGGGATATGCCCTCCTGGCACACACGCTCGGCAAAATGAGGTCGTGTGCAACCGGCGAGCGATCAAATATGGTTATACGTACAGTAGCGCTCAAAAAACCTACAATTATACATGCAAAATTGTTTCTGGTCGTAAGTACATCCAACACAGTCAGCCCCCCCTAAAGGTTTATGCTCGTATATGCATCCCACACAGTAGCTCCAAGGAAAACGTTTCCATTCGTGGGTACATCACACAAAATTTTCCCCGTTAAATTGTTTGTGATAGCGTTGCCATTGCACACGATATTAACAATTTTATCGTTTGCGTTATTGAATGCATCACACACGGTGCATGGAAGAAGTCCATCACACACAATTTTTATGTGGTAAAAGTTTACGCAAGGTGTCCTAACGTGTCGGTCTACAAAAGTAGGGGCACTCATTTGTACCCCTTACTGGTGCACGGGCAGTCAGATCCACGCCTGCAGCCACACACATAACAGAGCACTGGAGGAAAGCCAGAGACACATGCCTACCAAAGCAATGCCAAGACAGTGGCGCAAGGAGGCCAAGCAAGAAGATAGACTCTCTCCCGACAAAGGCTCTTGCCGGGGCGGCCTGCACACCCTCGGCAAGGACCCTTGCCGGGGCAACTCACCCAAACACCTCCGTTGCGGCCACCCTTGAGCCTAGGAGCTCCAACATCATCAGCAGCGTTGGAACCAAGGCTCGGGAGGCGCCCACGGGATGGCATGCAGATCTTTGTAAAGACGAAGGTCTATGGCTCCCAAGATGAGAACCAGAAGACAAAGCAATTGCAAGGCTCCTTGCCGAGGATGCCCACGAGGCCCCGACAAGGCTCCTCGCCGAAGACACCCCGAGGCCCCGGTAAGCCTCTTACCGAGGACGCTCGTAGAAGCCCCGGCAAGCCTCTTGCCGAGGACGCTCACACAAGCCCCGGCAAGCCTCTTGCCGGGAACAGACGCATGACCGCGGCCACCTCTTGTCGCCCCATCGTCGCCCCAGCTCGGTGGGTGACCCACTAGCCCAGGCATGTACCCACGTGGTGATACGTGGTTCCTGGTCCAGCTAGTCAAGCACCTCCGTGGTGGCATGCAGATCTTCGTGAAGACCCTACCACCACGCCATCTTAGCCACCTGCCCCGCTGGCCTGGACGCACGTCACAGCCAGACGGAGCGGCCACAGACGGGACGGGCCTCGTTTCCGTCCCCGATAAAGCGAATGGACACCTAAGTAGCGCATTTAATGCATCTTGTCCCGTAATGGCATGAGATAAGCATGTGCACTGTACACCTTTCCACCTCCTGTGTGCCACTATGGCAGCCCCTTTGGACTATAAAAGGAGGTCCAAGGCGTACTTGAGAAGGATTCGGATCTTTTGAGCTGACATGCACCGTAGCTAGTTCAAGAACTCAAGAACACTCAAATACACACCAAAGCAGGACTAGGGTATTACACATTCCCGCGGCCCGAACTTGGGTAAACGATCCTCGTACTGACTCTTAGACCCGCTCTTTGCACAACCTCGCGCCCGCCAACCGTAGAAGGGATTCTGGTGATCCCATAGGTGTTGTTCTCCACCGACATCTTTGGCGCGCCAGGTAGGGGGCACAGTTGTGAAAATCCGGTCTAGCAGTTCATTATCGCCATGGTTTCCGAGGAAGAAGATGACCAAGCGTGCGGCATCATCAGCGAGTACAATGGACGCTCATGCAGCAACCGAAAAGATAAGTGATGCAAAACTTTGAGTAATTCCTTTTTATATAGGGTTATTTTCCTCGGAGATCTTGCCCTATGTATGATAAACCTGCACGCAATGGAGCCCCTCCACTATTGGCAATGCCTTCGTCCTGTTTTGAGTCTGCTCAACAGTTCGAGCTGCCGCATCGAGAACGGCAGGGTAGCCTTTCCATCACTAGCAACGCTTTTGTCCTATTTCGAGTCCACTCAATAGTTCAAACGGCCGCTCTGGGTGGTAAGGTGGTTTGCCTGGCAATAAGCACACCCGGCAGGCTATTAGGGATCCGTCCTCAAGGCGTCGTGGCTTGAGTTCGCGCACTGGCAAGCCTATCCAAATTAAGCGTAGGGTGGACATACAAAGGGAAATCAAACAGGAAAGTAGCGCGCACCACTTCAAGGTACTGCAGAGTTATATTACATCAATTGTTGCTGCGGTTCTAACTAAAGATAAAAATTGTCTTGGTTGTGAACATGCAACGGCGATAAGAAACATGGTGCCTAATCCCGACGCTGGCCTTCTACCCTCTGAATTCCGTCGACACGACTGATGATGGGCTTGATACGCTCTTTGAGCGCCATGAGATCTACATCATCCGGCAAGCTATCTAGCACGGCATCGAAGTCGAGGTCGTGGTTCCAGTATGCCACCTTGGTGAGAACCTTGGTCAAGGCGCCTCGGCAGAGCCTCCGGGACTCGTCGGCTAGATAAGCCGCTCGGTCAGAGCGGAGCTTTTCCAAGGCATCGAGGATGCACTCGAAGAACATGGTCAGGCTGGCGTTGATGGTGAGGTTCTCCTCCC
Source organism: Secale cereale (assembly GCA_902687465.1). Classification (NCBI taxonomy): domain Eukaryota; kingdom Viridiplantae; phylum Streptophyta; class Magnoliopsida; order Poales; family Poaceae; genus Secale; species Secale cereale. The sequence continues at coordinate 231,924,958 of LR738714.1, forward strand.
GGGAAAACCTGAAGTTTGGCATGCCCATGGCGGCCAACTGCGCGCTGAGCTTCTCCGCGACAGCAAAGAGGCGGCTGATCCAGAAGTTCTCGCCCTTCAGGTAATCTTCGTGGCCAGCGGCGTCGTCCTTCCGCAGTTGCTTCCCCTTCTCCAGGTCCTTGTTCTGAGTCTCTTCCCGAACCTTGGCCTTCGAAAGCATCCCCTTGAGTCCCTCCAGCTCCTGCTTCAGGTCTTTGATGGAGTCCATGGCCACGGAGAGCTGCTTGGCATTGCCAAGAACTTTGGCCTGCGACTCCGTCAAGGCGGCATTGATCGTGTCCTTCTCCTTGGTCAGACTCTGAACCTATGCATTCAGGCCATCCCGCTCCACCTCCAGCTCTTTCACCTTGATGGCATGGACCAGAGCTTGAGCATTGAGTGCCTCTTCGTGACTCTGCTCTAGCTCTTTGGTCCGCTGCGCGACGAGCTTCTCGACCTCTTGATCCTTGCCGCTGAGTGCAATGGCAAGTGCCTGCTCACGAGCGACGAGGTCTTCCTCCTGGGAATTCAGTCGAGCTTGGTGCTAGTTGTGGACGGCCTTGTCCTAGGCGGACCGCTCCCTTGCCATCTCCTGGGCCTTCTCAAAATTAGACTGCACCAGGAGAAGATCACGGGCGCGCTCGTCCAGCTGCTCCTGAGAAGTCCTCAGCTCATCCCGGGACTAGGCAAACCAAGTCTGCGTATGGGCGACGCGCTCCTGGAAGTCCGCCTCCGCCTTATCCACCACTGCCGACCTGGATTTCACCTTGTCCAGGCGGGCGCAGTGGAGCACTTGGAGCTTCTGGAAGCTGGTGCCCATGGCCCAAAGGAGCTGCGCTTCTCGAGAACCGTCACCACCAACACTCAGCTCATCAACAACCTCGAGCCCGGTGGCGACAAGCACCTCATCGTCAAAAACCTCCCCATCGGTTGGCGCCCTCCTGCTTGCCGTCCTTGGGAGGTGGACGAATAGATCGTTGCTCACCTTCAAGTAACGGTCCGAGCCAGAAGTGGCAGAGGAGGAAGGCTGGTGCCCGGCAGTAGCCGTGGCGGCCTCCTCGGCAGCGGCTTTGTCGACCTCCTCGGCAGCAGCCTTGCCGGCCTCGCCGGTCCCTCCGGCGGGCTCCTTGGCGGTCTCCTCAGCAGCGGTTTCGGCGGCCTCCTCGGCAGCAATCCTGTCAGCCTCAACCCCAGTGTCCTTGATGAGATCCTCGATGATGGAGTCGACATCCACCTGATCAATCGGGGGTGAGGCTAAAACCATAAGAGAAAGGGATGGCAAAGTAAGGGGCAAGGCTCAACTTGAAGAGAACAGAGCAAAAATAGGAAACAAAAAATTTATCTGTACCTGGCTAGAAAGAGGTGGCGCCCTCCCCGCCAACGATCGTTGCTGGGGTAGAGTCACTAGAGCCCAAGTTCGTCTCCTCCTCCATAGGCGCGGGCTCGATGGTCGGTGCCCTTGCCGGGCACGCTCCTCGGGGCGGTGTAGTTGAGTGGGGCGGCATGTTAGCGGTCGCCCCCTGTGGGCCCTCCTGCTACCGTTCCACTCCTACAAACCCGGCAAAGTCAGCACCAAAGATTCATGCCCCAAATGTTCATCTTTGGAGAAGTGGGTAATGAACTTACGCTGGGGGCTAGAATGGGGGCTACGCCGGGGGCTATTCTCCGGGCTGCTCTCCACCAGCAGGGGCGTACTTGAAGTACCCGCTGGGGGCTTGTTGCCAGCCAAGGCTCTGGTCCTCTTTGCCGCCCTCTGGGCCAGCGTCTCCAAGTCCCTGCAAAGGAAATATCGAATTAGGGAAAGATGGCACCGAGTTTGGGTCAGGAGGTAATTCAGGGAGAAAAATACATACTCGTCCTCCGCATCCTCCTCCTCTTGTGGCTTCCTCTTCCTCCTTGGGCTGAGAGACCCAAGGTCAAAGTCAACAACCGCGGCGATATCTGCCGGAGGGGGAGAAGGAGATGGGATCCGGCCATGTTTGGACAAAGAGGAAGCAGCAACTGTCCTCTTCCCCACTGCGGTCTTCCCCGCCCTCTTCTCTGTCGCGGCCTTCATCCCCCTCGTCTCGCGCACGAATAGCTCCTGGGGTTGCTGCGGCTGCGCGATGCTGCCGGGCCTGACCGGCTCACCCGAGCCAGCCCGCTGGAGGACGTGCCGCCTCCCCGAGACAGGAGGCTTGGCGGCCTCAGCCTCCTCATCGGTCAACTCCTCGACCACGCCTTCGACAAGAGGAGCGTCGGCGTCGACGCTAGTGCGGCTAGCCTCCGCGGCGGACTTCGCCCATCCGGCGAGCTCCTCTTCCTAAGTGGCCGCATTGGGCACGTCCTCCACGTGGCCGACGCTGCTGGCCTCCAGGGCAAGCGCCGCCTCCACCACCCTGGCGGCAATATAATCCAACTCCGCATGGGTGGTATCGTGAATGAGCATTGGCTCTTCACGGACGCGGCTGTCTGACAAGGTGTCGAAGAACTCCTGCACCCGATCCACCGGCGGCTCGACCCAGGCCGGTTCTAGGCCGTGCGCGTTGAAGTCCGGCATCATAGAAATGATGGCGGACTAGCGAGAGTTGTTGCTCAGCGGGACCACTCCCACTGGCAACCCAAACAGAGGCCCCTTGACGGCCTTGCCGGTCCTCTAAACCCTGCCGTCGCGGTCCACGTCAAGCTGAAAGAGCTTCTGGCAAATATGAGCATGCTCCATCACCGTGAAGTTGTGCTTCAGACCAGGGCGGAGCCTCATGATGTCGGCCGCGTTCTGGAAAAGCCAAGCCGGCCTCCCCTTGTTGTGCGGTGGCGCGATTCGACGGCGGATGAAATCAGACCCAATCATCTGGACGGTGAGCCCGGCCTGAGAGAGACCATGGATCCTGGTGGTGGCAATCGAGAGCTTCTTGTCATTGATGTCGATGTACCCCCAATCTTTGCGGCGGACCGGCGGGCTCTGAAGAACTCGTTAGAACTCCGGTGGGTCATCCTGCTCAATCCAGAGCCACCGGCTCCTCCGCTCCTCCCATCTCTCCTTCTGCGCACCCTCTGGATACGTACCCTTCCCCTGGGTCCGTGAAATCTAGGTGACACCACCAGAGATGGCATCCCCCGCCTAGATACGAGGATAGAAGTAATGGCAGAAGAGCGTCGTGTTGGGAACCACCCCGGTGAAACCATGGCAGAGGTGGGCGAAGAAAGCCATGCACGCCATGGCATTCGGGGTGAAATCAAGGAGATGGAAGCCGTAGGTATGCATGATATCATTGAAGAAATCGGAGAAAGGGGGACAGAGGCCACAATAGAAGTAGTCGACAAAGAAGGGGTACCGGTTCGGTCCGGCCTTGGCGAATTGGGCAGGGACGACGCGCGTGGCTGGATGCCCCGTAGTCTTGCACCCCCACAGGGGCTGGAAGTAGTCCCTGAGATGGACCGCGTCGACCGTCGGGGGGAAGTCGGCGTGCTGCATCCGAAGTGCCGCCAACTCGCTCTCCGGTAGCTCCCTCTCCCCCACATCCTCGACCACTCCATTGCCCTTGCTGGACTTGGCTGCCATAGCGGCTGGGGAAGAGGAGAGGAATCGGGGGCAAGGGGAGCGATGTGGCGGCGAGCGGGTGCAAGAGCTTCGGCGTTTCGCTTGAAGAAGAAGCAGAGGAACGACGAACCCGAGATTAGAGAAGCGCGGAAGGTAAATGAGCGGCGCGCCTGTGGTTTTTCCCCTTTTTATGGGGAAGGAGCGGGTCGCCCCCTTTACCATTTACTGTGATGTGACATCGGCGTGTAGCAACCGCCCCACGCACGACCCTCACATCAGCACAGATCGTGGGGAAGTGCAACCATCGGAGGAGTTACTACGGTAAAAAGGATCTAACCACACTGCCCGCGCACCATTCTGGGCCTAGCCCAACAACGCGTCGTGCTTATGTATGACCCAGGCCCAGGGGCTCCTATCGGTGAACAAAAGTAGGGGCACACCTTTGTACCCCTTACTGGTGCACGGGTAGTCAGAGCCACGCCTGCGGACACACACATAACAGAGCAGAGGAGGGAAGCCAGTGATGCAAGCCTACCAGAGCAACACCAAGACAGTGGCGCAAGGAGGCCAAGCAAGAAGACAGACTCTGCCCCGACAAAGGCTCTTGCCGGGGTGGACTACACACCCCCGTCAAGGACCCTTGCCGGGGCAACTCACCCAAACGCCTCCGTTGCGGCCACCCTTGAGCCTAGGAGCTCCAACATCATCAGCAGCGTTAGAACCAAGTCTCAGGAGGTGCCCACGGGATGGCATGCAGATCTTTGTAAAGACGAAGGTCTATGACTCCCAAGATAAGAACCAGAAGACAAGGCAATCGCAAGGCTCCTTGCCGAGGATGCCCACGAGACCCCGACAAGGCTCCTCGCAGAAGACACCCCAAGGCCCCGGTAAGCCTCTTGCCGAGGATGCTCGCAGAAGCCTCGGCAAGCCTCTTGCCGCAGACGCTCGCAGAAGCCCCAGCAAGCCTCTTGCCGAGGACGCTCGCAGAAGCCCCGACAAGCCTCTTGCCGAGAACAGACGCAGGACCGCGGCCAGGTTTTGCCACCCCATCGTCGCCCCAGCTCGGCCGCTGACCCACTAGCCCCGGCAGGTACCCACGTGGCGATACGTGGTTCCTGGTCCAGCTAGTAATGCACCTGCGTGGTGGCATGCAGATCTTCGTGAAGACCCTACCACCACGCCATCTCTGCTAGCTGCCCCACAGGCCTGGACGCGCGTCACTGCCAGACGGAGCGGCCACGGATGGGGCGGGCCTCATTTCTGTACCCGATAAAGCGAATGGACACCTAAGTAGCGCATTTAATGCATCTTGTCTTGTAATGGCATGAGTTAAGTCTGTGCACTGTACACCTTTCCACCTCTTGTGTGCCATTGTGGCAGCCCCTTTGGACTATAAAAGGAGGCCCGAGGCGTACTGGAGAAGGATTCAGATCTTTTGAGCTAGACATGCACCGTAGCTAGTTCAAGAACTCAAGAACACTCAAATACACACCAAGGCAGGACTAGGGTATTACGCATTCCCATGGCCCGAACCTGGGTAAACGATCCTTTTACTAACTCTTAGACCCGCTCTTTGCACAACCTCGCGCCCGCGAACTGTAGAAGGGATTAAAGTGATCCCATAGGTGTCGTTCTCCACCGGCAAACAGTTTTCAAGAGAATGTTGTGTGTGATTTTCATTGATCCAACACGGTTTATTCCTAGAAAAAGTGTGCGTTGCCTGAGGTTATCACCCATGGTGTTTTCTCAATAACCGTTTGCAATAGAAAAACTCAATTAGCAGGCTAATTGCCCTATTATCAATAATATATTTATTAATCTAATTGACATTCATATGAAGCACATAATGTATATCATTTCTATATTAAGGAAGCTGGATTTCATAATTGAAATACATCAAACTATGACATGATATAGCTTCAGCACTCAGCTACCCCATTACACAACTGCACCAGGACCAAGTTTCACATGCAACATCTAGAACCATTCGAAATTAGCATCATAGACGGTACATAGACAGATGCATCTCATCTAGAAAACTGCTAAAGCGGAAGGCGAATATTGAGCCTTCATTCATGTTGAAGGTCCTTGCAACTTTAGGCCAGTGCCTGTGGATGATTGACCGTCCATCCTTCATCCTCTTCAGGAACACTTCAATATTGAACCGTGGGTGATGTATGAAAACCTTCCTCGCCTCCTGACCTTTGAGGTGGTTTGGGAGGTAATCATCAGTGAACTGCTTTGGAAAGGCCTTAAAACAAGGATGTGCATAAATATCTTCTCTATATTGGAAATGGGGCAAAGGAATAAAAAAGGCAAGGTATAATAGTTAGTACCATCTTGTAGTGAACTGATGTCTTCTTCATTGTGGAGACAAAGATCTTGTTGTTTTTGTCGTAAATTTCTTTATCCTAACAATCTTTCTGAGTTTCTTGACTTGATTGATATTCATGGACAACTCATTTCCCCATATGCAAAAAGGGTCGAACATTGGGTCAAACCTCTAACATCATGACCTACATGTGCAAGACCAAATTGTTAAAAACCTAAATATTAGAATGGTTCCTACAATTGCGCAATAATGTGTTATTATACAACAAACCATGCACGTGCTAACCTCGATCGTAAACCTTAGTGCTTCCCATTGTTTCCCTGCAACACATATAAGGTAGTTATTCATCAGGTTAAGTAAGGGTTCGCATGCTATCAGTAAAATATGTTGATGAAAAATAAGAACATTGGAGATTCATCAGATTAATTCAAGCCACATGGAAAAACCATTTATCCAAGCCAAGCATGATTAAGAACTAGGAAATATATCACTTGTATATGTTTCTCACGTATTAAGTGCAGCCAAATTCGATTTATTCCTCACATGCACAACAATACAAAATTCTACCCACGACATTGGGACATCACATTGCAGAATTGAACCAAGCAGTTAACTAAACACCACAACAAATGAACCAAACATTAACTGAGCACCACATTGTACAATATAACATACTCCTAATAGAAGATCAAACAGTTAACCAAACCAAGCATGCTTAACAACTTGGAAATAAAGCAATTGTATTTGTTTCTCATGTATTTAGTACAGCCAAGTTCAATTTATTCCTCACATGGTATACAATAAGATAATGCACCCACAACAACTGAACATCGCATTGCAGAATTGAACCAAACAGTTAACTAAACACCACAACAAATGAACCAAATGTTAACTAAGCACCACATTGCACAATATAACATACTCCTAATAGAAGATCAGACAGTTAACCAAACCAAGCATGCTTAACTACTTGGAAATATAGCAATTGTATTTGTTTCTCATGTATTTAGTACAGCCAAATTCGATTTACTTCTCACATGGTATACAATAACAAAATGCACCCACAACTAGTGAACATCGCATTGTAGAATTGAACCAAATTGTTAACTAAACACCACAACAAATGAACCAAACGTTAACTGAGCACCACATAGCACAATGTATAACCAAACCAAGCATGCTTGACAACTTGGAAATATAGGATTGTATTCGTTTCTCATGTATTTTTTAAAGATAAATTTGGTTTATTTCTCCATGGAAGACAATACAAAATTGCAGCCTGAAGAATTGAACATCACATTTGCAGACTTGAACCAAACAGTTAACTGAAGATGACAACTAATTAACCAAACAGTTAATAAGTGAGCACCACACTACCCGACATATAGAACATATACACTAGAGCAACACATTGCATGGTAAAATTAGATAGCACAATTCACTAGAATTTGTTAAGGAAAGCCAGGAGCAGCACACGTAACAGGTAAACCGAGCATGCTTAATCAGCGTAGCTAGAAAATGGCAAAGTACTCTTGTCGGTGTTCTGGGAACGGGGGTACCCAGACTTGCCTGCCTGCGGCCCAGGGCGTGGCTCACAAGGCGGCCTACTATAGCCCAGCATCTTCAGCAACCACTCAAGACCCTCGCGAGGAGCCAAGCCTCGCGAGGCAGATGACGCAAGGCATTCCTTAGGCCGGCCTCGCTAGGCCGGCTCGTGAGGATCGGAGATATCGAGGCGAGGGGCACCTCGTGAGGTCCTCGTGACGTGAGCAGTGATGACCAATGCCAGGCGGGCACCAGTGGGTGCAGAGTGCCAGTTTCCTCTTTGGTGCTAAAGGAGCAGGTGCAGGCGCTGAGTCCCGAGGCATCAGGCAAAGGTTTCCATATCGGTGCAACGAGACCAAGACCAGCAGGACGGCAGGATGGAGGTCATCGCGGAGCCCATGACGGCGTCACCACCAGAGCCTTTGGTAGGCGAAGACCACCTTTTGTCAGGATAGCTTGTACTAGCTGTCCCCCTTCAAATTTGGCATTGTGGGATTCCTTCCCGCTCAATATTTGGGAAGAGGACCCGGGCCACAAGGACCTAGCCACCATCATAGAGGGGTCGGGTCATCGAGACATCTCATACACCACAAGCTCACGCGAGCTCAAGAACACCTCTCCTCGGGAGGCAGTTCATCCATGTACTAGTTCTTCCTCAGCCTACAAGGCAATCCACCACACCACACTGGATTAGGGTATTACACCACAATGGTGGCCAGAACCAGTATAAATCTTGTGTCTCTTGTTCATCGTATCTGACGAGCTAGGCGTAGGGATGTTGAGTAGACAAGCTAGGGCGGAAGGAGAGATCTTCGTGGGCACCCGAGAGTTCGAACCTTAAGAGTTTTGCCGGAACCCTAGATCCGACATTTGGCGTGCCAGGTAGGGGTGTGACGAAGTTTTCTCGCCGTCTGTCCCGCTCTCCGCTCACCAAGTCCTCATGGCGGGCGTCTCTCCTCTGACGAGCTTGGTGACCGCGCGCGGCGGCGCTCCCGGCCATCGGGCCTTCACCCCCGCCTTACGGTGGGTACAGTTGCCACCCAGGTTTAGGCCGAATCTGCCACCGCGCTACAATGGGGCGGCAGACCCATTTGTCTTCCTATAGGATTACGAAGAGGCCATCTCGGTGGCCGACGGCGACGACAAGGTCATGGCCAGCTGGCTCCCCATGGCACTCAATGGCGTGCCACGTGCCTGGTTTTTCAGCTTGCTAGAATTTTCCATGGCGTCCTGGGAAGAGCTACGCGACCTATTCATCGTGCGCTTTGGGGCGCCGGCGCCCCGCGCCGGCGCGGCCCTCCTCGGTGGCTCCCAAGCGCCACCCTCCGACCGACACATCAAGCAAATCTTTCGCCAGAAAGGCATCGCCTCCATGCGCAAGGGGGCTCCTCCTGGTTGGGTGACTCACAAGGCTGACCTCGCATTCGACTCGGGAGACCACCCCGCCTCTACCGCGGGCTCCGGCGCTCTCCCGATGCTCTGCACCCCCACCATCTGCAATGTGGAAGTCACCAAGACCCTCATCGACATCGAGGCTGGCCTCAGTGTGCTCTCGGTGTAAGCTTTCAGCTTGCTCCAAGTGCCACTCGAGCGGCTACACCCCACCAAACCCTTCTCCGGGGTCAGCAACGGTTCCACCAGCCCCCTAGGGCAGATCCGCCTCCCGGTCACCTTCGGCACCCGAGACAACTACTGCACCGAGCTGATCGACTTCGACATTGCTCGAGTCAGTCTCCTGTACAACGCCATCCTCGGGTACCCATTGTTGGCCCAGTTCATGGCCGCAACCCATCTAGCCTATAACCTCATGAAGATGCCGGGGAGCCGCGGAGTCCTTACCGGACGGGGGACACCAAAGAAGCCCTGACGGACCTCAAGCACGTCTTCCGGACCGCTGCGGTGGCGCGCCCCACCGAGGAAGCCGCCCCTGGGACCAAGGGGGCTGCCCCTGCCAAGAAGAAGCAACTTTTCTCCCAAGACCAAGCCGAGACAAAGAAGGTGTCGGTGGATGAAGATGAGCCGTCAGGTGTCGCCTTCACCATAGGAGCTGGCCTTCCCCCAGCTCAGTAGGAGGCATTGGTTGGATTCCTGCGCGCGAACATGTACTTGTTCGCGTGGGAACCCAAAGATCTGGTGGGAGTCCCGAGAGAGGTGGTCGAGCATCACCTAAACGTATGCCCTAACATGTGCCCCGTAAAGCAGAAGGCCAGGTGCCAATCCACGGAGAAACAATCCTTCATTGTGCAGGAGACTCGTAAGCTAGAGGCGGCGGGTGTCATCCGCGAAGTCCGGTACCCGGAGTGGCTAGCGAATCCCGTCGTCGTACCCAAGAAGGGAGGAAAAGAGCGCATGTGTGTCGACTTCACCAACCTCAACAAAGCTTGCCCGCGGGATCCGTTCCCTCTGCCACGCATCGATCAAATCGTCGACTCCACCGCTGAGTGCGACTTGTTGTGTTTCCTGGACGCCTTCTCGGGTTACCACCAGATCAAGATGGCGCTGCAAGACATCGAGAATACTGCCTTCCTCACCCCGTGCAGGGTGTACTGCTACACCTGCATGTCGTTTGGGTTACGGAATGCAGGAGCAACCTTTCAGCGGTTAATGCACATTGCACTGGGAAAGCAGCTCGGGAGAAACGCTGAGGCATATGTGGACGACATCGTGGTAAAATCTCAGGAGGCCTCAACCCTTATCACATATCTGGAAGAGACTTTCGCCAACCTACACAAGGTAGACTTGCGGCTCAACCCGGAGAAGTGCGTGTTCGGAGTCCCTTCAGGCAAGCTCTTGGGCTTCATCGTGTCACACCGAGGAATCAAGGCAAATCCCGAGAAGGTCAAGGCCATAGAAAAGATGAGTCTGCCCAAGAACCTCAAGGAGATGCAGAAGCTGGCCGGTTGTGTAACGTCGCTGGGGCATTTCATCTCCAAGCTAGGGGAGAGATCCCTCCCCTTCTTCAAGCTGATGAAAAGGAAGGGCCCGTTTGAATGGACCCCTAAGGCTGATGTAGCGTTCGAAGACCTCAAGAGATACCTCACCAGCCCGCCAGTGATGGTGGCACCCAAGCCTCAAGAGCCATTGGTGCTTTACCTGGCCGCAACGCCACATTCGGCTAGTGCGGCGCTGGTGGCTGTTCGAGAGGAGCATCAAGACAAGACCTTGCAACCCAAGGAAGGCACTCCCGAGGCCCCGTCAGGGCCAGAAGATAGCAGCGACATACGAGCCGACCTCCCTGGGGCCACGGCTGCTCCAACTTACGACCAAGCCCCTGGGACACCTTTTCAAACCACATAGCCACAGGAAAGTTCTGACTCCACCCTCGTCGAGCACCCGGTATACTTCATCAACATGATGCTCCGTGATGCCCGTGCATGCTACCCCATGCCGCAGAAGCTCTTGCTTGCACTCCTCGTCGCTTCACGTAAGCTGCGCCACTACTTCCAAGGCCACCCCATCAAGGTCGTCTCATCTTACCCCCTGGAAAGGGTACTCCGGAGCCCAAACGTGGCAGGAAGGGTCACGGAATGGAATATAGAGCTGCAGGCATTCCAGCTAGAGTTCAGCACCACCAGAGTCATCAAGGGGGCCGCGCTTGCCGACTTCGTGGCAGAATGGACCGACGCCCCAGGGCCCGAAGCGAGCCCGAACTAGTCCCTCTCACCAGGAAGCGAAGCACTTGATGGCTGGGTCATGTACTTTGACGGTGCATTCGCCCGTCAGGGCGCAGGGGGAGGGGTTGTGCTCATCTCGCCCACTCAAGACAAGCTCTGCTACGTCGTGCAACTCTGCTTCCAGCCAGGTGATAAGGTCTCCGACAACATCGCGGAATACGAGGGCCTCATCGCCGGCCTCAGGGCGGCAACAGCCCTGGGGGTGAAACGCCTTGTCATCAGGGGTGACTCCCAACTCCTCGTCAACTTCTCCAACAAGGTGTACGAGCCAAGGGACGAGCATATGGAGGCATTACCTCGCGGAGGTACACAAGATGGAGAAGTAGTTCTTGGGCCTAGAGCTGGAGCACGTGCCCCGCGGCACCAATAAGGAGGCCGACGACATCGCCAAGAAAGCGTCCAGGCGACTGCCCCAGGCACCCGGTGTCTTCGAGGAAAGGCTCCTCAGGCCCTCGGCATCACCCCCGTGGAAAGGGTCGGCGAATCCTCAGGAAGCACTCCCCCAGCCACCGATCTCGGGAGCCTCTTCCTGCGGCCCGGCCTCAGGAGCTCGCTTGCTCCTGGCACTCGAACCTCTAGAGGGTTGCTGGACCGAGGAATTCAAGTCATACCTGGTGCAAGGAGTGTTGCCGGAAAAGGAGGAAGATGCCGAGCACGTAGCCCGATAGGCTACACTATACTACATCCAGGACGGTGAGCTTTACAGGAGACGACCAAATGACGTTTCTTTGCGATGCATCTCCAGGAAGCAGGGAGGTGAGCTGCTAGCTGACATCCACGCCGGGGACTGCGGGCATCACTCATCATCGCGCACCTAGGTCGGAAGGCGTTCCGCAGTGGTTTCTACTAGCCCACGGCACTTAACGACGCCGCCGAGCTGGTAAAGTCTTGCGAGGCTTGCCAGTTCCATGCCAAGCAGATCCACCAACCGGCCTAGGGCTTGCAAACCATCCCACTCTCCTGGTCGTTCACGGTCTGGGGACTGGACATCCTGGGCCCTTTCCCTCGAGCGCCCGGGGGCTATCGATACCTTTACGTCGACATCGAAAAGTTCACCAAGTGGGCCGAGGTGGAAGTAGTTCGAACCATCCTAGCCGGCTCTGCAGTCAAGTTCATCAAGGGCCTCGTAAACCGGTTTGGGGTCCCTAACCGCATCATTACCGAAAACGGCTCACAGTTCACCAGTAACCTTATCAAGACATATTGTGTTAACCTTGGAACACAGATTTGCTACGCCTCTGTAGCACACCCCAGGAGCAATGGCCAGGCTGAGCGCGCCAACGCAGAGGTCCTGAGGGGCCTCAAGACCAAGACCTTCAAGAAGAAGCTTGAACCTTGCGGCAGGGGATGGCACGACGAACTCCTATCGGTGTTGTGGTCCATCCGTACCACTGCCACCAAGCCGACGAGCGAGACCCCATTCTTCCTTGTCTACGGAGCAGAAGCAGTCCTCCCTCACAAGGTCAGGCTCCGGTCGCCGCGGGTCTTAGCATTTGACGAGGAGCAACAAAGCGCCATGCAGGGGATAGACCATGTGTGGAGGAGGAACACCGGCGAGACGCTTCACTCCGCGCAGCAAGGTACCAGCAGGCGTTGCGGCGGTACCATTGCCACAACATTCTCCCCAGGATGCTTGAGGTAGGTGACCTCATTTTAAGGAGAGTCCTCTCCAGAGAAGGACTGCACAAGCTCTCGCCCATGTGGGAAGGGCCATTCAAGATCACCCATGTCTCCAGACCCGGTGCCGTGCGCCTGGAAACAGGAGACGGCATCCCCATCCTGAACGCATGGAATATCCGGCACCTCCGAAGGTTCTACCCTTGAAACAAGGCCCTTGCACCTAAGAAGACTAGGCTCCATGCGTGCGAGGAACAAGGCCCTTGCTCCTGAGAATACTAGGCTCCGTGCCTGTGAGGAACAAGGCCCTTGCGCCTGAGAAGACTAGGCTCCGTGCCTGGGAGGAACAAGGCCCTTGCGCCTGAGAAGACTAGGCTCCGTGCCTACAAGGAACAAGGCCCTTGCACTTGAGAAGACTAGGCTCCGTGCCTGCGAGGAACAAGGCCCTTGCGCCTGAGAAGACTAGGCTCCGTGCCTGCGAGGAACAAGGCCCTTGCGTCTGAGAAGACTAGGCTCCATGCCTACGAGGAACAAGGCACTCGCGCCTGAGAAGCCAAGGCCCGGTGCGTGTGAAGCAAGTCTCCGGCCTGTGAAGATCTCCGCTCGTGACACTCTCACGTAATAATGAGTGGGGCTGCACACGCCCCCGAGTCTCCGGAGAGCTTCCCTCGGGCCTCGGGGGCTCCCTCCCATGTCCTAGTGGCAGCACTTAGCTTCGCGCTGGTGAGAAGACTAGATTAGGTGCCGGACACGGCCGTTCATTTGCTTTCTGGAGTTGGCTTGTTCTTGTCTTCTCTTCTTTAATGGATGCTAATGGTTTTGGTGTTCGTTGATTGCTTGGTTTTGATTCCCCTCTGCGGTTCTTCTCTCAGATTCTCTATGGTTCTTCCCCGGGCTTTTGGGCTAGCCAAGGAGAGCGGCAGTTGCACGGCGCTCTCCCGGCGCTCCCTCCCCTTTAGCCTTCATGAGGTGCCCGAACAGGGGCCCATAACTGACACGCCCCCATCCTTATTTCCGTGCCCCACGGGTACCGTGACAAGGGGTAGCCGATCACGCTCGACCCGCGTCAAAGGCCTCGGGCAGTAAAAGATAATAACCTAACGAGTTTTGTAGCCTCACGAAGGGTCGAACATCATGAGATGATAGCAGTCCCGAGCACATTAAGATAAGTCTCCTCACCCTAAGGACATGTAAAACACGGATCACACAGCAATAGACAGGAACACTATGCATGGTGCTAAAATGTCATGAAACCACAGTTCGTTACATGCCCTCCTAGGGCTCCATGCTTGTTTGATCAAAGGATGCAGGACAAAAAGAAGAAAGACTAGGAACAGTTGATGGCGACCCTTGGGGCACGATTGCTCGCGAGGACCGACGCCTCAGGCTCAGGCAGATCCCTCTTCACGCTTCACCCGAGCGTGACGACAAGACGACCCAGCGCCGCCCTCCACGCGGGCGCGGAGGCGTGGCGGCTGATCATAGCCACCGCTGCTGGAGATGCCGCTGAAGGAGGAGCCGCCGTAGCTGGACGAACTGCGGCCATCGCCCAGCCAAGCACCTCACCGCCGTCGTTGTCCTCGGGGCAGCACTCGGCGCGGCGCCCTTCTTCCCCAAACACCCTCATGAAGAGGGTCAAGTCATCGCCGTGCTTGAAGTGAAGGGTGCACCAGCCGCCCAAGCCGTGCGCGCGGGCGAACGTCTGCCAGCCTCGTGCCAAAGCCACAGCGCCCGAGGCGAAGACCTCCACCACAACCCACGATGCCCTGCTGCAACAACCATCCGCCTGCAGCCAAAAGCCGCCGGAGCTCGCAGCAAGGAGTTCGCTAACCAAGGAGCATGGGAGCGGAGCCTAGTGCCGGCTGGCCTCTCCGACCACACGACGAACTCCAGCGCCGCCTTCGCCAGGTGGGAGTGAGGCTGGGGAGGTTTGACAACCCCAGAGCACCTCCCTCCGTTCGCCGGACCGCCAACGCCACGACGGCTCCCGCCGCTCAAAGAACCGCCCCCGTGGCTACCAAGGGTGGCTACGGGCGCTGTAGGAGTCTGCCCACGCCCGCTCGCAGCCCCATCGAGGGTCACGACATACTTACGAGGACGGCCTCGCCCTCTCTTAGTTGGTGGTGAGCTAAGCCCCTCCTGTTGAGCCTTCCCCTTCTCCATGGAAGAGTACTTCATGGGAGGCACCATGGGCGGTTCGGTTAGCTGAAGGAGCAAGGGGAACAAAGGAAGAAGATGGGCAGCAAGGACTCTACCTGCCGCCCTATTTATAGCCATAGGAAGGCCAACCGCCGGCCCCATAAACGCAGGTAATGATGGTCCACTATGCACACAGAGACGTGACGAGTCTCGCAGTCGTCGAGGCTGCGTGGGGAAGAGGAGACGCCCATGTCCCATCAAGCGCCACACGTCAAACAAGGCCGCAGGCTTTGTGGGCCTGCGGAGCTCCGCACTTGGCCCTTGGCTTCATCGCGAAGCCAAGCCCGAGCACACCTTGGGCCCGGGGGCTACTGTCGGCGTTCTAGGAACGGGGCTACCCAGACTTGCCTGCCTGCGGCCCAGGGCATGGCTCACAAGGCGGTCTAGTATGGCCCAACATCTTCAGCAACCACTCAAGACCCTCGCGAGGAGCCAAGCCTCGTGAGGCGGACGACGCAAGGCATTCCTTGGGGCGGCCTCACCAGGCCGGCTCGTGAGGATCGGAGATATCGAGGCGAGGGGCACCTCGTGAGGTCCTCGTGATGTGAGCAGAGATGACCAATGCCAGGCGGGCGCTAGCGGGCGCAGAGTGCCAGTTTTCTCTTTGGTGCTAAAGGAGCAGGTGCAGGCACTGAGTCCCGAGGCATTAGGCAAAGGTTTCCATATCGGTGCAACGAGACCAAGACCAGCAGGACGGCAGAACTAAGGTCATCGCGGAGCCCACGGCGGCGTCACCACCAGAGCCTTTGGCGGGCGAAGACCACCTTTTGTCAAGATAGCTTGTACTAGATGTCCCCCTTCAAATTTGGCCGTTGTGGGATTCCTTCCCGCTCAATATTTGGGAAGAGGACCCGGGCCACTATAAATAGGACCTAGCCACCATCATAGAGGGGGTCGGATCATCGAGACCTCTCATACACTACAAGCTCACTCGAGCTCAAGAACACCTCTCCTCAGGAGGCAGCTCATCCATGTACTAGTTCTTCCTCAGCCCACAAGGCAATCCACCACACCACACTGGATTAGCGTATTACACCACAATGGTGGCCCAAACCAGTATAAATCTTGTGTCTCTTGTTCATCGTATCTGACGAGCTGGGCCTAGGGCTGTTGAGTACACGAGCTAGGGCGGAAGGAGAGATCTTCGTGCGCACCCGAGAGTTCGAACCTTAAGGGTTTTGCCGGAACCCTAGATCCGACAGCTCCTCCAAGATCTAGGGGTCGGCACGAATGGCAGCCATCGCGACTTCATCCGCGCATGCGGCCGTGATTTGCTTCTCCACTTCCAAATGCTCCTTGAGCTCCTAGCTATACTGCGTGTACCATGGCTTAGGATGGCTCTTATTTGGCGGAGGGGTCGGTGATTTGGGTGGAAGGTGTTGCGCCAACGGTCAGGGCATGTCGGATGTGGAAGGAGGAGGATGGGGGTCGGGTGTGAATTACCTGCTTGGATAGACGAGGCCGAGTAGCGTGAAGGAGGGTCACTAGCGAGGAGGCGCCGCTGCAAGTAGGGAGTGAAGGTTTCAACTTTGAAAGGAAGGCGGAAACAGGTGAAATGTAGCTTTTAGTAAGGGGAGGGTCGGGGAGGTAGATATTTCCGCAGAAGCCGAAAATTTTGAATCGATTTAGCGAAAAAACTAGCACGCAAAGAGTCATCAGACACGGTCCCTCATTCAGAACTGTGTACGGTATGTGGACATCACAAACGATTCAGATAGCTTAACCCGTGTGTGATGAGTTTGAACGTTAATAATTTTGGTTCGAATTTCCCTGGTTGCAGTGATCATCCACGTCATTGCATAATTTGGTACAGAAAGGAGACTACAAAACACCCACACTTCTTAATCGAGCAAGTTCAGCAATTAAACAGAACTAGCTGACCTACACATTACTCTAACAAATTAAAGACCGGCGCTCTTGTTGGGGAACGTAGTAACAATTCAAAAAAATCCTACGTGTCACCAAGATCAATCTAGGAGATGCTAGCAACCAGAGAGAGGGAGTGCATCTTCATACCCTTGAAGATCGCTCAGTGGAAGCGTTGCAAAGAACGCGGTTGATGGAGTCGTACTCGCGGCGATTCAAATCGCGGAAGATTCGATCTAGCGCTGAACAGACGGCGCCTCTGCATTCAACACACGTACAGCCCAGGGACGTCTCCTCCTTCTTGATCCAGCAAGGGAGGAGGAGAAGTTGAGGCAGAGCTCCAGCAGCATGATGACGTGGTAGCGGTGGAGCTCGTGGTACTCCAGCAGGGCTTCGCTAAGCACTACGAAGGAGGAGGAGGTGTAGGAGGGGGAGGGCTGCGCTAGGGGGAAGGGTGTCGCTGCCCACCCATCCCACCCCCTGATATGTCTCCAATGTATCTATAATTTCTTATTGTTACATGCTATTCTTTATGATGTTTTCGATGTTTAATGGGCTTTGTCATACACTTTTATATTATTTTTGGGACTAACCTACTAACCCAAAGGCCCAATCCAGATTGTTGTTTTTGCCTGTTTCAGGGTTTTACAGAAAAGGATATCAAACGGAGTCCAAACGGAGTCCAAACGGAATGAAACCTTCGGGAGAGATATTTTTGGAGAAAATCACGCACGGGAGACTTGAGAACCACAGAGTAGGGCCGATGAGGTGCCCACGAGGGTTGGGGGGCACGCCCCCTGCCTCCTGGGTCCCACGTATGGCCCCTGGTTCCCTCCTTCCTCCTATATATGCCTACGTACCCCGAAACCCTCAGAACAACAAAGAAAACCCTAGTTCCACCGCCGTAACCTTCTGTTCCCGTGAGATCCCATCTTGGGGCCTGTTCCGGAGCTCCGCCCGAGGGGGGATCTTCCACGGAGTGCTTCTACATCATCATCATCGCCTCACCATGAGTTGTGAGTAGTTTACCACAGACCTTCGGGTCCATAGCTAGTATCTAGATGGCTTCTTCTCTCTCTTTGGATCTCAATACAAAGTTCTCCTCGGTCTTCGAGGAGATCTATTCGATGTAGTCTCTTTTTGCGGTGTGTTTGTCGAGATCCGATGAATTGTGGGTTTATGATCAAGATTATCTATGAGAAATATTTGGTTCTTCTCTGAACTCTTTATGTATGATTATAATATCCTTGCAAGTCTCTTCGAATTATTGGTTTGGTTTGGCCTACTAGATCTACAGTTCTTGCAATGGGAAAAGTGCTTGGCTTTGGGTTCAATCTTGCGGTGTCCTTTCCCAGTGACTGTAGGGGCAGCAAGGCACGTATTGTATTGTTGCCATCGAGGATAAAAAGATGGGGTCTATATCATATTGCTTGAGTTTATCCCTCTACATCATGTCATCTTGCTTAAGGAGTTACTCTGTTCTTATGAACTCAATACATTGGATGCATGATGGATAGCGGTCGATGTGTGGAGTAATAGTAGTAAATGCAGAATCGTTTCAGTCTACTTGTCTCGGACGTGATGCCTATATATAATGATCATGCCTAGATAGTCTCATAATTATTCGCTTTTCTATCAATTGCTCGACAGTAATTTGTTTACCCACCGTAGAATATCGCTATCATGAGAGAAGCCACTAGAGAACACTATGGCCCCCGGGTCTATTCTCAACATATCAATCTACACTTACTTTACTTTTTCCGCTTTTACTTTCTGTTCTTATAATAAAAAATACCAAAAATATCAAACTATCATCTCTACTAGATCTCACTTTAGTAAGTGACCGTGAAGGGATTGACACCCCCTTATCGCGTTGGCTGCGAAGTTCTTATTTGTTTGTGCAGGTGCGAGGGACTCGCACGTGGTCTCCTACTGGATTGATACCTTGGTTCTCAAAAACTGAGGGAAATACTTACGCTACTGTGCTGCATCTCCCTTTCCTCTTCGAGGGAATACAACGCAAGCTCAAGAAGTAGCAAGAAGAATATCTGGCGCCGTTGCTGGAGAGGCTTACGCAAAAGTCATATACCAAGTACCTATCACAGACCCTTATCCTTCGCATTACATTTTTGCTTCTCGTTTTCCTCTCCCCCACTTCACCCTTGCCGTTTTATTTGCCCTTATTCTGCCGTGTGTTTACCGTTCACTTGCCTCTTGTTTGCTTGTGTTGCTATGTGCCCTCTATTAGCTTCCATCTTCGCTTGCTAAGTTATGGATCCTCATCCACTTGCTAATCTCTTTAAGAGATCCAATTATGTTGAACCTATTGCTAGTGAGCTGCATGCACTAGATTATCTTTATGGGGTTTTGCTTGAAATTCATGCATCTGAAAATTGTGAGGAATTGTTAAAATAAAAAGTGATTCATGATAGATTGTTAAATAAAAAGCATGATTGCAATGATGTTATTGTAAATTCTATTAATGTCAATTGTGTTAATGACATGCAAAACCCTAAGCTTGGGGATACTTATTTAGCTATGCCCACTACTTGTTGCAATGATCATGATTGGGGTGATGATTCTTACGATCTTGAAAATTTATTTAAACCCCATCATGAATATGAGATTGATAATAATGTTTGCCATAATATTGAAAGTGGATTTGAAAGAGCGTCAACTTTTGATCCCGCTATTTTGGAAGAGTGTCAACTTCGCATGCATGTGGATCGTGTTGAGAATATGTTATGTGATAGCTATATTGTTGAATTTTCTTATGATCCTACATGCAATTATTATGAGAGAGGAAAATATGGTCATAGAAATCTTCATGTTACTAAATTACCTCTCTTCATGTTGAGATTGATCTTGTTTCTTTCTTCTTCTTTGCATACACTAGATCTTGCTTGCTATGATAATTTGTTTGCTTATAAAATGCCTATGCATAGGAAGTATGTTAGACTTAGATGTGTTTGTCACATGTTTTATGATGCTCTCTTTGTGCTTCAATTCTTATCTTTCATGTGAGCATCATTGAATTCTCAAGCCTATCTTAATGGCTATAAAGCAAGAGCTTGTCGGGAGGCAGCCCAATTTTATATTTTTTGTTTTTGCTTCTGTTTAGGAATAAATATTGCATCTAGCTTCTGTTTAGATGTGGTTTTGTGTTTTGTTTAGTGTTTGTGCCAAGTAGAACCTTTGGGAAGTCTTGTTTGAAGTTTATGAGATCTTGCTGTGAAAAACAGAATCGTTAGCGCTCGCTAGAATGGTCATCAGATTTTACTGGAGCGTACTATTTAGTTGATTCTTTTTGCAGATGATTAATAGACAAATTCCTCACGTTTACCAATTTAGTTTGTATTTTTTGTAGTTACAGAAGTATGCGAAACCTGCAGATTACTACAGACTGTTCTGTTTTTGACAGATTCTGTTTTTCGTGTGTTGTTTGCTTATTTCAATGCATCTATGAGTAGTATTGGCAAGTATGTACCATAGAGATGTTAGAATACTGTAGGTTTAACACCAATATAAACAAAGAATGAATTCATTGCAGTACCTTTGAGTAGTGGTTTGCTTTCTTATACTAACGGAGCTCACGAGATTTTTGTCTAAGTTTTGTGTTGTGAAGTTTTCAAGTTTTGAGTATTGCTTTGATGGACTATGGAACAAAGAGTAGAAAGGGCCTAAGCTTGGGGACGCCCAAGGCACCCCAAGTAAAATTCAAGGACAACCAAAAGCCTAATCTTGGTGATGCCCCGGGAAGGCATCCCCTCTTTCGTCTTCATCCATCGGTAACTATACTCGGAGCTATATTTTTATTCACCACATGATATGTGTTTTACTTGGAGCGTCATGTATAATTTCAATCTTTGCTTGTTAGTTTGCCACAATTATCCTTGCTGGACACACCTATTTGAGAGAGTTAAATATGTCCTAGGAATTATTAGAACACTCTTTGTGCTTCACTTATATCTTTTGAGTAGAATAATATTTGCTCTAGTGCTTCACTTCTATCTTTTAGAGCACGGTGGTGATAATATTTTGAAGAAATTGTTGAACTCTCATGCTTCACTTATATCCATTTGAGAGTCTATTAAAACAGTATGGTAATGTGTTTAGGCTATAAACTAGTCTTCACATGATAGACATCCAATATCAATGTAGTAAAAACTTTCACACTAAGTGCATTGAATATGATGAGAAGTTGGATGCTTGATAATTGTTTTGAGATATGAGGATAGTGATATTAGAGTCATGCTAGTGGAGTTATTATGAAATTGAGAAATGCTTGTGTTAAGGTTAGTGATTCCCGTAGCATGCACATATGGTGAACCGCTATGTGACGAAGTTAGAGCATGAGATATTTGTAAAGTGGCGACCTTTGTGTGGAGGTCAGGGGTGCGCGATGGTTAACTCCTACCAACCTCCCCCCTAGGAGCATGCGTTGATTGCTTTGTTTTGATGACTCGTAAATTTTTGCAATAAGTATATGAGTTTTTATGAGTAATGTTGAGTCCATGGATTATATGCACTCTCACCCTTCCACCATTGCTAGCCTCTCTTGTACCGCGCAACTTTCGCCGGTACCATACACCCACTATATATCCTTCCTCAAAACAGCCACCATATTATTCCTCAAAACAGCCACCATAGCTACCTATCATGGCATTTCCATAGCCATTCCCAGATATATTGCCATGCAACTTTCCACCGTTCCGTTCATATGACACGCATCATATTGTCATATTGCCATGCATGATCATGTAGTTGACATCGTATTTGTGGCAAAGCCACCATGCATAATTTTTCATACATGTCACTCTTGATTCATTGCACATCCCGGTACACCGCCGGAGGCATTCATATAGAGTCATACTTGTTCTAGTATCGAGTTGTAATATCAAGTTGTAATTCAATGAAAGTGTCCCATGTGAGGAAAGGCTAAATCAATAAAGCCCCTCCACACAAAAAAAAGGAAAGGCCAAAGAAAAAAAGAAAGGCCCAAAAATAAAAATAAAAAGAAAAAAGAAAAGAAAAAGGGACAATTGCTACTATCTTTTTCCACACTTGTGCTTCAAAGTAGCACCATGTTCTTCATGATAGAGAGTCTCATGTTTAGTCACTTTCATATACTAGTGGGAATTTTCATTATAGAACTTGGATTGTATATTCCAACGATGGGCTTCCTAAAATGGCCTAGGTCTTCGTGAGCAAGCAAGTTGGATGCACACCCACTAGTTTCTTTTGTTGAGCTTTCATACATATATAGCTCTAGTGCATCCGTTGCATGGAAATCCCTACTCACTCACATTGATATCTATTGATGGGCATCTCCATAGCCCGTTGATACGCCTAGTTGATGTGAGACTATCTCCCTCCTTTTTTGTCTTCTCCACAACCACCTCTCTATTCCACCCATAGTGCTATGTCCATGGCTCACGCTCATGTATTGCGTGAAAGTTGAAAGGTTTGAAAGAATAGAGTATGAAAACAAGTGCTTGGCTGAAATCGGGGTTGTGCATGATATGAATATTTTGTGTGATGAAGAGGGAGCATAGCCAGACTATATGATTTTGTAGGGATAACTTTCTTTAGCCATAGTATTTTGAGAAGACATGATTGCTTTGTTAGTATGCTTGAAGTATTACTATTTCTTTTGTCAATATAGACTTTTATCTAGAATCTTTCAGATCTGAACATTCATGCCACAATTAAGAGAATTACATTGAAAAACTATGTTGGTTAGCATTCCACATCAAAAATTTTGTTTTTATCATTTACCTACTCGAGGACGAGCAGGAATTAAGCTTGGGGATGCTTGATATGTCTCCAACGTAACTATAATTTTTTATTGTTCCATGCTATTATTTATGATGCTTTGGATGTTTATTGGGGTTTGTCATACAATTTTATATTATTTTTGGGACTAACCTACTAACCCAAAGGCCCAGTCTAGATTGTTGTTTTTTGCCTGTTTCAGGGTTTTACAGAAAATGGATATCAAACAGAGTCCAAACGGAATGAAACCTTCGGGAGAGATATTTTTTGAGAAAATCACGCACGAGAGACTTGAGAACTACGGAGTAGGGCCTACAAGGTGCCCACGAGGGTGGGGGCGCGCTCCCCTGCCTCGTGGGTCCCGCGTACGGCCCCTGGAGCCCTCCTTCCTCCTATATATGCCTACGTACCCCGAAACCATCAGAACAACGGAGAAAACCCTAGTTCCACCGCCGTAACCTTCTGTTCCCGTGAGATCCCATCTTGGGGCCTGTTTCGGAGCTCCGCCGGAGGGGGGGGGTCTTCCACGAAGTGCTTCTACATCATCATCGTCGCCTCACCATGAGTTGTGAGTAGTTTACCACAGACCTTCGGGTCCATAGCTAGTATCTAGATGGCTTCTTCTCTCTCTTTGGATCTCAATACAAAGTTCTCCTCTGTCTTTGAGGAGATCTATTCGATGTAATCTCTTTTCGCGGTGTGTTTGTCGAGATCCGTTGAATTGTGGGTTTATGATCAAGATTATCTATGAGAAATATTTGGTTCTTCTCTAAACTCTTTATGTATGATTATAATATCCTTGCAAGTCTCTTCAAATTATTGGTTTGGTTTGGCCTACTAGATCTATAGTTCTTGCAATGGGGGAAGTGCTTGGCTTTGGGTTCAATCTTGCGGTGTCCTTTCCCAGTGACAGTAGGGACAGCAAGGCACGTACTGTATTGTTGCCATCGAGGATAAAAACATGGGGTTTATATCATATTGCTTGAGTTTATCCATCTACATCACGTCATCATGCTTAAGGCGTTACTCTGTTCTTATAAACTCAATACACTAGATGCATGCTGGATAGCGGTCGATGTGTGGAGTAATAGTAGTAGATGCAGAATCGTTTCGGTCTACTTGTCTCGAACGTGATGCCTATATATAATGATCATGCCTAGATAGTCTCATAATGGTTCGCTTTTCTATCAATTGCTCGACAGTAATTTGTTTACCCGCCGTAGAATATCGCTACCATGAGAGAAGCCACTAGAGAACACTATGGCCCCCGGGTCTATTCTCAACATATTTACACTTACTTTACTTTTTCCGCTTTTACTTTTGGTTCTTATAATCAACTAGTTGTCTCACCCGCGCATTTGCGCGGCTAGCTTCTTTTGTTTATATCTTCATGTATACTATATTATACGAATAAAATTGAAATTAAAATTTGGTTTTGTTTTTTTATTATAAATGTTATAATATATTTTTCTGTAATTTAGGTTTTCTGGAATTCATTTGAGAACGAAAGTTCTATCTTGGTCTCCCGCTTACGTTATTTTTTGACAATATGGATTTCCATTAAGATATGTTTTTGCATGTTTAGACCAACATAGTATATCATAAAATATTTATTAAAATCTTGTTAATGAACATTATTTAACTAATCATTACTGAATAAATTGTTAAGTTAGTGTAAAGATGAAATGTATTGTTTTTGTTAACGAAAAAATCTCCAATAGTTTAAGGTATAGGGATTTTAGTCTTGTTGAAATGAAAGCATTATGGCTTGCCTTTTTGTACTCATCGTATCATATATATACATTATTTTTCAATTTCTAATGGCTATTTATTAAAAGATCATATTAGTTCACATTGAAATATTACTTATTGGTTATTTGTCCCATTGCATCAACTTTATATCTGGTTGTGCCATGCTTTTTTGTTTCACTATAGGTTGTAGAAAGTCCACCACATTCACCCACAATATTTGTCGTACTCTCGTACAATAATAACACACCGTTGTTTATCCACCAATTCTTTCTAAAAACTTGTCATGCATGTGGTATACGCAGTGCTGAGACAAATATAAACTCTTTTGTTCTTCCTAGTATATCAACTTGCTAGTTTAGGCTAATGGGAAACCTATCTTGCCGTTTTGTACTCACCGTATCATATATATACATTATTTTTCAATTTATAGTGGCTATTTATTGAAAGATCATAGTAGTTCACATTGAATTATTACTTGTTGGTTATTTGTCCCTTTACATAAACTTTATATCTGGTTGTGCCATGCTTTTTTGTTTCACTATAGGTTGCAGAAAGTCCACCGCATTCGCCTGCAATATTTGTCGTACTCTCTTACAATAATAACACACCGTCATTTATCCACCAATTGTTTGTAAAAACATGGCATGCATGTGGTGTACGCAGTGCTTAGACAGATATAAACTCTTTTGTTCTTCCTAGTATATCACCTTCCCAGTTTAGGCTAATGGGAAACCTATCTCTCATTAATTAGTAATTATTTCTTTAGAGACTGGACACTAATTCAACATTATTTGGTTCATGTTAATTACTTTGAAGATAGAGTTTGACTGGAAATTTTGTTTTGGTGTCTTAGTTCTTGAAAAATTGTAAATATATTTTTTGAGGGTCAAAAATTCTGAAAGCCAGTCCACATGTATATGTACATGTATTCGGACTGTGTGTAAATCTTCTCATAATGATATCCTAAAATAGGGTTGAAATCTCTTTTAAAAAAAACATGTTAAATTTTATTTTATTTTTTGCTTCAAGCTCCAAATTTGCGTGACTCGGCTTCTCTTGCTTCAATATTTTGCTTACGAAAGACATAGTATTGCTGGAATTGCATTTTGCCAAGGCTCTAGAGAACCTAGTTCCATACGTATATATTTGTCATTAGGAGATACTAAAGTACTACAATAAATTATTTCACAGTATTATTTTTAATGTGATTTTTGAATATTTTCTTCATATGTTTGTCTCATTGTAGCCCGAGGTCCAAATTTATGAACGATTTTTCTCCAATTAACATTGTGGGTATGGAGAATCGTTGCCTTACATAATTCAGCTGGACTCCTTGTGTGGTTGGGCATTTTTGGGGGTTGGGCTTAGGTTTATTAGATGGCCTGGCTGGTGTTCAGTTTCGATATATTGGCTGGTTTTCAGTTTTGTTTTTTGAAATAACTGGTGTTTAGTTTTTTCTTAGTACTGGCTACCGATGGTACGTATTCCTGAAAAAAAAGGTTACCGCTTGGTCGTTTGACTTGCCAAGTCCGATTGAATTATGTTCCCTTTTCACTTTTTTATTTATTTTTGTCTCCTTATCGATAGGTGCACATAGAAACGTGATAGGTGTGTTGAAAAAAAAACCGTGATAGGTTTCTTTTGTGAGGAAGAAACGTGTTGGATTATGGTTCTAAGTTCTGATCTTGTACAATTAATTTGGTGTATGTGCCCCTTAGTCTGCTATAGTTTCTACCTTCATTATCTTAATTCTCATTACCTTAGATATGCATCTATGTGACAACTCAATGTGCTGGCACATCTATATGTTAAATATGTGTTACGTAAAACTATTAAATCTCAGCCGTTATTGTTCTCATCAAACGGTGCAAATAATATTAGCATATGTGGACAAACGTAATAGCTTGTTTGTCTCTTGTCTTAATTATATAATAGATAATACCAAAAATATCAAACTATCATCTCTATCAGATCTCACTTTCGTAAGTGACCGTAAAGGGATTGACAACCCCTTATCGCGTTGGCTGCGAAGTTCTTATTTGTTTGTGCAGGTGCGAGGGACTCGCGCGTGGTCTCCTACTGGATTGATACCTTGATTCTCAAAAACTGAGGGAAATACTTACGCTACTGTGCTGCATCTCCCTTTCCTCTTCGAGAGAATACAACGCAAGCTCGAGAAGTAGCACCCCCCACTATTTATTGGCTAGAGAAGGGGGAGGGGGGCGGCCCCCTAGATGCATCTACATGAGGGGCGGCAGCCAAGGGGGAACCTTGCCCCCCAAGTTGGTGGGGGGTGCCCCACCCCTAGGGTTTTCAACCCTGGGCGCCTTGGGCCCTTGGGGGCACACCAGCCCGCTAAGGGGCTGGTTCCCACCCATATTCAGCCCATTAGGTCCCCTGGGGCAGGTGGCCTCTCCCGATGGACTCCCGGAATCCTTTTGGTGGTCCCGGTACAATACCGATAACCCCTGAAACTCTTCCGGTGACTGAAACTTGACTTCCCATATATAAATCTTCACCTCCGGACCATTCCGGAACTCCTTGACGTCCAGGATCTCATCTGGGACTCCAAACAACTTTCGGTAACCACATACAATTCCCATTACAACTCTAGCGTCACCGAAACTTAAGTGTGTAGACCATGCGGCCAATAACTCTAGTGGAATCATGCAGTCATGAGCGAGACACCTCTCCGGCCAATAACCAATTGCAAGATCTGGATACCCATATTGGTTCCCACATGTTCCACGATGATCTCATCGAATGAACCATGATGTCGGGGATTCAGTCAATCCCGTATAAAATTCCCTTTGTCCATCGGTATGTTACTTGCCCGAGATTCAATCGTTGGTATCCCTATACCATGTTCAATCTCGTTATCGGCAAGTCTCTTTACTCGTTCTGTAACACATGATCTCTTGACTAACTCCTTCGTCACATTGATCTCATTATGATGATGCATTACCGAGTGGGCCCAGAGATACCTCTCCGTCATATGGAGTGACAAATCCCAGTCTCGATTTGTGCCAACCCAACAAACACTTTCGAAGATACCTATAGTGCACCTTTATAGTAACCCAGTTACGTTGTGACGTTTGATACACCCAAACATTCCTACGTGTCCGGGAGTTGCACAATCTCATGGTCTATACATGACATTAGAAAAGCTCTAGCAAACGAACTACTCGATCTTGTGTTGTGCTTAGAATTGGGTCTTGTCCATCACATCATTCTCCTAATGATGTGATCCCGTTATCAACGACACCCTAGTCCACGGTCAGGAAACCACAACCATCTATTGATCAACGAACTAGTCACTAGAGGCTCACTGGGGACATGTTGTGGTCTATGTGTTCACGCATGTATTACAGTTTCCGGTTAATACAATTATAGCATGAACAATAGACAATTATCATGAACAAGGAAATATAATAATAATAACCATTTTTATTATTGCCTCTAGGGCATATTTCCAACAGTCTCCAAGTTGCACTAGAGTCAATAATCTAGTTACATTGTGATGAATAAAACACCCATAGAGTTCTAGTGCTGATCATGCTTTGCTCATGGAAGAGGTTTAGTCAACGGATCTGCGACATTCAGATCCGTGTGTACTTTACAAATATCTATGTCTCCATCTTGAATATAACCACGAATGGAGTCGAAGCGGCGCTTGATGTGCTTGGTCTTCTTGTGAAACCTGGGCTCCTTGGCAATGGCAATAGCTCCAGTGTTGTCACAGAAGAGAGTCATCGGGCCCAACGCATTGGGAATTACTCCTAGGTCGGTGATGAACTCCTTCATCCAGACTCCTTCCTGCGCTGCTTCGGAAGCAGCTATGTACTCCACTTCATTTGTAGATGCCACCACGACACTTTGCTTGCAACTGCACCAGCTGACTACACCACCATTCAAAATATACACGTATCCGGTTTGTAACTTTGAGTCATCCGGATCTTTGTCGAAGCTAGCATCGACGTAACCCTTTACGATGAGCTATTCCGCACCTCCATAAACGAGAAACATGTTCTTAGTCCTTTTCAGGTACTTCAGGATATTCTTGACCGCTGTCCAGTAGTCCATTCCGGGATCACTTTGGTACCTCCCTACCAAACTTATGGCAAGGTTCACATCAGGTCTGGTACACTGTATGGCATACATAGTAGAGCCTATGGCTGAGGCATAGGGGATGACACTCATCTTTTCTCTATCTTCTGCCGAGGTCGGGCATTGATATGCGTTTAATCTCACACCTTGCAATACAGGCAAGTGAAAGACCAATGAGGCGTCTCGATCTATCTCTATAGATCTTGATGCCTAATATTTAAGCAGCTTCTCCAAGGTCATTGAATGAAAAACACTTATTCAAGTAGGCCTTTATGATTTCCAAAAGTTCTATATCCTTTCCCATCAATAATATGTCATCCATATATAATATGAGAAATTCTATAGAGCTCCCACTCACTTTCTTGTAAATATAGGCTTCTCCATAAGTCTGTATAAACCCAAACGCTTTGATCACTTCATCAAAGCGAATGTTACAACTCCAAGAAGCTTGCACCAGCCCATAGATAGAGCGCTGGAGCTTGCATACCTTGTCAGCATTCTTATGATCGACAAAACCTTCTGGTTGCATCATATACAATACTTCCTTAAGAAAACCGTTAAGGAATGCCGTTATGACGTCCATTTGCCAGATCTTATAATCATAAAATGTGGCAATTGCTAACATGATTCGAACGGACTTCAGCATCGCTATGGGTGAGAAAGTCTCATCGTAGTCAACTCCTTGAACTTGTCGATAACCCTTAGCAACAAGACGAGCCTTATAGACTGTCACATTACCATCTATATTAGTCTTCTTCTTAAAGATCCACTTATTCTCTATGGCTTGTCGATCGTATGGTGATGTCTACTACGCAACTTTATTCTTGTAGACATGTATTGGGCCTCCAAGCGCAGAGTTCTGTAGGACAGTAGCAATTTTCCCTCAAGTGGATGACCTAAGGTATATCAATCCATAGGAGGTGTAGGATGAAGATGGTCTCTCTCAAACAACCCTACAACCAAATAATAAAAAGTCTCTTATGTCCCCAACACACCAATTACAATGCGAAATTGTATAGGTGCACTAGTTTGGCGAAGAGATGGTGATACAAGTGTAATATGGATAGTAGATATGAGTTTTTGTAGTGCGAAAAATAAAAAACAGCAAAGTAGCAAGTAACAAAAGTGAGCACAAACGGTATTGCAATGTTTCAAAACAAGGCTTACGGTCCGTACTTTCTCTAGTGCAATCTCTCAACAATACTAATATAATTAGATAACATAGCCACTCCTCAAAGTGTGATGAAGAATCACTCCAAAGTTCCTATCTAGCGGATAACATAAGAATAAATTGTTTGTAGGGTACGAAACCACCTCAAAGATATTCTTTCCGTTCGCTCTATTCAAGAGTTCGTACTAAAATAACACAAAGCTATTCTTTCCCTTCGATCTATCCTAGAGTTCGTACTAAAATAACACAAGGTATTCTTTCTGATCGATCTATCAAGAGTTCGTACTAAAATAACACAAATTATTCTTTCTGATCGATCTATCAAGAGTTCGTACTAGAATAATCACCAAAACAAATTCATATTCATAATACTCAATCCACAACAAAGAACTTCAAAGAGTGCCCCAAGATTTCTATCAGAGGGACAAAGACAAGAATGTGCATCAACCCCTATGCATAGATTACCCCAATGTCATCTCGGGAATCCACGAGTTGAATGCCAAAACATATATCTAGTGAATCAATATGATACCCCATTTTCACCACGAGTATAAAATTGCAAGACATATATCAAGTGTTCTCAAATCCATAAAAGTATTCAATCCAAAGAAATCTCAAAGGGAAAACTCAATTCATCACAACAAGAGAGGGGGAAAACACCATATGATCTGACTATATTAACAAAGCCCGCGATACATCAAGATTGTGCATCTCAAGAACACGAGAGAGAGAGAGAGAGAGAGAGAGAGAGAGAGAGAGAGAGAGAGAGAGACTAAACACATAGCTACTGGTACAAACCCTCAGCCCCGAGGGTGGAATACTCCCTCCTCATCATGGTGGCCGCCGGGATGATGAAGATGGCCATCGATGATGATTTCCCCTCCAGCAGAGTACCAGAAAGGGTCTAGATTGGTTTTCGATGGCTATAGAGGCCTGCGGCGACGGAACTTCTGATCTAGGTCTACCCTGAAGGGTTTCGGAATATTTGTGAATTTATTGGGTAAAGAGGTGGTGCAGGAGGCCACCGAGGTGGGCACAACTCACCTGGGCGCGCCAGGGGGGCCTAGCATGCCCTGGTGGGTTGTGCCCCCCTCGGGGCACCCCCAGGTGCAGCTCTAGCCCATTGGGTGTCTTCTGGCCCATAAAAAATCTCCAAAAAGTTTCGCAGTGTTTCGACTCTGTTTGATATTGATTTCTTGTGATGTAAAAAACATGCAAAAAAACAGAAACTGGCACTTGGCACTATGTCAATAGGTTAGTACCAAAAAATGATATAAAATGACTATAAAATGATTGTAAAACATCCAACAATGATAATATAACAGCATGGAGCAATCAAAAATTAGAGATACGTTGGAGATGTACCAACATCCCCAAGCTTAATTCATGCTCATCCTCGAGTAGGTTAATGATAAAAACAGATATTTTTTTGATGTGGAATGCTGCCTATCATGTCATATCATATTCTTTTCTTTATAGCATGGACATTTGGACTTTTATATGGTTCAAAGCAATAGTCTAGTTTTGACATGAGATTTAAATACTCAAGCATATCAACAAGCAACCATATCTTTCAGAATATCAAATGCTAAAGAACGTTATCCCTACGAAATCATATACTCTTGTCATGCTCTATCTTTCCAGCTCAAAGTATAAATCATATACTACCCCGGTGTCAGCCAAGCAATTGGTTCATACTTTTTAACACGCTTCAGCATTTTCAACTCTCACGCAATACATGAGCGCAAGACATGGATAAGCAATATAGGTGAAACAGAATGCGGTGGTAGTAAACAAAAGAAAGGGAGAAAGTCTCACATCAACTAGGCAAACTAATGGACTATGGAGATGTCCATCAATCGATATCAATGTGAGGAGTACGGATTGCCATGCAACGGATGCACTAAGAGCTATAAGTGTATGAAAGCTCAATATGAAACTAAGTGGCTATGCATCAAACTCTACTATAGAAAATTCCCACTAGTATATGAAAGTGACAACATAGGAGACTATCTATATGAAAAACATGGTGCTACTTTGAAGCACAAGTGTGGTATTTACATGCCCCTTCTCTTTTTTCTTTCATTCATCTTTTTTTTTTTTGCTTTTAGTCCGGTGTTTCATCCCGACTTGTGGGGGAATCATGGTCTCCATCATCCTATCATCATTGGGACATGCTCTAATAATGGATAATGATGATCATCACACTTCTATTTACTTATAACTCAAAAGAAATAAAAATTACAACTCGATACCTATAACATAGTATGACTATATATGATAAAAAATGAATGCTCAAGTCAACTATATGATGGAAGTCCATGGCAATGTAACTCAGAATGGCTATGGAAATGCCATAATAGGTAGGTATGGTGGCTATTTTGAGGAAGGTATAATAAAGTTTATGCACCGGCGAAAGTTGCGCGGCACGAGAGAGGCTAGCACTTATGAAATGGGAGAGTGTGTATAATCCATGGACTCACATTAGTCATAAAGAACTCATATACTTATTGCAAAAGTTTATTAGCCCTAGAAGCAAAGTAATACTACGCATGCTCCTAGGGGGGAGGTTGGTAGGAGTTAACCATCGCGCGCCCTCGACCTTCACACAAAGATAGTACAATCAAGGATAAATTGTGCTCCAACTTCCCGGCATAACGCGAGATTATACGTGCATGTTTCGGGAATCACAAACCTTAACACAAATATCTTACTAAAGCACAATTACTCAACAACATGACTCACATATCACATCACCATGTCTCAAAACTATTACAAGGAATCAAGTTTATTTTGTCCAATGATCTTCATGAAAGTTTTTATTGTATCCTTCTTGGATATCTATCACTTTGGAACTAATTTTCATGTGTTGCTTTTGATAAGCTCAAAAAAATAAGTAAAGAACATGAGCGTAATATTTTCTTCTCTCAAATTAATCCAAGTGAAGCTAGAGAGAATTTCTTCAAAAGTACTAAAGCACACCGTGCTCAAAAATATATAAGTGAAGCACTAGAGCAACGGTGCCAGTAAAAGAGCTTCGTTGACGGGATGTGAATGCCATTTACTTAGCCTCCTTGGCAACTATTTGGGGGCTCTAATTTATTTAGAAACTTTCGAATCTAAGAATTTTATTAAAACAGCAAGCAAACAAAATGAAATGACATTCCAAGAATAGCACATCTCATGTGAAGAAGCAAAAACTTAGGATCAACCGATACTAACCGATAATTGTTGATGAAGAAAGATAGGATGCCTATCAGGGCATCCCCAAGCTTAGATTCTTGGGACTTCTTGAAATATTATCTTGGGGTGCCTTGGGAATCCCCAATCTTGAGCTTTTGTGTCTCCTTAATTCTTCTCATATCACGGGTTCCCTAAATCTCAAAACCTTCATCCACACAAAACTCATCAAGAACTCGTGAGATAAATTAGTATAAATCAATCCAAAACCTTATTATCCTCTACTGTTGCAAATCACTAAAATTATTATTCAACATTGCATACTAAATGCCTATGCATATTTAATACTCCTATCCTCAAATAGAATCATTAAACACGCAAACATATGCAAACAATGCAAACACAACAGCAATATGTCAAAACAGTACAGTCTATAAAGAGTGGAATTGTTCTCATACTTCCCTAGCTCTAAAAATTCTGAAACATCACCATGTTACAGAGAACTTATTCATGCTAACATTGTAAAAAATTAAGAATTTATCATGTTCTCACTATCCAGAAGAATTCAGACAATGATAGAAAAAATTTTGTTTTCAAACAACAACATATAGACTTGCAAAATAAGCATGGTAAAGGCTATCCTTGACATTTTTGTTGAAATAAAAGATACAAAACACTATTCTAAATACCAGCAAGAAAATCTTAACAAAATAAATTGACGCTCCAAGCAAAACACATATCATGTGAAGAAAGAAAATACAGCTCCAAGTGAGGTTACCGATAATGTTGGAGACGAAAAGGGGATGCCTTCAGGGGCATCCCCAAGCTTAGTTGCTTGGATCTTCCTTGAATATTACCTTGGGGTGCCTTGGGAATCCCCAAGCTTAGGGTCTTGACACTCCTTGTTCTCCTCAAATCGACATCTCACCCAAAAATTGAAAACTTTAATCACATATAACTTAACAAAACTTCGTGAGATGGGTTAGTATGATAAAACAAA
This sequence comes from Secale cereale, assembly GCA_902687465.1. Taxonomy (NCBI): domain Eukaryota; kingdom Viridiplantae; phylum Streptophyta; class Magnoliopsida; order Poales; family Poaceae; genus Secale; species Secale cereale. The sequence continues at coordinate 231,958,714 of LR738714.1, forward strand.
GCATTCACTTTGGGTACTGTCAAAGACAAGATTCATAATTGTTCTCACAAAATTCCTACTGTACCATATAATTTCTACAATTTATATTGATCAATATAATCTATCGAAACTTGTAAACAAGCAAATTATGCATTGAAAACAGAACATGTCAAAAACAGAACAGTCTGTAATGATCTGAGCATTCACCACACTTCTGCAACTCTAGAAATCTTGAAAAAAATATGAACACGTCAAGAATTTGTATATTAATCTTCTTCAAAAAGAATCAACTTAAAAGCACTCTTATGTTAAAAATGAGATTTTTTTTCTCGTGAGCGCAAAAGTTTCTGTTTTTCAGCAAGATCAAATCTACTATCACCCAACATGATCATAAGGCTTTGCTTGGCACTTTATTGAAACAAAAGCTATAAAACATGATTACTACAGTATCATAATCATGTGAACACACAAAAACAGTAGGTATAAGTGTTGGGTTGTCTCCCAACAAGTGCTTTTCTTTAATGTCTTTTAGCTAGGCATGATGATTTCAGAGATGCTCACATAAAAGATATGAATTGAAACATGCAAGAGAGCATCATGAATCACATGGCAAGCACATTTATGTCTAACCTTTTTCCTATGCATAGGGATTTTGTGAGCAAATAATTTGTGGGAACAAGAATCAACTAGCATAGGAAGGCAAAACAAGCAAAATTTCAAGATTTTCAACACATAGAGAGTAAACTTAATATTATTGCAATACCTACAAGCATATGTTCCTCTCTCATAGTAATTTTCAGTAGCATCATGAAAGAATTCAAAAATATAGCCATAACATAAATCATTCTTGTCATGATGCAAAAGCATAGAAATTTTGCTACTCTCCACATAAGCAAATTTGTTCTCATGGATAGTGGTGGGAGCAAACTCAACAAAATAACTATCATGAGATTGAAAATTAAAGTCATGGTGACAAGTTTCATGGTTACCATTATTCAATATAGCATACATGTCATCACCATAATCATCATAGATAGCAACTTTGTTATCATAGTCGATTGAAACATCCTCCAAAGTAGTGGATTCATCACTAAATAAAGTCATGACCTCTCCAAATCCACTTTTATCAATATAATCATCATAAATATGAGTCATGCTACCATTATAACAAATTTCCACATCAAATCTTGGGGGGCTAAAAATACATATTCATCAAATATAGCATCCCCAAGCTTATGACTTTGCATATCATTAGCATCATGTATATTTAAAGAATTCATACTAACAACATTGCAATCATGCCCATAATTTAAATATGTTGTGCCAAACATTTTATTGACTTCTTCTTCTAACAATTGAGCACAATTTTCCGATTCATCATTTTCAAGAAAGATATTATAAATATGATCAATAGTATGATGCAACCTCAATTCCTTTTTTTAATTTTCTTTTATAAGCCAAACTAGTGATAAAACAAGAAAATAGAAGATTAGATTGCAAGATCTAAATATATACCTTCAAGCACTCACCTCCCCGGCAATGGCGCCAAAAAAGAGCTTGATGTCAACTACACAACTTTATTCTTATAGACATGTGTTGGGCCTCCAAGCGCAGAGTTTTGTAGGACAATAGCAATTTTCCCTCAAGTGGATGACCTAACGTTTATCAATCCGTAGGAGGTGTAGGATGAAGATGGTCTCTCTCAAACAGCCCTGCAACCAAATAATAAAAAGTATCTTGTGTCCCCAACACACCAAATACAATTGGAAATTGTATAAGTGCACTAGTACAACGAAGAGATGGTGATACAAGTGTAATATGGTGTCAGGACCCTGATCCTGAGTCACACCGATCTAGCTTGTAACACATCATATCACTTTGCGGCCTCACGCACAGTATCCCCATGGGTGCCACCTTACCTGGCCCAGGACCGTTTGCGCATTTTGACACACGTATATGATAGGGTCACTAGCATCCATATGACAGAGAACCCGGGCCGACATGGCTAGTTATAAACCAAAAGTGGCACTAAATTACAGAGACGGGCATCCATGACCCAACAACGAATGTGTCGGTCATCAACGTATGAACCCAAGTCGTAGCAAGCTACATGGACTTAAAGGAACAACACGTGACATTTCCCCTAAGGGACAGACACAGGAACGAAGAAGGACACATGCCGTCCAGCCTACGTGTTCCGGAGCAGTAGCAAGCTACCAAGGCTCAGTGGAAGCACTAGGAGGCATTTCCCTGTAAGATAGGCTACCAAAGGTAAACAACTAGGTGTCGGATCCCACACATACCAAGCATTTCAAACATACACACAATATGCTCAATATGTGCAAATACAACATTGCATCACAACAGAACTCTGTGACTCAAAGTACTTTATTTAAGAGGCTCCGAAGAGCCATACATAACATATCCATACAGATAGGGGTCACATGACCCAACACTCAAGTCATACAAGCATACAAGCACAAGCGGAAGCTAACATGTCTGAGTACAGACAACTTGGAAATAAAACAGGCTTGGTGTAGCCTGACTATCTACAAGGCCCTTCACAAGCTCAGGATCTCCGTCTGGGTAGCAAGCTACTCGTCGACGTCAACGTCTATGTAAAACCCATCAGAAGGGACAGGGTTCTCCTCTGCAACAGTTATTAAGCACACATGAGTACAAAGGTACTCAGCAAGACTTACAACAAAACCTATCATACATGCATCATTATCAACAATGGTAGTGGAGTTCATTGCAGCAAGCCAGCTTTGACTCTTGGCTAACCTATACTAAAACTCTCAGCAGATTGCAAGATAAGACTACGTACACGAGTCCTCTACTCACCACAACAATACACCACTGTGGATCCTCTTCCGTCATCCTACAGAAGGGCCATCCACGGCACTCACACTTGTCTTGAGACTTTTAGTAGTATCCATCAACTTGTCTATGAATTGTATAAGCAACCAAGTGGTCCGTACCGCGAACAACGGCTATTCGAATAGATTGGTAACCCTGCAGGGGTGTACTTATTCACACACGCTTCCACCACTTATCGCCGCTTACTCGATATGTACTCGGCAACCTTCAAGCGGAAGCCCAGCGAGGGTGTTGGCCACGACCTGACTAACCACACAAGTCCCTAGTCTAAGTTTATCGCCTATTTGGGTTCCATCCGTGGGGAGATCCGGCCGGGGTGTCGCTCACGGCCCCAAACGATGTGTACAGGGTTCCCGAGTCACCAAACGGGCGACCGGTACACCATGTCGCGTACCTGCCGCATCACAGCCCACCCTGAGGGTCAGCGCTCTGCACAACCACCAGTAAACTACAAACACCAAAAACTAGTTGCAACTCCTGGACAGAGGACAAGGGTAGTTAATAAGTCGAGAGAGCTTGGAGCGCCCGGAGCCCAATGCGTGGTAGTAGCTGTAACTTGAATCACACATACAGATCTTGGGTCCTATGGGCGGTTCCAATGAAACAACCCACCATGCATCCTACATGGCCTTTCATCGATACCTTTACCAAACATGATCCACACTTCCCTCTCTTTATCGAGCATGATCATTTCACTCTAATCCATCACCTAGATGAACCAGAACTGACACAACTCTAAGCATAGCAGGCAACATAATAAAATAGCATGGTAGAACACACATCACATGGCTCAGTCAACTCCTACACATGCTAGTGGGTTTCAACTTTTTACTGTGGCAATGACAGGTCATGCAAAGGAATAGGGTTCAACTACCGCAGCAAGTAGCAGTTCACATGTTGTTGCCTTAATGCAGTAAAAGAGAGCAGGAGCGAGAAGATGGGTTTGTATCGAAATGATCAATGGTTGCTTGCCTGACAGATTGGTTGTCGGGTACTGCTATTCAGTTGGATACGCAGATGTATCCTCGAGAGCAGGACCTACCACGGAGAACACCGATGATACAATCAATATACAAACAATTGCAACAATATGATGCATGCTCATGACATGGCAAGATGAATATGTTTTGGGCTAATGCAACTATAAACAGAAATGTTTGAGCTCATTTGAACCAAAGATTCAAATTTATACCCAAACTATTATTTATTAAAGTACATTATCATGTTTTGATGTGAACAGCAAGGTTAACTTGCTCTAACATGCATGAAACCAGCGCCATTGGAAAGATTGGATTTTTCTGATCAATTTTCATATATAAATCTTTCCCATCTGAGCTACTGTTGAATTTATATGATTTTTTGAGGTTTAAAGCATTTTCTGGAATTTCCTGAATTGTTTTAAATTAGATAATCCCATAAAAGCATTTACTGCATCAGCATGACATCATGCTGACGTCAGCAGGTCAACAGACCTATTCCAGGTCAAACCTGACTGGTGGGTCCCGCGTGTCAATGTCATTAACATAACTAATTAAACTAAACTGCTAATCCTAAATTAATTAGCCGCTTGGGCCCACCTGTCATTGACTTAGGGGTCAACCTGGGCCCACCCGTGGTCAAACGGGGTCAAACAGGCCGGCGTTTAGCCACCGGCGAGGCCAGACGCGGCGGCGCAGGGCGGGATTCGTGCTCCCGCGACCAAATCAACGGCGGAGCACGTCTACGTGATGCGGGGGATGTGCCGCATCGAGTGGTGGTGGTTGGCCTTGGGGTCGCCGGAAAAGGCACCGGCGACGACCTTGGCGGCTGCCAGAGCTCGGGTGAGCTCGGGCTAGTCGCTAGGAGGCATAGTGAGGCTCGTGAAGAGGTGCTCTAGGCTCCTGGGGGTGCGGAGAAGCTGATGGACATCGTGGCGCGGCCGTTGGGTGGCCGGAGCCTCGTCGGCGACGAGCTCCACGGCGGCGCGTGCGGGTGAACTTTGTGCTATCATTACAGAGCTCGAAAGGGAGAACAGAGAGGATGGGGAGGTAGCCAAGCTCACGGTGGTCGCGTTGGAGCTGAGGGCGAGGTCGGGGATGAACTGCTGCGACGGTGAGGTCGCCGGCGATCTCGACGGCCGAACGGGGGAGAAGTGCTCAGGGATGGCGCGTCGGGGCTTCCGGCGATGCGTGGCTCGTCGGGGAGGCGTAGCAGACGGTTTCGGAGCTTGGGACACGACGGTGAGGCGAGCGGAGCTCGATGGCTACGGCTATGGCGGCAAGACGGCGGCAGCAGCGTCGACCATGGCGCGTGGAGGGCGAGGGAGAGAGGCAGGGGGAAGTGGATACGTCCAGCGGCTTCGAGGCGCGACGTGGAGGTCGTCCAGGCCGTTCCCGCAGCGAGGCGGCGGCCAGGCGGCAAGCAGCTGCGGCGGTGGCGCACGGCCATGCGCCGTCGTCACCTACCTGCCTGGCTGCCGAAGCAGCTGGCTGGCTCGGGCCAGCAGAGTGCTGGGTCGCCAGGTGGGCCGGCTGGTCCAGGTAAGTGGGCTGTGCCCTCTCTCTCTCTTTTCTATTTTATTTTCTGTTTTGTTTCTTTTTCAACTTTGTTGAATTAATAAAAATGCTAGAACATTTTTATAAATCATAAAACTAGTCATGCCCACTGTATATAATATGAACAACATGGAACATTTTGGTTTATGATTATTTGGGCACCTAAAATATTTTATAGCATTTAAATGCCCAAATGCAAATACAATATGAATTAATCCAGAGACCTTTGGATGTCCTATTTGTGAGAGGTTTAAGACCAAGGCAAAGATGATGAACATTTTGTAAGGGCATTTTGGGTACATTGGAAAAGATTTTATTAAACCCTAGTTGTTAGAAGAGGGGTGCTGGGGTTTCTGTCATTCCCATTTCAAGTTTCTGCGAAAAGTAAACATGATGCACACTCAAGCTAGTCCTAATGCATGCACTGACTAGGGATGTGACAACTCACCCCCACTCAAAAGAATCTCATCCCGAGATTCAGGTTCCTCCGGAAAAGGGTGGGGTACTCAAGTCGAAGACGATCCTCCCTTTCCCAAGTAGCTTCATTCTCGGAATGGTGTGACCATTGAACCTTGAGAAACTTGATGTTATGACGTCGAGTGGTACGCTCAGTTTGATCAAGAATACGAATGGGGTATTCTCGATATGTGAGATTGTCCTGGAGATCAAGCGTTTCGTGGTCCACTCCGCGGATAGGATCCGAGAAGCAACGCCTGAGTTGAGAAACGTGGAAGACATCATGAACTCTGGAAAGATGCGGAGGTAGTTCCAATTGGTAGGCAACTTCTCCTTGTTTGGCAAGAATGCGAAAAGGATCGATGTAACAAGGAGCCAATTTGCCTTTCATACCGAAGCGATGGGTTCCCTTAAGAGGAGTAACCCGAAGGTAAGCCTTATCGCCAACTTCATAAGTCACAGCCTTATGATTACTATCATATTGGCTCTTCTAGCGAGACTGGGCTGTTTTCAATTTCTCACGAACGATGCGAACTTGCTCTTCTGCTTCCTGGATCATATCTGGGCCGAAGAATTGTCTTTCCCCGGTTTCTGACCAGTTAAGAGGCGTCCGACACCTTCATCCATACAAAACTTCGAAGGGAGCCTTGCCCAAGCTAGCTTGATAACTATTGTTATAAGAGAATTCGGCGAATGGAAGACACTTCTCCCAATCCATAACGAAAGAGATGGCAGAGGCTCGAAGCATATCTTTCAGAATTTGATTGACTCGTTCTACTTGACCACTTGACTGAGGATGAAAGGCGGTGCTAAAAGAGAGATGAGTCCCCATAGCATTTTGGAAACTTTCCCAAAATCGAGAGGTGAAAAGACTTCCACGGTCTGAGTTAATCTCCAACGGCACACCATGAAGAGATACTATCCGAGAGATATACAAGTCTTCTAGCTGGCTAGTGGTTATACTCTCTCGAATAGGCAGGAAATGGGCTACTTTGGAGAGGCGGTCAATAACGACGAAGATAGCATTATTCCCTTTCCTGGTCCTAGGAAACCCGGTAATGAAGTCCATACCGATCTTGTCCCATTTCCATTCAGGAATAGCTAAAGGTTGAAGGGTGCCAGCAGGTCGTTGATGCACTGCTTTAACTCGACGGCAAACGTCACAGTTAGCAATGAATTGAGCGATTTCTCTCTTCATCCTAGTCCACCAGAACCTCTAGCGTAGGTCCTGATACATTTTAGTACTACCGGGATGAATTGTGGGTGGAGATTCATGAGCCTCCTTAAGGATCAACTGCCGTAGATGTTGGTTCTTGGGAACCACTAAACGGTTCTCGAAGAAGACAACACCTCTGTTATCAAGGGAGAAACAACCTGCATCTCCTTTATGAATGTTTCTCTTGATTCGGGAAATCCATGTATCTTGCTTCTGGGCAGCTATGATTTGATCCGAAAGAGTAGGTTTCGCCACCAAGGTGAAAAGTAATCCTCGAGGAACAATGTGAAGGTTAAGCTTACGAAATTCCTCGTGGAGAAGTGGTTGCCCTTGTTGTAACATCAGGTTGTTACAATAAGACTTACGACTTAGTGCGTCAGCCATGACATTGGCCTTCCCAGGGGTGTAAGTGATTCCTAAGTCGTAATCTGTGAGCAACTCAACCCAACGTCTTTGCTTGAGATTCAGATCCGGTTGGGTGAAGATGTATTCCAGACTTTGGTGATCCGTGAAGATTTCACAGCGATTACCAAGAAGGTAATGTCGCCATGTTTTGAGTGTGTGGACTACAGCTGCAAGCTCTAGGTCATGTGTAGGATAGTTATCCTCATGTGGATGCAACTGTCGAGATGCGTAGGCAATCACTTGACGATCTTGCATGAGTATGCAACCTAGTCCTTGTCGCGAGGCGTCGCAATAGATAATAAAGTCCTTGGAAAAGTCTGGTGGTACCAGTACGGGAGCAGATGTCAGGCATCTTTTCAGTTCCTGAAAGCTGGACTCGCACTGTAGGGTCCACTCGAACTTTTTATCTTTCTTGAGGAGTTCAGTTAGAGGTTTAGCAACCTTGGAGAAATTTTCGACGAAGCGTCGGCAATAGCTCGCTAAGCAAAGGAAACTCCTAACTTGCTTGACCGATTCAGGTGGAGTCCAATCAAGGACGGCCTGAACTCGCTCGGGATTGACGGCAATACCCTTACCAGAGATTACATGACCCAGATAAGTCACTTCTGGCAACCAGAATTCACACTTGGAGAATTTGGCATAAAGGCGGTGCTCTCGAAGTTTCGTCAATACCAGCCTTAGATGCTCGGCATGATCTTCCTTGTTCTTGGAGTAGATGAGTATATCATCGAGGTATACCACGACGAATTTATCCAAGTACTCCATGAATATAGAATTCATTAGCCGGGAGAAAGTGGCTGGGGCATTGGTTAACCCGAAGGACATAACGGTGTACTCGTATTGGCCATAACGAGTAACAAAGGCCGTCTTGGGAATGTCCCCGTTCTTGATTTTGATTTGATGGTAGCCCAACCTCAGATCCATTTTGGAAAAGACTGAGGATCCAGCGAGCTGATCATATAGGTCATTGATCCCGGGGAGCGGATACTTGTTCTTTATGGTGACCAGATTGACAGGTCGATAATCTACAACCATCCATTCCGTTCCATCCTTCTTCTTGACGTAGAGGATGGGACAAGCCTAGGGAGAAGAACTAGGACGGATGAAACCCTTTTTCAAGGACTCATCGAGTTGTTTCTTAAGCTCAGCTAGTTCTAGGGGTGCCATCTTATAGGGCCTCCTAGAGATTGGGATAGTTCGTGGAACAAGATCTATCACGAACTCGACATCTCTATTAGGTGGAACACCTGGTAGTTCTTCTGGAAAGACATCCGGAAAGTCACGGACTACCGGGATATCTTCGAGTTCTGGTAGAGGGCTGGCATTAAGAGAGTAGAGCTGATGCTCAACCATTCGGGCCAAAACATTGACTGTCTTGCCGGATGGGTGTGTAAGTTGAACAGTCCTAGTGTAGCAATCAATCTTGGCGTAATGAGCTCTCATCCAGTCCATACCCAAGATGATGTTTATGTCCGAGGACTTGAGAGCTATTAGTGAAGCGAGAAAGACCAGTCTATCGACAAGAATTTCATTTCCATGGCTTACCCTAGAGGTTTGCCATTTTGAACCAGGAGTTTGAATAACCATGGAAGTGGGCATGTCACAAAAAGTCATGTTGTGCATTCGAGCATAGCTCTCAGATATGAATGAATGAGATGCTCCAGTTTCGAAAAGAACAGATGCCGGATGGCAATTAACAAGAAGCGTACCAAGGACGATGTTAGGATCCTCATAAGCTTCCTCAGCAGAGACATAGTTGACATGACCACGTGCAGTGGGGATTGGCTTGACATAGTTCAACTTGCCTGCTGGCTTACCACGGCCAACGGACCTTCCTGGCTAGTTCTGAGGACACTCACGCATGTAGTGCCCTGGTTCTCCACACTTGAAGCATGTCACGGTGCTAGTGCATGGAGCAAAGTTGGCAGGTGGTCCTCCATAAGTCTTGGCCGGTGCATACTGTTGGGTTGGGCGAGGCGCCTCATAGGATGGCCTCAGAGTGAACCTGGGTGGCAGGGCAGTGTTAGGAACCCACACACGGCGCTTGTGAGAGCCAGAGCCGGATGAGGAACCAAAGTCACGAGGATGCTTGCGTGTGGCTTCAAAATCAGTCTGGCCTGTCTCAGCACTGATGGCTTTGTTCACCAACTTCTAGAAGGAGGTGCACTCGTGCAGACGTAGATCTTGGCGAAGTTCAGGGCTGAGTCCCTTGCGGAACCTCGCCAGCTTCTTGGCGTCGGTGGACACTTCCTCGGGTGCATATCGTGCCAAGTTGCCAAACTCGCGACTATAGCCATCCACGGTTAGCCGGCCCTGGGTGAAATTGCAGAATTCCTCCCGCTTGCGATCCATGAGACCTTCTGGAATGTGATGTTCACGGAATGCCTCACTGAACTCTGCCCAAGTAGTGATTTGGCCAGCAGGACGCATAGCCTCAAAGTTTTCCCACCAGAGGCTAGCAGGGCCCTTAAGATGGTAGGCGGCGTAAGTAACCTTGTCAGCTTCGGCCACACGGGTAGAGTGTAGCTTATGGGTGATACTGCGAAGCCAGTCGTCCGCATCAAGAGGTTCAGCGGAATGATGGAACTTCGGTGGGCACATCTTGATAAAGTCATTAATTGACACCACGTCATTCCTCTGGCGTAAGGCAGTATTCTACTCTATGCGTTCCAGCAGACGGTTGGTCTCTCTCTTGTTCCTTTCTGCCTCGAGCATAACTTCAGCCAAGGAGGGTGGTTGGGGCAGATTCTCATCTATAGCCCCACTGGCCTCACCCTGCTCCTGAGCAGTAGGAGTGCTGTGAGTGTTGACCATCCTAGGAAAACAAAACAACGGTTTAGACAAGGATGGCAAAACTTTGACATAGGAGTGTAGAATGTAATGGATGACACGGAATGCACAGATGTTCATCTGTACGACATGGTAATATAGAAACTGCAGTATATACACCAGTGGTCATACACACCATACATGGTTTAGTACAAGCCAAGGCTAAACACTACAGGAAACAGGAAATTTGCCGTCAGTACTGCTCTTTGCCGTCAGCATTTCATCGGGGTAGACGGCAAAGACCACTTTTGCCGTCAACTGCTGACGGCAAAGAATGACTGATGGCAAAGACATACTTTGCCGTCTACCTTTTTTTTTACAGACGGCAAAGACATACTTTGTCGTCTACTTTTTTTTTACAGACGGCAAAGTATGTCTTTGCCGTCTTTAAAAAAAATGAAGACGGCAAAATATGTCTTTGCCGTTTGTAAAAAAAATGAAGACAGCAAAATATGTCTTTGCCGTCTGTAAAAAAAATTGATGACGGCAAACAAGGAAACACACCACGCGGATCACACCCACGGATCAATGACATGGCATCATCCTACCCGCACATCCCACAGATGGATCCACCTGTCACACCCTGCATTTTGTAACATGACATTTGCATCAATGAAGCATGAAAATTTGGACCAGCAAAATTTTTTGGCATCATTTGGCTTTTATTTGGAATTGAGTTTTTCTTCATGTGTTGTTTATGTGCTCATTAAAGTCAACTATTACCTCTTGTAGAATTCATCTCCATACCCAAAACTTCTGCCCAATGATCATGCCAAGTGTTATATAGCAGTATAGTATTTTCTTACAAAATTAATTTGGCCAAAATATAATTTATAAATTTAGTTTTCCAAAAACCCCTGAATTAAGGTTTGCACTGCAAGTGCTTGATTTAGGGTGAGAAAATTATTTCAAAAGGTATATTTGAGACCTAGTAGTCATAGAACTCCCAGAAACCACAAGAGTATAATTTTAAAAGTTATTTTCCTATTTTATTTAAAAGCTTTTTCTTAAGGCCAGAAATGGTCTTTAATAGGGAAAAATTATTTAAGTATTTCAAAAATATTTGCCAAAATTCAGGGAGACTCATAGGACATATATTGTCCATATATAAGAGTTTCAACACTTGGTCATGTTCAAAATAATGGGCTAATCCCTCTAAAACCCTTTCTTGATATTTCAAGCTTTTGAAATATTTACAAAGGAAATATTCTCCAAAAATTCCAGGGAAATTCTACCATGTCATATATGACATATTTGATGATCTTGCCATGTCCCATGCCTTGGGAAGCAAGAAAACATCCTCAAAACCCTTCATAACCATTCTGTCCATATTTGAAGTTTGAGCAACTTTACATTGCCAAACTTGTCCAAATGCTCTCAAACTTGGTGCACATGCTAGAAATGCATAATAAGGCATCTAGACCAAATGGCACAAGATTTGGAGTAGAGCAACTTGATCAGAACACCCCAAAACCCTTTCTGTTCAAATGCAAATTTGAACAACTTTACATTACCAACTTTTTACCTGGAGCTTCAAACTTTGTGGGCATGATCAATACCCCAAATGAGGAAATTACACCAAGTGGTGCATCAAGGGGAGATGAGTAGCTTTACTCAAACAAGATGAAGCCATTTCTGTTGTTTTCTAGGGTTCACCAAAGTTACATTGGCTAGTTTCTTCAAATGAGCCCAAATTTGGTGGAGCACCCTATTTTCACATGTAATTCAATCCTGTTAAGTGTCATGGCAAGTGGAGATCATTTGCTTGACCAAACACTGATCAAACACCTTCTGGGTTTTTACTAAAACCCTCTTCTTGATCACTTTTACCTTTTACCTTGGCCTCAACTTTCTACCACACGTTCATCTAGTTACTAGCTACCACTAGTAACTCTCCCATGTCTCCAGCTCCATGATTGAGGGGTAAAAAACCCTAGTTCACCCTGTTGGACAGCCATTTTCTACCAAGTCACCAGCTCCTCTTCTCTCTAATAGCATCTCCAGAGCATCCAAAGCTTCAACCGTAGTGCTTGCATCACCCTGGACCCCCCAGACACGATGGATGGTCCTAGACAAGCTTCGGGAGCACCAACTGTATGCCAAATTCAGCAAGTGTGAGTTCTGGCTGCATAAAGTTGGATTCTTAGGTCACGTCTTGACCGAAGAAGGATTGTCAGTTGATCCCGCAAAGATCGAAGCTGTGACCCAATGGCAATCTCCAACGACCGTCAAGGAAGTCAGAAGCTTCCTCGGACTTGCGGGGTATTATCGCAAATTCATGGAAGGATTCTCTAGCATTGCACGGCCAATGACTCAGCTCCTCAAGAAGGACAAGAAGGTCGAGTGGACGCCAAAATGCAAAGAAAGCTTCCAAGAGCTCAAGAAGAGATTGACCACCGCCCCATTTCTGGCAACACCTGATATTCACAAGGAGTTCGTGATATATTGTGATGCCTCTCGAACCGGATTGGGAAGCGTTCTGATGCAAGAAGGCCGAGTCATAGCCTACCTCTCCAGGCAGCTACGACCTCATGAGGATAACTACGCTACTCACGATCTTGAGTTAGCAGCAGTGGTTCATGCCTTGAAGACATGGCGGCATTACCTCCTAGGGAAACGATGTGAGATATACACGGACCACAAAAGTCTGAAGTACATTTTCACCCAAAAGGAATTGAACATGAGGCGGCGGAGATGGTTGGAACTCATCAAAGACTATGACCTCAGTGTTCAATATCACCCCGGTAAGTCTAACGTGGTGGCCGATGCCTTAAGCAGGAAGGCTTGCTCTTTGAATGCCGTTATTCAAGAAAGGCAGCCAGCCTTGTTTAAGGAGTTCGAACAATTCAGTTTGGAATTGGTCACCCCTGGATTTCTGGATCATTTGGAAGTCAGACCGACCCTGATGGACGAAGTCAAGAAGGCACAAGATGGACACGCAAGCATTGAAGGCATCAAGAAGAAGATAAAGCTAGGCAAGGCCCCAGGATTCTCTGAAGACGAGCACAGGATTGTTTGGTACAAAGGCCGCATCTGTGTACCAAACAACACAGAGCTGAAGAACCTGATCCTGCAAGAAGCCCACGACACTCTGTATTCCATCCACCCCGGAGGAACCAAGATGTATCAAGACTTGAAGGCACGATTCTGGTGGCACGGGATGAAAAGAGAGATTGCAACCTATGTTGCAAAGTGTGATGTGTGCCAAAGGGTCAAGGCTGAATATCAGCGACCTGCTGGATTGCTTCAGCCACTCAAGGTTCCTGAGTGGAAGTGGGATAAAGTCGGAATGGACTTCATCACTGGATTACCAAGGTCGGATAGGGGACATGACTCTATCTGGGTCATAGTCGATCATTTGACCAAGGTGGCCCATTTCATTCCTGTCAAGACCACTTATGATGGCAACCGGCTGGCAGCTCTCTACATCGACAGAATCGTAAGTCTTCACGGAGTTCCCAAGGAGATTGTGTCAGACCGAGGAACCCAGTTCACCTCAAGGTTCTGGAAGAAGTTCCAAGAAGCCTTGGGAACCAAGTTATCTTTCAGCATGGCTTTCCACCCACAGACCGGAGGTCAGACAGAACGAGTCAATCAGATTCTCGAAGACATGCTCCGAGCCTGTGTCTTGGCATATAGAGCCAAGTGGGAAGATTGCCTCCCTTTTGTCGAGTTCTCCTATAACAACAGTTACCAGTCGAGCCTTCAGATGGCACCATTTGAGGCGTTGTACGGACGCAGATGCCGCACACCCCTCAACTGGTCAGAGACTGGAGAAGGACTAGTCTTTGGACCGGATATTCTCTGCGCAGCAGAAGAGCAAGTCCAACTAGTCAGAGAACGATTGAAGGCAGCCAAGTCAAGGCAGAAGAGTTATGCTGACACTCGCCGTCGGGACATGAGTTTCCTTGTCGGGGACCATGTGTACCTGCGGGTAACTCCTATGAAGGGAACCAAGCGTTTCCACGTCAAGGGGAAGCTCGCACCAAGGTTCATTGGACCCTTTGAGATCACTGCACGACGAGGAGAAGTGGCTTACCAGTTGGAACTGCCACCCAAGCTATCCGGTGTGCACAATGTATTCCATGTGTCACAACTCCGGAAATGTCTCCAAGTTCCAGACAAGCCTAATCTCTACAAGGATGTTGATCACCAAGCCATTGATCTGCAGCCTGATTTGACTTACCGCGAGAAGCCTATTCGCATTCTGGATGAAGCAGAACGGCGGACGCGAAGCCGCACCATCAAGTACTTCAAGGTCCAGTGGAGCAACCACACCGAAGCAGAAGCAACCTGGGAACGTGAAGACTATCTTAGATCCGAGTTTCCGGATCTCTTTTAAGACCTAGTTTAGGAATCTCGGGGATGAGATTCTTGTAAGGGGGGTAGGTTTGTCACACCCTGCATTTTGTAACATGACATTTGCATCAATGAAGCATGAAAATTTGGACCAGCAAATTTTTTTGGCATCATTTGGCTTTTATTTGGAATTGAGTTTTTCTTCATGTGTTGTTTATGTGCTCATTAAAGTCAACTATTACCTCTTGTAGAATTCATCTCCATACCCAAAACTTCTGCCCAATGATCATGCCAAGTGTTATATAGCAGTATAGTATTTTCTTACAAAATTAATTTGGCCAAAATATAATTTATAAATTTAGTTTTCCAAAAAAACCTGAATTAAGGTTTGCACTGCAAGTGCTTGATTTAGGGTGAGAAAATTATTTCAAAAGGTATATTTGAGACCTAGTAGTCATAGGACTCCCAGAAACCACAAGAGTATAATTTTAAAAGTTATTTTCCTATTTTATTTAAAAGCTTTTTCTTAAGGCCAGAAATGGTCTTTAATAGGGAAAAATTATTTAAGTATTTCAAAAATATTTGCCAAAATTCAGGGAGACTCATAGGACATATATTGTCCATATATAAGAGTTTCAACACTTGGTCATGTTCAAAATAATGGGCTAATCCCTCTAAAACCCTTTCTGGATATTTTAAGCTTTTGAAATATTTACAAAGGAAATATTCTCCAAAAATTCCAGGGAAATTCTATCATGTCATATATGACATATTTGATGATCTTGCCAAGTCCCATGCCTTGGGAAGCAAGAAAACATCCTCAAAACCCTTCATAACCATTCTGTCCATATTTGAAGTTTGAGCAACTTTACATTGCCAAACTTGTCCAAATGCTCTCAAACTTGGTGCACATGCTAGAAATGCCTAATAAGGCATCTAGACCAAATGGCACAAGATTTGGAGTAGAGAAACTTGATCAGAACACCCCAAAACCCTTTCTGTTCAAATGCAAATTTGAACAACTTTACATTACCAACTTTTTACCTGGAGCTTCAAACTTTGTGGGCATGATAAATACCCCAAATGAAGAAATTACACCAAGTGGTGCATCAAGGGGAGATGAGTAGCTTGACTCAAACAAGATGAAGCCATTTCTGTTGTTTTCTAGGGTTCACCAAAGTTACATTGGCTAGTTTCTTCAAATGAGCCCAAATTTGGTGGAGCACCCTATTTTCACATGTAATTCAATCTTGTTAAGTGTCATGGCAAGTGGAGATCATTTGCTTGACCAAACACTGATCAAACACCTTCTGGGTTTTTACTAAAACCCTCTTCTTGATCACTTTTACCTTTTACCTTGGCCTCAACTTTCTACCACACGTTCATCTAGTTACTAGCTACCACCAGTAACTCTCCCATATCTCCAGCTCCATGATTGAGGGGTAAAAAACCCTAGTTCACCCTGCTGGACAGCCATTTTCTACCAAGTCACCAGCTCCTCTTCTCTCTCACAGCATCTCCAGAGCATCCAAAGCTTCAACCGTAGTGCTTGCATCACCCTGGACCCCCAGACACGGTGGACGCATCCAGAGGGCCAATGGCATGCCATGGCATGCGATAAGGGCGCTCCAGAGCGCGCTACAGTGCGCCCACGCATTGTAGCTTCGCCCAATCGCCTGCCCCCGACAGCCTCGAGCTCTCCCCTCGCGCCTCCCAACGCGCCTCAACGTCCGCAGCCTCCACCGGTGCTGTCCCCCTCCTCCTGCGCCCTCCAGTGGCCGTCGCCACACGCGCACCGGCCGCCCGCGACGTCCACTCCTCGGCTTCACACGCGCGCTTCGTCTGGAAGCCTCCCCGCTCCTCCTCTCTCCTCTAATGGGCGTAGGGCTCGTCCAGCAACGCCGCTGACACACTCCCGTCGCCTCCCGTGCGCTGTAGCATCGAGCAGCAGCTCGCCGGCGCGCAGGTCCACGGGACCTCGCCGTTCCCCTATATATAGGACCCCCCGAGCCCTCCACTCAGCACCAGCAGCTTCACCACATCCTCTTTAGTCCTCCAGCACTGCTAGTTCCTCCCCGAAGGGCTTCAGTGCTCGGGATCGAGCGGGGCTCCGCCGCGTCGGGCAGCCGGTGATCTCGCAGTACGGGCCTCCTCCGCCCCTCCTTTAGCTCGATTTAGAACCGCCGCAGCTCACTGATGCGTTCCCCTCCATTTTCCCCTTCTGCAGCTGCCGGAAACGAGCTGGCCAGCAGCTCCCCGACGACCCTCCGCCATCCCGCCTCGCCGCCGACGAACCCGACCTCCCCAGCGAGCCGCACCACCACCACTACCTCCGCAACTCATCGCTGAACCCGTCCCTGCCCTCCGTTGCCGTCGTCGTGGCGGGAATTGTCGCCGGTGAGCTCGCCGTCGCCGTGGCCGTGAGGTTGAAGATGACAGGCGGGCCCCGCCTGTCATCCTCACCCCTCTCTCCCTCCCCTCAGAGCCGCTGACCGCCGGGCCCCGCCCGTCAGGTTTGAAAACCTGACGTGCGCGCGCTGGCGCCCGAGCGGCTGGGCTGGATGCCCTGGGCCGTGCACTGTGGCCACTCTGGCCCAGTAGCACAGGGCCATTTCTTTTTATTCTTTCTTTGATTATTTCAAATAATTTTACAGAAATGAATATTAGTCCAAATGAAATAATTCCAACTCCTAAAATCTTGTAATATTCCAACCTATTTAATGGTGTCACTTTCACACATATCCATGAAACTTTTCTGTTTTGTTCAAATTTAAATTCAAGTTTGAGCAATAAAACTCCTGTTCTAAAATCCCTAGATTCCATTCTGTAACTCCAAAAGTCCAACTAAGAATTTTCTCCATCTTAGAATTCCCTCTGGTATTTAACAAAAATAAGTTGACATTTTTCTGAGCACTTTGATTTTTCTGTTTTATTTGAGGTCTTATTTTTCCATTGTTATTATGCGGCGTATAGATACCGTATTTGACGAAGTTGCTGAAGAAGGAGAAGGAGAAGGAATTGAAGACTTTGAAGTCCAAGCCAATCCAGGCAAGCAGCCCTTTGACCATGATACACTTGTTCTTCGGAACCCGCTTGTTTCCGATGCATGATGATAGAGTTACGGTGGTGACCTAGATGAACCACCACATGATGCATGCTTGTTCTTGATCTTGCTATATGCTAGATGACATGCAAATAGTTAGTAGTGATGCTTAGTGATGCATGAGTGACATGAAACCCTTGTGGTTGAAATCTTTGCATAAAACCCATCGGGTGCCCCTAATGCCCGAGGGTGATGTTGAGTAAGGTCATCACTTGAGGAAGAAGTGATGTGCCGGTAAATCTTGTGCATGGGTGAAACGATGGATTAGATTTATGTGTGACTACCGTCCCAACCAAACATGTGCAACCACATTACCCCTTATGGGACGGGGCTTTATTGATTACTTAGGTCGATACTAGCATGGTGCCCGCATTACTAGTGAGGGGAAGACTTGAGGTCTTTCCCGGGACGGGGTCGTGCTTGGATAGACGACCATGACTGTTTTAACAGGGCACCGGACACACCGTTGGTCCCTTCGGGTGCGCGTGACATTGAAATTAGGGCAAGTCCCATAATCTATTGTTTGTACCCGAGGGCCGTGTACCAACGAGTGGACTCTATGTTAGTGTCGTCTAAGGAAAGATAATGACCGGGTGCTTCCCCCGAGTACTTGAGGTACTGCGGGATCGTGGATGACACGAAAGCTTCCCGGATCTTGTGGGTAAAGTGCGCAACCTCTGCAGAGTGTAAAACTATTCGAATAGCCGTGTCCACGGTCATGGACAGTTGGGTGGTGCTACTTAAACTATGTCCAGAATTTGACTTCATCGGTGAAAGTGTGTGAATGATGAGTCAAGGTGGTGACTTGACTCGATAAGTTGAATCATATTCATGTTGACATCGGTAGCCTATTTTCAAGGTTACTTGAACTCGTTGATGCATACACTTGATGGTAGAATATTTATTCTAGCCCATTGCTAGATTGCTCATTATTGTTCAGTTTGCATTGTTATTTTGAACCACATCATGGGTTGCTTGTGAGTACATTCAAAGTACTCATTGGCTTGCCACTGGTTATTTAATTGGCCAGGCATGGAGGAACAGGAATATGATGAAGAGTTCTTTGGAGACGAACATGCGAACTAGGACGCTATCCCAGTCAGAATGCCTGTAGGGTTAAGGCAGATGGCATGGGTTCTACCTATCATCGAAGACTTCCGCTATTTGAGTTATTTGCTATTCAGCACGTGAGGATTTATCTATGTAAGACTTGGCCATAATGGCCTTAATTTGTGTAAGACGATATGTATGGATGTAGGACTCTTGTTATTCAGCTTCTGTGTGTTCAGTGAGCATTGATCTCTGGGATCACTGTACACGTGCACTCGGTGATCTCGGCTTCTAAGTCGGGGTCCCGGCACCACCCCAGGCGCAACAGGCCCCCACCACTCACCATGATCCACCCCCACCTTATCCTCTCGTAACCCCTCCTCTCTGCCTTATCCTCTCGCGCGTAGGCCTCTCTCTCGTGACCCTCCTCTCTGGCTTATCCTCTCCCACCGCCGCTCGCCCCACCCGGCCACCGCCGCCACCACTGGCCGCCCCGGCTACAGCTCTGCCACTCGCCGCCCCGGCCACAGCTCCGCCACTCACCGTCCGCACCATTTTTTCTCTCTCCTACCGCCGTTCTTCCTGTACTGGCCTCTGCTGGACTCCGCACGCCGCCGGCCTCCGCCCGCCTCCGGCCACCACCCGCCTCCGGCCACCGCCCGTCTCCACGTGTCGCCGGACTCCGCCAACATTCGGCCACTACCTGTCTTCGCGCTCCGCTGGCCTCTGCCCGCATCCGGCCTCGGTCGGTCCCCGCGCGACGCCGTCCTGCGTCCGCAACCGGGGGCGGGGCTTGGTGCTGACAGAGTGACGGGGCTTGGTGCTCCACCTCCGCTGCTCCCCTCTGCCGACGGCGGGGCTTGGTGCTGACAGAGTTGGTGGGGTCCAATGGATCCGGGGGTTCGCGAGCGGATCCAGTGACCGGATGACGGTGACGACCTCCGCCTCGGCGGCGAACGGCTTCAGTTCCTCCGGCGTCCAAGGTAGCGTCTGTGTGCTCATGTCCGTGGAGAAAGGAAGAAGAAGGGGTGTGGCTCCTGGTTGTTGCTGCTCCGGTGAGCACAGGCACATGGTATGGTTGCAGGGAGGCCCGGCGTCCAGATCGAACTCATGTACTGTACTGCAGTGTAATCTATTCGGCTTGTGAAATATAGTTTTGATTTGGATCTGATGATGTATACTGTGTAAATAGAGTAGTTTTGTGTTTTTTGAAATCCAATCATTCTTAGAACAGCAGATGTTGATAATGTGGTGTTCGTTCCCCAACACCTCTGCACTTTGGACAATTTATTCATATATTTTTAAATAAAAAAGATTGTTTGCCGTCTGTGATAATTGATGTTGAAGGCAAAGACAAAGTTTGACTGACGGCAAAGACCGTATTCTTTGTTGTCTATTATTTCCTAGATGACGGCAAAATAGGTGATTAGCTGACGGCAAAGAATTTGCCGTCAGTGTGATGAATTGCTGACGGTAAAGCGCTCTTTTGCCGATTTCCGCTTTGCCGTCACACTTTGCCGTCAGTAACTGACAGCAAAATCTTTGCCGTCTGTTTTTAGTCCTTTGCCGTCTGTTTCTTACAGATGGCAAATTAGCTGTTTCCTGTAGTGAAAGTACAACTATGATGATAGACGATACATCCCATCAGAGGCACTCCAAGTTCCTATACATTATTTATCTACGCCTCCGGAACTCAGTACACACCAAGTCATATTACACAAGACGCGCAGGACTGTGGAAATACAACTACTATAATACTACTACTGCCACGGTCTGGCTCAGACATTTCCGTAGTAATCTTCATAAAGATTACCACCGTAGCCTGGAAGTGGAACATGTGGATCTGGAAACTCTCGAGCACTCGAAGGATGTGGACCGTAGGGACATGGATGCTGTCTCGGTCCCGCTGCTGGTGGTAACCGACGCCCACGTGGAGGTGTAATACCCCCAACATCACGCCAATCCATACGATCGGGTAGACGAGTCCGCACGGGGTACAAATCCCGCATATCTAGATATCCGGCGTGCATGGCAGGTGCACGTCGTGTCAAAGTAGTCCAGTTGGCGGCTCGAGTGTTATAAAGCTCCATTCGGAGGGCACGGACCTCACGGTCCCTATCCTCCAACATCTGAGTAGTAATCTGAAGCAGTGGCTCCTCATGAGCGGCATCAGTATACAGACCAGTGTAGTAGCCTTCCTTTCCCGGAAGTGAGGCTGGCATGTAGCAGAACTCAGTGTTCAGCAGCAGGGCATGCCTAGCCCGGATGATGGTCATCATTGAGTAAGCGGCATCTTGCACTGCCATCTCGATGGTAACCCCGAGTCCATAAGACCAATGGATGGGGTCGGTAGCTCCGGGAAACGAAGGGTATATCTGGACTGTGCAGAAATACTGACTCTGGTTGAAATCCCAGTACTGTTCCTCCACAGTGTACTCAGGATACCAACGGTAGCCGGTCTCAGTCAACACACGGACTGGCATGGCCGTGTGACCTGGCACATTAATGCACCGGGTCAAACGGACCACCTCGTGAGGTGTGCGATCAGACATCTGAAACACGAAATAATGCAAAGGCATTAGAGTTTCTAGAAGAAATTGGGCAGCATAACAACTGTAAATGCTCCAAAAAGATTTTGAGACATCATACAAATGATAGCATAGCCACTCAACAACATCATATCAAGGTTCCGGGTCCAACTAATCAACATACTAGAAGGGTAGAAACTGAACTAAGGCTTGAAACCAACAATCCTAAGAGTCTACGGACTAGTAACATGTGAACCTAGTAAAGATGAGAGGCCTAGTCCTAAACCCCCGTAGAAAGAATAGGCTGACTCAGATCAGAAGGTCATAAGGTAAAGAAGTAAAAATAGCCTTACGTTCCCTTCCACAATCAATTCCCCTACATATAACTAAGAATTTTCTAGACTCAACATCCACCAGTTTGGCTTGAAGAACCTACAGGCAGTCCGGCTCTGATGCCAACGCTGTCAGGACTCTGATCCTGAGTCACACCGATCTAGCTTGTAACACATCATATCACTTTGCGGCCTCACGCACGGTATCCCCACGGGTGCCACCTTACCTGGCCCGGGACCGTTTGCGCATTTTGGCACACGTATATGATAGGGTCGCTAGCATCCATATGACAGAGAACCCGGGCCGACATGGCTAGTTATAAACCAAAAGTGGCACTAAATTACAGAGACAGGCATCCATGACGGTCATCAACATATGAACCCAAACGTGTCGGTCATCAACATATGAACTCAAGTCGTAGCAAGCTACATGTACTTAAAGGAACAACGCGTGACATTTCCCCTAAGGGAAAGACATAGGAACGAAGAAGGACACATGCCGGCCAGCCTACGTGTTCCAGAGCAGTAGCAAGCTACCAAGGCTCAGTGGAAGCACTAGGAGGCATTTCCCTGTAAGATAGGCTACCAAAGGTAAACAACTAGGTGTCGGATCCCACACATACCAAGCATTTCAAACATACACACAATGTGCTCAATATGTGCAAATACAACATTGCATCACAGCAGAACTCTATGACTCAAAGTACTTTATTTAAGAGGCTCCGAAGAGCCATACATAACATATCCATACAAATAGGGGTCACATGACCCAACACTCAAGTCATACAGGCATACAAGCACAAGCGGAAGCTAACATGTCTGAGTACAGACAACTTGGAAATAAAACAGGCTTGGTGTAGCCTGACTATCTACAAGGCCCTTCACAAGCTCAGGATCTCCGCCTGGGTAGCAAGCTACTCGTTGACATCAACGTCTATGTAAAACCCATCAGAAGGGGCAGGGTTCTCCTCTGCAACAGTTATTAAGCACACATGAGTACAAAGGTACTCAGCAAGACTTACAACAGAACCTATCATACATGCATCATTATCAACAAGGGTAGTGGAGTTCATTGCAGCAAGCCAGCTTTGACTCTTGGCTAACCTATACTACAATTCTCAGCAGATTGCAAGATAAGACTACGTACACGAGTCCTCTACTCACCACAACAATACACCACCATGGATCCTCTTCCGTCATCCTACGGAAGGGCCATCCACGGCACTCACACTTGTCTTGAGACTTTTAGTAGTATCCATCAACTTGTCTATGAACTATATAAGCAACCAAGTGGTCTGTATCGCGAACAACTGCTATTCAAATAGATTGGTAACCCTGCAGGGGTGTACTTCTTCACACACACTTCCACCACTTATCGCCGCTTACTCGACATGTACTCGGCAACCTTCAAGCAGAAGCCCAGCGAGGGTGTCGGCCATGACCTGACTAACCACACAAGTCCCTAGTCCAGGTTCATCGCCTATTTGGGTTCCATTCGTGGGTAGATCCGGCCGGGGTGTCGCTCACGGCCCAAACGATGTGTACAGGGTTCCCGAGTCACCAAACGGGCGACCGGTACACCGTGCCACGTACCTGCCGCATCACGGCCCACCCCGAGGGTCAGCGCTGTGCACGACCACCAGTAAACTACAAACACCAGAAACTAGTTGCAACTCCTGGACAGAGGACAAGGGCAGTTAATAAGTCGAGAGAGCTTGGAGCGCCCGGAGCCCAATGCGTGGTAGTAGCTGTAACTTGAATCACACATACAGATCTCGGGTCCTATGGACGGTTCCAATGAAACAACCCACCATGCATTCCTACATGGCCTTTCATCGATACCTTTACCAAACATGTTCCACACTTCCCTCTCTTTATCGAGCATGATCATTTCACTCGAATCCATCACCCAGATGAACCAGACCTGACACAACTCTAAGCATAGCAGGCAACATAAACAAATAGCATGGTAGAACACACATCACATGGTTCAGTCAACTCCTACACATGCTAGTGGGTTTCAACTATTTACTGTGGCAATGACAGGTCATGTAAAGGAATAGGGTTCAACTACCGCAGCAAGTAGTTGTTCACACGTTGTTGCCTTAATGTAGTAAAAGAGAGCAGGAGCGAGAAGATGGGTTTGTATCAGAATGAAAAATGGTTGCTTGCCTGACAGATTGGTTGTCGGGTACTGCTCTTCAGTTGGATACGCAGATGTATCCTCGGGAGCAGGACCTACCACGGAGAACACCAACAATACAATCAATATACAAACCAATGCAACAATATGATGCATGCTCATGACATGGCAAGATGAATATGTTTTGGGCTAATGCAACTATAAACAGAATGGTGTGAGCTCATTTGAACCAAAGATTCAAATTTATAGCCAAACTATTATTTATTAAAGTGCATTATCATGTTTTGATGTGAAAATCAAGGTTAACTTGCTCTAAAATGCATGAAACCAGTGCCATTGGAAAGATTGGATTTTTCTGATCAATTTTCATATATAAATCTTTTCCATCTGAGCTACTGTTGAATTTATATGATTTTTTGAAGTTTAAAGAATTTTATGGAATTTCCTGAATTGTTTTAAATCAAATAATCCCAGAAAAGCATTTACTGCGTCAGCATGACATCATGCTGACGTCAGCAGGTCAACAGACCTGGTCTAGGTCAAACCTGACTGGTGGGGTCCCACGTGTCAGTGTCATTAACTTAACTAATTAAACTAAACTGCTAATCCTAAATTAATTAGCCGCCTGGGCCCACCTATCATTGACTCCAGGGGGTCAACCTGGTCCCACCCGTGGTCAAACGGGGTCAAACAGGCCAGTGTTTAGCCACCAGCGAGGCCAGACGTGGCGGCGCAGTGCGGGATTTGTGCTCTGGTGACCAAATCGATGGCGGAGCACGTCTACGTGATGCGGGGGATGTGCCGCATCGAGTGGTGGTGGTGGTTGGCCTCGGGGTCGCCGGAAAAGGCGCCGGCGATGACCTTGGTGGCTGCCAGAGCTCGGGTGAGCTTGGGCTAGTCGCTAGGAGGCACGGAGAGGCTCGTGAAGAGGTGCTCTATGCTCCTGGGGGTGCGGTGAAGCTGATGGACAGGGTGGCGCGGCCGTTGGGTGGCCGGAGCCTCATCGGTGACGAGCTCCGCAGCGGCGCGTGCGGGTGAGCTTTGTGCTATCGTTACAGAGCTCGAGAGGGAGAACGGATAGGATGGGGAGGTATCCAAGCTCACGGCGGTCGCGTTGGAACTGACGGCGAGGTCGGGGACGAACTGCTGCGACGGTGAGGTCGCCGGCGATCTCGACGGCCGAACGGGGGAGAAGTGCTTGGGGACGGCGCGTCGGGGCTTCCGGCGATGCGTGGCTCGTAGGGGAGGCGTAGCAGATGGTGGAGGAGCTTGGGGACACGACGGCGAGGCGAGGGGAGCTTGGTGGCTGCGGCTATGGCGGCAAGACGGCGGCGGCAGCGTCGGCCATGGCGCGGGGAGGTCGAGGGAGAGAGGTAGGGGGAAGTGGATACGTCCAGCGGCTCCGAGGCGCGACGTGGAGGTCGTCCAGGCTGTTCCCGCGGCGAGGCGGCGGCCAGGCGGCAAGCAGCTGCCACGGTGGCGCGCGGCCGTGCGGCGGCGTCACCTGCCTGCCTGGCTGCCGAAGCAGCTGGCTGGCTCGGGCCAGCACAGTGCTGGGCCGCCAAGTGGGCCGGCTGGTCCAGGTAAGTGGGCTGTGCCCTCTCTCTCTCTTTTCTATTTTGTTTTATGTTTTGTTTCTTTTTCAACTTTGTTGAATTAATAAAAATGCTAGAACATTTTGGTTTATGATTATTTGGGCACCTAAAATATTTTATAGCATTTAAATACCAAATGCAAATACAATATGAATTAATCCAGAGACCTTTGGATGTCCTAGAAAATTGTGCACCATTTTTGTCAGAGGTTTAAGACCAAGGCAAAGATGATGAACATTTTTAAGGGCATTTTGGGTACATTGGAAAAGATTTTATTAAACCCTAGTTGTTAGAAGAGGGGTGTTGGGGTAAACATGATGCACACTCTAGATAGTCCTAATACATGCACTGACTAGGGATGTGACATATGCATAGTAGATACGAGTTTTCGTAGTGCGAACAATAAAAAACAGCAAAGTAGCAAGTAACAAAAGTGAGCACAAACGGTATTGTGATGTCTGAAAACAAGGCCTAGGGTCCGTACTTTCGCTAGTGCATTCTCTCAACAATACTAATATAATTGGATCACATAACCACCCCTCAAAGTGCAATGAAAAATCACTCCAAAGTTCCTATCTAGTGGAGAACATAAGAATAAATTGTTTGTAGGGTATGAAACCACCTCAAAGCTATTCTTTCCGTTCGATCTATTCAAGAGTTCGTACTAAAATAACACAAAGTTATTCTTTCCATTCAATCTATCGTAGAGTTCGTACTAAAATAACACATGGTATTCTTTCCGATCGATCTATCAAGAGTTCGTACTAAAATAACGCAAGTTATTCCTTCCGATCAATCTATCAAGAGTTCGTACTAGAATATCAACAAAACAAATTCATATTCATAATACTCAATCCAAGACAAATAACTGCAAAGAGTGCCCCAAGATTTCTACCGTGGAAACAAAGACAAGAACGCGCATCAACCCCTATGCATAGATTACCCCAATGTCACCTGTGGAATCCGCGAGTTGAGTCCCAAAACATATATCAAGTGAATCAATACGACACCCCATTGTCACCATGAGTATTCAATTGCGGGACATACATCAAGTGTTCTCAAATCAATAAAAGTATGCAATCCAAAAAAATCTCAAACGGAAAACTCAATTCATCACAACAATAGAGGGGGAAAACACCATATGATCCGACTATATTAACAAAGCCCACGATACATCAAGATTGTGAATCTCAAGAACACGAGAGAGAGAGAGAGAGAGAGAGATTAAACACATCACTACTGGTACAAACCCTCAACCCCGAGGGTGGAATACTCCCTCCTCATCATGGTGGCTGCCGGGATGATGAAGATGGCCACCGGTGATGATTTCCCCATCTGGCAGAGTACCGGAAAGGGTCTAGTTTGGTTTTCAGTGGCTACAGAGGCCTACGGTGGCAGAACTTCTGATCTAGGTCTACCCCGAAGGGTTTCGGAATATTTGTGAATTTATAGGGTAAAGAGGCGGTGCGGGAGGCCTGTGCCCACCTCGGTGCGCTAGGGGGGCCTGGCACGCCTTGGTTGGTTGTGCCCCCCTCGGGGAACCCCCAGATGCAGCTCCAGCCTATTGGGTGTCTTCTGGCCCATAAAAATCTCCAAAAAGTTTCGCGGTGTTTGGACTCCCTTTGATATTGATTTCCTGCGATGTAAAAAACATGTAGAAAACTGCAACTTGCACTTGGCACTATGTCAATAGGTTAGTACCAAAAAATGATATAAAATGACTATAAAATGATTGTAAAACATCCAAGAATGATAATATAACAGCATGGAACAATCAAAAATTATAGATACGTTGGAGACGTATCATCGGGCAAGTCCACCAAAGTCCATACTTTGTTCTCATACATGGATCCTATCTCGGATTTCATGGCTTCAAGCCATTTGTTGGAATCCGGGCCCGCCATCGCTTCTTCATAGCTTGAAGGTTCACCGTTGTCTAACAACATGATTTTGAGGACAGGGTTGCCGTACCACTTTGGTGCGAAACGTGTCCTCGTGGACCTACGAAGTTCTATAGCAACTTGATCTGAAGTTTCATGATCATCATCATCATTAACTTCCTCTCTAGTCGGTGCAGGTACCACAGAAACATCTTCCTGTGCTGCGCTACTCTCCTGTTCAAGACGAGGTACAATTACCTCATCAAGTTTTACTTTCCTCCCACTTACTTCTTTTGAGAGAAACCCTTTCAGAACGGATCCATTCTTGGCAACAAATATCTTGCCTTCGGATCTCAGGTAGAAGGTATACCCAATAGTTTCCTTAGGGTATCCTACGAAGACGCGCTTTTCTGATTTGGGTTCGAGCTTTTCAGGTTGAAGTTTCTTGACATAAGCATCGCATCCCCAAACTTTCAGAAACGACAGCTTAGGTTTCTTCACAAACCATAATTCATACAGTGTAGTCTCAACCGATTTAGATGGTGTCCTATTTAAAGTGAATGCGACAATCTCTAAAGTATAACCCCGAAATGATAGCGGTAGATCGGTAAGAGACATCATAGATTGCACCAGATCCAATAGAGCGCGATTATGACGTTCGAACACACCATTACGCTGAGGTGTTCCAGGCTGCGTGAGTTGTGAGAAAATTCCACATTTCCTTACATGCGTGCCAACTCGTGACTCAAATATTCTCCTCCATGATCAGATCATAAGAACTTTATTTTCCTAACACGTTGATTCTCTACCTCGCTCTAAAATTCCTTGAACTTTTCAAAGGTCTCATACTTGTGTTTCATTAAGTAGACATACCCATATCTACTTAAGTCATCGGTGAGGGTGAGAACATAACGATAGCCACCGCGAGCCTCAACGCTCATTGGACCACATACATTAGTATGTATTATTTCCAACAAGTTGGTTGCTCACTACATTGTTCCGGAGAACGGAGTCTTTAGTCATCTTGCCCAGGAGGCCTGGTTCGCACGTGTCAAATGATTCATACTCAAGAGACTCCAAAAGTCCATATGCATGGAGTTTCTTCATGCGTTTGACACCAATATGACCAAGGCGGCAGTGCCACAAGTATGTGAGACTATCATTATCAACCTTACATCTTTTGGCATTCCCACTATGAATATGTGTAACATCATGTTCGAGATTCAATAAAAATAAACCATTGACCAGCGGGGCATGACCATAAAATATATCTCTCGTATAAATAGAACAACCATTATCTCGGATTTAAATGAGTAGCCATCTCACATCAAACGAGATCCAGATACAATGTTCAAGCTCAAAGCTGGTACTAAATAACCATTATTGAGCTTTAAAACTAATCTCGAAGGTAGACGCAGAGGTAGCATGCCGACGGCGATCACATCGACCTTGGAACCATTCCCGGCGTGCATCGTCACCTCGTCCTTCACTAGTCTCCACTTATTTCGCAGCTCCTGTTTTGAGTTACAAATGTGAGCAACTGCACTGGTATCAAATACCCAGGAGCTGCTACGAGCGATGGTAAGGTACACATCAATAACATGTATATCATATATACCTTTGACGTTGTCGGCCTTCTTATCCACTAAGAACTTGGTAAAGTTCTGCTTACAGTGACCATTTCCCTTACAATAAAAGCACTCAGTCTCAGGCTTGGGTCCATTATTTGGCTTCTTCCTGGCAACTGACTTACCGGGCGCCTCAACTCCCTTGCCATCCTTCTTGAAGTTCTTCTTACCCCTGCCTTTCTTGAACTTAGTGGTATTATTCACCATCAACACTTGATGTTCCTTTTTTATCTCCACCTCCGCTGATTTCTGCATCGAATATAACTTAGGAATGGACTTCTCCATCCCCTGCATATTGTAGTTCATCACAAAGCTCTTGTAGCTAGGTGGAAGCAGCTGGAGGATTCTGTCAATGACCGAGTCATCTGGAAGATTAACTCCCAGCTGAGACAAGCGGTTGTGCAACCTAGACATTTCGAGTATATGCTCGCTGACAGAACTGCTTTCCTCCATCCTACAACTAAAGAACTTGTCGGAGACTTCATATCTCGTGACCCGGGCATGAGCTTGGAAAACCATTTCCAGCTCTTGGAACATCTCATATGCTTTGTGTTGCTCAAAACGCTTTTGGAGCCCACGGTCTAAGCTGTAAAGCATGCCACACTAAACCAGGGAGTAATCATCACTGCGTGACTGCCAGACATTCATAACATCTAGAGTTGCTGGGAAAATGGGTGCGTCACCTAGCGGTGCTTCAAGAACATATACTTTCTTAGAAGCTATGAGGATGATCCTCAAGTTATGGACCCAATCCATATAACTGCTTCCATCGTCTTTCAGTTCGGTTTTCTCTAGGAATGCGTTGAAGTTGAGGACAACATTAGAGTGGGCCATTGGATCTATAAGATAGATTGTAAAGACAATTTTAGACTAAGTTCATGATAATTAAGTTCATCTAGTCAAATTATTTAATTAACTCCCACTCAGATAGACATCCCCTCTAGTCATCTAAGTGATACATGATTTGAATCGACTAGGCCGTGTCCGATCATCACGTGAGACGGACTAGTCATCAACGGTGAACATCTCCATGTTGATTGCATCTACTATACGACTCATGTTTGACCTTTCGGTCTCTCGTGTTCCGAGGCCATGTATGTACATGCTAGGCTCGTCAAGTCAACCTAAGTGTTTCACATGTGTAAATCTGGCTTACACCAGTTGTATGCGAACGTTAGGATCTATCACACCCGATCATCACGTGGTGCTTCGAAACAACGAACCTTCGCAACGGCGCACACTTAGGGGGAACACATTTCTTGAAATTTTAGTGAGGAATCATCTTATTTATGCTACTGTCGTTCTAAGAAAATAAGATGTATACATGATAAACATCACATGCAAATCATAAAGTGACATGATATGGACAATATCATCTTACTCCTTTGATCTCCATCGAGGCGCGGCATGATCACCATCGTCACCGGCATGACACCATGATCTCCATCATCGTGTCTTCATGAAGTTGTCTCGCCAACTATTACTTCTACTACTATGGCTAACGGTTAGCAATAAAGTAAAATAATTACATGGCATTTTTCATTGACTCGCAGGTCATACAATAAATTAAGAGAACTCATATGGCTCCTGCCGGTTGTCATACTCATCGACATGCAAGTCGTGATTCGTATTACAAGAACATGATCAATCTCATACATCACATATATAATTCATCACATCCTTTTGGCCATATCACATCACATAGCATACCCTGCAAAAACAAGTTAGACGTCCTCTAATTGTTGTTGCATGTTTTACGTGGCTGCTATGGGTTTCTAGCAAGAACGTTTCTTACCTACGAAAAAGCCACAATGGTGATATGCAAATTTCTATTTACCCTTCATAAGGACCCTTTTCATTGAATCCGATCCAACTAAACTGGGAGAGACATACACCCGCTAGCCACCTTATGCAACTAGTGCATGTCAGGCGGTGGAACGTGTCTCACGTAAGCGTACGTGTAAGGTCGGTCCGGGCCGCTTCATCCCACAATGCCGCCGAATCAAGATAGGACTAGTAATGGCAAGCAAATTGACCAAATCATCGCCAACAACTACTTGTGTTCTACTCGTGCATAGAATCTACGCATAGACCTAGCTCATGATGCCACTGTTGGGGAACGTAGTAATAATTCAAAAAAATTCCTACGTGTCACCAAGATCAATCTAGGAGATGCTAGACATAAGAGAGAGGGAGTGCATCTTCATACCCCTTGAAGATCGCTAAGCGGAAGCGTTGCAAAGAACGCGGTTGATGGAGTCGTACTCACGGCGATTCAAATCGCGGAAGATCCGATCTTGCGCCGAATGGATAGCCCTCCGCGTTCAACACACGTACAGCCCGGGGACGTATCCTCCTTCTTGATCCAGCAAGGGGGGAGGAGAAGTTGAGGGACAGCTCCGGACGCACGACGGCATGGTGGCGGTGGAGCTCGTGGTACTCGACAGGGCTTCGCTATGCACTACGGAGGAGGAGGAGGTGTAGGAGGGGGGGCTGTACCAGGGGGGAGATTGTGGCTTCCCTCCCACCCCCACTATTTATAGGCTAGAAGGGGAGGGGGCCGGCCCCTAGATGCATCTACATGGGGGGGCAAGGGGGGAACCTTGCCCCCCCCAAGTTGGTGGGGGCCCCACCCCTATGGTTTGCAACCCTAGGCGCCATGGGCCCCTGGGGCACACCAGCCCACTAAGGGGTTGATTCCCACCCATATTCAGCCCATTAGGTCCCCCGAGGAAGGTGGCCCCTCCAGGTGGACCCCTAGAACCCTTTTGGTGGTCCCGGTACAATATCGATAACTCATGAAACTCTTCTGGTGAATTAAACTGGACTTACCATATATAAATATTCACCTCCGGACCATTCCGGAACTCCTCATGACGTTCGGGATCTCATCCGTGACTCCGAACAACTTTCGGTAACCACATACAATTCCCATTACAACTCTAGCGTCCTTAAGTGTGTAGACCCTACGGGTTCGGGAATCATGCAGTCATGACCAAGACACCTCTCCGGCCAATAACCAATAGCGGGATCTGGATACCCATATTGGCTCCCACATGTTCCACGATGATCTCATCGGATGAACCATGATGTCAGGGATTCAATCAATCCCGTATACAATTCCCTTTGTCCATCGGTACACTAGTACGCGTTGGTGCTATACAAACGGTTTTAAACCCTTTCCATGACGGCATTTGGAACCGTCGCCTAGTGAGTGAGGGCAATAGGGGTGTCCTTCCCACGTGACCCAGAAATTGTCAGGGATAGGCCCTCCTGGGACACCAAATGAGCTTGTGTGCGATCGGGTGAGGCATCGAAACCCAATCATTTCCGTAGGTATGTACATCCCACACGGCGAATCCAGAAAAACATTTCTTTAGGTATGTATATCACACATAGTCAATCCAAGGAATACGTTTCCGTTCTTATGTACATCCCACACAATCAATCCAAGGAAAATGTTTCCGTTCGTATGTATATCGCACACAGTCAATGCAAGAAATACGTTTCCGTTCTTATGTACATCCCACACAGTCAATCCAGGGAAAACATTTCCGTCGTATGTACATCCCACACAATTTAACGTGTAGGCTCATGTGTCAAAGGTGTAACTATCACACACGCTCTGCCTTGGTTAAATGTTTTCTTTTATCAACTACATCACACACGATTTGATGAAGAAAACTGTGTGGCATTGGGCTATCCATCACAAGTTCTTTTACTGCTAGAACCGTTTGCAAAGATCCATGACACATTTAGCAGGTTTACTAGTTTACAATTAATAATTCCAGTATTCCGCAAATTCACATTTAGTATCGAACAGTTGTTTGCCAATTTCATATCAGGCACATAAATATATTATAACATCACAGTACGATAGCTACATGAAAACAACACAGTACAACATATGGGTAGTTCAACTTCATAAGAACAATATTAGAACAATATTCATTTCCCTAACCGAGATCATCCAGGCTCGTCTTATCCACCTCTGCTTTCAGTTCTGTAAGAACCTGTTTTGCATGGGCCAACTGGGAAAGTGCCTCCTCCTTCGCCAACGCCATCTTAGCAAAGTCTGATTTAAAAAATCTGAGCTCATTCTCCACCTTCCACTTTTTATCCCACATCTTCAAATATTCTTCAGCGTTGACAATAGTTTATCTAAGCCTACGTCTGTTCTCTTCCTCATACATGCTCCAGAGCTTTGCTAGGCACATCTTCAAAGACTGTGGCCACTCTTGATCAACCCACTCCAAGTAAGAACACTTCCATTCATCCTATAATATTTAAAACTAGATCAGTAACAATTGTAGGGGAAATGGGTTTACAGCAACATCAAAAATAACCAATGCTTATTTTGAAAAACTGAAGAAAATGTTAATTATGACATATCTTCTCAAAAAGATCAATGTGCAAATGAATTAATTGCTACTGAGACAACAACCAAATTCTGGAACATCAGAACCTATAATTAACTACAACAACGCTACAAGTTCTTACTCATGTACAATAAATAACAAACTGTACATTTTATGAGGAAGGTAAATATAACTGCAGCAACATAGCGACAGTGCTTGGATCACAGCAAATTGACAGCAACAGGTGTGTACATGCACAAATTTAGTAACATAGAACTAATAGCACTAAGGTCGTCCACTATGTATGCCAAAAGTGGTGTAAAGACAACTGTTGCTACATCTCGCACCGGTGCCCTGCATTGGCGAGCCGATGCAGTGGAAAAAAATCAGGGACCCGGACTCCGGAGCACGTAGTTGCTCCGATGACCAATTCCTTCGTGCCATAAAGATTTAGTATTTTACTGCTTGGCTGCTCGGATGTGTGGACCAAAGTTGGTTGCACAACCTGCTGAAGTTGTGCTAAATAATTTTCTAATTGCACCGCTGATGAGATGGTAATAATTTAAGATACTAGGTACAAACTGTGACACTGTCTTAGGATGCGTTTGGTTGAAGGTGTGGTATCAATGGGTTGGGACTGTGATAGTATCTGAATCACATCTAACAAATGATTTGTAACAGCGAAAGAGGGTCTAACCTTCTCTGCACATGCCAGAAACTTCCTCCCACTGTCCACAGATTCAAACGCAACTAGCTTCATGCATGGAGATTGATGGTGACAACGAGCAGATAGATCTTCAGCCACCCCGCTCCATTCTTTGCCACTGATGGTCTTCGGGAGCTACAAGAGGAAGAAATGACTCAAATTGACCGCTGGGTAAAAATCCTTCATTCCAAGTCATAGTCCAAGAGAGAGAAGAGAGGCATACCGGGGTGGTGAAGGAGTCATCACCGGAGAAGGAACCGTTGGAGAGGTCTCGTAAGAAGACCATGGCGACCCCGGTGGTAGGATGCGAGACGACGAGAGCGAGGAAGCGGCTATAGCTTACGAAGGAAGGAAGGAAGGAGGAAACAAGGGAAATGTGACTTGTGCTCGGGGAGAAAAGGGGGTGGGGAAGGGGGAGTGGGCGGGGTAGATATTTTGGCAGTAGACCAAAATTTGGGAAATGTGGAGGGAAACTTTGCGCGCGGTGCGGTCGTACCATTCACTTTGAACGATTGTGTGCATCACAAATGATTCTTCTGCGTTACGTGCATGGGATGAGTTTGATAATTCAAATTTTGGTGGACATTTCCCCGGGTACGTCATTGCATAATTTAACATCGCTTGCTAATTTGGCACACAAAAGAGCGTACATCAGACATACCACACTTACTGAATCGTGCAATTTTAGTAATTAAACAGAGCCAGTTGACCAAAACATTGCTCTAACAAAAGTACGCATAATTTTAACAAATCCGCCGCCGCGCCGGCCTATGCATCGCCGGTGTGAGATGAGACGTCGATGACTTGCCCTAGCGACATGTCGCCGTTGGTGGACTCCGCGTCCCCCCTGATGATGTCGACCGCGTCCTCATCTTCATCTTCATCATCGTCCTCGGCGCTGCCCTCAAGGTTGTAGTACTCGTAGTAGTGGTTGCGCCAGAGGTCGCGTTGGTAGTCCACCACCGATTCCTCGATGGACAGACTCTTCTCTACCTCGACCTCGGCCACGCGCAACTCCTCCTCCCGACGCTCCTCGATCTCCCGCTCGGCGACCTCGTGACGAAGTAGGTGCTCCATGGCCACCGCCGCCTTTTCGGGCGTGGGTTTTATGCTGGAGTACGAGGTGGCCTGGAATATCTTCGCATGTGCATTCTCGATCTTGGCATGGATGGCCTCGATCCGGGCCAGGGCGACATCGGCGGCACGGACGGCAGGTCAAGCGCTCTCGGCGTTTGCAGCCGCCGTCGCAGCAGTAGTTTAGCCGTCTTGGCTGCTGAAGCTGCCCTCTCGGCTGCCGCGAGCGCCCTCTCGGCGGAAGCGGCCGCACTCAATGCGGATGCGGCGGCACTCTCGGCGTAGGCATCCCCGCTCTCGGGGCAGGCGGCGGCGCTCGGGGGGGGGGGACGCGGCCATCGTACGGGCATTCACGAAGCGTTTCCACGGTGTCATCTTTGCAAGAAGGGGGTGCGGGAATGGGGATCGGAGTTCGTGGATTCGGCGGTTGCCGGCACTGCAGCACACCAGCCGGCGAAGCTTAAGGGGGGAGACTTGAATAGACCCAGATATTTTCATCGCAAATGGTTCCTAGAAACCAACTGTGTGTGATGTTGTAGATATTTTTTATTAAAATCTGACCCTTTTTTATGCATCCGTCATCGCAAACGTTTTGCACCTTTTTTACGGTTCTTTTACACCACTGTTTGCGAGTAGGGTTTCGGACGAAAACTAATCTGTTACAAAGGGATTTCATTTATTTTGAACTTATTTGAACTCCAAACTTTTTGTGTGTTCAAAATGCACCATTCAAAGCCACATCGTTAATTTTCAACCCTTTCTGACTTCATTTGGTATTTTTCATGCATTTACTGATTTTTTTAAAGCTAAATGACCCTGAAATGAAAAGCACTACAAATGAACTCTGAAAAGGTTGAAAGTTGGCATGGAACCATCATTTCACCCACATAACATGTGTTAAAAAGTTGAGAGGGTCACGACAAGAACTGGATGCACTTCGTGTATAAATGACAATCTCTTTAGAAGTATCACGGTTTCGGGCGAAAACTCATCTGTTACAAAGGGATTTCAGTTTTTGAACATATTTGAACTCCAGACTTTTTTGTGTTCAAAATGCACCATTCAGAGCCACATCGTCAATTTTGAACCCTTTCTGACTTCATTTGGTATTTTTCATGCATTTACAAATTTTTGTGAGCTAAATGACCCCGAAATTGAAAGCATTACAAATGAACTCCGAAAAGGTTGAAAGTTGGCATGGTATTATCATTTCACCCACATAGCAAACTCTAGACTTTTTTGTGTTCAAACTGCACCATTCAGAGCCACATCGTCAATTTTCAACCCTTTCTAACTTCATTTGATAATTTTCATGCATTTGCTGATTTTTTAAGCTAATTGATCGTGAAATTGAAAAGCACTACAAATGAACTCGGAAAAGGTTGAAAGTTTGCATGTTATCATCATTTCACACACATAGCACATGCTAAGAAGTTGTGAGGGTTACGGCAAAAACTGGACGCACTTCGTGTACAAAATGGACAATCTCTTTCGAAGTATAAGGGTTTCGGACGAAAACTCATTTGTTACAAAGGGATTTCATTTATTTGAACTCCAGACTTTTTGTGTGTTCAAAATGCACCATTCAGAACCACTTCGGCAATTTTCAAGCCTTTCTGACTTTATTTGGTATTTTTCATGCATTTAGTGATTTTTTAAACCTAAATGACCCTAAAATTGGAAAGCACTACAAATGAACTCTAAAAAGGTTGAAAGTTGGCATGTTATCATCATTTCACCCTCATAGAACATGCTAAAAAGTTGAGAGAGTTACGGCAAAAACTAGACGCACTTCGTGTACAAAATGGACAATCTCTTTTGATGTATCAGGGTTTCGGACGAAAACTCATCTGATACAGAGGGATTTCATTTATTTGAACTTATTTGAACTCCAGACTTTTTGTGTGTTCAAAATGCACCATTCAGAGCCACATCATCAATTTTCAACCCTTTCTGACTTCATTTGGTATTTTTCATGCATTTACTGATTTTTTTTAAACTAAATGACATTGAAATTGGAAAGCACTACAAATGAAATATGAAAAGGTTGAAAGTTGGCATGCTATCATCTTTTCTCCCACATAGCATATGCTAAAAAGTTGAGAGGGTTACGGCAAAAACTGGACGCACTTCGTGTACAAAATGTACAATCTCTTTTGAAGTATCAGAGTATCGGACGAAAAATCATCTGTTACAAATGGATTTCATTTATTTGAACTTATTTGAACTCCAGACTTTTTGTGTGTTCAAAATGCACCATTCAGAGCCACATCATCAATTTTCAACCCTTTATGACTTCATTTAGTATTTTCATGTATTTACTGATTTTTTTAAGCTAAATGACCCTGACATTAGAAGCACTACAAATGAACTGTGAAAAGGTTGAAAGTTGGCATGGTATCATCATTTCATCCACATAGCATATGCTAAAAGTTGAGAGGGTTACGTCAAAAACTGGACGCACTTCGTGTACAAAATGGACAATCTCTTTCGAAGTATCAGGGTTTCAGACAGAAACTCATCTGGTACAAATGGATTTCATTTATTTGAACTTTTTTGAACTCCAGACTTTTTGTGTGGTTAATTCAAACTACAGACATCGTAAATTCCGGCGATAGGCGTGTGTACTGTTACCGTCGATCTTGATTCCGGCCGCCAAAAAATACTACCTTGCTCACGTCGTCTGCCTGCATTCACATCTACATCCTCCCCTCGCTCGCCCTCTCTCTCTCTCTCTCAAAGCTCTGCCATGGCGCTGCTGATCTGCCCACGCGCCGACGAGGAGTCCCCC
>LR738714.1:231999799-232090155 GCA_902687465.1 Secale cereale
TACAAGGCTCATGGGCCCAAGTGGAGGTGATGTAACACCTTTGGACTTGTAGTTTGACTCGGATTCTGGTGCAGCGTCAGATTGTTTCGTCGGTACCTCAACGCTCCGGACGAATTTGAAGGTGATTCCAATTGGGTTGGAAAGTGTACGAAATCTAGTTTCCAACAAAAAAAGAATCACCCAATTCGGAGTCCGTATGAAGGAGTTCTTGCCGTTTTGAGTCAGGTAAGTCTGTGCAGTCCGAATCTGGATGCAGAACGTGAGAGACTTGGACTCTATCTTCTCTTGGCCCAAAAGTGACGTGAGAGAACTTTTTGAACAGCACCTAAACTTCTCTTTTTCCCTTATCTTCATATGTGGATTGTATAAATGTCCCATATACCTGGAATTAGACATGGCACAAAAGTGTGTGAAGTATTTTTGTCCTGGATGACATCAATAAATTGTTGCATAGTTTGCATTAGAAATCACCTCACAAATATACATGTATGCAATATTTTTGGTCATATATATATATATATATATATATATATATATATATATATATATACAGCCGGTCTATTCTCATAATATTATGAGAATAATATTCTCATAACACTTCCGCACTGCACGCATAACACGAGGCCACTGCACTCTTACTGCAACACAAAGACCAGTGAACTTCATGTTGAAAAAACTATACGTGTTGTTTTTTCGGTACCTTTTTTGCTCTAGTTTTTTAACCGTTTGTCGGAACAATGCGTGTAATATACCGTTGAAAAGGTATGGATTATGCGCTACTTCTCCATGTTGAACACTTTTCGAGATTCCGCACGGTTTAAGAGCAGTTTGAAAACGGTGCGACCGACGAATATTGGCAGCGAGCGTTTTTTTTTTGCGTTTTTTTCTAAACCGCTCGTCGGAATGAAGCATATGATACACCATTGTACAGATATCGTCGGCGCGCATCTTTTTCATATATATTTTTTGTATAATTCGTTATGGTTTAAAAGCAGTTTCAAATTTACTAAATCACGGAATTCAGTTTTTCGATTTTTTTTCAAATTTTCGGTACTGTTTTCACTCCAGTTTTCTAACCGTTTGTCGAAACAAGGCGTGTAATATACCGTTGAAAAGCTATGGACAAGGCGCAACTTTCATATGTTGAAATGTTTTTGAGATTCATTACGGTTTTAATTTAATTTTGAAAATCGTGCGGCTGACTACGAGGGGCAGCATCAGTTTTTGGAGAAATTCTTACAAACCGCTGGTCAAAATGATTCAAATTATACACCGTTGGAAAGATATCGTCGAGACACAACTTTTTCATATAGAACGCTCCCTCTAATTCCTTACGGTTTAAGAGCAGTTTCCAAATTACCGAAATGAGGACACTCTGTTTTTCATAACAGCATAATCGACGAGCGCACTACATCGGACAAAAAAGTGCACTGCTTCAAATTGAAAACAGCACTGCAGCAGACAGTCAAGTGAACTTCATGATTTCTTTTTGTCGGACTTAAACTTTCTCGCACAACTTTTTGTTGTCTTTTTTTTTTACTTTTTTTCGAACGGGAGTGGATCACAACACTTCCGAAAGTGAACCGTAACACTACCCAAAGTGAACCTCATGAGTTCTTGTTGTCTTTTTTTCATACTTATTAATTGTTTATGCGCGTTGAGCAAGCCAGTGGACCGTAGGGACTGAGCATGTGAAATACATCTAATATAGAAGCGAGCTTCATTTCGAGATCATTTTTGTTTTGTTTTTACCAAGTGGACAACAGAGGAGTTTTATAGCATACAGAATCTGCAATCTGCACCAGCCGAATCGCGGTAATGAACTGCAGATTTTATAATGAACCAATGAAGTGCACTTTTCAACAACAACAAATTTGAGTAATGGGTCATCCAATAGAAATGCATCACTTCATGATTAACTATAATGAACCACAAGGCTGTGACAATTAACTGTAATGATTTTCAACAAGTTTTTTTCAACTTTTGCCTCTACTATCCGTGGAAGCAAACAAATTGTAGTGCCTCGCCAAGCGAACTACATGGTGGTGTGTCACCCACAATAGAATACAAAATTTTGACTCGTCATCGCGCAAACGTCACTGCAACATATTTTCCTCCGAGCTGCAGAAAAAGAAAAAATGAACGCACATAAGGAATTCTAGACTATAAAACCACCGGGGTGCACGCATGTATCTGCTGGCGGACTGCATGCACGTGTTCGCCGCACTGCACCTACGAGCCACAAACTGCAGAGGCGCCGAAGTGAGGAACAAACAATCTGAAAAAGGACACCACAGATGCTCGTCGTTGATTTGTGGCGGAGCG
The DNA here is from genome assembly GCA_902687465.1 of Secale cereale. Classification (NCBI taxonomy): domain Eukaryota; kingdom Viridiplantae; phylum Streptophyta; class Magnoliopsida; order Poales; family Poaceae; genus Secale; species Secale cereale. The sequence continues at coordinate 232,002,125 of LR738714.1, forward strand.
AGCTGCACCTTGTCAACGAATGCTCTGCTCACGTCCGCTGTGTGTACTGCAAGGGGAGATGGTGTGCACGGGGTGTATGTCGATGGGGAGGGGTTATGGAGAGGACCAGAGCCGCAGGACGAACTGCGCAATCATGATGCGCGGACTGCATGGCGCTCCGCCGCACATAGCAACCCTCCGGCGAACTACAGAGGGTGGCGATTTGGGTGGTGATGTGAACTGCACTTCATGGAGAGGAGGAACGGGGGTAGCCGCCTTGGGCTGCTCTTTTATTTCTGCGGATTGCTGTTGTCGTGGGAGCCGGGGATCTGCCAGCGCAGGAGAAACTCCGATGTATGGCGTCCCTTGGGGCCCTGCCGGTGGAGGAGAGTGGTGGGTTGAAGGGTCCGAGGCACGGGGTTGCTGGCCCGGCTGCACGCACTGCACATCGGCGGGCTGCGAGCTGCATGCGTTGGAAGCATGGACTGCGGGTAACCTTCGGTGGCGTGGACTGCACCATTGTGGATGGCCGCGCACTGCAGCGGTGCGAGGTGGGAACTGCACACAGGGAAGAGGAGGACAAAACAACGTTGACCCGGAGGAAGCTGGGTGCCAGATCTCATCCGCGCTAAGATGGGAGAGCATGTGTTGGAAAGTGGAGGAGAGAGATGGAGCTCCACTACAGCTAAAAGTCGTGGGAATGAAGGGCCAGGCGAGATCTCGCCGTCATGGTGCTCGTCGATGCAGAGAGGGGCCGCCGTGGGATCTGGAGTGGAAGGAATCCACCACCGCATCGACCTGGCCTCCCTCCACCTGATTCCCGCCAAGGCGGTGTCGAACCGGGGTTTGGGGAGGTTTGGCCGGCGCTGCCGGCCAGGCTGATCTCCAGGAGGAGCACGACCCCGCATCACCGCACCATGGACGACCGCCGCCCCTTCGAGATACAGCTCCTAGCACGCCGCCATGGACAGGGTCGTCGTCGCGTAGGGGTACGTTTTTCCCGCACGGATCGATTCCATTTTCTATCTGTTTTTGTATACTAATTTGAATCTAGCTATTATCATCCACATATACACAATGGAAAGCGTGTATACACACATTGAAATGGAACATATAAGAACGGAAAACAGAGCACACACATTGAAATAGAGCAATTAACAGAGCAATATTATGATTGCTATTAATACATAGTTATCCACATCGAAATGACTCAACAAAAATAAAACGTGTACATGAGACCATGACCAGCAGCCCTTGCCTACGGTAGCTCTTGGCTCTGCCTGAACTCGTGTAGGCGTTCGTCCAAGCGGTCAACACACTCGCGGTACATCTGGAGCGCGATCTCGAGCTCCAAGTTGGCTATTTCATCGGAGATCACCAGCGCGAGGATGCGACAGCCATGTTCCTCTATTGCGCCCAAGTGGACACCTGGGCCAAGGAGGCGGACGAGCCTATGGACCAGCGGGCCGCGGACAAGGTGAACGGCACCACCCATGCGAACGGTGCGGTGGGTGTCCGGTGCAAGTACGGCACGACCGGTCTTTGGTGCAAGTACGGCGGTGAGGGCCTCTGCCCACTCTTGGCGAGGAATGGGGGTACTGATGGGACGTGTACCCAGCTGCGATGTCGTGTCGACAGCAGGCAAGCGCCGATGGATCCGCTCTTGTCGTGTGGCGCATCGCGCCTCTCGCTCTGCGACACTCCAACGATCTTGTCGTGCGGTATGCCGTAGCTTATGGGCGCGGACGGGCCAAGCTTGCTCTGCGGCGCGCCATTGATCATGTTGTGCGGCGAGCTACAGCCTGTCGGTGCTAACATGCTTATCTTTATCCGTGGCGCTCAAGCGCCATGCGCCAAAGGTCTACTCAACCCTGGCGATGATGCGCATCACGGCGTCATCCATCGTGTTACCGGGGAGCGGCTCGGCCTCGATGGGCCATGGCGCCTGCTCGTTTTCCTCGTCGACGAGGTTGATGACAGAGGCGACGCTTTGGTGGGTTGGCATGCTTGGAAAAGGTGGATGTGCTACCGGTTGCGCTTGTCGCCTCCGAGCATCGGGCGCCGCCTAGGTTTATGTGCAATATCGCTGGATGGCGGGAAACAGGTGAGGAAATGGCGGGAAACGGTGGCGTGTTCACAAAACGCCATCAATTAATGGAAACTTGGCATAGAAGGAACATCGAGCTAGCACAAGAAGTAGATGATGATCAGATGAAGATGGAACACACTAGGGAACCCGTCGGTGATGAATTCATCAATCGCAAATGGTTGAATACTAGCAAGTGTTTGCCCACAACACACACAGCTTATTCCAACACAAACAGGTCATATGGATCAATTGTATGCCACGTATCGCACATTGTCAAAAAGTAATGCGGTAGACCTTTTTTAACATGTGTTAAAAAAAATCAAAACAAGGACCTTGAGGTTAATTCCACCCCACAACACACACGGCTTATTCCATCACAAACAGGGCGGATGGATCAACTGTATGCCACGTATCGCACATTCTCAAAAAGTAATGCGGTAGACCTTCTTCAACATGTGTTAAAAAAATTAAAAACAAGGACTTTGAGGTTAATTACAATGATGGGATGTATCATAAATGTCCTTAATGGACCTTTAAGATACATCCTATCAATGGGATTAACATCAAGACAACTTCCCATCCGGTCACCCATCTCATGGCTGCTCCATCCTGAGCACAATTAACTTGTGAGTTCTCTTAGATGAGCTATTGGTGGAATAGCTAGTCCTTGCTGATATAGGATGCCCTCTTCGCATCCCTATGGCGTACCAGGATGACCTCCCATCACCCAATGGCCAATAGATGTTGTGTAGACAGAGCATACCACATACGTCTTATTAGAAGCAATCATTTGTGTTATTATCGGTATTCGCACACATTTCTGTTTATAGACCTGTTTGCCACGTATCACACACATATTGTTATATTGAACCGTTTTTGTTCTCTTATCTCAACGCAAACAGTTCATCCGAGTGAACTGCATGTCGTATATCGCACACACCTTGGTCTGGCTGACCGTTTCTTTCGTGTTGCCTAATCACAAACAGTTCATCCGAGCAAACCGTATGATGTATATCACACACACCTTCATCTGGCTGCCCGTTTCTTTTGTTCCTCCTCATCGCAAACAGTTAATTGAACTGAACCGTATGCCCTGCATCGCACATGCAACTAAATCTGATCCGTGTTTGATGCATCCTCCATCACATTCGTTTTGCACCTTTTTGATGGTTTTTTACACCGCCGTTTGCGATTATGGCATCGCACACAGTTTCGTCGAAGGGTCTCTGATCGTAGTGTCCCGTTAGCAGCATCCTTCAATAGTGGTACGTTACTTGCCCGAGATTCAATCGTCGGTATCCCTATACCTTGTTCAATCTCGTTATCGGCAAATCTCTTTACTCGTTCTGTAACACATGATCCCGTGACTAACTCCTTAGTCACATTGAGCTCATTATGATGATGCATTACCGAGTGGGCCCAGAGATACCTCTCCGTCATACGAACTAACAAATCGCAGTCTCGATTCTGCCAACCAAACAGACACTTTCGGAGATACCTATAGTGCACCTTTATAGTCACCCAGTTATGTTGTGACATTTGATACACCCAAAGCATTCCTACGGTGTGCGGGAGTTGCACAATCTCATGGTCTAAGGAAATGATACTTGACATTAGAAAAGCTCTAGCAAACGAACTACTCAATCTTGTCTTGTGCTTAGGATAGGGTCTTTTCCATCACATCATTATCCTAATGATGTGATCCCATTATCAATGACATCCAATGTCCATGGTCAGGAAACCACAACCATCTATTGCTCAATGAGCTAGTCAACTAGAGGCTCACTAGGGACATGTTGTGGTCTATGTGTTCACACATGTATTACGGTTTCCGGGTAACAAAATTATAGCATGAACAATAGACAATTATCATGAACAAGGAAATATAATAATAACCATTTTATTATTGCCTCCAGGGCATATTTCCAACAGCTCTTAATTAAACAAAACAAAGAGTACAACTACGGCTAGTGCTCGTCGATCTCTGTCACCTCCTCCATGGCATCCATCGCCCCATACTCAGCAAGCATCTCACCATCTGCCTCCGCCATCTCTCTGGAAAAGGCCACCATGAGCTGGGCGTGGGCGGCCGCGATCTGGGTTTGGACGGGCTCCGTCGTGGCAAGGTATGCGACGGAGGAACGGACGGCTGCTCGAACGCTCTCGGCGATTGCCAACTCTTCGGCCGTGGGTTCCCGACCGTTGTCGGAGAAGCGTCACTTGATTTGTGCAGGGACCGCCACGAGCTAGGCGTGGGCTGCCACGACATGGTCGTGGGCGGCCTCCATCAGGGCTAAGGACGCCGCTGCGGAACGAGGAGCTGCTATGCCGCTCTCGCCAGTTGCTATCCTCGAGGCAGATGTTGTTGCCGCCACCTGAGAAGCAACAGCGGCCTTTTGGGCTGCCTTGGTCGCCCAGTCGCAGATTGCGGCCGCGCTCTCGCACCTTGTTAGCACGCGCATGGCGGTTGTGGCCGCGCACTTGGTGGAGTGGGCCTTCGAAGTTGCCCTCACGACACGGGTCCATGTCCCCATCTTTCACCGGTGACGATTGAACATTGAAATGATATTTGGGGAGCGAGCTAGTGTGCTTGACACGCCAGCTGTGGAATGTAGCCGACGCACCTTCTCGCGTAAGCCATAGGCGTACTATACACCGACACTGCTCCAGGATATTTTGTGTTGCATCTCACATGGTTGGTCATAATAAACTGTGTGGGATCTACTTGATTTTTCATCTTGATTTGAATTACATAATGGGGTCACAACGGCAATATACGGTGTTTTAATTGCTAGAACTTTTATCTGCAGTGAACATGCAACTATATGTGTGTCGTAAAAGAATTGGAATTATTCAGGGTTCGTTTGGACATTTTATACATTAAATTGGTTTTTTAGCCATTTCAGGTGCACAATTCAAAATTAAACTACATGCACATGCTCCGGTGCACCAAAATGGGTTGTAATATCATATATGCTTCCACGGGTTTATGCTTATGTCTCGTGCAAGAAATGTGGATGAATTTTGAACACCACGGCACCGTGGCTCTCCGGTAAACGTTGAGGTACTTGCTTTTGTAATTCTAGTAAATCCATAACCCGTCTGAAATTCGTGAACCTTGGCATGCTATCATGGAATGGCATCAACATGCTGGGGTAAAAAATATTGTCTCATTTGGGGCAGGATATGGTATAAACTTCTCACAAACCAGAGCTTCTCAGAAGAAGCCTCATGGTTCCGTTAGGGAAACATGCCACCTTGGGGGATGAAACGATATATGTTGCCTCTTCTTACTTCCAAAACTTTTCTCGTGTCAACATAGAATAACACGAGTGTTGTGTGATTTTTTGGGGTTCGCTTGGACATTTTTAAACATTAACTAAGTTTCTTATGCATTCATTTGCATAATTCAAATTTGAACTACATGCACATGCTCTAGTGCATATAAATTGGTTCAAAATTGGAATGTGTGTCCTTGGTTACATGCTTAAGTCCCATGCAAGAAATGAGAATGAATTTCAAACACCTTGCCACCATCGCTCCGCCGCTAACATTGGGATACATGGTTTTTAAATTCTAGTAAATCGAAAACGCATCTGAAATTCGTGAAACTTGGCATGCTATCATGGAGCGGCATCAACATGTCGTGGTAAAAAAATTGTCCCATTTAGGGCAGGTTTGGGTATAAGCTTCTCACAAACCAGAGCTTCTCACAACAAGTGTGATGGTTTCGGTAAGGAACGTTTCACCTTTCTGGACGAAACCATATCTGTTGTTGCTTCTTGATTTCATTTTTTTCATAGTGTCAACATAGAACAATAGGAGTGTTGTGTTATTTTTCGAATTTTTCAGGGTTCATTTGGACATCTTTATATATTAATTGAGTTTTCAATGCATTTATGTGCATAATTCAAATTTGAACTACAGGCACATGCTCTAATGCATATAAATTGGTTGAAAATTCAAGTTTGTGTCCTTGGTTGCATGCTTGGGTCCCATGCAAGAAAAGAGAATGAATGTCAAACACCCTGCCACCGTCACTCGGCCGCAAACATTGAGATACCTGGTTTTTAAATTCTAGTAAATCCAAAACTCATGTGAAATTTATGAAACTTGGCATGCTATCATGGAGCAGCATCAACATGCCGTGGTAAAAAAATTGTCCCATTTGGGGCAGGTTTGGGTATAAGATTCTCACAAACCAAAGCTTCTCACAACAAGTGTGATGGTTATGGTAGGGAACATTTCACCTTTCTGGACAAAATGATATCAGTTGCCTCTTCTTGATTACAATTTTTTCTAGTGTTAACATAGAACAACAGGAGTGTTGTGTCAATTTTTGGAATTTTTCGGGGTTCGTTTGGACATTTTTATACATTTATGTGCATATTAAAATTTTGACTACAGGCACATGCTCTAATGCATATAAATTGGTTGAAAATTCAAATATGTGTCCTTGGTTGCATGCTTAGGTCCCATGCAAGAAATGGGAATGAATGTCAAACACCCTGCCACCATCACTCGGCCTCAAATATTGAGATACCTGGTTTTTAAATTCTAATAAATCCAAAACTCGTCTGAAATTCATGAAACTTGGCATGCTATCATGGAGCGGCATCAACATACCATGGTAAAATATTTGTCCCATTTGGGGCAGGTTTGGGTATAAGCTTCTCACAAACAAGAGCATCTCACAACAAGCACGAAGGTTTTGGTAGGGAACGTTTCACCTTTCTGGACGAATTGATATCCGTTGCCTCTTCTTGATTTCATTTTTGCGCTAGTGTCATCATAGAACAACAGGAGCATTGTGTTAAATTTTGGAATATTTCAGCGTTCATTTGGACATTTTTATACATTAATTGAGTTTTCAATGCATTTATGTGCATAATTCAAATTTGAACTATAGGCACATGCTCCGGTGCATCTAAATTGGTTGCAAAATCAAATCTGTGTCCTTGGGTGCATTCTTAAGTCCCATGCAAGAAATGAGAATGAATTTCAAACACCAGGGCTCTGTTGATTGGCGGCAAAACGTTGAGATACTTAGTTTTAAATTCTAGTAAATCCAAAACTCGTTTGAAATTAATGAAACTTTGCATGCTATCATGGAATGGCACCCGACATGTTGTGGTATTTTTCGTGTCCATTTCGGTAGAAGGCCCACTCAAATAACAGCCAACAAAGGCATTTAAAAAAAATAGCTGCCACTTTAATATCTCAAACGTTTGTATAATTCAAATCGTGTTCATTCTGTTAACCATTAACGTGATGCCATCTGTCTTGGTTTTAATGGCTATAGGAGGTGTCGTGCGGACAGCTGCTTGACTGAATGGGAGGCATGCGAGCGTAGTCCGGTGCGCAGGCTGGCCGAGAGGCATGCAAGTTGTCCTCCAATGCGCAGGCTCATCAAGCGTGCAAGTTGTACGCTGCGCAGGCTCACTGGGAAGTGAGACCTTTGACTTCCATGGTCGTCAGCCTTCCTCTCCATTAATGGTGCCCGAGACGCTGTTTAATACGGGCGGCCTTACTATTCGCCTCCCATTCCCCTCCCTCCCGCAGACCTCCACCAAAGCTATGGCGCAGAAGGATCATCTGCCACTAGTCTTCAAGTTTGGTGAAGTCAACTCCGAGTCGGAGGAGATAGAAAATAAGGAGGAATGGGGCCTCATGGACATGGCCCTAGACAAGCTGGCCGTGGCAGTTGCTGCCCCGCTCCCGTCCCAGCTTCCATCCTCGTGCCCGCACCAAAATCCATCCCCGTAGCATTGACGGGCTGGTCGCCGAGCACTATCGTGGAGCTGGAAGCCGCTGGCATCAGCGAGTTCTCCGCGGACCCGCGAGAGCTCGTGTACATGCTAGCACCAGCGCCCGTGCCTGTGCGCGCCCCTCCACCCACCTCGGCGCCGGTCCCCGTGCGTTTGGTTGCTCCCGTCGCGCCCGTGCCCGTGCGCGCACCCCACTCAGCAGCATGGGACGCCGCCGTCGACCGCTACCTCTCAGCGCTACCAGTTGTCGTCCTCTCGCGCCCCACCCGTCGATCGCACGACGACATGATGTTTGATTTACACATGAAGAGCATTATGTGCTACCTTGAACACTTCAACAACAGTGTCCCGGAGGACGACAACTACAACGACGGCGCGGCACGCCGCCTCCGCCGCCGCCGGAAATAGTTTTTTTGGGGGGTTTAATATTGTATCTTGATCATATGAATGTAAATTTGCAGTGTGACTGAATGAAAGATATGATTTGAACGAACTTGCGTTTTTGTCCCTTAATATACAGACTTATCAAACGATTTTCTTTTGAAAAAAAACATCAATGGTTTTTAAATATAAAACACTCATCGCAAACGTTTTAGTTAGAGCACCCGTATGGAAACCGACAGCTTCCCCAGGAAGCCAAGGGAAAATGTGCCGAGCAGGATTTGTGCAGCTCTTGATCACAAATGTTTTAGATAGAACACCCGTATGCAAATCCAGACTTCGGTGCTAAGCCAAGAGAAAATGTGCCGAGCAAGATTTGTGCATCCCTTCAATGCAAACGGTTGTTTTGGATGACCCGTATGCAACCACGTACAGACAATTTGGTAAGATTTGCATCTGTCATATTGGGTATGTTGCCATTTGTCAAACTGGAAAGATTGACATTTGTTGATCTAGTAACATTGCCATTTGTCAACCTTGTAACACAGCGATTTGTCAAAATATGCAGCTAAAATCGGTAGCACTATCTAAATTTTGCAACTAATATTCAGTAATTAAGCCTAGATTTCATTCATAGATTAAGCAGTCATTCTTTATACGAACAGTTCAACTCGACAGCTGAACCGACCAAACTTTTCCCCAATTGTTGCCAACCACGTACTGAAATAGCTAGGTCAACTATATATACTAGCTAATTTTAAGTATGTTGTACAGTTCCACCACATCTATAGTCAGATGAACTAAACAAAATAGCCCCTAAATACTACTACTACGGATGGGCTTTGTACTACTTCCGGCAGCCTCTCCTCTGTCGTGCATGCTCAGTAAGAGGTGGAGGAGGAGGAGCCTACCGACGAGCTGGACAACTGCAATACGATGCCTGCCGCTGATGCACCTTGAGCGACGCTCACCTCGAAGGCCCTCTGCCGCTCCAGGCGGCCCCACTCGAAGCGGTGGTTCTCCTCATAGATCTCCTGATTCCTCACCTCTGAGGCGATGTGTGTCGTAGCCATGACGGCGGTAAGGCTCTTTGCGTTCTCGATGAGGCGCTCCTCCTCCTCCCGCGGGAACTCGGTGTAGCGCGCAAGGTCGCTAATGCATGTGCGGGCCTCCACCACTGCCTCCCGCCTTCGGGCGGCGGTGGCGGAGCGGGTGATGACACCGGCGGTCGACGGTGGGCTCGCGGCCACGGCGGTCGACGATGGGATGGCGGCCACGACCACCACCTCCCCCATTCGGGCCTCTGTGGTGGAGCGGGTGATGGCCACGGTGGCCAACTGTGGGGTGGCGGCCACAACGGCCACCTCCTGCCTTCGGGCTGTGGTGGCGGAGCGGGCGATGGCCCTAGCTTTTGATGGTGGTGTGGCAGCAAAGGCGGCCAGCAACAGCTGCCGATGGGCAGCGGCGGCAGAGCGTGTGGTGGGTGTTCCGCACACACCTAACAGGGATGCCACATGCACTACACTACGTCGGGGACTGTGCCGCCACCATGGTGTCGCCTCCCAGCTGAAGCTATCCTCTCATAACAGCGGAGTGGCTGAGCGATGAAGACGGACCGATGCCATTGGCGATTGTGGGAGAAGCAAACGAGATAAGCTACATGGAGGGAGGGGAAAATGCGTCGCAGGACACACCGGCCATGAGGGTTTATATAGCAGGCCGGTAAGCATTGGGATTTTGGGGGATTTCACTGAGTCAGGCAGGAACCACGCGCGGGAACCTGTGCGGTTGCGCGGGAACGGGCCCACTGACGATTCATTGGCGCCACTTCGAGCCACCGTTTGGCCCAAAGAACGCCCCCGCGCGCTGCGCAAGCTTGTGATGTAAGCCGTCTGCGGTCGCGGGGTGGCAAGACGTGCGAGAGGAGGACGAAAGGCCACGTACAAATACAATTAATAAAAAAATTGTGATTTAATTACCTACTATACCCCCGTCCTGGTTTATAAGTAGGATTTAACTAATAAAATACGAGTGCATGTCGCCAAAGATTATATAGTTGGATTTGTATTTGAACATAGTTTCCAATTGTATCATTTTTATAACATGCATTAACATTTTGTTGGTTAAATTTAAGGGCAGAGTACGGCACATAATACAAAGGGCACTATAGACCAAGATGGAGGTAGTAGCACACGGCCACTCACTACGCAGCGACACAACTGTCGGCCGGCTTGTAGGCGACCATTTCCTGCGTGTTCGACTGCTCTATATGTGTGGTTGCTTGCGGTTGAGGTGGCCGCGACGCGCTCTACTCGCGTCCCACCACGCGCGCTCTGCTCTCGCGTCCCTCCGAGTGCTCAGCCCTCATCCCTCCATGCGCGCTGGCAGTGTTTGGGGTCGGCACATGATCACGCACGTCGTGTGCATGTGGTTGTGCCGGGCGCGGTGCGACGATGCAGTTACCTGCTACAAAAAAACTACCATGCGGACGCGCCAAGAATCCAGGCCGTCCGGACCCCATTTATTCCCGTGACCATTTACCTTCATCTCTTGCATCACATGACACAATAAGACACCCACGATGACACATACAAAGAGGACATCCAGCGGTTCCAATGGCGCTCCCCGTGCCTCCAATGGCGCTTCCAGCGGCCGACGACGACAACGGTGGGCTATTCACCATGCATCACGTAGTGGACACCCACATGAGGGGGAAGGCCCTCTCGGTGGTGTACACGAACGATCCGATCTTGGTGCAGAGCTCCATCCAAACTATGGAGCAGTTCCTTGCCAAGAACAAGTACCAAGTGGTCGGCTTCGACTTCGAGTACACCACCGGTCATGCCGAGCACGATCAGAAGGTTGTCGTCACCCAGTTGTGTGTGACAGGACGTCCTCGTCTACCACTACCACCTGGCCACAAGGCCTGGCGAGCATTTCTCCGGGTTTATCAACAGCTCCGACTACAGTTTCTCTACGGTGGACACCACCAATGATCTAAAAGCGCTCAAGGTTTCGGGCTTGAAATGCCAGAATCTTGTCAACATCTAGGACCACTACAAGGTCTGGGGCAGTGAGAACAATAAAAAGAACTCCTAGTTGACCTCGCCTCGTCCATCATCGACCCCTACTACATGAAGATGAAGGTTGAGAACAAGACGGACAAGAACGCCTCGCACAGTGTCTGGCATGAGAGACAGGATGAACAACATGTCACGTACGCGGCCAAGGACACGTACACAAGCTACGAGATGTACAAGCGGATCGTTGACATGAGGGAGTGTCTTCTTCCTACCCTAGATGAGGGATCAAGCCACAGAGCAGTGGCGGGAACATCACAAGAAGTAGATGACTAGATGATCGTTTCTCCTAGTTTAGAATGCATACAATTGTCACTTATCTAATTCTTCTGTAGGCAGAGAAAATCACACGTCTTATTAGCAGCAATCGTCTGTCTTATTATTTTTCTTCACGCACATTTCTTATTACGGACCTGTTTGCCGCGTATCACACACATCTTGTTCAATTGAACCGTTTCCATTGTGTTGCCTAATCAAACATAGTTCATCCTAGTGAACTGTCTGTCGTATATCGCACACACCCTCATATGGCTGCCCATTTCTGTTGTTCTGCATCATTGCAAACAGTTCTTCTGAATTAACCGTTTGCCACTCATCGCACACATAACTCCAATATGAACGTGTTTGATGTCACTGCCATCGCAAACATTTTGCATCTTTTTTCGCAGTTTTATTACATCACCGTTTGTGATTGATGCATCACACACAATTTCATCGAAGGGTCTCTGATTCGACTGTCACATTTGGACTATCCTGCAGTAGTGATATGAAGTGTAACAACGGATATTGAGGAATTTGATTACAAGATATAGAAGAACTCCCCCTGAAGATGTGCATATTTGTGGAATTTGCTTTGAACAGCAAATGCACATTGTAGAGTAAAATCATGGAGATCTCCCCCTATATCTTGTAATCCATACACGCATTTAACATATAGTATGAAGAATTTGAAATGCATGATGGAAAATGGTGTCTGAGGTAATTCAACATGTGTGCATTAAGGTACTTGAGGCAATAAGCATGCAAAAAGCAGTTCAAAAGTATCATACCACCATCGGACTTAAGTTTACATGTCATTAAACAAACACTTCAGAAGAACAAGAGTTGTAACTTAAACGAACAGCCCATATATAAGACCCTCTTCAAGAATAACTCAAATTTCTCCCCCTTTATCATCAATGACCAAAAGAGACGAAACTTGAGGACTAACGCCCCTAAAGAATATCATCATGAAGTCGATGGAGGAGCGCCAGCGCTGTCGGGGTCGTTTGTCGATGGAGGGCATGCCGCAGTGTCGTCGAGATCTTTAGCTTGATCCGTCTCCCGCGATGAAGAATATGAACTTGTGACCAACTGAGGAACTTTGACCTTCTTGAATTTCTTCAAGGGAGGTTGAGACCAGTCAAAGTCCTGCTAAAAGTCTATCTTCTTGAGGTCTTAAGCACTGTAGAGATGAGAAAGAATGGCCCAAGTGCGATCGAACATTTCATGCACATAATAGTGATTCTTCTTCACAGTGTTTTGCATGATAGTCATGTTTTGAAGAATCGAGCCAAATTGTCGCTTGACCCACTTGTGATTGCGATCGACCTTCTGATGAAGACTTAGAAGAAGCTCATGATCAGTCATCACACGAGGGGCAGTGGCTTTAGGATTCTGCTCGTGGGCTCTAGCTTAATCTTGAGTAGCAAAGTCATCATTGGTGGAATAGGATGTGGCTTTGCGAAACTAACAATCCAATGGATGAGTGCCTTCATCAATGACATCATCTTTGCGTTTTTCATCAACTGAAGAAATAGTCCTTTTGAGGACTTCAATGGGAGGTACAAAGCTAAGGTGATTCTGAAAATCTGCCTTGCAGTGAATTGAACACCGGTTTCTGGTGAATTTCATGATCCACGGTGCATAGGGTTCAATTCTAACGGCGACAGAGGAACATTCGCCAAAGTCCTCATGAAGGAATTATGATAGTTAATGGCAATCCCATGTATGATGTTGAATATCAGATTCTTCATGATGCCAATTACTTCTTCTTCTTCTTTTGAGTTGTGGCCTTTGATTGGACTAAGGGTTTTGGTAAGGATGCGATAGATGGTTCTTGGCACATAGAGCAAATCCTTCACTAGGAAGGTGGTTCTAGGAGCTTGTCCAGGTTGCAAAGGCTTCATGAGCACTTGCATCAGATGATTTGCAAGTTCAGGTTATTCATAAATGGGACTTGTGCCTTCAGCAGGAGGACTGACTGGAATGGCACGAAGTAATTCAGAGGCCGGAGCTTTATAGTGAAGTTTGTCAGTCATCTAGTCAAGCACCCATGAGTTCACATCAGCCACATTTTTAGTGAGGTGCAAAGTAGCGTAGAATTGAAGAATTAGCACTTCATTCCAGTGATAGATATCAGCACAGAAACTTAGGAGCCTAGGTTCATGAAAAACATTGAGTACATGTTGAAAGCATGGGATGGACTCCATATCCACATGAGGAATTTGACGGTGCTGAAATACCTTTTCCTTATCAAAGAGAAGTGATGCATATAAATTCATCTGGCTTGTAGTCCAGAACCTCTTGCGCCTAAGTCTTGCTGAGTCATATGGATTCAGATCAGTGAAGAAATGATGCTAAGTGAACAAATCACCATCCTTGAATTTTGGCCTTTTAGCATGAGGATTTTGTTGCTTGGGCTGAAGATCTGCAGTAGACGGTCTCACAACCTCTTGTGCTGCTGACTAACGAATTGAAGCTTCAATTTCTTTAGCAGCAGTCTGGGTCTCCGTTTCTTTAGCTATAGCGAATATAATTTCTTCAGGTATGGAATGGAGAGAAGTTTGACTTCCTTCAGACCCCGTGAGTATTTCTTCAGTTTCTTTAGGGGACTGAGGAATTGGATGCAGAGGTGTGGCCAATGGTGAATTGGTGTGTGTATTTTCCCAATAGTCATCATTCAGCAGAAGTGTATTTGAGCAAATATCCACGTCTTCTTCAATTTCTTCAACGTCCGCCTCTTCAGCTGTGAATTGAGGCACAAGCGATGATACATGTGGTGTGGAGACAACATATCATCCAAATTGATTTCTTCATCCAACTGCTCTGAGCAAGAAGCAGAAGGATTTCCTTCAGCAGAGTCATCTGGAATGACATATTCTTCACCAAATGGGACAAGTTCCTTTGTTGGCACTATAGATATAGGGATAGCATCAATTGGTTCTTTGAAAGAGCTCGTCAAGGTCCTCACTTTCTTGAGAGCTGAGGACTCTACAGAGGTTTATGCTTTCCTTTTCCTCGCGGCTTCCTTCTCTGCGGCCTTCGTTTTATTCGCTTCTGATGCAGAAGGAAGAGCGGTTTTCTTCATCGTTGAAGATTTTGCAGGAGGAGCAGATGAAGTTGGTGCAGTTTCTTCAGGCACGACTGATGCAGTCTCCCTAGCATTTTCAGTTTCTTCACACACAGAAGATTCTTCAGCTGGCCTGGATTGTTCTTTAGGCGCAACATGGGTGGTTTCCCTGACATTTTCTTCAGGGGGGGGGGGGGTTCTTCATCTGTCCTATTAGCTTCTTCAGCAGTCTGATTTTCATCAGTTGCGCTTGTAGTTTCTTCAGTAGGCTGAGAAGATGCTTCGTCCTGAGGAATTTGTTGCGATGGTGCTGCAACATTTAGCTTGAGGTTCTTTGGGAGGTAGGCAAATCTGACCTTGGCTCCTAGCCAATCAGCATGGTATCGGTCAAATTCATCACTTAGGCCTTTGATTTCAGTTTGCGATTTCACAAGTTCCTCAGGTGACATATTCACAACATTTTTCTTCAAGAAACGCTCTTTCTTATACTTGTCCTTCTTAACTTTCCTGGCTTGTTCAAATTTCCATTTTTCTTCACCTATGAAGGCACCCAACATGTGACTTTGACCAGGTGTTAGATCCAAGTCAGGAAGTGGAGTCTTGAGATCCTTGTGCCATAAATCAATGAAGTCGAGGATTTTCTTAGGAGCCGGCATAAGAGGCACAGAGCTACCCTTGGCTCCAGCGGCCCTTTGTTATCTGTCTCTGATGATTTCCACGAGTTATTCATCATCGTTAGACGGAACATGGAATACCACTTTCTTCTTGTGACGACTTGGCCTCTTTCCACGTTCAGCAGTGGTCTTGACCTTCAGCAACGATGGACCACTTGAAGATTGTGGTGGAGCTGAGGAAGATACAGAAGCCCATGAGGCTATAGAAACACCTGCAGTCCGCTAACACATTGCAAGTTGCATAGCTGTTGAGGACTTTGTGGCAACATCTGAAGATTTTGAAGCAACTAAGGGGATTGGCACGGCCCTTGAAGAAGTTGCTTGAGGAATTTGCCCTAATAGCTTTGTCGTTGAAGAACTGGGCCGTGAGGGTGTTGAGCTTGAAGATTTCTTCACGGTAGACTTCTTCAATGTGGCCTTCTTTGGCGCAGTTGTGCTAGCAGAGGCCTCAGCAGCAGTAGCTTGAGAGTCCTCATTGAATTGCTTCATTGCTTCTTTAGCAGCTTTTGAGAGCTTGGCTTGACGCTTGGCCCATTCCTTTGGAAATTCCTCACCGCTTCTGATGCTGGTGGGATCAGCTACTTGTCTAGCATCCAAAGGAGGTCTTGAACATGGAGGGTTTACGGTGAATTTCTTCATGTACTTTGGTGTTACATAACTGTAACTATTGGGGATATACCCCACGGTATGACCTGGCCGGAAGTATGACCCGGCCGGACTTGGCGACTCACTGGCGATCCGCCCGGACATGGAGGTTTACAGGCAACCCGCCTGGACATTGTGACTCACTGGTGACCCGGCGGGCGGATCAGACGGACGATAAGGCCCAAGGCCCAGCAGGCCGGCTCATGCTATGGTGGGCCAGCTTACGAGAAAAGGCATAAGGAATATTCCCTTATGAAGGAAGCAAGAGTAGGACCCCGCTTGTAATAGAGTAATCCTAATCCTACTAGGACTAGCCATGTAACCCGCCCCATCAACATATATAAGGAGGGGCAAGGCTCCCCAAGAGGGACAAGTAAGAAGAAACAATCTCTAGGGCTAGACACAACTAGAGGAGAGCTGGCTTATGCGGCGACTCCATGAGGATCATAATGAGACCTAGCCATAAACAGCATGTAGGGCTATTACCGGATGATGTTTCCCGGGGCCCGAAGCTGTCTAAATCCTTGTCTTGCATTACGTCTCTCGATTTCGCTCAACCCCTCTCAAGCTACTATATAGATGCGTTGGCCTCACGACTAAGTCCTCACCCTAGGACATCTATCGTGACAATTCGACGATGGTAACGACCTGAATCTGATAAGATTCGATGTCTCTGTGCTCACTGTGCTAGTCGCTGGATCGACTCGCTAGCACACACAATACATATGAATATCAAATAGCAAGTGCATCATTTACTATAACGTATGATCCAGAATTTATAAAGTATTACAAACTGAGTAGCACATAGCTAACTTTAATCAATAATAATAGCGGAAATGTAGCATAATAGACGATGAGTCCCGTCAATCCCATTGGAGAAAATGTTGAGTGAAGACTCGTGACCCTACTATATCTCACTCCTATGGCTTCTCTAATCCATTTTCTAGGGTCACAACCTACAATCAACACACTTCTCTGATACCATCTATAACGACCTGAATCTGATAAGATTATATGTCTTTGTGCTCACTGATCATCTCAAAATCCTGCAACATGATAAGTTGCAGCCACAAAGGATCAATACATTGAATGTATTGGAAAATCACACAATATGATATAGCAAACCTACATCCACAAGTAAAGTATGACAAACAAAACACTTATGTTCATTGGGGAAGAAAGGTTTCACCTACCTCCACTAACTGGATTTACAACCGCCTCTAATTTATTCGCCCAAGATAACCCAAAGATTCTAAGTAAACATGACAAGAACTTCAGAAGTCTCTCAAGTGCGCTCTGTCAGTGGCGCATTCTCTAGGAATAATAGAGTGCTCTGCCAAGGACACATTCGCCCGATTTAAGTTGTGAAAACTATACCTTGCCTCAAGTGCGCTCTATCAATGGCGCATTCTCTAGGTACAATAGAGCGCTCTGCCAGTGATGCATTCACCTGGTTAATTATCCCGAGCCTACGGCTATAAATACTCACCACTTTCATGGAACACTTGACACATGCCCGCGTCTACCATAGCAAGTTGATCACACCATCACATACCACAATCAACAACAAAACATGGCAACATGGGATAACATATCAAGCCAAACATTTATCATAGCATAAAACCACACATGCATAGCAGAATATAGGATGTGCATAATCAAAAGTGCAAACTTGCCTTGAACGGTGTAGAAGTACTCTAACGCTCAATTATGGTCTGATTCGCACTTCGAACAATCTATACGATTAACGAAGGCATCGATAAATAAATCGTACCCAAATAACACCACAATAAAGTGAATAGCACGAAATTCAAATAAAACTCAAATAACAGAACATATAAGTAGGTATTATTATCTACATGCTAGTAGGATCACAATGCAAAAAGAATCAACTAAATTGGATCAACGGTTTAAAAGATATGGTCTCTCGAAGTTTGAATTTAATTTTAAACATTCAAATTTGTATAGTTCAAAAATGTGAAATTTTGGTTCTGCAATATTCTTCTGGTCTCTACGAGTACACAGGAAAAAGAATCGATGAATTTGGAGTTACTAATCTCAAGATATACCTAAACGAAAATATTGGTGAAAATCTGTCCAAAAAGAACTGTGCCAAAACAGTTCTTGGAAGAACTGTTGTGGCAGCTGTGGATGTGCCACGTGGCATGACAGGATTGGCCGTAGGGTGTCCGTTGTTGTGGCTAACTGATGGATGGCCGCTAAATAGTGCATACCAGTTAGAAGAAAAAAACAGATCTAATCCAGGTCGTTTAAAGAGGATCGGACGGATGGGGGTGGCTCATCGGAGAAGAACTGAGGAAGGTTGCCGGACATGGAGAAGAACGACGTCAGCGGCTCTGTAACCGAAGCTGGCGATGGCCAAATGGATCTTCAGGGACCTGGGTAGACAGTACAAGGTGTGTCCCGCTATCATGATGACGAAAAACATCCGCGAGGACGAACAATGCTTCCCCTACTGTCGGTGACGCCCGGCTCGAATAGAGATGGCGATGTTTTTTGGGTCGGGGTCGCTGGCATTGTCATGGTGCTACCCTGCATGAGATAGAAGTTCGGGGGGAGGGAGGACACTGAGGCGAGGAATACAGAGGACTAAGGAAGTACTTGAAACCCACAGTAGCAAATTGTTTGACCGGCGACGGAAGCTTCTGCGACAACGGATTCCGACGAGATCGGGACAGGGCGAAACGGTCACGGGAGATCTCAATTTGGCGAAAAAATGGAAGAGGAGGCTAAGGGGATCACGGGGCGCCACATATGCGGTCAAAACGCAGACCGGTCAGAGGGATCAGCAAATCAGACGCGGGTGTGAGGCGTGCTCGTGCGGGTCTCCTTCTGGATGTAGGAGATGGACTGCGAGTGGGGTTCATATGTCGGCGCTAGAGAGAAAAAGAAAAGAAGAAGCCCGCATGTGGGCTGCTGTCTGCGGAATTGGGCCGGCAGGCCATCGTTGTGTTGCTGCTGCTCCAACTCAACGAGCGATGAATAGAAATGGGATGTCCCTGGCTGTGCGTGTGTAGCCCACAGTGAATAGTACAACCTGGCTTAAACAGAAAAAAAAACTTCGTATAGGAGTTTATTTTGGAAACAAAATAATATATCAAATTACTTCTAAAAAATAACAGAACATGCATAAAACCAAACCTATAGAAGACAATGAACATTTTTCCAGTCCAAAATAAAACAAAATACACAAAACATTTTTTTACAAAATTTATTTGGGGATTTATGAATGTTCTATTAAATATTTTTCAACTGCAGAGAAAATGCAAATAACATTTAAACCATTTCTAACTCTTTTAATATTGAAGGAGTCATATTACCTTCTCTCTTTTGTTTCTTTTCTTGAGTTAGAATTTTTAAATATTAAAAATCCAAATGGGAGAGTATTCAACTATTCACAAATATTTTTCTTTGAGGAAGCCATGTCATCATCTCTCATATTTAAATTTGAAATATTATGAATATTCTCAAACCCAAAATAAGATGCAAATGAATAATCGGGAAAATGATTTTATTCCCTCTCGTTTATTATTCATAGAAATAAATGAAAAGTTTCAAATCCTAGTCAAAATTAACTAACAACAAGCAACACAAGCTAGTTTTTAATAAATCCTATTTAAATAGTTAACATTCCAAAAATTAAAATTTTGGTATGTTACAATAACGGTATTCCCTCCATTCCTTAGCCCATCTCCTTACTATCCTCTGGATGCACACTTTGCACTGATTCTTGTTTTCTAGGGATTTCAGAAGTAGTGTTTGTCTCAGGCCTCTTGCCTCCCTTCTGTGGTCTCTTCTCATGTGCCATTTTTCTCACTTGAGAACTTTGAACTTTGGATGTTTCTGAGGAAGTATGCAAATTTTCTTCAAGGAATGCTGGAAATGAGTTAAGTTGATCAGAACCTAGTGATTCAGCAACGGACATTTTGTACCTGCAAACAGAGTATAGGTGCGAAGAATTTGGAGAGGTCATATGCGTTCTCAGAAATTTTTCAAAAAGTATCAAGTTTGAAGAATATGACCGTTCGTGTCTTGAGGAATTTCACTAAGCATTCTTGTCTTAGGTTCCAGAGTTGTATAGATTAGAAAATCCACACAATTAAGGAATCTTGAAGAAAAACATACCTTAGAGAAACAAATCGAGGAACAGAATCATCCAGGTGTTTAAGGAGTGGGAAGTTGAAGAATAAACACCTTTTGAAGATTTAGTGGAATGCATAAGAATCAAGGTAGGATAGTAAAATTAGATTTTAATTACACTTGACGAAGAACACGACGAACTAGGAGTGGAGATGGAGAAGTTCGTCAGTTCACGTCCGAAGTGGAGTAAATGAGGTCTGAGTAAGGGAAGGGGTATTTATAACTGCGGTGAAAACTACCCGTCTAAACATTTTGGACAAACATGCCCCTGACCCTTGCTATCCTAACGACATGTGTCACCCACATACTGAGAGGTGGAGATCGTGGGGGCCGTGGGTGAGTTCCTTAATCCATCGTGGGAACGTTTTGGGCGGCAACAAACAAAAATGTGATAAGAATATTTTAAAATTTCGATCGCAAATTCTTGAGCGTTCAAGGACACAGTGAAGACGTTGAATGGGTTTTGAATAGAACACACATGAAGAATTTGTGAATAGACTGGGTTCAGTTTAGCATAGAGGGGGACGGGTCCGATCACATTCACTTAGATGAAAATCAACTTGAAGAATTGGCAATAAGTGAATGATGTTGAGGACATGGAAAACTGATATATATACAGCCGGTCTATTCTTATAACATTATGAGAATAATATTCTCATAACACTTCCGCACTGCACGCACAACGCGAGGGCACTGCACGCACAACACGAGGGCACTGCAACACAACGAAAGGTGAACTTTCGTTTTGAAAAAACTATACGTGTTGTTTTTTGTGTACCTTTTTTGCTCTAGTTTTTTAACCGTTTATCAGAATTATGCGTGTAATATACCGTTGAAAATTCATCATAGTTTAAGAGCAGTTTCGAAAATCGTGCGGCCCACAACGAATGGCAGCGAGCGTTTTTTTGCGTTTTTTTCTAAACCGCTCGTCGGAATGAAGCATATGATGCACCGTTGGAAAGATATCGTCGGCGCGCATCTTTTTCATATCTATTATTTTTTCTAATTCGCTATGGTTTAAGAGCAGTTTTGAATTTACTAAATCGCGGAATTGTGTTTTTCGAATTTTTTCAAATTTTCGGTATTGTTTTCACTCCAGTTTTCTAACCGTTAGTCGAAACAAGGCGTGTAATATACCATTGAAAAGCTATGGACGAGGCGCAACTTTCATATGTTGAAATGATTTTGAGATTCCTTACAGTTTTTAGTTAATTTTGAAAATCGTGCGGCTGACTACGAGGGGCAGTGGCCGCTTTTCTTGAAATTTTTACAAACCACTGGTCAAAATGATCCAAACGATACACCATTGGAAAGATATCATCGAGACGCTACTTTTTCATGTAGAACACTCCCTCTAATTCATTACGGTATAAGAGCAGTTTTGAAAATACAAAAATGCGGACACTTTGTTTTTCACGACACCAAAATCGACGTGTGCACTACATCGGACAGAAAAGAGCACTGCTTCTGATGTAAAAGCGCACTGCATCCGATGGGCAAGCGAAATGCATGATTTGCTTTTTTCTTGATTTACGTTATTCATTTTTTAGTCGGACACCACATGAGCTGCATCAGACGGCCAAGCGCACCTCAGTTTCTAATCAAGTTGACTGATTCCGAAACACAAGATACCTCGTGGGATGAGTGCAGTGCACATCCAAGGGAAAGTGAACCCGCGACAGAAATCAAAGTGGACAGCATGGCTTTGTTGTTGTTTTTGAACTACTTTTTATGAACACGTCCAAAATGAATTACCGAGGTTAGTGTTCTTTTGAGATGTTTTTGTTTACGTTTCTCTCCGCACATCACTTTTTGGTGCAAGTGAACCACATCACTCTCCAAAGTGAAACTCACGCAGAACTGGTGAATTACATTTTAAAAGAAACAAACTTTGCCAAAGTGAACCACGGGGCAGAAACTAATGAACTACATCTTTAATAAAATTTACATTTTAATGAACTAATGAATTACATTTTACAAGAAACAAACTTTGCCAAAGTGGAGCACACTTTCTTTCATTTTTTTCTTTTTTGTTTCTCGTCTTCTACTGAACCGGAACCGCACTGCACTTAATTTTTCCACAACAAAACAAGTGAGCTGCACTTAATTTTTGCAATTCAATTTTCTCGTCTTCCACCTGTCACACGCATCCATATAGCGGCTTCGCACGATCAAAATCGAAGTGTGTGCCCCTCATCCTCAAGCGCTTGCGCACTGCACGGACGCCCCAACTGACCTGCACGGCTAAGACATAATTCCACTAAGACACCTATGTGCAAGAAAAGTAATACCAAATTGCAATGGGGAGCTACCGGACTACACGGCTGCGGCATCAAGACGTAGAAGCACTTCGGTGATTATCTTCAGCAGTGTGAATGAATGCTTGGTGCTGGCGCTCAATAGTTAGACTGGACTAAACCATCTCTAGTGGCTGGCCATTCTTATTGGTCTTCTTCCACCGATAACTTCTTTTCTCTGCAAATAAGAATTGCACAGCTCTGTTTGCTTCGTGAAACTGTTTGCCCGTGTATTTTAAACTAAACTTGAATAGTATACACACACAAAAAATAAACGGAAGTACATTACTTTAGTTCAATAGTAACCATTTTGTCCTGACTTGTGAGCTGCACTGCATGGGATCTTTCTCAAAAAAAGCAAGGAAATCAGGAACTGCAGTGCACGCCGAGTTGTACGCCATAGAAAGAGCAGGTGAACAGGGGAGGATCTCATGGGAAGGAAGGCAGGGGATGCCCGGGGGTGACGACTACCTGCCCGACCACGACGCACTGTAGGTCTGGACGCCTGGACCGCCGGGGCGTGGTGATCTGCTCGAAGGATCAGATGCACTACAATGCCATAGCCAGGGATCTCTATCCAACCACATCACCTGGAGTTCGTTAGTGAACTGCAACACCCCCTACGCGCTGCGCGTCGTGATGAACTAAATGGCGCAACTCACAAGTCGTGCACCGGATCGAGATGCGGGAGACACGAGTCGAGCGCTAGCGGTGGTGAACTTTGTCGGTGACGCGTTGGGTCCCGGCGGTGGCAACTTTCGGGCAACGGCGGCCACGATGCATCCCTGCTGCGGCATAGGAAAGATTGAGAGAGGCAAGGGATGAGCGAGAGCAGAGGGAGAAGGGGAAGAAGGGAGCAGCGAGCGGACGACGATGGTCTCACCGGCGGCGGGCAGGTGCTGGCGAACAACTCGGCGGCGGATCAGGTCCCGACATGGTCAACGACCTCGAACTGCACAGTGCCATGGTCCCCGTAAGATCTGATGGGGAGCTGCCGCTCCTTCCAGATCGGGAGCAGCCCCGATGCTGGCTGTTGAGGCACCGCGCGGTCGTTCCTCATCGGATCCAGGAAGGTGGGAAGGTGAAGAGGACCGGCTATGCCGAGGCGTGGTGGTGCGGTAGGTGTTGTGGAAGGCTGGGTGCGGCGTGGGGAGGAAGGTAGCGGCACGGTGGGAAGGTTGGTGGCGGCGCACTGGAACAGAAGGTGGAGGGGATTGGGTTGTGAGGTGGGGACGTGGGAGCGTGGGTGAGGTCGAGGTGGAGGTGAGGGTGGGGGGTTGTGGTGGCGGCGGGCCGGGGTTGCGGTGGCGGCGGGACGGGGCGGCGGCGGTGGTAGAAGGTGGCCCGGGAGGGGAGGTCGTGGGGGTGGGGGCGAACCGGAGGGAGGTGGCGGGGCTTGATGGGGCACGGGTTGGGTGGGTGGTGGTGGGTGCGGGGCAGGTGGGGGTTGGAGGCGCCGTCGTCTGCGGGCGCTGCCGCGCTAGAAGGCGGGGTGGGGAGGGGCTGTTAGGAGAATAAGGTTAGGTGTTATGAGAATAAGGTCTTAAGGGGTGTTATGAGAATAGACCTTAAGACCTTATTCTCATAACAAAAAAGCTTATTCTCATAACACCCCCACTTAAATAGGTTTCTAGCGCGGAGCGCCCCGAGGACAGCAACCACTGCTCCGCCTCCTACCCCTGCGCTGCCGCCCCGCCTCCTTCCCCCAGCACCGTCGCGCCAGCTCCTACCCTGATGCAGTGCGGTTTTCTTGTGCAGTTCGGAAGCGCAAAAAAACGCTCGCTGCCATTATTCGTCGGTCGCACCATTTTCAAAACTGCTCTTAAACCGTGCGGAATCTCGAAAAGTGTTCAACATGGCAAAGTTGCGTCTACTCCATAGCTTTTCAACGGTATATTACACGCATAATTCCGATAAACGGTTAAAAATCTAGAGCAAAAAAGGTACCGAAAAAACAACACGTACAGTTTTTTCAAACATGCAGTTCACCGTTTTCAAAACTGCTCTTAAACCGTGCGGAATCTCGAAAAATGTTCAACATGTCGAAGTTGCGTCTACTCCATAGCTTTTCAACGGTATACTACACGCATAATTCCGATAAACGGATAAAAAACTAGAGCAAAAAAGGTACCGAAAAAACAACACGTACAGTTTTTTCAAACATGCAGTTCACCGTTTTCAAAACTGCTCTTAAACCGTGCGGAATTTTGAAAAGTGTTCAACATGGCGAAGTTGCGTCTACTCCATAGCTTTTCAACGGTATATTACAAGCATAATTCTGATAAACTGTTAAAAAACTAGAGCAAAAAAGGTACCGAAAAAACAACACGTACAGTTTTTTTTCAAACATGCAGTTCACTCGTCTCTGTGTTGCAGTAACATGCAGTTCGGAAGCGCAAAAAAACGCGTCGATTTGGGTGTCGCGAAAAACAGAGTTTCCGCGTTTTTTTACTTCAAAACCGCTCTTAAACCGTAATGAATTAGAGGGGGTGTTCTACATAAAAAAGCAGCGTCTCAACGATATCTTTCCAACGGTGTATCATTTGGATCGTTTCGACAACGTTTTGTAAAAATTTCACGAAAAACGGCCGCTGCCCTTCGTAGTCAGCCACACGATTTTCATATTTAACTAAAAACCGTAAGGAATCTCAAAAACATTTCAACATATGAAAATTGCGCCTCGTTCGTAGCTTTCCAACGATATATTACACGCCTTGTTTCGACAAACGGTTAGAAAACTGGAGTGAAAACAGTACCGAAAATTCGAAAAAAATCGAAAAAAATCGAAAAACACAATTCCGCGATTTAGTAAATTCAAAACTGTTCTTAAACCGTAGCGAATTAGAAAAAATAATAGATATGAAAAAGATGCGCGCTGACGATACCTTTCCAACGGTGTATCATACGTTTCATTCGAACGAGCGTTTTAGAAAAAAAAACACAAAAAACGCTCGCTGCCATTCGTTGTGAGCCGCACGATTTTCGAAACTGCTCTTAAACTATGATGAATTTTGAAAAGTGTTCAACATGGCGAAGTTGCGTCTACTCCATAGCTTTTCAACGGTATATTACACACATAATTCCGATAAACGGTTAAAAACTAGAGCAAAAAAGGTACCGAAAAAACAACACATACAGTTTTTTCAAACATGAGGTTCTGTTGCAGTATCTGTGCAGTGCGCATAGTTTTCCAATGCAGTAAAACAAAGCAGTTCGGAAGTGTTATGAGAATATTATTCTCATAATGTTATGAGAATAGACCGGCTGTATATATATATATATATATATATATATATATATATATATATATATATATATATATATTGAAGGAAATATGCCCTAGAGGCAATAATAAAGATGTTATTTGTATTTCCTTATATCATGATAAATGTCTTTTATTCATGCTAGAATTGTATTAACCGGAAACTTAGTACATGTGTGAATACATAGACAAAACAGTATGTCCCTAGTATGCCTCTACTAGACTAGCTCATTGATCAAAGATGGTTATGTTTCCTAGCCATAGACATGAGTTGTCATTTGATCAACGGGATCACATCATTAGGAGAATGATGTGATGGACAAGACCCATCCGTTATCATAGCACTATGATCGTTTAGTTTAACTGCTATTGCTTTCTTCATGACTTATACATGTTCCTATGACTATGAGATTATGCAACTCCCGAATATCGTAGGAACACCTTGTGTGCTATCAAACGTCACAACGTAACTGGGTGATCATAAAGATGCTCTACAGGTGTCTCCGAAAGTATTCGTGGTGTTGGCATATATCAAGATTAGGATTTGTCACTCCTAGTGTCGGAGAGGTATCTCTGGGCCCTCTCGGTAACACACATCACAATAAGCCTTGCAAGCAAAAGACTAATGAGTTAGTCACGAGATGATGTGTTACGGAACGAGTAAAGAGACTTGCCGGCAACGAGATTGAACTAGGTATAAAGATACCGACGATCGAATCTCGGGCAAGTAACATACCGTTTGACAAAAGGAACAACATATGTTGTTATGCGGTTCTGACCGATAAAAGATCTTCGTAGAATATGTAGGAGCCAATATGAACATCCAGGTTCCGCTATTGGTTATTGACCAGAGATGAGTCTCGGTCATGTCTACATAGTTCTCGAACCCGTAGGGTCCGCACGCTTAACGTTTGATGACGATCGGTATTATGAGTTTTTGAGTATTGATGTACCGAAGGTAGTTCGGAGTCCCGGATGAGATCACGGACATGACGAGGAGTCTCGGAATGTCCGAGACATAAAGATTGATATATTGGACGGCTATATTCGGACACCGGAAGTATACCGAAAAAGTTTCGGATTTATCGGGAATGCCGGAGGGGGTTACCGGAACCCCCTACGAGAGGGGATGGTCCATAGTGGGCCTAAAGGGTGAGAGAGAGGCAGCCCATAGGGCTGGCCGGCGCCCCCACCTAGGAATCCTAGTTGGACTAGGATTGGGGGGCGCCACCTCTCCTAATCCTTTCCCCCTTCTTCCTTTCGGTGAATCCTACTAGGAATAGGATTGCAATCCTATTCCTAGTAGGAGTCCCCTCCCTAGCCGCACCATAGAGGTTGGCCGGCCCCTCCTCCCTTGCTCCTTTATATACGGGGGCAGGGGGGCACCCAAAGACACACAAGTTGAATTGTTTAGCCGTGTGCGGTGCCCCCCTCCGTAGAATCACACCTCGGTCGTACCGTCGCGGAGCTTAGGCGAAGCCCTGCGCCGGTGAACACATCATATCCGTCACCACGCCGTCGTGCTGACGAAACTCTCCCGTGAAGCTCAACTGGATCAAGAGCTCGTGGGACGTCATCAAGCTGAACGTGTGCTGAACGCGGAGGTGCCGTACGTTTGGTGCTTGATCGGTTGGATCGCGAAGAAGTTCGACAACATCAACCGCGTCACTTGACGCTTCCGCTCCCGGTCTACGAGGGTACGTAGACACACTCTCCCCTCTCGTTGCTATGCATCTGGTAGATAGATCTTGCGTGATCGTAGGAAATTTTTAAAATACTACGTTCCCCAACAGTGGTATCAGAGCCAGGTCTATGCGTAGATGATATGCACGAGTAGAACACAATGAGATTGTGGACGATACTAGTCATACTGCTTACCAGCATGTCATACTTTGCTTCGGCGGTATTGTGAGATGAAGCGGCCCGGACCGACATTACGCGTACGCTTACGCGAGACTGGTTTCACCGTTACGAGCACTCGTTGCTTAAAGGTGACTGGCGGGTGTCTGTCTCTCTCACTTTAGCTGAATCAAGTGTGGCTACGCCTGGTCCTTGTGAAGGTTAAAACAGCACATACTTGACGAAACATCGTTGTGGTCTTGTATGCGTAGGTAAGAACGGTTCTTGCTAAGCCCGTAGCAGCCACGTAAAACTTGCAACAAACAAAGTAGAGGACGTCTAACTTGTTTTTGCAGGGCATGTTGTGATGTGATATGGTCAAGACATGATGAGTTATATGGTTTTGTATGAGATGATCATGTTTTGTAAAGTTATCGGCAACTGGCAGGAGCCATATGGTTGTCGCTTTATTGTATGAAATGCAATCGCCATGTAATTGCTTTACTTTATCACTAAGCGGTAGCAATAGTCTTGGAAGCAATAGTTGGCGAGACGACAACGATGCTACGATGAAGATCAAGGTGTCAAGCCGGTGACGAAGGTGATCATGACGGTGCTTTGTAGATGGAGATCAAAAGCACAACATGATGATGGCCATATCATGTCACATATTTTGATTGCATGTGATGTTTATCTTATTATGCTTCTTATTTTGCTTAGATCGACGGTAGCATTATAAGATGATCCCTTACTAAATTTCAAGGTATAAGTGTTCTCCCTGAGTATGCACCGTTGCGAAAGTTCGTCGTGCCGAGACACCACGTGATGATCGGGTGTGATAAGCTCTACGTTCAAATACAACGGGTGTAAGCCAGTTTTGCACACGCAGAATACTCGGGTTAAACTTGACGAGCCTAGCATATACAGATATGGCCTCGGAACACTGGAGACCGAAAGGTCGAGCGTGAATCATATAGTAGATATGATCAACATAAGATGTTCATCATTGAAACTACTCCATCTCACGTGATGATCGGACATGGTTTAGTTGATTTGGATCACGTGATCATTTAGATGACCGGAGGGATGTCTATCTAAGTGGGAGTTCTTAAGTAATATGATTAATTGAACTTTAATTTATCATGAACTTAGTCCTGGTAGTATTAGCATATCTATGTTGTAGATCAATAGCTCGCGATATTGCTCCCCGTTTATTTTATATGTTCCTAGAGAAAACTAAGTTGAAAGATGTTAGTAGCAATGATGCGGAATTGTTCCGTGATCTGAGAATTATCCTCATTGCTGCACAGAAGAATTATGTCCTTGATGCACCGCTAGATGACAGACCTATTGCAGGAGCAGATGTAGACGTTATGAACGTTTTGACAAAAGCTCGATATGATGACTACTTGATAGTTTAAGTGCACCATGCTTTACGGCTTAGAACCGGGACTTCAAAAACGTTTTGAAGGCCATGGAGCATATAAGATGTTCCAAGAGTTGAAATTAGTATTTCATACTCATGCTCGTGTCGAGAGGTATAAGACCTCTGACAGTACTTTGCCTACAAGATGGAGGAGAATAGCTCAACGAGTGAGCATGTGCTCAGATTCTCTGGGTACTACAATTACTTTAATCAAGTGGGAGTTAATCTTCCAGATAATATAGTAATTGACAAAGTTCTCTAGTCACTATCACCAAGTTAGTAGAACTTCGTGATGAACTATAATATGCAAGGGATGACGAAAGGAATTCCCAGCTCTTCGCGATACTAAAGTAGGCGAAGGTAGAAATCATGAAAAAGCATCAAGTGTTGATGGTTAACAAGACCACTTGTTTCAAGTAAAGGGCAAAGGGATAAAAGGGGAACTTCAAGAAGAATGACAAGCAAGTTGTCACTCCCGTGAAGAAACCCAAAGCTAAACTCAAGCCTAAAACAAGTGCTTATACTGCAAAGGAAATGGTCACTAAAAGTGGAACTGCCCTAGATACTTGGCGGATAAGGAGGATGGCAAAGTGAACAAAGGTATATTTGATATACAGATTATTAATGTGTATTTTACTAGTGTTCATAGCAACCCCTCGGTATTTGATATTGGTTCAGTTGCTAAAGAATAGTAACTCGAAGTGGGAGTTGCATAATGAACATAAACTAGTTAAAGGATGAAGTGACGATGTATATTGGAAGCAGTTCCAAGATTGATATGATCATCATCGCACACTCCCTATACTTTCGAGATTAGTGTTGAACCTAAATAACTGTTATTTGGTGTTTGTGTTGAGCATGAATGTGATTTGATCATGTTTATTGCAATACGGTTATTCATGTAAGTTAAAGAATAACTGTTGTTCTGTTTACATGAATAAAACCTTCTATGGTCATACACCCAATGAAAATAGTTTGTTGGATCTCGATCGTGTGATACACATATTCATAATATTGAAGCCAAAAGATGCAAGGTTAATAATGTTAGTGCAACTTATTTGTGGCACTGCCGTTTAGGTCATATTGGTGTAAAACGCATGAAGAAATTCCATAATGATGGACTTTTGGAATCACTTGATTATGAATCACTTGGTGCTTGCGAACCATGCCTCATGGGCAAGATGACTAAAACTCCGTTCTCCGGAACTATGGAGCGAGCAACGTATTTATTGGAAATCATACATACTGATGTATGTGGACCAATGAGTGTTGATGCTCGCGGCGGGTATCGTTATTTTCTGACCTTCACTGATGATTTGAGCAGATATGGGTATATCTACTTAATGAAACACAAGTCTGAAACTTTTGAAAAGTTCAAAGAATTTCAGAGTGAAGTAAAGAATCATCGTAACAAGAAAATAAAGTTTCTACGATATGATCGTGGAGGAGAATATTTGAGTTACGAGTTTGGTCTTCATTTGAAACAATGTGGAATAGTTTCACAGCTCACGCCACCCGGAACACCACAGCATAATGGTGTGTCCGAACGTCGTAACCGTACTTTATTGGATATGGTGCGATCTATGATGTCTCTTACCGATTTACCACTATCGTTTTGGGGTTATGCTTTAGAGACAGCTGCATTCACGTTAAATAGGGCACCATCTAAATCCGTTGATACGACGCCTTATGAACTATGGTTTGGCAAGAAACCAAAGTTGTCGTTTCTTAAAATTTGGGGCTGCGATGCTTATGTGAAAACACTTCAACCTGATAAGCTCGATCCCAAGTCGGAAAAATGTGTCTTCATAGGATACCCAAAAGAGACTGTTGGGTACACCTTCTATCACAGATCCAAAGGCAAAATATTCGTTGCTAAGAACGGATCCTTTCTTGAAAAAGAGTTTCTCTCGAAAGAAGTGAGTGGGAGGAAAGTAGAACTTGATGAGGTAATTGTACCTTCTCCCATATTGGAAAGTAGTACATCACAGGAAATTGTTCCAGTGATTCCTATGCCAATTAGTGAGGAAGTTGATGATAATGATCATGAAACTTCGGATCAAGTTTCTACTGAACGTCATAGATCAACCAGAGTACGTTCCGCACCAGAGTGGTACGGCAACCCAGTTCTGAAAATCATGTTACTAGACCATGATGAACCTACGAACTATGAGGAAGCGATGATGAGCCCAGATTCCGCAAAATGGCTTGAAGCCATGAAATCTGAGATGGGATCCATGTATGAGAACAAAGTATGGACTTTGGTTGACTTGCCCGATGATCGGCAGGCCATCGAAAATAAATGGATCTTCAAGAGGAAGACCGACGCTGACGGTAATGTTACTGTTTACTAAGCTCGACTTGTTGCGAAAGGTTTTCGACAAGTTCAAGGAGTTGACTACAATGAGACTTTCTCACCCGTAGCGATGCTTAAGTCTGTCCGAATCACGTTAGCAATTGCCACATTTTAATGAAATCTGGCAAATGGATAACAAAACTGCATTCTTTTTCAATTAAAGAATGTTGCATATGATGCAACCCGAAGGTTTTTGTCAATCCTAAAGGTGCTAACAAAATGTGCAAGCTCCAGCGATCCATCTATGGACTCGTGCAAGCATCTCAGAGTTGGAATATACACTTTGATAAGTTGATCAAAGCATATAGATTTATACAGACTTACGGTGAAGCCTGTATTTACAAGAAGTGAGTGGGAGCACTACAACCTTTCTGATAAGTATATGTGAATGACATATTGTCGATCGGAAATGATGTAGAATTTTCTGGAAAGCATAAAGGAGTGTTTGAAAAGAGTTTTTCAAAGAAAGACCTTGGTGAAGCTGCTTACATATTGGGCATCAAGATCTATTGAGATAGATCAAGACGCTTGATAAAACTTTCGATAAGTACATACCTTGATAAGATTTTGAAATAGTTCAAAATGGACCAGTCAAAGAAGAAATTCTTGCCTGACTTGTAAGGTATGAAGTTGAGTAGGACTCAAAGCCAGACCACGGCAGAAAATACAGAGAGAATGAAAGTCATTCCCTATGCCTCAGCCATAGGTTCTATAAAGTATGCCATGCTGTGTACCAAACATGTTGTGTACCTTGCCATAAGTTTGTCAAGGGGGTACAATAGTGATCCAGAAGTAGATCACTGTACAGCGGTCAAAATTATCCTTAGTAACTGGATGACTAAGGAAATGTTTCTCAATTATGGAGGTGATAAAGAGTTCGTCGTAAAGGGTTACGCCGATGCAAACTTTGACACTAAATTCAGATGACTCTAAGTATCAATCTGGATGCATATTGAAAGTGGGAGCAATTAGCTAGAGTAGCTTTATGCAGAGCATTGTAGACATAGAAATTTGCGAAATACATACGGATCTGAATGTGACAGACCCGTTGACTAAACTTCTCTCACAAGCAAAAACATGATCACACCTTATTACTCTTGGGTATTAATCACATAACAATGTGAACTAGATTATTGACTCTAGTAAACCCTTCGGGTGTTAGTCACATGGCGATGTGAACTATGGGTGTTAATTCACATAACGATGTGAACTATCAGTATTAAATCACATGGCGATGTGAGCTAGATTATTGACTCTAGTTCAAGTGGGAGACTGAAGGAAATATGCCCTAGAGGCAATAATAAAGATGTTATTTGTATTTCCTTATATCATGATAAATGTCTTTTATTCATGCTAGAATTGTATTAACCGGAAACTTAGTACATGTGTGAATACATAGACAAAACAGTATGTCCCTAGTATGCCTCTACTAGACTAGCTCATTGATCAAAGATGGTTATGTTTCCTAGCCATAGACATGAGTTGTCATTTGATCAACGGGATCACATCATTAGGAGAATGATGTGATGGACAAGACCCATCCGTTAGCATAGCACTATGATCGTTTAGTTTAACTGATATTGCTTTCTTCATGACTTATACATGTTCCTATGACTATGAGATTATGCAACTCCCGAATATCATAGGAACACCTTGTGTGCTATCAAACGTCACAACGTAACTGGGTGATCATAAAGATGCTCTACAGGTGTCTCCGAAAGTATTCGTGGTGTTGGCATAGATCAAGATTAGGATTTGTCACTCCGAGTGTCGGAGAGGTATCTCTGGGCCCTCTCGGTAACACACATCACAATAAGCCTTGCAAGCAAAAGACTAATGAGTTAGTCACGAGATGATGTGTTATGGAACGAGTAAAGAGACTTGCCGGCAACGAGATTGAACTAGGTATAAAGATACCGACGATCGAATCTCGGGCAAGTAACATACCGTTTGACAAAAGGAACAACATATGTTGTTATGCGGTTCTGACCGATAAAAGATCTTCGTAGAATATGTAGGAGCCAATATGAACATCCAGGTTCCGCTATTGGTTATTGACCAGAGATGAGTCTCGGTCATGTCTACATAGTTCTCGAACCCGTAGGGTCCGCACGCTTAACGTTTGATGACGATCGGTATTATGAGTTTTTGAGTATTGATGTACCGAAGGTAGTTCGGAGTCCCGGATGAGATCACGGACATGACGAGGAGTCTCGGAATGTCCGAGACATAAAGATTGATATATTGGACGGCTATATTCGGACACCGGAAGTATACCGGAAAAGTTTCGGATTTATCGGGAATGCCGGAGGCGGTTACCGGAACCCCCTACGAGAGGGGATGGTCCATAGTGGGCCTAAAGGGTGAGAGAGAGGCAGCCCATAGGGCTGGCCGGCGCCCCCACCTAGGAATCCTAGTTGGACTAGGATTGGGGGGGCGCCACCTCTCCTAATCCTTTCCCCCTTCTTCCTTTCGGTGAATCCTACTAGGAATAGGATTGCAATCCTATTCCTAGTAGGAGTCCCCTCCCTAGCCGCACCATAGAGGTTGGCCGGCCCCTCCTCCCTTGCTCCTTTATATACGGGGGCAGGGGGGCACCCAAAGACACACAAGTTGAATTGTTTAGACGTGTGCGGTGCCCCCCTCCACAGAATCACACCTCGGTCGTACCGTCGCGGAGCTTAGGCGAAGCCCTGCGCCGGTGAACACATCATATCCGTCACCACGCCGTCGTGCTGACGAAACTCTCCCGTGAAGCTCAACTGGATCAAGAGCTCGTGGGACGTCATCAAGCTGAACGTGTGCTGAACGCGGAGGTGCCGTACGTTCGGTGCTTGATCGGTTGGATCGCGAAGAAGTTCGACAACATCAACCGCGTCACTTGACGCTTCCGCTCCCGGTCTACGAGGGTACGTAGACACACTCTCCCCTCTCGTTGCTATGCATCTGGTAGATAGATCTTGCGTGATCGTAGGAAATTTTTAAAATACTACGTTCCCCAACATACATATATATATATATATATATATATATATATATATATATATATATATATATATATATATATATATATATATATATAGTCAATGAAGAATGCCATTCAAAAAGTTGAAGAAATCGCAAATTTGAGGAACTCGAAAATTGAAGAATTTGCAAAAAGAAGAAAAACTCAAATTTCAACTTTGGTTGGTGGCGTGACCCCCCGTAAAAGAATGATGATTTTAGAAACCGGGTATAATTGTCATAGGGCTCTCATAATCAAATTCTTCATTAATTTCTTATCACTTAGAGGGTTAGTCTTCATTGATTGAGGAAAAACGCTACTTCGTGGATTGCACATCTAAGTCATCAATTTTGCAGAAGTGTTAGGATGTGTGTCCTTTCAAAGAACATCAGAAGATTCTAAGATATTTAGCTCACACCGCAACTTGCAAAATCTCTTTTCCTCCAAGGGCTTTGTGAAAATATCTGCCAGTTGTTCTTTAGCTTCATGTGGTAGATGGAGATGTCGCCCTTGAACACATGGTCACGAAGAAAATGATGACGAATCTGGATGTGCTTTTTCTTTGAGTGTTGAACTGGGTTGTGAGCAATCTTGATGGAACTCTCGTTGTCGCAGTAGAGAGGCACATTCTTCATGTTGATGCCGTAGTCCTTGGGGGTTTGCTTCATCCACATCAATTGAGCACAGCAAGAACTAGCACCAATGTACTTAGCTTGAACAGTAGACAGTGATACACAATTCTGCTTCTTCGAGGACCAACATACTAAGGATCGTCCGAGGAAATGGCATGTGCTTGATGTTGACTTGCGATCCACTCAATCACCAGCATAGTCAGAGTCAGAATATCCACTGAGATGAAAAGCCGAGCCCTTGGGATACCAGGATCCAAGTGTTGGTGTGTGAGCTAGATATTGAAGAATATGCTTCACAGCCTTATGGTGTGATTCCTTCGGTGTAGCTTGAAAGCAGGCACACATGCAAACACTAAGCATAATATCTGGCCTAGATGCACATAGATACAATAAAGAGCCAATCATGAAGCAATATACCTTTTGATCGAAATCTTTACCGTTTTCGTGGGTGCAGAGATGGCCATTCGTGGGCATAGGAATTTTGACGCCTTTGCAATCTTGCATGCTGAATTTCCTCAGTACATCCTTGAGGTATTTCTCTTGAGATATGAAGATGCCGTTGTGTTGCTGGCGAATTTGAAGACCTAAGAAGAATGCCAATTCTCCCATGATAGAAATTTGATATTCCTCACGCATCACGTATCCAAATTCATCACTGTAACATTTGTTACTGCAGCCAAAGATAATATCATCCACATATATTTGGCACACGAATAATTCGTCATCATAAGTTTTGGTGAAAAGAGTTGGGTCAAGTGAACCTAGTTTGAAGCCTTTCTTCACGAGGAATTCTTTCAACGTGTCATGGCACACTCGAGGGGCCTGCTTGAGGCCATAGAGGGTTTTGTTGAGTCTGAAGACTTTATCATGATACTTAGGATCTTCAAAACCTGGGGGTTGAGCAACATATACTTCTTCCTCAAGCTTACCATTGAGGAATGCACTATTCACATCCATCTGATATAAGATGATATTATGATGGTTAGCATAGCAAGCAGTATACGAATAGCTTCAAGTCTAGCAACAGGTGGAAAAGATTCATCGAAAAGTCAATTCCCTCAACCTGTGATAAATCCATTTGCTACCGATGTCATTGTGCTTGCAAGGATCTAGTCGATGGACGGGTTCCGACACATTGTTAAGGTCAAATTGATGCAATTCCTCTTGCATAGCTTGAATCCACTCAGGATCCGGAAATGCCTCATCAACTTTGGTGGGCTCCGTGATAGAGACAAAAGTGAAGTGCCCACAATAGTTAGATAAGTGTGAAGCTTTTGAGCGTGTGAGAGGACGTGTTGCGCTGATGTCATCGATGATTTACACAATCTGCACTTCCTTTGCCACTCGAGGATGAGCAGGTTGACGACTTCGGTTTGGCTGAGCATTTTCTTCAGCGACAGTTTCTTCAGGTCCGCCAGTATGATTGTCTTCATGGTCTGGAATAACTTCTTCAACAGGTTCTTTAGTGGGTATGATATCCTCAGTAGCCTTGCGCTTAATGGATTCCTCGAGAGGTATTTCATCTACCACAGGAGGCAGGTGCTCTTTTGCAAGCCGTTACTTTGATCGAATCGCACATCTACAGTTTCAACAACCTTGTGATGATGGATGTTGAAGACTCTGTAGGTGTGCAGGTCCTTTCCGTAACCAAGCATAAAACCTTCATGTGCTTTCAGCAAATTTTGAACTATGATGAGGATCTCCAATCCAACATTTAGCACCGAAGTCTTTGAATTAACTCATATTGGGTTTCTTGTCAGTGAGGAGTTCATATGAGATTTTCTTGAGGAGTTTGTGGAGATATACCCTGTTGATGATGTGGCATGAAGTATCAATAGCCTTAGTCCGGAAATGCAGAGGCGTATTGTATTCATCAAGCATAGTGCGAGCCATTTCAATAAGAGTCGTGTTCTTGCGCTCCACGACGCCATTCTGCTAAGGAGTGTATGGGGCAGATAACTCATGAGTAATACCAAGTTCATCAAGATAGTCATCGAGACCAGTGTTCTTGAACTCGATCCCATTGTCACTCTGGATATGCTTGATCTTCACATTGAAATTCATAGAGGCCCTTGAGGAAAATCGCTTGAAGATTTCCTGCACTTCATGTTTAAACGTGAAGATATGCACCCTCGTGTAACGAGAATAATCATCAACAATAACACAACCATATAGATATGTTGCATTTGTTAGTGCTGAATAATGAGTTGGGCCAAAGAGGTCCATGTGAAGCAATTCAAAAGGACGAGTGGTCATGATAGTTTTCGAGGGGCGCTTGGATCTGGTCATCTTTTCAGCCTCACAAGCCCCACACAGATGATCTTTGAGGAATTTGACACCCTCAATGCCAATGATGTGCTTCTTCTTCACAAGCATGTCCAAGTTCCTCATGCTAGCATGACCGAGTCGTCCATGCCATAGCCAACCTTCTGAAGCTTTTGCGAGTAGACATGTGGCAGGTTGTGGTCCTTTAGAGAAATCAACAATATACAAGTCTCCTCTCCTAAAGCCTTCGAAGACTTTGGAGTTGTTAGATTACAAGACTACAACACAACGATATTTGCCAAATACGACAACCATATGAAGATCACAAAGCATTGAGACAGACATGAAGTTGAATCCAAGAGACTCGACAAGCATGACTTTGTCCATGTGTCGATCTTTTGAGAATGCAACCTTACCTAGACCCAATACCTTGTTTTTTTCTTTGTCAGCGTAGGTGATATGCTTCAGATGCGATGGAGATAAAGCAGATTTCATCAATAAGTTCTTGTCACCGGTCATGTGATTTGTAGATCCACTGTTGAGGACCCACTCAGTAGCTTTGAGAGATTCATCCTGCATATTAATTAGTGCATCTTACGAACTCATATACTTCATAGTGAAGAATATGACATCAAATTCATCAGAGTGAATTTCATCAACTAGTACAATAAATACAATAGTATAAAGACGTGAGAAATGAGAAATTCATTTCTTAATGATTAGCTTGCGTCCTTTCAAGTACACTCAGGTCTCCAGCAAATTCATCAGACGTTTAAGTTTGTCTGGAGACCTGGCCCTGCATAAGAAATTAGTTCTTTTTCTTCACCACCCACATCTGGAGGGGTGGCAGAGAATTCATCATTCTGCGAGCTCCATAAGAAGACGGTGGCATTAAAGCCAGAGCACTTCGTTTCACAGAAGAGGGGTTAGAGTATGAATATGAGTAAGCAGAGAAATGCTTCGAGGACTTATGAACATAATGATTTGAAGAATAATGCACATATTCATAACTCTTAGATTTTTCACGCCAAACAGAAGCATTAGCAAGATGATGTTCATTTCAGGACATGGATCCATATGAAGATTTTGATCTGGGGTTCCTATTATTCACAGGTGGTGTCATGAAGACATTCACCTGAAGATTATCAAGATACGCTTTGGGAACCCAGATTTTCTTCATACCGTTCCTGCAATTAGTTCCAACATATCTAGCAAATACTTCACCATTCTGATTTTTGAACATCTTATAGTTGGAGTCAAATGACTCATGAGATGAATACGAAGATTCACATGTAAAGCCAGATAAAGTAGATGGATCTACGGGAGGTCCTTTCGCAGCAACCCATGAGGTTTTCTGATACTACTCAGGTTTCCAGTAGGTCCCATCAGCATTGAGTTTCCTCTCAAAGGCAATACCCTCTTTCCTAGGGTTCTTGTTCAAAATCGGCTTTTTGAGCACATCGCAAAAGATTTGATTCACTTTTAGGCTTTTGTACATGCTTGTCACATACAATTCCTTCAACCCTACATTTTCGTTAGTAGCATTGGTGGTTTCCTCAGTTGAGGAAATCGTCAGCACATAATCATTTGAAGAAATTGCAGCGATAGAAGCATTTCAACATTCAGCAGAAGAATTGGCATTTTCTCGTTCAATACATTTTAAGCATGGTGCATCAAATTCTTCCTGAGCGGTACTGATCTGTTGAGCAAGAAAAGGATCATTTTCCTTTTGAAGATCTTCATGACTCACCCTTAGTTTCTCAAGATCTTGCTTTCTTTGAAGAAATTCATAAGAAAGCTTCTCATGATCGGCTAAGAGTGTT
Organism: Secale cereale; assembly: GCA_902687465.1. NCBI lineage: Eukaryota > Viridiplantae > Streptophyta > Magnoliopsida > Poales > Poaceae > Secale > Secale cereale. The sequence continues at coordinate 232,041,137 of LR738714.1, forward strand.
TCATGACGAGTTGTCAAACTTGGAATTTAGTCGTTGAAGATTATCAGTCAGAGTTTGAGATCGATTCAGTTCCTCACCCAACAGGTCATCGCTTTTGCCTAGTAGATTTTGAACCCTTTCCAAAGTTTTTTATTGTTTCACGGCAATGTTAGCAAGTTTGGAATAGTTTGGTTTGAGGTTTTCATATGATTCATCTTCACTAGAATCAAAGGAGGGGAGTTTGAGTACCTTGGCACCTTTTTCCATGAGACATGGTGTCGAAGAAGATGATTCAGGTACGAAAGTCATCGTTTTGAGTGATTCCTTGAACTCGAGGAACCAGGGATCCTGACGTGTTCGATGACCTTCATAGACATCAGAGATTTGGTCCCAGATAAGCTTAGCATTGCAGAGATGCATAATATGCCTGAACTCATCTCTTCATAGGCAGGAGCATATGATATCCCTCGCCATTGTATCTAGCCGAGTGAACTTCCGAATGTCATCAGCATGCTTCGTCTTGCATAGATTGGTAAGATCAATCTCAGTGATGGTCCATAGCTCACAGTTCATTGCCCAGAGGCGCTTCCTGATCATGGCCTTCCACTTAGGATAGTCATGACGATCAAAGATGGGGCATAACACTTTCTTCATACCTGCGATCGACATAACTAAAACTCTAGGTGGTTAAAACAAAATGACACAGAACAAGGGAGTACTGTAATGCCCCAGATGTAACACTTTCCAATAATGGCAATAAAGCTTTCTCAATTTGATCCTTGTCCTTATCCTTGGGGGTTCTTGTCTTTTATTTTTTTTCTTTGCTTTGCCATATCATTTATTATTGTGCATCCTTGCATTGCTTCATCATTATATCATCATGGCATCTTAGTTTACTTTTATTGATGAGTATGTGTGAGGCCTTGTATGTTGTGTGTGTGGGTTCTAGCTAAGCCTAGCTAAACCCTAACCCCTCTCCTTCTTCTTCTTCCTTTTGTTTCTTCTTCTTTCTTTTCTTTTCTGGCCTTTCTTTGCCCCATTGTGCAAGCAACCTAGCCAAGTGCTTTAATGTTCTTTCTTCTCCTATAAATCTTGCACCATGTGAACAACCTCTCCACCAAATATCACCCTATTTGAAAATGAACTAGTTGGGTTTTAAAATACTAAGAGTTTGAACCATATTCAAACTCCTTTTATTTTTCTGCCTCTAAAAATGTCCAAGTCAATTTTATTAAATAGGGCATTAAACACTGAGCATGGGGATATTTTTCTTTTCCCCTAACTCTTCTTCTTTTATTCTGTGCTTTTCTTTTCCTTTTCTGCTTGAAGAAATAAAGAAAAAGGAAGAAAAGAAGCAACTCAGTAGTGGTATGGGCTTCCTTTCCTTCTCTCCCCCAGGCCCATCTCCTTTTCCCTCACAGCGCAGGCCCATCTCTCCCGCAGGCCCAGCCAACAGGCAGCAGCAGTCGCGACGTGGCTTTTCCCCCCTTGGCCCCACATGTCTGTCTCACAGAGCCGCGTCACTGTAATGCCCAGGATGGGACTATACCTCCTACGTGTCGAGGCACGACTTAAAGGTACAAGCCCATCCTAGAATGATCTCAAGTTTGGTATCTTTGCACAACTCATGTAAAAGAGGGATTAAATTGCAAAAGGAGATAGTTGGCTTACACTCGCCACTTCACACAATACATTACATAAGCAATCATCATTCAAAACATCACAACCCGACTACGGGTGAAGAACCAAAAGAAAGATACCAAAACAACATAAAGCCACAGGTCAGGATCGAATCCTAGTAGAAACCACTACTGAACATCGAAACGTCACAAGCATAAGGCCACTCTCTTCATCGAGCTCATAGTGAAGTACTTGAACCAGCTTCTGCTTCATACTCGGCTGAACCTGCATCTGTGTCGTAGTAACTGTGAGCCACGAGGACTCAGCAATCCCATAACCTTGGGTAACAAGACTAGCAAAGCTTTAAGGGTAGGAAGAGGTAAAGGTGGTGAGGCTGCAGCAGTGACTAAGCAATATATGGTGGCTAACTTACGAGTACCAGAATAAGATGAGAAGCTATGCAAACGGTCGCAAAGAGGTGATCGCTAAAGATCCTAACTACATACGTTCAAACATAACCCCACCGTGTCCTCTTCTCAAAGTGAAAAGAGACAGTCACGGTTACTCACACAGTTGTGTGTTTTACTTCGGATCCTCTGTCAAGTTTTCTACAACCGGACATTAACAAATTCCCATCTGCCACATAACCGCGGGCACGGCTTTCGAAAGATCATAACCCTGCAGGGGTGTTCCAACTTAGCCCATCACAAGCTCTCACGATTAGCTGAAGTGATAAATATAATATCATCACTCCTTATCTTAGGGAAACCCGATCAGGCTCGGCATCCCGGTAGCACAAGTCATTTCGACAATGGTAAAACAAGTCCAGCAAGACCTCCCGGCGTGCCGACACCCTGATAGTAGCCGCGCGTATCTCGTCTCAGGCCACGTCCGGATGAGCAGTACGTATAGATACCGAAGACCCCAGCGAACTGGGTGGTATCCGCAAGTGGCTCTAGTTTGGGACCAACACCATCAGCACTGGCCCCCCCTGCTATGTAGAATTAAGAATCCTCGGGGACGCGACCCCCTATGCAATTTTAATTATATAATTAAGTTGTTATTATGAGGCAAATTAAAACCAATGTTGGGCCTTGCTGGAGGAGTTTTATTCAAAGTCGAACTGTCAAGGGGTCCCCATTACACCCATCGTGTTAGGAACGCAAAATCAAGGAACATAATGCCGGTTTATCGGCGCCTAAGGTGGCATGAGTGGAACAAAACACCGAGCAAAAGGCCAAGCCTTCCACCCATGCCCAGTATATAGGTGTGTTAATAATAATTATAGATATTGTGATATAACCAACAACAAGTTCCCTCCTGGAACGAACTTCATCTTCACCTGCAACTAACAACGCTATAAGAGGAACTGAGCAAGCGAGGCTGAGCAAGCGGGTAACATAGCCAAACAGTGGTTTTGCTAGGAAGGTGTCAAGGTTAGAGGTTTCATGGCAACAAGGAGAGGCTGACATAAAGGATGGGTATCGCGACATGTAACGATAGCATCGAGACAACTAAGCATGGCAATGGTAGTAAAGGTATCCAAGGGTATGATCATCTTGCCTGGGATTCCACAAGGGAGAAGAACGAATCCAAGAAGAAGACGGAGCAACAGTCGAGCGGATCCTCACAACTCCGGAACGAAACCGAAGCTAACAAGAGAAGCAACCGGAAAGAAAGAAAACAACACGGTAAACACACAATCATAAACATGGCATACGATGCACAAGCAAGCATGATGCATGTCCGGTTTAAATATGCATGGCATGGCAAAGTGCACAAACAAAACTACAAGTTAAGTGGAGATCAATATGCAACGAGTTGCATATTGACGAAACACCACATATTAATTATTTAGTTGACTCTCATTATTTACAAGACAAGATTAAATGTTTTTAGCATGTCAAGAGGTGAAGCATAATAAAACTACACTAACTAGCAATTTTAAATGAGGCAGGAGAATAACAACAACATAACCGGAAAATCCCCATGAGCATGTTTAATAATTATAAGCAAACAACAATTAAACATTCAAGGTTGTTAACATGATGCGGATGACATGATCAAGTTTTATGCAAGTTTTATTAAAAGGTTGACAATTAACAAGATAAGAAGCATTTGTCACCGTGGTGGAAGGGAAAACGATGCCACGGCAACGATCCGAAAATGAAGCATGGCAACATCTCGGTTCTGGTAACTCGTTGAGAGTCCGGTGCAAAAGGAAGATGGTGAGAGCGAGCCAAACGAGATGAAAGAGGTGGGGTGATCCCGTTGCCGGGTTCCCACGAGTCGGTGACGAGGCAACCGAGGAACATGACAAAGGGTCGAAACGGCTCGAAGCACACAAGGGAGACAACATTTCATACAACACAAGCATAAGCATCTCACGGGGCATCGACGGGGTTATACCTTCGGAACAAACGTTCACGGGGCGGTTCGAGAGCGTCGAGGAAGGAGTCGTTCACGTTCGGAGAGGAAGTAGACGTTCTCATTTCTTCACCGAAGGTAGTCGTTCTCGTAGCGGTAGTTGTACTCGGGCGACGGTAGTGGTACTCGCGGTCATCGAGCGACGGTAGTTGTACATGATCCGTAGAGGTACTTGTCATCGTCTCGTTCGGTCGTCGTGGTACTTGACAAAAGGTTGTGGTCTCGATATCGTAGTTGTACACGTGGTCGTCGTGGGAAGTAGTGGAACTTGGTCGTTTTTCGGGCGTCGGTAGTCGTACACGGGGCGTTTTGTAGATGTTCACGGATCTTCGGACTTGCGGCTGCGGTCTTCACATCAAAGGAACAAAAAAAACAGCAACACAAAAAAAACACCATCACGGCACGGTCACGGTAAGGAGGCTGCTCGGGACGCTGGAAGGAGCTCGCGGACGAAGCTGGGCGGAGCCGGCTGCATCTGGCCGACCGGATCGACTGGCGGGCACCAGGCGCTGAACGCGGGGGCGCGGCGAGGCAGAGGCCAGAGGAAGGGCCTCTCGGTCGCGGCTTCTGGACGGCGGGGCGGAAGTGCGCCGGGGTCCGACCCGGCTGGGAAGGCGCCGGTGCCTGGGCTCCTGGCCGCGGGAGCTCGGAGGAGAGGAGGGTCGTCGGGCGAGGACGGACCGCGCTGGTCGAGGGGCGCGAGAGGCGAAGGGGCAACGGAGCTGCGGCCTGGCTGGCCTGCCTGGGCTCGAGGGCCGGCGATGGAAGGAGGCCGCGGACCGGACTCCTGGAGGCGACCACGCGAGGGGCTCGGGCTGCCTGGTCGAGGGGAACGAGAGGGAGGCCTCTGCGCGGTGCCTGAGGGAGCGAGGCGCACTGGGAAGATCGAGGGGGGAAGGGGGAGTGCGAGAGGGAGGCAGAGGCTCGGCCTCGAAGGGGATTCGGGCACGAGCGAGGTGAGTGCGGCGGCGGGCAAGGAAAAAGAGGGAGAGAGCGAGGGAAACGGGAGGACGAGGGGGAGATGCGGGCGAGCGAGAGAGAGGATTCGAGAGAAGCGGCGGCGGCTCGAAGGGAAACGGGAGCGGACGAGAGGCTGCGGTCGGGAGTTAGGGTTTGGGAGGCTGCGGGCTGGGCCTTGATGGCCTAGCAGGGATGGGCCTTGAGGGGAGGAGAAGGGAGTTGGGCCAGGAGGAGAAAAACAAAAGGCTGGGCTGCCTCGGATTATTTAAAAAAAACAATAAAGAAGAGAAGGAAAGTAAAAGAGGTTAGGGAAGGAATTTGGACATGAGGTCAAAATTTCCTGGACCCGCAAAATGTAAGGAATTTAATAAAATTATTGGAGGGTTTTTTGGAGGAACCTCGATGAACGAGAAAAAGAAATAAAGGGAGGTTTGAGGCCAGGAATGCGAAGACAAGGCATGGGGAAAAATGCAAGTGTGTTGGGGTAATTCCGAAGCAATGGAATATTTAATAAATATAGCTCCCTAAATATTGAGAGACTTTTATATGTTATAAAGAGAAGTCATCTTCCCTCGATTTAAATGGACCGAAGGTCCACACGATTATTTAGGTTGAGATGCAAAAAAATTAAAATGACATGATGGCATGATGACATGATGCAATGCAAAAAATAAATAACACAAGCACAAAAGAACACACGGGCAACCCGGAACATCTGGAATCTTCTGGAATCTTCTGGGACGTCGGTCTCGGGCGTCACAACTCTCCCACACTAACAGAGGATCTCGACCCGAGATCCTAGAGATATCACCGGGTAAAAACGAAAAGGAGGAGGTAAAACAAAGTTGCTTCTTTGACAGACGAGTGAAACCAAAGAACCTTGAGAGGTTGAACAAAATGAAAGAAGAATGCAACGGAGATGAACGAAGTTGAAAACACTCCGTTAGAAAGAGGAACAAGGAGCATTAAGAGAACCTTGAAGGTTGAAAGACATGAAACAAGAGCTTATGAACCAAAAGAATATGAAATCTCCATGGTATGGCCAAGGAATAAGAATGACAGAATTTGGACAGCATTCCGTCTGAAAATGGAAGGAATTAACAAGAACTTAAGAAGATTGATGATACTTGAAGAAAACAACAACATATTGCCTCCAAAACAATTAAAAGAATGGCACAAGGGTAAGAAAGACTCAGACAACACTCCGGTTGAAAAGAGAGGCAAACTTGATAAGATGAGAGAACTAGAATGGAGGGCACAACACTCCGGTTAAATGATAAGCAAGGAAAGAACAAGATCTTGAAAAGAAAACAAGATTATGGTTTGAAGAGAGCAACATCACAATGCCTCCGGAATGAAAGAATAGAGTATAACTCAAAAAAAGAATTGAACGGAGAGAAAAGACAACCTCTCTCAAAATTAAATTTGAAAGAGCATCCTTACAAAGAAGGGTTGAACGGAGTTGATTGAAAAAATTAACAAAGGAACGAATAAGCTCGTTGTGGGCTTATGGAAAACATCTCAAAATTAAGAGGTGACAACCGGCCACTAACTTAAACAATTGATTTGATTGAGATCAACAAGGAGATGAAAACTTATCTCACCGGAATGATAATTGAAGAACTTGGGTCATTTATAGCACCATAATAGCAACAATCCTTAGGGAAAGCTTATAGGTGTAATACAACCCAAGATAACTCCAACAAATAATTGAATGGTTTGAAAGATCTCCTGAACACAGAAAATGATGGGTTTAAATATCTCATTCTTGATAACTCGTGAATCATGAAACATGAAGGAATTAACAAGAATGACATAACACCATCTGAAAAGATAAGGTAGAAAGAATTGCACTTCAAAATGCAAGAAGAAGAAATATTTGAGCTCCTCCAACAAGAATCTTGATGAAGGCTTCAAGGATGAATTAAATGATGATGAACCACCATGAGAACTCCGGTAATGAAAGCATGAGAAGTGAAAAATGAAAGAATAAGATTCAAGGCCTGCGATGAATCAGATAGAACTCCGGAAAACAAGATGAAGAATTCAGAACCGAGAATATGATATGATGAACAAGCTCCAGAAAAAAGAATTAAATCACCTTGAAGGAATAAGAATAAGAATTATGTAATGCATCTCCTTCACCAATTTAATTGATGACAACCAAAGGATTTGGCATACTACTTATTCTCGTTGGAAAGAATTAAAGAGAGATCTAGCACAAGCTTGGGTAAATCTTCAACGAACCACCGGTAGGATTATGAAAAGAACAAATGAATTAAAACGATAACAACGGAAGGGTAATTTTGAAAGAACCACCGTAAGAATATGGAGACAAACGAAGAAACATCAATGAAGAATATTTGGAGGACGAAGTTGAAAACTGAGAACGAAGAAAATATTCTGAATTGATGGCCTTCGGAGGAACACAAGGAAAAGAATTCATGAAATGCTTCGGATGGCATAAAAGAATACCTCACAATCTGAACAATAATGAGGATGGCATGAAGCTAGAACCACAACTCATCAAGAGAACGGGCCACGATTTAAGAGAAACACTTCTCCGGTCTTCAAATGTTGAGAATGAAGACGAGAAATGCCATAAGAATTGTTGAGCACTCCGGAATGAAGAATTAAAAAGGTTGAACCAATGATGAAAAGAATTGAACGCGATATTGGATAAGGCATGTGACTGATGGGAATCATTCTTACGTCACACTTTAAAAGAATTCTCCGGAAAAGAAGAGTCAGGTAAGATCCTGGGAAAAAAACCTGTGGGTTAGGGCCCACTCAAAGAAATCACCATTGAAAAAGATTGCTTAAGAGATATTGCACCGGTTGAATTAAAAAGGCTTGAATAAGAAGACAAAGCTCAAAATAGCTTGAAATGAATAAGAATGGAATTATGAGTCTTGAGCACTCCGGATATGAATAGCAAGATGAGAATGATTAGTTGGTGCTCCGGAATAAGAAAGCATTGTGAAAAGAGGAAAAGGATAAGATCAACACCGAAAATCTTGAATTATGTCCACCGGCAAAATTCAAGAGCAAAAGAATGATGAACTTGAAGCTCTTGAGCATCTTCACAATAATCACCGGATAAGACATTGAAGGAAAAGAAAGAAGAAACATCACATGAATAAAATGGATATTTCATTTGAAAATTTCTGGCTCCAAGAAGAAGAAGGGTGGGAGGGTGGGGAAAAACAAAGACAACTTGAGACGAACAAAATGGACACCGGTTGAAAAAGAATTAACATGAAGATCTTGATGGTCAAGAAGAATTAGTACTCCCATAGAAATATGAGAACACCGATTAGGAAAGGTATGGAATCAAGATTTGACATCGAAGCAACTCGAATACCAGAATCAAAACAGCAACGAAGGATAGATATGCAACATGATCTTCACAATATCATTCGAATAGAGGATTGAACGAATGAATTCTGCAGGTACATCAACTTGACGAGAAGGCACTTGGAGAACAAAATGAAAATAAAAAGGAACAAGGAACAGATAGAACAAATACAAGATAGAAGCTTCGTTCGACATCTTCGTGCTGAAAGCTCATGGAATATGTTACAAAAGGGTTTTGCAATCCCCGGATCAGCATAGCCAAGGACCCTTTAAGATGCAACTCCCGATCAGAACAAGTCCATAAAACCACTTCACTCAATGTAGAACCCCAAACTTCATATCGAGCATCCGTTGGAAGAATGCCTAGAACTACTGGATAAACCCACCTATAGATTTCCGAAAGTTTCCAGTTATGCAATCAGGTGTTGGGGATACACGAGAAGCACCGCGCAATCAACTCTAAACCTACATCCAGGTGTATCCATCCTTCAACACATAACCAGTCTTTCTCGGAAACTGTTTACCTCGGACCTTCGAAAAGCATCCACTATAACAAGCTATGGCAATACTCTCGAACTACCTCCCCAGTACTGGGTGATGTCGGGGTTATCTTGCCACTGGCCGTATAGGAGAGATTTTCGATGTCGGCCGTCTTAAGTATTTAGTACTGTCGCGATATGCTTGTTACAATGATACCCCGAAGCTCAACTCCCCGGGAACAGGAGGCATCGAGAACAATATCCTTGTCACAAGAACATCGAAACAATCCCAGAATACTCGCGGGATCCTAAAAAAAATTTGGTGCAATTTTTGAAAGTAGAAGAGAAAAGAGTAATCGTCAGGAGTCCTCACCAGAATGAAAAGGGATGAGAAGCAAAGAAATCCTACTCTCCGATATAATATAGGACTCAAAATGTTTTCAGTGTGTGCCTAGACTCAACCGTCAACGATTCGATCAAACAGTGGGGGCTTCTAGGTCGGAGAAGGCTCTGATACCAACTTTGAGTCCTATAAATTGCAAAAGGAGATAGTTGGCTTACACTCGCCACTTCACACAATACATTACATAAGCAATCATCATTCAAAACATCACAACCCGACTACGGGTGAAGAACCAAAAGAAAGATACCAAAACAACATAAAGCCACAGGTCAGGATCGAATCCTAGTAGAAACCACTACTGAACATCGAAACGTCACAAGCATAAGGCCACTCTCTTCATCGAGCTCACAGTGAAGTACTTGAACCAGCTTCTGCTTCATACTCGGCTGAACCTGCATCTGGTGTTGTAGTAACTGTGAGCCACGAGGACTCAGCAATCCCATAACCTTGGGTAACAAGACTAGCAAAGCTTTAAGGGTAGGAAGAGGTAAAGGTGGTGAGGCTGCAGCAGCGACTAAGCAATATATGGTGGCTAACTTACGAGTACCAGAATAAGATGAGAAGCTACGCAAACGGTCGCAAAGAGGTGATCGCTAAAGATCCTAACTACATACGTTCAAACATAACCCCACCGTGTCCTCTTCTCAAAGTGAAAAGAGACAGTCACGGTTACTCACACAGTTGTGTGTTTTACTTCGGATCCTCTGTCAAGTTTTCTACAACCGGACATTAACAAATTCCCATCTGCCACATAACCGCGGGCACGGCTTTCGAAAGATCATAACCCTGCAGGGGTGTTCCAACTTAGCCCATCACAAGCTCTCACGATTAGCTGAAGTGATAAATATAATATCATCACTCCTTATCTTAGGGAAAACCGATCAGGCTCGGCATCCCGGTAGCACAAGTCATTTCGACAATGGTAAAACAAGTCCAGCAAGACCTCCCGGCGTGCCGACACCCTGATAGTAGCCGCGCGTATCTCGTCTCAGGCCACGTCCGGATGAGCAGTACGTACAGATACCGAAGACCCCAGCGAACTGGGTGGTATCCGCAAGTGGCTCTAGTTTGGGACCAACACCATCAGCACTGGCCCCCCCTGCTATGTAGAATTAAGAATCCTCGGGGACGCGACCCCCTATGCAATTTTAATTATATAATTAAGTTGTTATTATGAGGCAAAATAAAACCAATGTTGGGCCTTGCTGGAGGAGTTTTATTCAAAGTCGAACTGTCAAGGGGTCCCCATTACACCCATCGTGTTAGGAACGCAAAATCAAGGAACATAATGCCGGTTTATCGACGCCTAAGGTGGCATGAGTGGAACAAAACACCGAGCAAAAGGCCAAGCCTTCCACCCATGCCCAGTATATAGGTGTGTTAATAATAATTATAGATATTGTGATATAACCAACAACAAGTTCCCTCCTGGAACGAACTTCATCTTCACCTGCAACTAACAACGCTATAAGAGGAACTGAGCAAGCGAGGTTGAGCAAGCGGGTAACATAGCCAAACAGTGGTTTTGCTAGGAAGGTGTCAAGGTTAGAGGTTTCATGGCAACAAGGAGAGGCTGACATAAAGGATGGGTATCGCGACATGTAACGATAGCATCGAGACAACTAAGCATGGCAATGGTAGTAAAGGTATCCAAGGGTATGATCATCTTGCCTGGGATTCCACAAGGGAGAAGAACGAATCCAAGAAGAAGATGGAGCAACAGTCGAGCGGATCCTCACAACTCCGGAACGAAACCGAAGCTAACAAGAGAAGCAACCGGAAAGAAAGAAAACAACACGGTAAACACACAATCATAAACATGGCATACGATGCACAAGCAAGCATGATGCATGTCCGGTTTAAATATGCATGGCATGGCAAAGTGCACAAACAAAACTACAAGTTAAGTGGAGATCAATATGCAACGAGTTGCATATTGACGAAACACCACATATTAATTATTTAGTTGACTCTCATTATTTACAAGACAAGATTAATTGTTTTTAGCATGTCAAGAGGTGAAGCATAATAAAACTACACTAACTAGCAATTTTAAATGAGGCCGGAGAATAACAACAACATAACCGGAAAATCCCCATGAGCATGTTTAATAATTATAAGCAAACAACAATTAAACATTCAAGGTTGTTAACATGATGCGGATGACATGATCAAGTTTTATGCAAGTTTTATTAAAAGGTTGACAATTAACAAGATAAGAAGCATTTGTCACCGTGGTGGAAGGGAAAACGATGCCACGGCAACGATCCGAAAATGAAGCATGGCAACATCTCGGTTCCGGTAACTCGTTGAGAGTCGGGTGCAAAAGGAAGATGGCGAGAGCGAGCCAAACGAGATGAAAGAGGTGGGGTGATCCCGTTGCCGGGTTCCTACGAGTCGGTGACGAGGCAACCGAGGAACATGACAAAGGGTCGAAACGGCTCGAAGCACACAAGGGAGACAACATTTCATACAACGCAAGCATAAACATCTCACGGGGCATCGACGGGGTTATACCTTCGGAACAAACGTTCACGGGGCGGTTCGAGAGCGTCGAGGAAGGAGTCGTTCACGTTCGGAGAGGAAGTAGACGTTCTCATTTCTTCACCGAAGGTAGTCGTTCTCGTAGCGGTAGTTGTACTCGGGCGACGGTAGTGGTACTCGCGGTCATCGAGCGACGGTAGTTGTACATGATCCGTAGAGGTACTTATCATCGTCTCGTTCGGTCGTCGTGGTACTTGACAAAAGGTTGTGGTCTCGATATCGTAGTTGTACACGTGGTCGTCGTGGGAAGTAGTGGAACTTGGTCGTTTTTCGGGCGTCGGTAGTCGTACACGGGGCGTTTTGTAGATGTTCACGGATCTTCGGACTTGCGGCTGCGGTCTTCACATCAAAAGAACAAAAAAACAGCAACACAAAAAAAACACCATCACGGCACGGTCACGGTAAGGAGGCTGCTCGGGACGCCGGAAGGAGCTCGTAGACGAAGCTGGGCGGAGCCGGCTGCATCTGGCCGACCGGATCGACTGGCGGGCGCCAGGCGCTGAACGCGGGGGCGCGGCGAGGCAGAGGCCAGAGGAAGGGCCTCTCGGCCGCGGCTTCTGGGCGGCGGGGCGGAAGTGCGCCGGGGTCCGACCCGGCTGGGAAGGCACCGGTGCCTGGGCTCCTGGCCGCGGGAGCTCGGAGGAGAGGAGGGTCGTCGGGCGAGGACGGACCGCGCTGGTCGAGGGGCGCGAGAGGCGAAGGGGCAACGGAGCTGCGGCCTGGCTGGCCTGCCTGGGCTCGAGGGCCGGCGATGGAAGGAGGCCGCGGACCGGACTCCTGGAGGCGACCACGCGAGGGGCTCGGGCTGCCTGGCCGAGGGGAACGAGAGGGAGGCCTCGGCGCGTTGCCTGAGGGAGCGAGGCGCACTGGGAAGATCGAGGGGGGAAGGGGGAGTGCGAGAGGGAGGCAGAGGCTCGGCCTCGAAGGGGATTCGGGCACGAGCGAGGTGAGTGCGGCGGCGGGCAAGGAAAAAGAGGGAGAGAGCGAGGGAAACGGGAGGACGAGGGGGAGATGCGGGCGAGCGAGAGAGAGGATTCGAGAGAAGCGGCGGCGGCTCGAAGGGAAACGGGAGCGGACGAGAGGCTGCGGTCGGGAGTTAGGGTTTGGGAGGCTGCGGGCTGGGCCTTGAGGCCTAGCAGGGATGGGCCTTGAGGGGAGGAGAAGGGAGTTGGGCCAGGAGGAGAAAAACAAAAGGCTGGGCTGCCTCGGATTATTTAAAAAAAACAATAAAGAAGAGAAGGAAAGTAAAAGAGGTTAGGGAAGGAATTTGGACATGAGGTCAAAATTTCCTGGACCCGCAAAATGTAAGGAATTTAATAAAATTATTGGAGGGGTTTTTGGAGGAACCTCGATGAACGAGAAAAAGAAATAAAGGGAGGTTTGAGGCCAGGAATGCGAAGACAAGGCATGGGAAAAAATGCAAGTGTGTTGGGGTAATTCCGAAGCAATGGAATATTTAATAAATATAGCTCCCTAAATATTGAGAGACTTTTATATGTTATAAAGAGAAGTCATCTTCCCTCGATTTAAATGGACCGAAGGTCCACACGATTATTTAGGTTGAGATGCAAAAAAATTAAAATGACATGATGGCATGATGACATGATGCAATGCAAAAAATAAATAACACAAGCACAAAAGAACACACGGGCAACCCGTAACATCTAGAATCTTCTGGAATCTTCTGGAACGTCGGTCTCGGGCGTCACAGTCACCGTCTTCCTCCGTCAGCAAAGCAGAGCAGCGCGCGCGCTCACCGTCGTGTCATGAACTCACGGACGTCGAGGTCTCGGGGTCCGAGCCCCCCATTTAAACCCGCACTGTGTCCTCCCCTCCTCTCTAGGTTTCCTCTACCCCCCTCTCGCCGTCTGGAGAGCCGAGCTCCACCAGGTTCGCCGCCCCAGTCGATTCCCGAGCGCATCTGAGAGCAGCCCCTCGTCGCCGGCGAGCCCCTCGTCGACCTCACCTTGCCAAAGGTGTCCTTCTGCTCCCACGACGTCGACTCCTTTGACTACGTCGCCTACGCAGACCCGATCGCCTCCACGCCGAGCTCTTCTTCCTCTTCTTCATCTCCGGTGGCCGTACCTGTTCGAGAGCCGCCGCCGTCGACTCCGTCCACGACTGGGCCAGTCGAGCACTTCTCCGTGCTCGTGGTGAGCTCCTCTCTCTCCCCGTACCTTTTTCCCCTTCCTGCGCGCCCTCTAGGCCCTAGTTCACCGAGTGCCCGAGCGCATCACCGTCGGACCTCGTCGCTGGCGAGTGTTCCGACCCCTCTGGTGCTTCGCTTGCTGTCCGTTCGCTTCGTCTCGTCGTGTAGAAGCTGCATATCTAGTCAGTGCTCCGCCTAGGCCTCTGCATCACCTCGCCGTTGCTCCGTCACCGCCATTCTGTCGTTGCTCGTCGCCGGCGCTGTAGTGCTCCTTGGGTGCTGCTAGTGCGTTGTTTGGGTGCAGAACTCCTCCAGGAGCATCCCGCACCACTCCGCCGTCTCGTTTGGTCGCCGGAGCGGCTCCGACGAGCAGCTCCGACGAGGCCAGCACTTCCCCTGTTTACTGCATCTGCTTATACTTTTTCATTCATAGTGCCTGTTATCTGTCGAGAAACTTTCAGTAGCGCAGTGGCTTGTCTTCACCAGTTAACGCAGGGGGTCATGTGTTCGAATCCTTGCGGGCGCAGTGGTTTCGCCCCCTTTTTATTTCTCGCGTGTGGCTGACAGGTAGGTCCCACCTGCCAGCCTCACAGGCTACTCCAGCCCCAGCGCGCACCCGCTGGCGCCAGCTCAGCGAGGCCGGGCCCTCTTGTCAGTGGCAGTGGCTAGCGCAGCCCTGGGTCAATCTGGACCCTGGCGCTTGTTTTGTTTTTCTTTTTTGTTTTGTTTTGTTTTCTTTTTCTGTTTTTCTTGTTTATTTTAATATCTGCATAAATATGTTTCTGATGAATATGAGTTATATATAAAAAGTGCTTAGAATTTTATGTAGATTATGAATATGCTATTTGTTGGCCAAGTTTAAAAACTTTTAAAATGTTGTTTGAATTAAACTTGTTTTAAATATGCTTAAACTTGTAAAAAATCATAACTAAATATCTACAACTCCAAATTTAACAAACTTTATATGCATTTGGGGTAGAAAAATGTGTAGAATATTTTGGTGCTGTTGTTTAGCATGTTTGACAACTTTATCATAGAAGTTTTTCAGATCTGTCCCAAATGCATTTAAATTAATATGGGAGTTTCTGGATATTTTTGTTATTTATTTCCAGCCCATTTAAATGTGCTAGCATGTTGCTGTAATGTTAGTAGCACCCTTGCCATGTTAACCAACTCCATATAAACTTGTTGGATGTTTGTTTGATCAACTACATAAACTTGTTAGTTGATCCTTTGCTTGTTTCTTTCTTGTGTATGATCTTGTTGGATGTGATGTTGTTGCACCCTTGTGTCCCTAGGCCATGCATCATATCTATTTTGTCCTTGTTCATCATGTTCATGCATCATGTGGTTGAGCACTGCATGTTGATTGATTTTGTTCGGTTGTTGCATTGTTGTGTTTGGGTAGAGCCCGGCGACGATACAGAGTACGAGGTTTCTACCGAGGTTGAGTGTGAGGAGCAAGGTTATGATCCCTCTGTGGAATCAACAGGCAAGATGACCTTACCCAGATATCACTACTATCTTTGCCTATGCTAGATGTCTCGCTCTTTAGCTTATTACCCCGATGCATATGTCTGTTTGTCAGCCTCCTTTTCTTGCCATGAACCTCTCTAACCACCCAACCTTGCAAACCGTTGTTTGGCTACGTAAGCTTCGTTCAGCCCCTCTTATAGCGTTGTTAGTTGCAGGAGAAGATTTGAAGATTCTTGCTTCATGATGAAGTTATTATTGGGATATCACAATATGTAATATGTTAAACTAAATCATCTATATATTGGTAATGGGTGGAAGGCTAAGCCTCTTGCTTGGTGTTTTGTTCCACTCATGCCACCCTAGGAACCGTTTAAACCGGTGTTATGTTCCTTGATTTGTGCGTCTCTAACACGGTTGAGGTTTATGGGCCCCCCTTGATAACCCGCTTAGCACTAAAGCTTCTCCAGCAAGGCCCAACATTGGTTTTACATTTGCCTAATAACTACAACTTGCATAGGGCGTTGCAAACCCGAGTTCTTAATTAACAACCCTGGGCCAGTGCTCCACATGAGTGTTGGTCGAAACTGGGCGTGCTGCGGGGCCACCTCGGGGAAACTCAAGGGCTGGTAAAAACATGTAGCTTGTCCCATTCGGTCGTGGCCTGAGACGAGATACACGCGGCTACTATCAGGGTGTCGGCAGGTCTTGCTGGATTAGCTTTACCTTTGTTGGAATATCTTGAGCACGGGATTCCGGGAATACTCGGGTCTTCCCACCTTGGAGTTGCGACTCCGCAGATCATGAGCTTGTGATGGGATAAGTTGGGACACCCCTGCAGGGTTTGATCTTTCGAAAGTCATGCCTGCGGTTATGTGGCAGATGGGAATTTGTTAATATCCTGTTGTAGAAAACTTGGCACTATGTTCATAATACACTACCAGCGTGAGTAACCGTGACAGTCGCTTTCTGAAGGGGTTCGGGAAGTGAACACGGTGGGGTTATGTTTGATGTGCTTAGTTAGGATCACTTCGTGATCACATTGGCGGTCGCTGGCACTTTCTCTTCTCGCTCTTAACACGTAAGCTAGTGCTAGTGCTGCTGCAACCTTGTTTTCAGCCTTGTTCCACACCTAAGGCTTTGATAGTATTGCTACCTGATGTCTACACACGCTTGTACTCTTGTAGACTATGTTGGGCCTCCAAGCGCAGAGGTTTGTAGGACAGCAGCAATTTCCCTCAAGTGGATGACCTAAGGTTTATCGAACTCAGGGAAGTAGAGGTTGAAGATGGTCTCTCTCAAGCAACCCTGCAACTAAAATACAAGAAGTCTCTTGTGTCCCCAACACACCTAATACACTTGTCAGATGTATAGGTGCACTAGTTCGGCGAAGAGATGTTAAATGGCAAGTGATATGGATGGCAAAACAAAGTAATATAAATCTGTAATAAAAAGTGCAGCAAGCAAACAAGTGATAAACGTGAGCACAAATGGTATTGCAATGGTGGAAACAAGGCCTAGGGATCATATTTTCACTAGTGGCAACTCCCAACAACATTAACATAATCGAATCACATGATATTTCCCATAAAACATGCAATGGAGACGCACCGGGAGGTCATTCCTTCGTGGTCAAGAGAGGACGAGAATTATGTAGGGCTACAAAAGCACACCTCAAAGTTCGTAGTTCTCAATCTAAAGATTTCCCAATGTCACCGCGGCCATCCAAAGAGAGTCCCACAATCACCACAACATATCTAAAGGATAGTCAAAGACAAGCACCAAGAGACTCTCAATCTTCAATCAACACACAAGAGAGGAAATCACTCATGAAAATATTTTTCTAATCCATGTCCAATAGACCGCTGTCACCTTGGTCTCGGGGATTATACTAGATAAAGACAAGTGAATACATCAATCCAATACATAGAGGAAGGGGAAATATCATGGGATTACCCTAGATTAACATAGCCTATGATCACAACGAAGATCACATCATGGGAGAGAGAGATAACCACATAGCTACACGTACGAGCCCTCGGCCCCGGAGAAGACTACTCACACATGCATATTCAAGAACTTTTTCCAATTCAAAATATAGTTGACCTTTATCTTACCTTCTTCCACATAGTCATTTATGTCGTGATACACTGTATCAATGTGCTTGCTCCTATCATGCCGCACTGGATCTTCACGTAGAAAACTTTCAGACTTGCTATCAACACTAAGCACCACTTTTTCTGGATGTTGATCTATGAGATCGCCATGTAGCCTTCCTAGCCACACACCTTGACACACGGCAGCGGCCGCTGCAATATACTCGATTGCATCAACTGCGGGTGCTTTGCTCTTCTTACTCAGCTCAAGACGAGGATTCATTGGAGCGTCAATTGGATCGCAATATTTCATGCCACAGTCAAGTATCTTCCTTGCGCATGCCTCCTGGCATAGTGTTACCCCTCCGTCTTTTGATGTACCTCTATCCCGGGGTAGTAGCTCAAAAGACCTAGATCATCTATCTTGACAAGCTCTTTCATTTGTAGCTTGAAGTTTGTAATCACCTCTTCGTCTGCTCCGGTTATTAATAGATCGTCGACGTACATGCCAACTAGTAGACGATCCCTTCCTTCACCTTGCTTATACATTGCATGCTCTAGTGGGGCTTTCTCAAATCCAAGAGAAATCAACATCCGATCAAATTTGATGCTCCATGCCCGAGGGCCTTGCCGTAGCCCGTACAAGACTTTGTGTAACTTTAGTACCTTGTGCTCTTCTCCCTCTTTGATAAAACCTGCTCGTTGATTCACATACACATCTAGTTCTTTCTCAAGGCTCAAAGACTTGGATTTTACATCCATGTGATGTATCTTCCATGATCCCTGAGCTGCGAGAGCTATGAGTAATCTCACCGATTTCATCTTTACAACGGGAACAAACACTTCTTAGAAATCCACACCCTCTTCTTGCACGTATTCTTTGGCTGCTAGCCTTGCTTTGTGCTTCACACAACTCTCTTCAACATCCTTCTTGACCTTGAATTCCCACTTGAGCTCTTTGACTTTATGAAAATTGGGAAGATCCATGAGCTCCCATGCATTATTGTCTCGGATCGAACCTCTTCTTCGAGAGCATGATGCCAACACTCCTTCGTATTTGCGTCCACAAATTCCGCCGGTTCCTCAACGCATACTAGACACCGCCGCCCACTTTGTTGCATCTTTTCCGAGTCTAATGTGTGAAGAGATTTCTCCGAATACATTTTGAACACTGATTGTAGATACTCGGTTGTAGGTGGTGCCCTTTCCTCTGCTACGTGCGCTGGCGACGTCCCTGCTGGACTGCTCGGCGGCACCGCAGTTGTAGTTGAGCTCTCGTTTGCACGCTGGCCACCAGGAGAAACACCACACAGGCTACCAGGTAATGTGCCTTTCCCATCACCACCCGTGGTATGGCTCGTCTCCTGGTCCGTCTCCTTTTCTGACCTGTCACAAGGGCCTAGGGGTTGTTTGGTTTACATCCATGGGCTGCCCGATCGAAGAATTGGTCGTTGACCAGGTCTCGAGTGGCCGTTTGGATCAGCTCCAAAAAATTGGCAGCCAACTGGCCTTAGCTTCCGTCCTTCTCTTTTACGCCAAATAGTTGGTGGAAACGACAGCGGTCAAATTGCTCGCCAAAAAATTGGCAAGCCAACGGCGCCCATGATTTGGCAAGGCGAGCCTGGGCGAGAACCAAACAGCCCCCTAGCCTTTTTGCTTCGTGTGTTGAGACATTGTTGCTGGCTCGTGTACTATTTGATTGACTTCTTGCATGAGAGGACTCCTCCTTGCTTGCTACTGGGCTGCTGCTACAGCGGTCAGTGCATGGTGTGCTGCTCCTTGGCTCGAGCGATACAGCAGCCTGGACTGCCGCTCATACGTAGGTTCCCGGACGAGCACCTGGATTGTTTACAACGATAGCCGCGCATGGAGCTTCTTGCCGACATCCTCTGACGTGACACTCATGCATCTCACGGCTTGCCCGACGCCAGGTATGCACCTTGCTCGCCTGATACAGGCGACACTCGCCGCGCATAACGCCTCAGACCATGGTCTTTTAACGCCACGTCTTCATCTAGAGTCCGAATTTTCCTGTTTTTTTCGGCCGCTTACGAGCCTGACCAGCACAAAGACCGCTTCTCCATGGATGAGCACACGAAACTTTTGATGCCTCCGCTCCAGCAAAGATATCACTTACATCCTCAACATTGATGTAAGTTTTGGAATACCCCCCACATCCATAGCATCGACACGAGTTTTTGAACCATAATCTTAAGAGTGGTTTTTTTCCACAGGACACAATTTCTTTAGCCGGCGCTTGAAGAACTCGATCCACCATGTCCACGAGTTCACACATCAACATCATGTCACTTTCATCTCCTTGTTGGACCATGAGAACCTTCTGCTTCGGTGCTTTCTCGCAATCAACTTTGAAGTGGCCGAGGAGACCACAGTTATAGCACCTTAGTTTTCTGATGTCAAACTTTCTCCTCAATGGTGGTGCAGCCTCATCATCTGAGTCGTCGTGCGAGTCAACGAATTTCTTTCCGCCGAACGCTGCTTTACCTTCTTTTTGCTTCTGCTCGTAGATCCGCCTTGCTTTTCTAGGGCGATCCACCGCGCCTTTGTGAGCATCATAAGCTCATCATTCTCCCCGTCCCCAAGACTGTACCGCATACGTTCATCGTGAGCCTTGTATCGTCCGACGAGATCGTCGATGGAGAGAGTCGCGAGATCGACACACTGATCGATCGCCATGAAAATTTGCAGGTATCAGGGAGGGACCGTGCGCAAAGAACCGCCGGATAACCGAGGCCTCCATGAGGTTTTCTCCAAGCGCGCGAATCCAATTGACGAGAGTTACTACCCATGAGGCGAACGCGTCCACGGACTCATCGTCATCCATAACCAAATTATCATAGTTCCTTAGGAGAGTTTGGAGATTCGCTTGCTTGACGCGAATGTGTCCTTTGCCGTTGCTTTGGCGATCAGGCGCCGGAGGACATCCATCGGCATCACCGAATAAATCACCGATGCAGCCTGCCAATCCTTTCGGTGCTCGGCTCGCTCCTTCTTGTACCCGTCGCCTCCTGGATCCACTGCGTCCCATAGCTCGTTGGCGCGGAGACCACACTTCATCAGGGCCTGCTAGACCCCGAAGTTCTCATGGTTAAATCATGGGTACGACGAACCGGACACGACAAATACTTTAGCCGCACCAGACACTTCCACGATCTCCTTGCCCGCTTCCTTCGACATGATCCTTCGAGTTCTTTCCAAGAATCACGACGAAAAACCAAAGCTCTAGATATTAATTATTGGCACAGGTCCCGACTCTTGACGACGCAGACGTCGAGTTCTTTCCGACGGGCTACACACGTACAAGCTACAGCCGATTGCTTGCGGCTGGTTCAACGAAGACGTGCACATAGAATAGTAAACAAGAGGTCCTGGTGGATGGACTCATGTACGCTAGCAAGCACGTAAGTCAACCATCCGCCGTCTCGCTAGATCGGGTGGCTCGGAACTCTCGCCAGTACCACAGGAGACACGCCAAGCTGACCGCGAAAGGCTCGTGTCGAGCCTTTGAATTTTTATTTCTATCTTGATCTGGTGTTAATTACACGGGGGTACATTAGTATTTATATTGGTCCTACTAGTTTTAGTTCTAGTCCTAGTCCTAGTACAAATACAAATTCTACTATGTGATTGTACCAAGTTCGTACCGGACTGGTCATCCTACGTGGTTGATTCCAACAGAGGCGAAGAAGGAGGCTGCCGATTTTTTGTCCAAAAGGACCCCCTCACGAACAGAATTGCTAAAAAAGACCCCTTCCGAACGAATTTGTCAAAAAAGACCCCCTGGCCAGTGGCGGCAGGCGCGGCAGGCGACACGTGGCCACCTGCCGCCACAGCAGGAGGCGGCGGGCCCTGCCGCCACCCGGGGAGGCAGCCGCCTGCCCGGAATGGATTCGCACCGATTCGTCGAGCCAGAGCGGAACAGAGCAAGGCAGTGGGCCCGGCCGCCACCAAGGGAGGCGGCCATCTCTGCCGCTGTCGCGCCCAGGCCGACAGGCTCGGCTGTGCGGT
This sequence comes from Secale cereale, assembly GCA_902687465.1. Lineage (NCBI taxonomy): Eukaryota > Viridiplantae > Streptophyta > Magnoliopsida > Poales > Poaceae > Secale > Secale cereale. The sequence goes on from LR738714.1 coordinate 232,062,653, forward strand.
CGACGGGACGGCGGGCCCGGCCGCCATAGGGAGAGGCGGCAGCGTGGGAATCTTCAGCACTGATTTACACGTCCAGTGACGCTTCTTTCCACGCGGCGCTGATTCCGATTTCGCTGATTCCCGCCCGCCTAAATTTTGACGGCTTGTGCCGACACTCAGCAGTGGCTGCTGCTCGAGCGGGAATCACGCATTTTGCTTTACCGGACGCGGACGCGACCGCATCAGTCACTCAGTTATGCTTTTGCTTTACCGGACGCGGACGTGACCGCATCAGTCACTCAGTTATGCTTTTGCTTTACCGGACGCGGACGCGACCGCATCAGTCACTCAGTTATGCTTTTGCTTTAGCGGACACGACCACATCAGTCACTCAGTTATGCTTTTGCTTTAGCGGACGCGACCGCATCAGTCATTCAGTTATTCTTTTGCTTTAGCGGACGCGACCGCATCAGTCACTCAGTTATGCTTTTGCTGCAGACGACAGGACGGCATCAATCAATCGGCACTGTTTAGTATCACGCGTGTTTCCTCGCGAAAATTTTGTTAATGCCTATTTTGTCCCCATCAGTTGTCGTCTGAGCCTATAAAAGGAGACACCGAGTATCTCGTCATCCTCATCCACCCATCCTCGAAATATCCACTGCGCAAAGTGTGTAACATATTATTTTCAGTCGGTATGAGTTTGCCTTGCTCGGATCAAAGCATTAGGCCTAGGAAAATGAAGAATGCAAGTTTGCCTCCGGGTGTGGCAGTCTTGCGATGTTGGTGTGGCGATCTTTGCAAGGTGAAGGAGGTGACAGATTTCTCAGATTGGTTGGGCATGAAGTTTTTCATGTGCGCCAATTATGAGGAGGATCCACCCGTACCTTCTTTAGAGTATGACAAGCCTCCGGTATGATTTAACCATCACGAATAAGTATATTGTTGTTTTTTGTTGTTTCTTTATTAACATTCTTGTTTTGTTTGTAGTCTCCCCCACCTCTGTGCATGTACTATCATTGGATCGACACGGAGAAGCCAGCTTGGGCAGTGACTGAGATTCGTGAAAGGAGTCGCCGTGCATGGGGTAGTTTATTTGCGGAAGAACGACGTGAGAAGGCGGAAGCTGAAGAGAAAGCAGAGCAAGAGAGGGAGTTAAGAGAATACTACGCGGAGCAACGCCATATTTTTCAGGAAATAGGGAAGAAAAACAGGGAAGAGGCTCGTCGCATGGAGGAGCAGGAACGACAGCGAAAGGAGGCTCGTGAGGCGGAGAGACAGAGAAAAAAAGAAAGGGCTCGTGAAGCGAAGGCAGCAGAAGAAGCCGGTGATGGCAAAGGAAAATATCCACGCTGGACTCAGTAGATATCTGTGGTAGTATTTTAAATTTCACAATCATTGGTATCTTAATTTTATAGTTTAATGTAGGTTTCTTTAGTACTTAAACGTAGCTTTATTTCAATTGCACGATGTATCTTATTAATGTTGTAGCGTGGCGTAATAAAAAAATGTAGTTTTAGGGAAAAAATGTGGCATTTTATTTCTCTCGAGTAATTATCGACCGTCGTGCAACAATACAACATGAAATTAAGATAGAACATAATGCCGTACAATAAGAAAGTACAAACTAATAATGCAAGTACATCTGAATAAAATGGTAGAACTGGACTTGCTTAAAAACTACATGAAGTCATCATCGTCATCCTCCGTCGATGCTGAACTCTTACCCTTCGAGAATGCAGAACTCTTACCCTTGGACGATTCAGAACTCTTGCTCTTCGTGGATGCAGAACTCTTGCTCTTGGATGATGCAGAACTCTTGCCCTTCGACGATGCGGTAGTCGTGGCCTTGGTGCTGGGCATGAAGATATCATCTTCGTCCTCGTTGTCGTAAATCCATAAAAAGGATGTTTGGCTGCAAACTTCAAGTCTGACTCACTCTTATGTTGTATCTTGTTCCATCTTCCATTCAACCTTAGAAGTTCTTTTCTTATCTCCTGAAAGGTCCTGGAAGGCCACCCACTACTAGATAATGCGAGACTCAGCTCATTCATGACAGTGTCACTACTGATGAGTTCATCCCATGGAACGTCTTTATTTTCTATCTTGAAATTGGCGGCTAAACGAAGAAGACATTGGGACATAGTAGGGTGAAAACTACGATCAAAAGGAAAACCGGACATCTTGAGGAGACTACACTGAAGTGTGTATCCACCATAGTGTGGAGGGTTTTTTATAGGTTTAGAAGAGAGGAATAGGCAGGAACTCAGAAGCGGGAAAGTATGGCGGGAGATATAGGCGGGAAACGACGGTGCGAGGAATAGGCGGGAACTCAGGAGCGGGAAAGTAAGGCGGGATATATAGGCGGGAAACGACAGTGCGAGGTATACGCGGGAACTAAGAAGGGGAAAGTATGGGGGGAGACATTGTTGCCGACTGGTGCATTTTTATTTCAGCGTACATAGATGTTTCTTACATAAAACATAAAGTCTGATACTGACATATATAGATATAATGGGTCACACGCGTAGATAGATTAATCACCCTAGTCGACGACGGCCACCTAGCCTTTCCTTACGACCGGAAAGCGACAAGCGATTAGGTGCTTGAGGTACACGAAAACCGCGACCGTACTGCACTTCGGCTTCCTGTGTCTGCGACTCCTGTGTAGGTGGTGGAGTCTGTAAACCTTGTTGCGAACCTGATGCGAAATTGTAGGCGTATGCTTGTGACTCCTCGGGGATAAAAGATGGGCCAATAACGTCTCCTCCGAAGAAATCTGTAACTGCAGCTGTAACCGGGTCGTCGTGATAAGGTAATGCTCCTCGGATTTGTGTGTTTAGGCCAGTTTGGTTGTTGTCGTCGTCCCATGTACGATCAGGTATGTCCTGCACATAGAATTTTTTTAAATAAATTGTGAGAGGATAATATGTGATATCATTGTCCCATGCATTAAAATGTAAACATGAATACCTGATCAGATTCCTCGCCTGTACTGTATGTCCATTGTACGTGGTACTGATTTATGTCTGGGACACGAGACTCCTCAGGCATGGAGATCCCTCGCATGGAGAGATACGGCTGAGATCCCTCACCTTGTGTGTATGCGCCGTATTCTGTGAACGCATGTGGGTTAGGGGAAAGCGTATGCTCGGGCATCGAATCCAAGCCCATGCCATGGTCCTGAGATGTGTGCCCCTGACGAAGATGCACCGAAGAAGAGCGATGCAGTTGCAGAGACGAGTCATGTCGTGGCAATGTCGTTGTACTACTCGGACCCTCCCCCCACTGCCCATGGCTCCTATGCGCCTCGCTTGGTCTGGACGACGGCGCCACACTTGGTCTGGCTGAACTCGCTACCGGCATGTTGTACGCTCCGGTGACAACGTCGTCGCCTCTACCACATCTCAACTTTGTTGCCACGTAGTCTTGAAGACGTTTGTGGAATGCCTTGCGAGCCGGGCCCCGTGCCGACATGGTTTCCTCCGCCATCTGCCCTACTTCGTTGCAAGTTTCAATCTGAAAAATATTTGGTTGTTATTTGGTTCAAATGATTATGAAATGATGGACCTGAAAAAGTTACTAGTGATTACCAGTTGGTCACGATAGTAAGCTGCATGGAGCTCAGTATTTCTCTGCATCTGCTGCTCCTGTGTGAGATTTATTGGTATCATAGCGGGTTGAATGGCCAGGCTAGTACTTGTGCTGATGTTGTACCACTGCATGTACGGTTGATATGTACACCGATTGTATGGTCTGCAAAAATTAATAATTACATCAACAGTTGTGATGAAAGCAAAACATCTTCATGCATTGATGGTCATCGCAATAAAATAACGTAAATATAATGTACCTAAGTTGATGCACTATATCCAGTAGCGCTTCATTTTCCCATTTCTGTACAAATTGAATGTTCTGTTCCCTCCAATCGTAAGAACTCCAACCCCTGCCCATATTTGATAGCCTGCAAATTATGTAACAAAGTGTGAGTTTAGTAAATAAAAAAATCACTAACTATTTAGGAAGGTCACATCATACTTATGGGTTTCCACGTCGAGACATCTTGAAAAAGGTGGTGGAATCTCTTGATAGAGACCGAACTGTCTCATGACACGCTCTGGGTTGTAAGGCTCAACACACCACAAGAACAATAAGTTGCAGCGAGTCAGCCAAAATGCATTATTGGTCAACATGCCTTCTGTGATGGGTCGTGCATCGAACACCATATCTATCTGCTGCTCAGTCCACGGGTTCCATGTGACTACTGACTCATCAAGTATCTCAAACTGCTTGTGGTATATAGGGTAACAATTTTTTGCAATATCTGGAGCCCATTTTTTCCTCGGCTTTGTCCACCTGCTGGCCATAGTTACACTGTCGCCCTCGCCACAGTTGTATGGGTGTATGGGATTTACTATACGAGGTCGTCCTACAGGGAGGTATTCCCAGGACCACAACCATAGAATCTCATAGGCGACACAAAGTAACAAAGCTTTTTTTGCGAATGAAGTTTTTTGTGTCGCATCACACAAGCCTCTATATGTATGACATAGCATGGCAGAACCGAAGCTGTATTTTGGCTGCTCCGGTAAATGTTCATCTACCATCTTCTCTACAATGTAGATCAGACCAGGGAGAACTACGTCCTCGTGTGAATTTGGGAACATAGTCCCGAGGAGCCACAACAAATACGCAAACAGATGTCTTTTTCTCGTCTCAGAATCCGCGTAGCAAGATATAGTATCAAAGTTATCACAAAGCCATGAGAGCGGGATGCCCCGAGGGCCACCGGTACGATGTGAATCTGGCATTGTCATCCCAAGACGGGCTGATATATCTAATGCCCATGATGGAGACACTCGTGGAGAGACTAACGGCTCACCTCTAATTGGTAGAGCAGTGATCATAGAAATATCTTTGAGTGTAGGTGCAAGCTCCCCAAAACGAAAGTGAAAGGTGTGGGTTTTAGGTCTCCACCGGTCAATTAGGGATGTCAAAAGGACTGGGTCTGAACGTAAGTGGTCATCGCATGATGTGAGGTTAGCAAACGCATCTAGTCCATAGGCCTGAAGGTGAGCAACAAAATTATTGTGTATTGGCCATGATTTTTTTACGGTTCGAAGTCTGAAAGTCCGATAATTATGAGTAGTATTTGAGTTCAAAATAGATGGCAACGGTGGCCGGCGTCATGGGGCCCCTTCAAAAGCACTGGGACTTCGGCCATAACCTGCACACATATTCAAAAGATAATCAGTTTACATTAATTATCCGTAGTTAACATCACGAGTACAATAATACAAAAGAGAATCAGTTTACATTAATTATCCGAAGTTAACATCACGAGTACAATAATACAAAGAGATGCAATTTACATTAATTATCTGAAGTTAACATCACGAGTACAATAATACAAAGAGATGCAATTTAAAACAAATATAAATACACATAGCGAGTACAAATATAAGTACACATAACGAGTACAAATATATCAACATCGGGCGGTGTTGTTGGCTCGATACGGGCATTCCCTACGTGAATGTCCAGGACACCTGCAAACGCGGCATCGTCTTGCTTCTCCCATCTGGCTATGGTCCATGTCATTGCGATGACGCCTAGACTGACGTCGTCCCTTGGCGGTTCTCATCAAGTCGACATTCGGAACCCATTTCGGCCCATCTGGCCACAACATTTTGTAGTTCATATCAATGCCCCATGCCCAGAACTCACCGTTCCAAGTGTTGTACAGATTGTACATGTTGAAGTATGGCGATATGTATGGCTCGACACTGATTTTTTGATCAGCAGCCGCCCGAAGCACATGACTGCAAGGGTAGCCCTCAAGCTTGGGTTTGTTACAGGTACACTCACAGGACGTTGGGCCGAGGGTGACAACTTGCTTTTTTGATCCTCTGTGGTGACCCTTAACGTATTTGGCTCGCACGTTGACCTCCCACTTATTCCTAAGTGCGTCCACTTTCCTGTAGCCATGACTTTGGGACTTTTGTGCTTTCTCGTCAAGATGTCTTTGCATTTTCTCTGACCATGCCTTGTTCAATTCAACTTGTGCATTGGCGACGGTGACCCTGTCTGCAAAGTATGACAGGGTCCGGTTCCAAGTTTCTTCAATTAGGGCTGTGATAGGAAGTGCTCGCACCCCTTTAAGAACACCATTGTACACCTCTGACATGTTGCTGGTCATTATTCCATATCGTGCCCCGGTGTCATGAGATTGCGCCCACTTGTACAAATGAGGGCAATTCTCGCCGATCCACTGGCTCAAATTTATGGCCGTCCTACGACCCCTCCGGTCTTCTCTCTGCGGCAAGGCCGCGCGCTCGATCTCACCATTGATACCTGCCCAGATCGCATTCATTTTGGCTTCGGTTTTCTGCATGCACATCCTCTTGAATAACTTGAACCAATCCTTGTTTTTGAATTTGGAGTAAAAATTAGCTGCCAAATGCCTCATGCACCACCTTCCTTCTAGATCCGGCCACCTCCACTCTTCTTTTGACACCTTCATTATGTCGAGAGCGCTTAATAATCAAGTGTTGCGATCAGAGATGATGCAAACACCTTCACGATCTTTCACGACACCCATCTTCAGGCAGCACATGAACCACAACCAGCTATCTTTGTTCTCGCTCTCGACCAGTGCATATGCAATAGGAAGAAGCTGATTATTTGCATCTGCTGCAATCGCCACCAATAGTGTGCCCTTGTACTTTCCAGTGAGAAAGGTACCATCAACTGATAAAACCGGGCGACAATGACTGAAGGCTTGTATAGTCTGGGTGAATGCCCAGAATAAGCGATCCAGGATTAGCTCACCCGGGTTCATTGGGTTTGGACGATCTCTCTGCCAAACTTGAGTCCCCCTATTAGCACATGCTATCTGATGAAGCATTCCGGGGGCATAAGAATAGGCCTCCTCATAGGTTCCATACAAGTTCTGAAATATCTTTTCCTTCGCACGCCTAGCCTTGCTGTAGCTGACATGGAAGCCAATTTGATCTTCTGCAGCTTTTTGCAAAGCCCTAATACTAATGTTGAGACTTTCCTGCACGATCGTTTCCATCTTCTGTGCCACATATCTTGCAGTCACATTGCAGTGATTTGCAAGAGTCCCAGTTTGCTCACAACTATGCTCCGCTATTTTTGTGATATGCCATGACTGACATACCCCAGGCTTCAGTCTAGCGAGAACTCTTCCGCGGCAACCATTCGCGGAGTGGATGCATATGACCTTCAACTCTTTTTTATCAGACTGCTTCACTCTATGCTGACGGTGGAGGGCGATTGCATGCATGATGTTTGTACTCGTTTTGTTTAGTTCTTAACTATGTGTTTTTTGTTGTGTTAGACATTATTTCACAACAAAAAACACATAGTTAAGAACTAAACAAAACGAGTACAAACATCATGCATGCAAACGAAACCAACAAAAATGGATAGATCTAACCTTCGTCTATCTTTTCTTCAACTTCAACATATTCAAAATCCAACTCCAAATCGCCCTAAATCATGAGTCAAAGTGCCTACAAAAGTTTCTTTCTCAGTGTTCTTACACACTAGAAGAGAGAAGAGGAGGAGAAGAGAAGGCTACGGCTAAGCCAGCGAGCAGCTATATAAAAGGAGCCGGGAGAAGAGAAGGATCTTGTAGTGTCGGTAGAACAGTTTCCCGCGTGCGATTCTGAAATCAGCGAGCCGGGAATTACGCGCAGTCTGCTGTCGAAATCAGCGCCCTGATTTTACGCGCTGTCAGCCATGAAAGTTAGCGACTGGCGAAGATTCCCACGCTGCCGCCTCTCCCTATGGCGGCCGGGCCCGCCGTCCCGTCGACCGCACAGCCGAGCCTGTCGGCCTAGGCGCGACAGCGGCAGAGATGGCTGCCTCCCTTGGTGGCGGCAGGGCCCACTGCCTTGCTCCGTTCCGTTCCGGCTCGACGAATCGATGCGAACCCGTTCTGGGCAGGCGGCCGCCACCCCGGGTGGCGGCAGGGCCCGCCGCCTCCTGCTGTGGCGGCAGGTGGCCACGTGTCGCCTGCCGCGCCTGCCGCCACCGGCAGGGGGTCCTTTTTGACAAATCCGTTTGGAGGGGGTCTCTTTTGGCAATTCTATTCGTGAGGAGGTCCTTTTGGACAAAAAATCGGAGGCTGCCTACGCGGAGGCACCTTTAGTATGGAGGTTCGGATTGCCTGTTTCGCAGGGCATTTTTTTTTTGCACGGACTGCTGAACTGATATTTTTTGATGATCGGATATATAAAAACCAGGCATACTTGCCTCTTTTTATTTTGATCGAGTATGCGATCCGGAGCTGATGTGATCAGACTTTATTTGAATTTCAAAATACCCTTTACTAACAGACATATATAGAATAACTTTACATGACTGGCTTTCACATCCGTTTTTATGAACTGGTTTATCTGCGAACAAATGTGGAAGAAAATTTACTGATCAGATGATCAGTTTTCACTGTTTTTAATGTTTGATAGACTGTATGAAAGTTGCATGAGTCCACGCTAGCTTAACACAAATATACTATAAAAAAACATGCATAAGAAAGTTTCCGAGGTTGTTCTGAGATGAGACTGCAAGCAAACGCACACCTCCCGAGCCCAAACAAACGACTCAAAGCCAGCGCAGCACTGTGCTCCGTGGCCATGCTCGCCCGCCGCCGCGGCCACTACTGACGCAGGTGAGTTTTCCCCTCCCCGCCGCCGCCGTTATGGATCCGGTGTCCGAGGAGCTCGAGCGCCGCAGCCACTACCTCAGCTCGCTCATCCGCCGCACCAAGCTCAATGCCGCGCCCGCCCCGCCGCCTCCTACTTCTCAGCCGGAGCCGGAGACCAAGCTGGAGCTGAAGCGGGAGACCTCGCCCATCCGCCGCATCAAGCTCAAGCTCAACGCCGCGCCCTCCCTCCCTCCTTCTACCACTCACCCGGAGACCGAGAAACTGGAGCGGGAGCCGGGCCCTAAGAGCCAGAACCTCGTGGAGGCCAAGGCGGTGGTGGAAGTGAGGGAAGTGAAAGAGGGCGACGGGAAGGGGAAAGACAAGGGGAAGGAGGAGAGGAAGGTCTCGGTGCGTGTCCGGGCGGCCGACATGCCGGTGGTGCTGCAGCGGCGCGCGATCCGGCTCGCCTACGATGCTGTCTCTGCAACACCGCGGGTCGATGGCAAGCGTCTAGCCCTCGCGCTCAAGAAGGTACATCATCCATCTCGTGATAAAAACTTCAACCGGTTACTGCTCTTTGGTAGCTACCAGGGTGAAATGCTTGTGCACTTGTGCCGCGAACACATTGTTGAAATCGTTTGGTGTTGTGGACCTCGTGCAGAGAAAATGCAGTCATGCAGTAGTACTAGATATGTATGTGATTCAGATTTAGGAACCTAGAAAGCGTAGTGCATCTCCAACAGTTCCCATAAAAAAACTCCCCGTAACTGTCCATGTAATCTAGGGGAGGTTCACAGGTGAGGTGCTTTAGAAGATCCGTAAAAAATTGCCCTAAAAGTGGTTTTTAGCGGCGGCGGACGGTGGCCCGCTGATGTGACACTTTTATGGGACGGTTTACGGGAAGGGTTATTTTCCCCTAGATGTAGGGGATGCTGGGCAGCTTAGGGCATGTACAATGGAGGCACTAGTATAGTGCTGCTTCAGATTCCACGTAAATATTTGAGACTGAAACCACGGTGTGAAATGAGACCGGTCCAGTGCTGCAGCCTCCCTGATTCTCCTTCTCTTTCTCACTTTCCCAACCGCAAAGAGCTAAAGCAAGCTGAGTTTGCCATGGCATTGGCTAGGAGAGAGCTGAAGCGACTTTTTGTCAGGGAGGCAGTCTCCTCTGCAAGCGCCCGTTCCACTCTGCAAGCAACACCCTTTTTTAGTTTGGACCACCAAATCCGATGTGGAGGGCTGGAGCGACCGTCCAGAGTGGAGCGTTGGTCATGCCCTTATATGGGTTCCGGCAAAAAAGAAGAAAAGGGATACGGGATCTATGGGAGTTGCTCTGACGTGCTGTTGCTTATGTTCCACTCCTCTTTTTCTTTTGAGTTGTATGTTCCACAATTTGGATGTATGAGATTAGTGGTACACATGTTGGTTAACTTGCCAGTTGGTTAGACTTGTAACAAAGTTAGGAGGCATGGATTGAGTATATGGGTGTTTCTGGTTTAAGCCTAAGTCTTCTGTTTGCCCAGTTTTATCAGTGTTGTGTTAGCAAGAAAGATGCACCAAAGTGGCCCAAATTTTGGCTACCAAGGGCCAGTCTGATTAAGTGCAAAGGTAGTCAGGTGGTAACCCAGTGTTGTGTGGTCCTGGCCTTGTAATGCTGCTGGTGACAGAGAGCATGTAGGATACTGGGTGGCTTCACTCCGTTCTAGTAGTAGAAGAGGTGATCTGTAAGAGAAGAGGCAAAGGGTGCTAGGAAGCTAGTCAGCAAAATGTCAATTCAAACTATATAACTATTATTTGAACGGAACAGGCTGAAGGAAGTGAGCCTGGCATTTTGTTCCCCAAACTGGAAGAACTACTCCCTCCGTCCCATAATGTAAGACGTTTTTTGACACTACACTAGAGTCAAAAAACGTCTTATATTATGGGACGGAGGGAGTACCTTTTAGCCCCCGTACTAGAAATGCTAGTCTATAGCTGTTTCTGTGAAGAGTTTTAAAATGTTCAAACCTGTGTAGCTCAACATAAGTTGGCTAACTATGGTAGCTAGCAATATTTATTTTTGACATATGTTGTATGAACTTGATATTCCCCACTTTCTGAATAGATCAATAGAATTCTCCTTGCTTATGCTTTTCTCACCTAGCCCTTTCTTTCATTTATCTGATATTTATGGATGTGCCACAAAGCATTCTTAATATGTTTATCCGCACCATTTTGTGCAGTTTTGACCACTATTTTGATAGGTAAATATTGGTTTCATTTGCTTGCAGGAATTTGACATGTCATACGGCCCTGCTTGGCACTGCATTGTTGGGACAAGCTTTGGATCCTATGTCACTCACACATTGGGAGGTTTCTTATACTTCTCTGTCGACAAGGTCCACATTCTTCTCTTCAGAACTGCTGTTGAGCCATTAGGCTATCTGCGGTGAGACCTACAATCAGTTTATTAGGTAGTCTAGGTGCTCTGTAGTCCGTATGGGAACGTCTAACATGCTGAAGGGTAAGGAGGGTATGATAATCTCAATGAAAATATTTTAGAACCAATCTGTGTATTAGCACTTGTTGACTTCCAAGGCTGGCCTTAGGAGGTGACATAATGCCTAAGCTTGTAACCTTAACTGCCAGCCTTGATTGAGGCCTAAATCGGTAAAGCCTAGTTCCAGGGCTTCCAGCATTGTAATTCCACTTAATGCCTACCGTTCCAATCTTCTGCATAAATGATTTTTCAGATTTGTAATGTTTACATGCATGATGCATCACACATAAAATAGTGGCCTGAAGTAGCCATGGGAACCAGTTATAAATTTAGCTAAATAAGTACTTCTTCCGTAGAGACTTATTTTAAAAAAAAGGTATGAAAGTGGCATGTGGAACAAAAAATGCGTTTCTGAGCTCATGTTCACATGCACCTGATATCTACTCCCTCCGTTCCCTAATATAATTCTTTCTAGAGATTCCAACAAGTGACTACATACGAAGCAAAATGAGTGAATCTACACTCTAAAATTTGTCTGTATACATCCGTATGTTGTAGTCCATTTAAAATGTCTAAAAAGATTTGTATTTAGGAACGGTGGGAGTATGACACAGCACAAGAGAGATGGTGGGACGACAACTGGATTTCACATAATTTCAAGATGAGGCCGATATATGCCTCCTGTTTTGGTGAGTGAGCTTATAGATGCTGCCTCCTGCTCATGGAACTGGGCTGTGGTACTTACACATCTAATTCGGATGGACGCTGAGGCTGTTTTGAATATACCTTTGAGCATTGTTAACCAGAAGGATATGCGGGCTTGGCACTACGAGAAAAATTAGTCGGTTTTCTGTCAAATCTGCTTATCGGTTAGCTTGTTGAGACAAAGAAGCAAAGGGAGGCATGGCTCGAGCATAAACCTGGGTGCTCAGACATAAAGAGGGTGCAGAAATGTTGGTCGAACTTATGGAATACCCGGGTTCCATCAAAGGTGAAAATGTTACGCATGGAGGTTAGCTAGCGTTTCACAGATACTGACATCTTTTGGAAGAGAACGAGGTGTTAATCGCCCAATTTACTGAGAAAGAGGTGTTTGAAACGATTTCACAGATGAAGAGTAGCAAAGCTCCGGGGCCGGATGGTTTTCCGGCGGAGTTCCATAAAAGATGCTGGAATATTATTAAAGGAGATTTATTAGCGATGTTTCATGATCTCTTCGCTGGACAGCTTCAACTATTTCAGCTGAATTTTGGCACGATTACCCGGCTTCCGAAGAAAACAGAGGCTGTGAGGATTGAGCAGTTCAGGCCTATCCGTCTTCTCAATGTTAGTTTCAAAATTTTTACCAAGGTCGGGACTAATAGGCTCACACAGATTGCGCACTCTGTAGTGCAGCCGTCTCAAACTGCCTTCATGCCAGACAGAAACATCCTAGAAGGGATTGTGGTTCTGCATGAGACGCTCCATGAGATCCACACGAAAAAACTAGATGGGGTTGTTTTCAAAGTGGATTTCGAAAAGGTATATGATAAAGTAAAATGACCATTCCTTCAACAGGCATTGCGTATGAAAGGATTTGATCAATCCTGGAGACACCAGGTGGAATCTTTCACGCAAAAGGGCAGTGTTGGAATTAAAGTGAATGATGATATTGACCACTACTTCCAAACGCATAAGGGCCTTCGTCAAGGTGATCCTATGTCACCTATTCTGTTCAACATAGTAGCTGACATGTTGACGATCCTCATTGGAAGGGCTAAGGAAGTTGGTCAGGTGGGAGGCCTGATACCTCATCTAGTAGATGGAGGGGTCTCTATCCTACAGTATGCCGACGACACTATTATCTTCATGGAGCATGACTTGGTAAAAGCGCGAAACATGAAGCTGTTGTTATGCTTATTCGAGCAATTAAGTGGGCTTAAGATCAATTTCCACAAAAGCGAATTGTTTTGCTTTGGAAGAGCTAATGAGGAACAAGAGACTTATAAACAATTGTTCGGGTGTGAGTTGGGGGAGCTACCCTTCAGGTATTTGGGTATACCAATTCACCACCGTAAGCTAACTAACCATGAGTGGAAGTGTATTGAAGACCGTTTTGAAAAGAAACTCAGCTGCTGGAAGGGCAAGATGATGTCATACGGAGGCCGATTAATTCTCATTAATTCGGTGCTCGCGAGTATGCCTATGTTTCTCTTGTCTTTTTTCGAGGTACCTGTAGGAGTTCGGAAAAGACTGGACTTTTATAGATCGCGCTTCTTTTGGCAGAGTGATGAACTGAAGAGAAAGTACAGGCTTGCAAAGTGAGATATTATTTGTCGACCGAAAGACCAAGGGGGTCTGGGTATAGAAAACCTTGAGGTGAAGAACATATGTCTTCTCAGCAAGTGGCTGTTTAAACTATCTGCAGAGACGGAAGCCACTTGGGCTTAGATTCTGCGTAATAAGTACCTCCAGTCTAAAACATTGTCCCAGGTCAATGTGTGGCCGAATGACTCGCCATTCTGGAAAGGACTGATGAGAGTGAAGTCAGTCTTTTTCAACAGGACAAAGTTTATTGTTGGAGATGGTAACTCTACGAGATTCTGGGAAGATACTTGGCTTGGGGATACACCTCTAGCATTGCAATATCCCTCTTTGTATAGAATTGTTCAACGAAGAGATGCTTTTGTTGTGACAATTCTTCAGTCATCCCCTCTCAATATTCACTTTAGGAGAGCGCTAGCAGGCAACCGTTGGGAAGCTTGGCTCCATTTGGTCAGACGACTGATGGATGTGCGGCTGTCTCAAAGCCCAGACCGGTTGTGTTGGAAGCTGACTATCGATGTATCTAGATGTAATCAACTCTAGTGTTATTTCTAGTTCGAAGTATGTTTGGAAGGTCAAAGTGCCTTTGCGAATCAAAGTGTTTATGTGGTTTGTGCATAAACAAGTGATTCTGACTAAAGACAATTTGGCAAAACGTAACTGGACTGGATCATCTTGATGTTCGTTTTGTGATCGGAACGAATCCATTAAACACCTCTTTCTCGATTGCCCCATGGCAAAAATATTATGGCGAACAATACAAATTGCCTTTAACATTTCACCGCCGAATTCCATTAGCACCTTATTTGGGCAGTGGCTACACGGGATAGATTCCGCATTAGCGAGACACATCCGGGTGGGAGTATGTGCTTTGCTATGGGCAGTTTGGAATTGCAGAAATGATTTGGTTTTTAACAGAACAACAAATATTCATTTTTTGCAGGTTATCTTCCGAGCCACGGCATTGATCCGTATGTGGTCGCTACTCACTCCGACGGAGGCCAGGGAGCGTTTGGTTACTGGGTCTATCCGATGGGAGACGGTAGCACGGGCTATTTTCAACCGGTTTGGATGGCGGTCATGTAATAGGATAGGCAATTAGTTCTCCTATCTTGCTTATGCCTGCCGGTTGTGGCTGTTGACTGATTTTTGTTTTCCTTGCTCCTAAAGAGCCTTTTTACCTCAGACTACAGGACCTTGTTTGATTGTCTCTTGCTTTAATAAAGGTGGCCGTATGCATCACTCTGATGCAGAGGCCGGGGTATTCCCCTTTTCGAAAAAAATGTGCAATGGGGCATCAGAATCATGGCGGCAGTCTCTTCTGGAGTGTTATATGGCAAAAGGAATACGGGCACTCATGGATGAAGACATAGTTGTGTATATTGCTGCGAGTAAAGAAGATCTGAAGCTGTGGCTGTACAGTTTGATCGACTCGCTACCACACGCTGATGTGATCAAGGTCCTAGTCTTGATGTGGGCAATATGGTGGGTAAAACAGAAGGCCGTACATGAGAAAGAGTTTCAGAGCCCCATGTCAACAATCCCTTTTATCCAGAAATTCCTGGGTGATCTGGAGATAGCCGGAGCAGCTGGGAGACGACCAACTCCAAGGCGAACTGTGCCCAAGGGCGGGTGATAGAGGTGCAGCAAGCGCGGTGTGCAGGGATGCTGAAGGGCATCTGCAACTGTTGTCGGAGGTCTCGTTCATCCGCCGACCTTGGAGGCACTTGCTGCGCTCAACCTCTCTCAAATTCAGGTGGCCTCAACAGTTTTCTGTTGAGGTCTATCCCGTAGAGAGGTAGTCAAATTGGAACAGTTTTTTTCTGTTGAGGTCTATCCCTTACAGGTTGTCAAATTGGAACAATTTTTCTGTTGAGGTCTATCCCCTAGAGGTAGTCAAGGTTAAAATAAAGGTAGGCGGGGAATAACCTTATTTAAACAACAGTTTTGCTAGAACTCATCTAAATGAGATATAATTTGGTCTCATTCATCTTTAAACAAGGACGCTGATAACTGTCACATGTGCGGGCTACAAGGAGTTGTGCCGCTACAAGGAGTTGGCCGCACGACTCGTCTGTTGTTTCACCAAGTCAACCTGCACGCCCGTCGTTCGGGCAAAGACCCCAACACCCGCACGTCCGGACGAGGACCTAACAGCCCACCAATCAGGAAAATTGCGTGGTTCCGTGATGTAGTAGTAGATCGGTCTGGTGTTTCACCAAGCCAACCACACGCCCGTCGTTCGGTCAAAGACCCTAACACCCGCACGTCTAGACAAGGACCTAACAGCCCACCGATCAGGAAAATTACGCGGTTCCGTGATGTAGCGGCAGATCGCCAGCCGTCTGTTTTGTTTTCAAGATTGGTGCTAGAGATTAAGGTATAAGCTAAAAATGATTCAGATTTGCTATAAATGTGGAATACGACTGACGTTCCTGACGCATACGATGTCACTTCTCTGACTGACGAAAGTACCTGGGTCCTCTCCTTTCATGTCAAAGCTAGGATGAAAATATATTCATCATGTGGTGCCTATCCCCCCCAAGCCTGTTCTTTCTCTTTTCCTCTATGTCTTACAACAGTAAGATTAAAGCCACCGCCTAGGCAATACCTGTCGCTACTCCTATCCTGTTGATGAAGGGATGCTGATAGTCTAGGCCTAATACCAAATAGACCTTGCAGCCAAACCTAACATCTAAGACCTGGTGTCCCAACTAGGACTCCTGTCGGGTATGGGGCATCAACCAGTCCGGCACACTCCTCAACCAGGACCTCTGCCGGGTATGAGGCCGCCGCAGCCACCTGCCACCAATCCATCTTCACTGCTGTACTGCTGCATCTACCTTGCCCAGTCAAGCTGCCGTCGACGCCACCATGATGCCAGACAACGCCACCATTGTGACACCCCGAGACCGATGCGCCAGGTGTCATCCTCTTATTCGCTGTTGTTGCCATGTCATTCGCTTGCGCGTTGCATTTTTCCATGTCATCGTGTGTATTGCATCTGCATAGTTTTAAAAACTTGCATCCGTTCATAGTTGCTTGATCCCCCGTCCTCTCCGTTGTCCGTTCTGAGCCCACACACACTTGCACGCGCCCGTGGCACCTCCTAAAACTTGTTTTGTAAGTGGTCGGAAAATGTTCTCGGAATGGGTTGAAACTTGGCGTGCGGTCTTATTATAGTGTAGGTAGACCGCCTGCCAAATTTCGTCGCATTTGGAGTCCGTTTGATACCCCAACCGTTAAACTATAGCGACACTATCGCCGGTCAATCGTCGGACGTTTTCGGTCCCAGAAAAATTACCGCCGGGCTGCCTCTCTGCTCTTTTCTCCTCTCAGACTAGCCCTTCTACACAGCCCACCAACACCACCTAGGCCCATCCTACCCCTCCTCGCGTCCGGAGCCGTCCGATCGTCATCGGAGGGTCCGAAACCCCCCTAGACCCAAACCCTAGCTAAAAACTACTATATATAGACCCCCATGCCATTTTGGCATGCCCTACCTCCTCCACCGACCCCTAGCCCTCCTTCCACCTCTAGCCGCTGCCTCTGCCTCGAAATCTGTGCCAGCCAACTCCCACCTCGCCACTTGGCGGCCAACCGCCGCCGCACCGTAGCCCCCGAGCCAACCAGAGGCTGACACGCGCCCCTGCCCGCCCCTCCAGCCGCCGCAGCCCGCAGGGCCCGGAACAGGCCCGACCGCGCCCCCGAGACGACCCGCTCCTCCCGCGCTTCGGCTACCCCGCCCTCGATCTGGATCGGGAGGTAGCCCACCGCCGCCGCCTCTCTTCGTCCGCACCCGCCGCCTCGCGAGCCCCGCCGACCGGTCGCCGGAGCGCGCCGACGTCGACACCGGGGACCCCAACGCCTTCGCAGACCTCGCCTTTGTCGCTACAGCCAGGTTCTCCTTCTGCCGTCGCGCCGCCTATGCAGTACGTCGCCGCCGGCCACAAGCACGGCACCGCGACCCCATGGAGCTCTGTCGACCCTATCACCGGCCCGCATCGGCCGGCCCCGGCTTCCTCCAACCCCGTCGCCCTCGCCCCTCCGCCGTCCCGGCGAGCCTCAGCTCCCCGCCGCCGGGCGCCAATCGCCGCCGCCGCGCCCGGATCCGGCGAGATCCGGGCCGGATAGACCCCCTCGCCCGCGGACCCGCTTGCAGCCCGCCCGGACACGTCCGGCGGGCCCGGACATTGTCCGCCCAGTCAGCCCCGAGGTCATTTTCGTTTAAGTCCCTAGAAAAATCATGTCATCTTGAATTCTTGTGGAGGTTATATATGTGTGCACGTTTATCCTAATGGAGCATATAATATGTCAAAATGTTCGTCTCTATGTGCTCTACATGTTGGTATAGTTTGCATGCATGTTACTGTTCATATTGATGCCATTATCTGTGTTGCAAAAGTGCTAAGTGCTGTTAACTGCTGAAACTTGTTAATAACTTGCTGATTTGTCTTTTTCATATCTTTATGTGTGATTTTTGTTTGAGCATCATGCCAACATGTTTTAGAAGCATAATCATGTCATCTTTGCTGTGGTGCAATCCACTTTTCATGATATGCCTTGTGGTGAGTGCAACAAGCTTGCAAAGTGACCTACTCGTTGTTTGCTGATTTCTGAGACTTGGTCATTCCTGACCTACTCGCTGTTTGCTGATTTCTGAGACTTTGTGATTTCTGCTAAGTCTGAAACTGTTATATTGTGATGTCATGTTTGCTTCTACAGTCATATCCATGCATGTTTTGGAATGTCCAATGGGCATGTCTTGAAGTCCATGTTATGCTCTACCCATTCATGGCCTTGTTTACAATTATAGGTTGCTGTAGCTTGTCTCTTTCTTGCTCTCAAATTGCTAATTAATGTTTCTATCAGCCTGTTATCAGTAAGTTCAGTTTTTCCATGTGAATAGCTAGTGTTCCATGCATCCTACGACCATGTTCTTGCCATGAGTGAGTAGCTGCATAAACATGTCTTCTTGCTGTTGGTTACATTCACATGCCATGATATGCTTTGAGATGAGTTGCACAAGCTTGCAAACATGCCTACTTGTCGTTGTTGCTGCCATGTTCAGTTTATTTCACCTGTGAAACTGTTATCATTTGCAATCTTGCCATGATATTTTGAGCATGTTCTAGTGGTGTTGGGCAGTAGCTCAGTGATCATGTTTGTAGTGCTTGACATGTACATGCTTGCCATGCCCTTTGATGGCATGAAATGTTCCTGTAGCATGTTGTTTTGATGATTGCAAAGTGCTTAGTTGCTGTTTTGGGACAGATTGCTGTTATATCTTGTTTTGTGTGTATGTGTTCTACCGTTGCTCCATTTTGAGCGTGCTCTATATGAAACTTGCTTATTTTTGCATGTAGATGCATCATATCATGTTGTATCCATGTTTTGAGTGTGTTTGCTTGATGTTTGAACGCATCTTGCATCTTTACCATGCTTGACTTGTTTTGCTCATATCTTCTAGGCCGTAGCTCCGAATTAAATGACCTTTATATGTAACTTGACTAGAATTTCGTGCAGATCATCTTGGTGCATGTTAACTTGCTATTTAACAACTTGAATTTAAGGTTTATTCAGATCTGGACCAATTTCGAAATTTGCATATGAGGACTTACCGGAATTGTTATATGTTGTTTTTGGCCTCATTTAAACTTGTTTTGTGTGTTGATCTTGTGTGCTTCATCTCTTGCCATGTTTTGTATCATGTAGCCTTGTCATGCATCATACTTGGTTGAGCATCATGTCTTGTTTATGTGTTGTGTGTTTACCATGTTGTTTCCTTCTTTCCGGTTGTGCTTCTTCTCGTTAGTTCCTGTTTCGTTGCGATCGTGAGGACTCGTTCGACTATGCTTGGTTCATCTACATGGCTTCGTCTTCTTCTTCATCGACTCGTTCTTCTTCCTAGCGGGATCTCAGGCAAGATGACCATCACATTGGATCTCATTACTATCATTGCTATGCTAGTTGTCTCGATGCTATCGCTATTTGTCGCGCTACCTATCTATTTGTTGTGAGCCTCTCATTGTTGCCATGAAACCTCTAACCTTTGACACCATCCTAGCAAACCGTTGAATGGCTATGTTAGCGATTGCTCAGCCCCTCTTATAGCGTTGTTAGTTGTAGGTGAAGATGAAGATTGCTCTATGTCGGATCTTGGATATGTTGGGAATATCACAATATCTCTTAATTAAAATAACACACATATATACTTGGCAATGGGTGGAAGGCTTGGCCTTTTGCTTGGTGTTTTGTTCCACTCATGCCGCCTTAAGAACCGATAAACCAGTGTTATGTTCCTTGATTTTGCGTTCCCAACGCGATTGGGTTTATGGGAACCCCTTGATAGTTCGCTTTGAATAAAACTCCTCCAGCAAGGCCCAACATTGGTCTTACCATTTACCTAATAACAACTAAAACTTGCATAGGGATATAGCGCTACCCGCGGACTTAATTTACAAACTGGGCCAGTGCTCCTCATGAGCGTTGGTCCAAACTAGAGCACCTTGCGGTGCCGCCCATGGCAACTTGGCGTATTTGGTCGCTGTCGCTTAGCTCATTGATACGTCCAAAACGTATCTATAATTTCTGCTTGCTCCATGCCTCTTTTGTGAGATATTGCTATGATATTTATGCACTTCCATACACTTTTGATCATATTTGGACTAACCTATTAACTCAGTGCACCACAGTGCCAGTTCCTGTTTTCTGCTGTTTTTCTATTTCAGGTTTCCCCCATATTAAAAGTGCCCTAAAAATTCCGGGAAAAATACAGGAAAAATCAGCGTACCGGGAGCTTCAAGAAAAACCAAAGCAGGGCCAGAGGGGAGCCAGGGGCAGCCCAAGCGGCCCCACCCCTGGCCGCCCTAGGGGGGCGCCTGGGCCCCCCTCTCCGCTTCTGGTGGCCCCCTTTGGCATATATACTCCTCGCGTCTCGAAACCCTCGGAGACAGAACCCTTTTCTCCAGAAGCAATTCCGATCTCCGCCGCCATCGCCACCAAGTTTCGGGGGACCAGAATTCCTGTGCCGGCATCCTGCCGGGACGGGGAAGTGCCCCCGGATTCATCTCCATCGACGTTGCTTCCTCCCTCCATGATGCAGGAGTAGTTCCTCCTCGGGGCTGAGGTTTCTACCAGTAGGTATGTGGTCAATTCTCTCTCCCATGATGTGATCTTCGTTGTGATCATAGGCTATGTTAATCTAGGGTGATCCCATGATATTTCCCCTTCCCCTATGTATTGGATTGATGTACGCACTTGTCTTTATCTAGTATAATCCCCGAGACCAAGGTGACAGCGGTCTATTGGACATGGATTAGAAGAACATTTTCATGAGTGATTTCCTCTTTTGTGTGTTGATTAAAGATTGAGAGTCTCTTGGTGCTTGTCTTTGACTATCCTTGACATATGTTGTGGTGATTGTGGTACTCTCTTTGGATGGCCGCGGTGACATTGGGAAATCCATAGATTGAGAACTACGAACTTAGAGGCGTGCTTTTGTAGCCCTACATAATTCTCGTCCTCTCTTGACCACAAATGAATGACCTCCGAGTGCATGTTTTATGGGAAATATCATGTGATTCGATTATGTTAATGTTGTTGGGAGTTGCCACTAGTGAAAGTATGAAGCCTAGGCCTTGTTTCCACCATTGCAATACCATTTGCGCTCACGTTTACCACTTGTTTGCTTGCTGCACTTTTTATTACAGATTTATATTACTTTGCTTTGCCACTCCTATCATCCATATTTTACCATCTCTTCGCCGAACTAGTGCACCTATACAACTCCTAGTTGTATTAGGTGTGTTGGGGACACAAGAGACTTCTTGTATCTTAGTTGCAGGGTTGCTTGAGAGAGACCATCTTCAACCTCTACTTCCCTAAGTTCGATAAACCTTAGGTCACCCACTTGAGGGAAATTGCTGCTGTCCTACAAACCTCTGCGCTTGGAGGCCCAACATAGTCTACAAGAATAGAAGCATGTGTAGACATCAAGCTATTTCTGGCGCCGTTGCCGGGGAAGTAAGTGTTTGAAGGTATATCTTTAGATCTTGCAATTAAATCTTTTCGTTTCTTGTTTTTAGTTTCACTAGTTATGTTTATGGAAAACCGCACTCTTAGTTCGCTGCTTGGGGAAGGCCGCTTTACCACAGCCGTGGTAGAGAAGTCTCCTCCACCTACTGAATGTATCCCGTTCCAAATACCACTTGGGATAATTGAAATAATTAGGAATGATTGTTATGATGGGACAGTCAATCCTAGTATTCATTTGTTGAAACTTACAGAACTTTGTGAGTTGTTTAAGATTTCAGGTTTCACAAGAGATGGAGTCATGAGGAAATTATTTGCCTTGTCACTGAAAGGAAAAGCATTGGAATGGTATAGGCTACTAGATGACTCTCACCTGCTGGATTGAGAAGAGATCCAGTCTCTCTTTTACTCCAAGTTTTATCCCCTTCATGAAGTCCATGAGAATAGGAATTATGTTTATAATTTCTATCCTCATGACGGAGAGAGCATATCTCAAGCTTGGGGGAGACTAAAAACGTTAATGCTAAAATGTCCTAACCATGGGCTCCCCAAAGATATGATTATTACTAATTTCTATGCGAGGCTCTCTCGACAGGATAACGATTTGCTCGATGCTTCCTCTATGGGTTCTTTCACAAACGAAAAGATTGATGCTAAATGGGAACTCCTTGAAAGAATTCAACGCAACACTGAAGATTGGGAGATCGACAAAGGTAAAGAGTCAGGTATAATTTATGAGTATGATTGCATTAAGTCCTTTGTTGAAACTACAAGTTTTAATAAGTTTAGTGCTAAGTTTGGGCTTGATTCTCAACTCCTTGTTGATTTCCTCAAATCTTTTGTTTCACATCTTAATATGCCTAAGGAGGATTGGATCAAGCATCATGAAACTTTTAAAGAGATTTGCAAAGAAAATGAAATTGCTCATGATGATTGCAACATGCATGATCCAATTCCTAAAAATGAAGTTTTATATAAGCATCTTAATTTTTGTGGAGTGGATAGACCTTGTGAAAGGCCTATGATTGAAGAAGAGAAGTATTATAAGCAACATAAGCATGAAAGAACAATCACTTGGGTCAAAGATTTAAATGAAATTGCTAGAGAATTGTGTGACCTTTATCCTTTTACTTGTGAACTTTGCTGTATAGAGGGTCACTTTAATTTTCAATGCATGCACTTTCAAAACATAACTGTTAACCAGTTGTGTGATAACATGATCACCCCTGATCGTTATGATGAGCTTATGTTATTTTTGATGTGTGAAGAGTTATCAGAAAAGACTTCTTGGCTAGATGTTAATGCCATAGGAATAAAAAACACTTTGCAAAATTACCATCTCTATTGTGTTGTTAATTGCCATAAAAATGATTACATAAGTAAGATTAGAAAGGAGGGAACTTTACCAAAGTATAAAAATGTCTCTTATATTTCTGCTAATAAAAAGGAGAGTTTCTCCCAAGTTTCCCCTATTGTTTCTAATGATAAACCAGGATATGTGGAGAAGCTTCATCTCCAACCACTCCCTCCTAAGGTGAAGAAGAAGAAAAAGAAGAGGAGGAGGAAGAGGAGCAAGAAGGAAGAAGAATGGGTATCAACCTGGCCTGAGCATATTCCTCCCATCAACTTTTATCCTAACGGTTGTAAGTTTAAAGAAGAAGGTGAAGTTTATTGCCTTAATTATCATCTTGATGATACGTCCGTGGGTACTATTGAAGATGATTTTGATTATGATATGCATGTTACTTATTGTGATTGGGAAAATGATGATAATGCTACTTATAATCTTGAAAATCTTTTTGGTACCAACTCTGAAAGTGATGATATGGAAAGCTCTAAGCTTGGGGATGATAGAATTGCAAATCCTTTACCCACTAGTGATGTGATAATTGATAATTCTTTTGCTAGTAAGAATAAAGACAACATGTTTACAAATATAGTCGCTAGCAATGATAATGCTCTTCTCTACTATGAAGATGTTATAACTCCAATCTATAGTGACTATAAAGGTACCTATGACATAAGGAGAAATTATCCTTATGAAACTTGTCATAATCATGCAGGGAATTACTCCCTTGTTGAACACCATCTTCCTAATACACAATTAATCTATAGTTTTCAAGTTGTTTATGATAGTCCTACTCCCACTATTACCAATGAGAAAGATTATGCTTATGTGGAGAGTAAGAGTACCTTTTTGCATGTGGATCATGGTAACAATGATTTATGTGATGCTTATATTGTTGAGTTTATTCGTGATCCCACTGAAAATTATTATGAGAAGGGAACATATGCTTATAGATATTTCAATAATATCAAGTTCCCTCTCTTTATGTTGAAGGTTTTGAAGCTGCACTTGTTTTGTCTTCCTATGCTTATTTCTTTGTGCTTCAATGAATTATTCTATTGCAATATTCCTATGCATAGGAAGCATGTTAGGCTTAAATGTGTTTGGTATTTGCTTCTTGATGCTCTCTTTTGTTCTTCAACTCTTATTCCTACGAGAGCATCATTAAAGTCTTAAGCCTATCTTTATGGCTATAAAGAAGGAGCTCTAGGGAGACAACCCTTGTTATGTTTGCTTTCAGTTTGTTCTTTCAGTTTTTAGTGGTCTTGATGTTTGTTACTACTGTAGGAACATCATTGTATCTTTATTTTTCAGCTTTGTGCCAAGTTTAGCCTCCGATTGCAAGAAAGTTCAAAAGTTGTGACGTGCTGTCCAGAAAACAGATTCTGTCCTTGGACAGAAAAATTTCAATAAAATCACCAGATCATCTTTTTGATCTGAATTTTTTTGACAGCGTGCTCTATACAATTGGCTTTCGAGCGTATGTTCTGAGTTTTTTTGATTTGAGTTGCAGAAGTACCCCGAAAAAATTATTTACTACCTGCTAGTCTGTTTTTCACAGATTCTGTCCTGTTTTGCCTTTTCTTCGTTTTGCAAACCTTGAGCTTGCTTTTTCTTTGCAAAAACCTTTTGGCAATCTTGAGAGACAGTAGCTCTTCAATATTATCTTTATTTCCAGTAGGGAAAAATTATTTTATTGTGGGTACTAACCTCGCTAATCAGATTATGATGAGTTATGTATGAAGGGAGTTTTCAAGTGTGCGAGGGAAGATGATAAAAGAAGATTCAGGAGGGTCAAACGCTCAAGCTTGGGGATGCCCCCGTGCACCCCCAAGAAATATTCAAGAAGACTCAAGCGTCTAAGCTTGGGGATGCCCCCGTGCATCCCCTTCTCCATCAACAATTATCAGTTCGTCTTTCGTTCCACTATATTTTAATCACTTCATGCGTTATGTGCTATGCTTGGAGCGTCTCGCTCTTAGTTTCCTTTTTAGTTTTCTTTAGCTTTGTTTGCTGTTCATAACAAGTTAGAACCCAGCTTTCTTTGTGTGGGAGAGAAACACGCTCCACTTCAACCTAGAACACAACATAGGATTTTCATGCTTACCTTTGCTGTGTGTGTTCTTTGTCTTTCCATAGCTGCTGTCATGTTTAGCTCTTAGTTTTCATGCTTTTCTTTTTAAAGAGCTTTTGTTTAGTTGGTTGTTGAACTCTCTTGAGTTTTCATGATTATCTTGTTAAGAGAGTTTGCCTGTTGCACTGAGTTGTGTGTCTTAACTTAAAGTAGGTAATTGAGGTTGCTATTTAATTTTAGTAGTAACTTGCAATAGTTTTGAGGTATTGCCATGAGTAATGTCTAAACTTTTGGTGTCAAGAGCTTTAGCCTATTAGTGATAGATGGCGTATTTTGGGCAATCCGTGTTTATTTTCGAAAACCTACAAAATAGTTGAGAACTTTAGCTACTAGATGGATCACTAATCTTTGGAGGGATCGAATATTGGAGTACACTCACGTACCATGAGCCGAGGATGCGCAAGGATAACCAAACCCCCATACACTCCTCCTCGGGGTACTTGTCTCTTTGTGAACCTCCTAATTAGATTGAGAGTTACCGATAATAAGTGCATGAGTTCTTCGGACTAATGTGAGTATTCGAAAGTTGACACTTCCACCTAGCCATATTTTTCTAGCCTCTTCGGTGCCGTGCATTGCCCTTTCTCACCTCGAGAGTTGGCGCATACTTCGCCAGTGCATCCAAATCCTTGGCACGATACGCTCTGTCATCATAAGCCTCATTATACCCTTCCTCAAAACAGCCACCATACCTACCTATCAAGGCATTTCCATAGCCTTTCCGAGATACATTGCCATGCAACATCCATCTTCTCATGACTTGATCTTCATGTCATACATGCTTTTTGCTTGATCAATGAGCCGCATGCTAGTTGGGCCTTGCCCTAATCATTGCTACATGACGCGCTAGTATCATTGCATATCCTGCTACACCGGCAGAGGCATACATTTGCATACATCACGATAGTTTCATTTTCTTTATGTTGAGTACTTTTGTAAAGTGTGAAAGATCTTCTATACTTCTTGTAATACATAGAGTGTTGCCCCTAAAGTGAGGAAAAGATCCCAAAGAGGACAAAATCAAAAGATCCCAAAGAGGACAAATGAGAGTTAAATAGAAAGAGCCATTGAGGCCACAAAAAAATAAAAAAAAATAGAAAAAAGAGAAAAAGAAATAAAAAGAGAGAAGGGGGCACACTACTATTTCTTTTAAGAGATCCACACTCGTACTCCATCTTATACCTTGTACTCCATAGAGATTATCATTCATGCATATAGCTATGTGGGGACCTTCACACTATAGAACTTGGCTTGTATATTCCAATGATGAGCCTCCTCAAAAGAGCTCTAGGTCTTCTTGGGCAAGCAAGTTGGATGCACCCCCACTAGTTCCATTGGAGAGCTTACCTTAGCTCATATGTTCATCCGTTGCATGGCAATCCCTACTCCTCACATCATATTTATCATTTGGCTTTCTCTCGCCTATGATTGTCCTCATTGATGTGAGCCTTTCACACCTTTTTTGTCTTCCCCCTTCATGTAATGCCCCGGATGTAATACTTTCCCTTTTGGGCAATATAATATATCTCCGGCTTCATCAATTCCATTTCGGGTTCTTTGTCTTTTGGGGTTTTTGCCGTTTTGTCGCGTTGCGTGTGTGGCATTCATTCATATCATGTAGTCATAAGCATTGCATCGCATTTGTGTTGTCGTTTGCATCCGGTTCCACGCGTTCCTTCCCGTTGTCTGTTTCGCGTTCCAGAGCTCCCTCACGTGTCCGTGGCGTTCCGTAGGCCTACTTTGGTGTTTGGCCGTGTAACGTTACCGGTTTGGCGCGAGACTTGTCGTGTGTTGTTGTTTTGGTGTGTGTAACCCGCCTGTCAAATCTCGTCGCGTTTGGAGCCCGTTTGCTACCCCAACAGTTATTCTAGTGGGTTCAAAGTGCCTCCACTTTGAGGCCCAAGACACCCCTCCAACAACCCACCAAACCAGCCTCCTAGCCTCCCCTAGGCTCATCTTAACTTCCCTCGCGATCGGATCCGTCGGATCGCGATCGGAGGGCTCTAAAACCCCCCAAAACCCTCAAACCCTAGCACCTACCCTATATAAACATCCCCCATGCCAATTTTGGCAGCCTAACCCTCTCCCCTAACCTCCAGCCACTTCTCCCCTAAAAATCCGCGCTCCACCCCTCCCTGGCCGCCACTTGTCGCCGGCCAGCCGGCCAGCCAGCTCCCGCCGCCACTTGTCACCGCCGGATTGGCCAGCGCCACCAACCAGGCGCCCCTCCACCACTCCGAGCGCGCCACCTGGCCCCCCTCAGCCTCCCACCAACGCTCACCCGCCAGGGCCCGGGACGGGCCCGCCGAGCCCATCGGGGCCCGAGGCAGCCCACTCCCGAGCCGCATCGCTCCGGCCAGCCGCGTCTCCACCGCACCTCTCCACGCCGGCGCCGCCCTCTCCATCCCCCTCGCCGCCGCCGCTCGGGGCCGCCTCCCGCCGCCGCTGCGGCCTCCCGCCGGTCAGCGCCACCAGCCACCGCCTCCACCCACCGGCCCCGCCGCCGAGCTCGCAGGGCCTCACCACCTCACCGGCGGCCATCCGACCCCGC
>LR738714.1:232090223-232110917 GCA_902687465.1 Secale cereale
CCTGCTGCCCTCCTCCTTGCCGGGCCGGGACCCCAAGGCTGCCGCTCCGCCGCTTCCTCCCGGCGACGGGAGCGAGCCAGGCCGCCGCCGATTGGGAAGCGCCCGATCTCCCGACCCCCGTTCCGGATCGGATCCCGCGGGCGAGGCCCGTTAGCGCCCGGGACCCGTGGCAGATCCGGCCTGCTTCGTCTCCAGCCCGATCCGTTAGACGCTCCGCCCGGATCCGCACGGCCCGACCCGGTTGACCCGTTTGACCCAGTTCTAAGGTTGTTTTTTTACTAAGTCCTGAGATTGTGGTGTGCTGATGCTATTTTCCAATGATGATATCTTTTTGTGTGGTGCTCCGATTTGAGTAAATATGATGTCCAGATGTTCGTGGAGACATGTACTACATTTCATTCCATTGTGCCATGCATGTTTGAGGTCATCTAGATGTTTAAATATCTGTTGCAAGAGTGCATCTCGTAATAAACTGCTGTTAGTTGATGTTTTCATGCCATCTTTGCATAGTGATAACTTGGTGCTCGTTTATCCGAATGATGCAAATGACATGTCCACGTGTTTGTCTTGTCATGCTCTACATGATGATTGCTTAGACTTGCATGATATATTTAATCTTGCCATGATTATCTCTGTTGCAAAATGCCATGTGGCTGTGATGTTGTTAAACTTGTTATGAGATGTCACTTTGAGGAGCTCATTGCTATCGTTGTGTTTATCTCCATGATGCATGCTTAGGTGTTTTGGAATCACCATCATATGTACTTTGATGTGGTACTTACCACTTGCCATGTTTAGTTTTGAGGTGACTTAAACTTGCTCTCAAAGATGCCATGATGAAACTGCTGTTTTAACACTTAGTGAAATTTCACTAAGTCTGGAATCTGTAATTTCCAGATGCCGTGTTTGCTTGTTGTTCTAGGCCAATCCATGATAGTTTTGGGGTGTCTCTTGATGATTCCTTGTAGTATATATTGTTGGCTATCCATTCATGCTCTCACATGCTTATTTGAGTGGCTGTAGCATATTTAGCTTTTTCTCCAAAGTTGCAATAAAATACTGCTGTCAGGATTTTGTTGTCAAGTTCAATATGTCCAAGCTTGTTGCTATTGATCCGTGGCTCCTTTGGGGGTGCACCAATGGACTTATTTTCTGTAGGATATGTCTAGTTTAGGTTCATGCTCTTTGCCATGATGTTTGAGTGCTGTAGCTTATTTATCTAGTGCTCCGAAGTTGCTATGTGGCTGTAATTTTCAGCTTGTGCATATTTCTTGTTTCGGGCATAACTTTTAGCCCGTAGCTCCGTTTTCAGCAAGTCTTATATGAAACTTGGTTGATTTTTCATGTAGATTCATAATATCCTGTTGTTATCATGTTTTGAAGTATTTTGCTTGAGTGTAATTTTTCCATGCTTCTTGTGCTTCCATAGTGCATCAGTCATGCATCCATCATTGTTGTGTGCGCATTGCATCTTGTCGATTTCGTGCCTTGCATGTTTGTGTTGATTAGAGCCGGAAGCTGAGACCGAGTACGAGTACGAGCACGAGGTTACTACCAAGGTTGAGCATGAGGACCCCTCTTACGATCCTATCGACAACTCTTCAGGCAAGATGACCGAATCCCGATAACATTACTGTCTTTGCCTATTGCTAGAGTCTCGCTCTATAGTTTTGCCTCTATGCCCATGTCTTTCCTGTCAGCCTCCTATTTGTAACCATGATCATGTTTAACCACCCTACCTATGCAAACCGTTGAATGGCTAAGTACGCTTCGCTCAGCCCCTCTTATAGCTCTGTTAGTTGCAGGTGAAGATTGAAGATGCTTGCTTCATGTTGAAGTTTTGTTGGGTTATATCACACTATATAAATGCTTAAAATGAAATCATCTATATATTGGCAATGGGTGGAAGGCTAAGCCTTTTGCTTGGTGATTTGTTCCACTCTTGCCGCTAGGAACCGTATAAACCGGTGTTATGTTCCTTGATTATGCGTTCCTCACACGGTTGGGGTTTATGGGGCCCCCTCGATAAACCGCTAAGTGCTAAGTCTTTTCCAGCAAGTCCCAACATTTGTACTATTTGCCTAATAACTAAATAAACTTGCATAGGGAGTAATTAACCCTTTTTCTTAATCAACAACCCCGGGCCAGTGCTCCACATGAGTGTTGGTCCGAAACGGGGGTTCTGCGGGGCCACCACGAGGAAACTCGAGGTTTGGTAAAAACCTGTAGAATCGCCCATCCGGTCGTGGCCTGAGACTAGATACGCGCGGCTACTATCAGGGTGTCGGCACGCCGGGAGGATTTGCTGGATTAGCCTTACCTTAGTTCAGAGTATCTTGAGCACGGGATTCCGAGAATACTCGGGTCTTCCCACCTTGGAGTTGCGACTCCGCGGATCGTGGGCTTGTCATGGGCCAAGTTGGAACACCCCTGCAGGGTTATGAACTTTCAAAAGCCATGCCCGCGGTTATGTGGCAGATGGGAGCTTGTTAATATCCGGTTGTAGAAAACTTGACACCATGTTCCAATACACTACCGGCGTGAGTACCGTGACTGTCATTTTCCGAAAGGGGTTTCGAGAGATGAACACGGTGGGGTTATGTTTGACTTGATTGGTTTAGGATCACTTAGTGATCATCGCTCGTCCGAGGCACCTTCTCTTCTCGCTCTCTTTCACGTAAGCTAGTGCTAGTTGCTGCTGCAAACACTTGTTCTTTTCTTCAGCCTTACCCTCACCCAAGGCTTAAATAGTCATGTTACCCAGGAACGGGATTGCTGAGTCCTCTGTGGCTCACAGTTACTTCACCACGCCAGATGCAGGTCCGATGGTGAGCTATCCAGGTGATGGCACCGAGCTAGACTGGGAGTACGACGAGGAGCGTAGCCGTTACTATGTTCGTTATCCTGATGATCAGTAGTGGTACTTCTACTAGGCTTCGATCCAACCTGTGGATTTAAATTATGTTTGGTATCTTGACATTTGGATTTTACCCTTAGATGGGCTGTGATGTTCTTTTGTATGATGTTTGGATATGTAATGAATTTGTGTGACGTGGCGAGTGTAAGCCAACTATCTTATCAGTTTACTTCCCCAATTTTTACATGAGTTGTGCAAAGATACCAAACTTGCGATCATTCCAGCATGGGGTTATGTCTCTAAGTCGTGCCTCGACACGTAGGAGATATAGTCCCATCCTGGGCATTACAAGTTGGTATTCAGAGCCTTCTCCGACCTAGAAGCCCCCACTGATTGATCGAATCGTTGACGGTCGAGTCTAGGCACACACTAAAAATATTTTGAGTCCTATATTTATATCGGAGAGTAGGATTTTTGTGCTTCTCATCCCCTTTCTCTCTGGTGAGGAGTCCTGACGACTACTCTTGCCTCTTCTACTTTCAAAAATTGCACCAATTTTTTTTAGGAATCTCGCGAGTATTGTTGGATTGTTTCGATGTTCTTGTGACGAGAATATTTTTCTCGATGCCTCCTGACATTAGGGGTTGTGGCAGTGTCCCGGGGAGTTGAGCTTCGGGGTATTGTCGTCACAAGCGTATCGCGGCAGTACTAAATACTTAAGACGGCCGACATCGAAAATCTCTCCTATACGGTTAGTGGCAAGATAACCCCGACATCACCCAGTACTGGGGAGGTAGTTCGGGAGTATTGCCATAGCTTGGTATAGTGGATGCTTTCCGAAGGTCCGAGGTAGACGGTTTCCGAGAAAGACTGGTTATGTGTTGAACGATGGATACAGCTGGATGTAGGTTTAGAGTTGATTGCGCGGTGCTTCCCCTGTATCCCCAACACCTGATTGCATAACTGGAAACATTCGGAAATTAATAGGTGGGTTTATCCAGTAGATCGTAGGCATTCTTCCAACGAATGCAGGTTAGCGAGTTCGGGGTTCTACATTGAGTGAAGTGGTTTTATGACCGATGTTCCGATCGGGAGTTGCATCTTAAAGGGTCCTTGGCTATGCTGATCCGGGGATTGCAAAACCCTTTCGTAACGCGTTCATAAGCTTTCAGCACAAAGATGTTAGAACGAAGCTCCTAGCTTGTGTTTGTTCCATCTGTACCTTGTGTTTTTCTTATTTACCTTTTGTCCCCTATGTGGCTTCTCGTGAAGATTGATGTTATCATTTAACTGAGAATTTCATTCGTTCCTCCTGTTCGAATGAATCTTGTGAAGACTATGTTGCATTTCAATCCGTTGATTCAGATTATACCTTCTTTCAATCAATTGCTGATTCGTGGTCATCTCTTTCAGGATGGCTCCAAAACGAGTTCCCAACGCTAACCCAGAGGGTGAAGAGGTCCCAGAGCGTCCTCCTTCCCCTCCTCCTCCGTCTGAGGCTTGGAGAGCGATTATGCAAACTACAAATCAGAACACCCAGATGTTGATGCAGATGATGCAGCAGATGCAAGCTAATCAAGCTAATCAGGGTGTTCCAGGGAATCAAGGCAACTTCTTCAACCAGTAGCACCATGCTACTCTCAACCAGTTCTTGGCCAATAATCCAAAAGCTTTCAGTTACTGTGTCGACCCTCTTGATGCTGAAGATTGGTTAACCGATATCAAGAAGCATTTTGAGTGCAGTAACGTGAGGGAAGAGGACTATGTGAAATTTGCAGCCTTCCAACTCAAAGACCAAGCAGCTGACTGGTGGCAGCAGTACAAAGACTCCAGGCCAGTTCGTGTGATCTCTTGGGAGGATTTCTGCAAGGACTTTCGCTCTCACCACATTCCAACAAGTGTCATCGAGGGTATGCGTGAGCAATTCCACAACCTGAAGCAGGGCTCTATGACTGTCTACCAGTATAATGTCAAGTTCCAAAACCTCGCCCGCTATGCTAAGCAAGACATACCAGATGCCAAGAGCAAAATCTATCAATTCCGAGGAGGTCTGAAAGATGAACTTCAACTTGCTCTCACCTTGTTCGAGCCCGATGAATTCGACAAATTCTATAACATGGCGCTCAAGCAAGAGGCAGCCCAGCTCAAGATGGAGGCTTCCAAAAAGAGGATTCGAGATGCCGTTCACTCCTCCTCATCTTCTCAAGTCGTCGCAAAACAACAGAAATTTTGGCTTCCTCCTCCTCCAGTGATTCGAGCTCCCTACAACAACTCCAACAGCAACAAGAACTCTAGTGGACGTGGTTTCTCCCACCCACCCAACCCGAGCAACCAGTCGAGGAATCAGTTTTAGTCTCAAGGTTCCAAGTCAAGTGGTTCTCATTTCCGTCCTCTCTCAAAAGTGACTTGCAACAAGTGCTCTCAGAAAGGTCACTATGCCAACAAGTGCCCCAACCCGAAGCGCCTGCCTCCTCCTCCACCTGTGAGCACAGCTATTGTCAAGCATGTTCCAAAGTCTGCAAGGGTCAATCTGATGAATGCAGCGCAAGCGGAGAATTCTTCTGACGTGATTTTGGGTAACCTTCCAGTTAACTCTATCCCTGCTAAAGTTTTGTTTGATTCGGGTGCTTCATGCTCTTTCATGTCTCAACCATTTGCATCCAAGTACAATGTTGACATCAAAAGTTTGCCAAGGGAGTTATCAGTTGTTTCTCCGGGTAGATTGATGCATTCTCGTATATATGCTCCGGATGATTCTATTCGCATGGGTGATTATCGATTTCTGGCCTCTCCGGTGGTTCTCGGCAATTCTGACATTGACCTCATCCTCGGGATGGATTGGCTTTCTCAGCATGATGCTCAAATTGATTTTGCACAGAAAGAAGTCAAGATTACTCATCCTGATGAAGATGTGATTATCTTCGCCTCCAGGGATAACACTATCAGGCTTTTCTCTCTCAATGATAAGGGCGAGATTAATGCCATATCTCAAATTCCGGTGGTAAACAAATACCAAGACGTCTTTCCTGAAGAACTTCCAGGCATGCCTCCACACCGTCAAGTGGAATTCGTCATTGATCTCGAGCCGGGCACTAAGCCAGCATGCCGGCGTTCGTACAAGCTCTCTCCTGGAGAATTGAAGGAGTTGAAGAAGTAGCTTGATGAAGAGGAACGTTTGGGTCTGATCAGGCCTAGTACGTCTCCTTGGGGCTGTGGTGTCTTATTTGTCAAGAAGAAAGATGGCACGGAGCGCCTCTGCGTCGATTACCGGCCATTGAACAAGAAGACAATAAAGAACAAGTATCCGCTCCCCAACATCAACGAACTGTTCGAGCAGCTCAAAGGAGCTAAAGTGTTCTCTAAGCTCGACCTCCGAATGGGTATCACCAAATTTGCATTCGCGAGGAGGATATTCACAAGACTGCTTTCAGAACGAGCTACGGCTCATACGAGTATACGGTCATGTCCTTTGGTCTCGCCAATGCTCCTCCTACCTTCTCGAGAATGATGCACTACATCTTCAACCCCTACACCGGCGAGTTTGTGCTTGTGTATTTGGATGATATTTTGGTATTTTCCAAGAATGAAGAAGATCACGAAAAGCACCTCCGTCTTGTTCTCGACCGACTCCGTGAACATAAGTTCTATGCCAAGTTCTCCAAGTGCGAGTTCTGGCTCGATAAGGTTTTGTACATGGGCCACATCATCTCAGCTGACGGTATTGCGGTAAACCCTGAGAAAGTTGAAGCAATTGTCAACTGGGAAGCTCCTCAGAACGTCAAGCAACTTCGAAGCTTCCTTGGTCTTGCCAGCTATTGCAGAAGGTTCGTTGAGAACTTCTCCAAGATTGCCAAGCCTCTTTCCAACTTGCTGCAGAAGAATGTTAAGTACGACTGGTCTCCAGATTGTGAAGTGGCATTTAAAACTCTCAAAGAAAAGCTCGTCTCTGCTCCAGTTCTTACTCCTCCAGATGAATCCAAGCCCTATGAAGTATTCTGTGATGCTTCTCTTCAAGGACTTGGTGGTGTGCTTATGCAGGACAAGAGAATTGTGGCTTACACTTCTCGTCAGCTCAAGCCAAGTGAGAAGAACTACCCCACACATGATCTTGAACTAGCAGCTGTGGTACATGCTTTGATTACGTGGAGACATCTGTTGTTGGGCAGAAAAGTCGGCATCTTCACTGATCACAAGAGCTTGAAGTACATCTTCACACAGCCGAATCTGAACCTCCGCCAGACTCGTTGGGTTGAAATGATCCAAGAGTATGATCCCAGCATTGAATACACTCCTGGCAAGGCGAATGTGATTGCAGATGCTTTAAGTAGAAAGGCATATTGCAACAGCCTTCTTATCAAGCTGTTCTAGCCTGAGCTTTGTGAAGCATTCAGGAAGCTCAACCTCCAAGTTGTTCCGCAGGGTTTTCTTGCAAATCTTCAAGTTGCTCCTACCTTGGAAGATCAGGTTCGTGAGGCCCAACTCAGTGATGCCATGGTGCAGAAGGTGAAACATGGTATTGCAAAGGGCGATCCGAAATACAAGTGCTATCGCGTTGATGAGAGAGATACCTTGTTCTTTGAGGACAGACTTGTTGTTCCCAAAGGTGATCTCAGGAAGCTCATAATGGAAGAAGCACATGATTCTCTCCTTTCCATTCATCCTGGCAGTTCCAAGATGTATCAAGATCTCAAGCAATCTTACTGGTGGACACGCATGAAAAGGGAGATTGCCCAATTCGTGAATGAATGTGATTCTGCAGAAGAGTGAAGGCAGAGCATCAACGTCCAGCTGGTCTTCTCCAACCTCTTCCTATTCCCGAGTGGAAATTCGACCACATTGAAATGGATTTCGTCACTGGCTTTCCTAAGTCCAAAAGAGGGAATGATTCTATCTTTGTGGTGATTGACAAGCTTACCAAAGTTACTCACTTCCTTCCAGTCAAAGAATCCATCAATGCAGCTCAATTGGCAGAGTTGTACGCTTCCAGAATTGTGTCCTTACATGGCATTCCTCAAGTCATCTCCTCAGACCGTGGAAGTTTGTTCACTTCAAAGTTCTGGGACTCCTTTCAGTCCGCCATGGGCACTAAGATCAGGTTCAACACTGCTTTTCACCCTCAGACTAGTGGTCAAGTCGAGCGAGTGGATCCGATTCTAGAAGACATGCTCAGAGCCTGTGTCATATCTTTTGGCATGAAATGGGAAGATTGCCTTCCGTTTGCCGAATTCTCTTACAACAACAGCTACCAAGCAAGTGCCGGCAAAGCTCCATTTGAAATCCTCTATGGCAGAAAGTGTCGTACCCCTCTCAACTGGTCCGAGACTGGTGAACGTCAACTTCTTGGCAATGACTTGATCTCAGAAGCCGAAGAAATGTGCAAAGTCATACGTGATAATCTCAAGGCCGCTCAGTCGCGTCAAAAGAGCTACTATGACGGCAAGCATTGTGATTTGGCCTTCAACATTGGTGATCATGTTTATCTCCGTGTTTCTCCGATGAAAGGCACCCAAAGATTCGGTATCAAAGGAAAGATTGCTCCTACATACGTCGGGCCTTTCAAGATCCTTGGCAAAAGAGGCGATCTAGCCTATCAACTTGAGCTCCCTTCCAACTTCGCCAATGTTCATGATGTGTTCCATGTGTCTCAACTCCGCAAGTGCTTCAAGGCGCCTGAACGCATGATTCCGTTTGAAGAGATTGATCTTCAACAAGATTTGTCTTACCGAGAGCACCCAGTTGCTATTCTCGAAGAAACCGAGCGCAAGACCCGCAACAAGTCCATCAAATTCTTGAAAGTCAAGTGGTCACACCATACCGACCGAGAAGCTACGTGGGAACGAGAAGATCATCTTCGTTCCGAGTACCCTTCCTTTTTCCAGTCCTAGATCTCGGGACGAGATCTTTTTGTAGTAGAGGAGAGTTTGTAATGCCCCGGATGTAATACTTTCCCTTTTGGGCAATATAATATATCTCCGGCTTCATCA
Source organism: Secale cereale (assembly GCA_902687465.1). Taxonomy (NCBI): domain Eukaryota; kingdom Viridiplantae; phylum Streptophyta; class Magnoliopsida; order Poales; family Poaceae; genus Secale; species Secale cereale. The sequence continues at coordinate 232,099,065 of LR738714.1, forward strand.
ATTCCATTTCGGGTTCTTTGTATTTTGGGGTTTTCGCCGTTTTGTCGCATTGCGTGTGTGGCATTCATTCATATCATGTAGTCATGAGCATTGCATCGCATTTGTGTTGTCGTTTGCATCCAGTTCCACGCGTTCCTTCCCGTTGTCCGTTTCGCGTTCCGGAGCTCCCTCACGTGTCCGTGGCGTTCCGTAGGCCTACTTTGGTGTTTGGCCGTGTAACGTTACCGGTTTGGCGCGAGACTTGTCGTGTGTTGTTGCTTTGGTGTGTGTAACCCGCCTGTCAAATCTCGTCGCGTTTGGAGCCCATTTGCTACCCCAACAGTTATTCTCGTGGGTTCAAAGTGCCTCCACTTTGAGGCCCAAGACACCCCTCCAACAGCCCACCAAACCAGCCCCCTAGCCTCCCCTAGGCCCATCTTAACTTCCCTCGCGATAGGATCCGTCGGATCGCGATTGGAGGGCTCTAAAACCCCCCAAAACCCTCAAACCCTAGCACCTACCCTATATAAACATCCCCCCATGCCAATTTTGGCAGCCTAACCCTCTCCCCTAACCTCCAGCCACTTCTCCCCTAAAAATCCGCGCTCCACCCCTCCCTGGCCGCCACTTGTCGGCGTCCAGCCGGCCAGCCAGCTCCCGCCGCCACTTGTCACCGCCGGATTGGCCAGCGCCGCCAACCAGGCGCCCCTCCACCACTCCGAGCGCGCCACCTGGCCTCCCTCAGCCTTCCACCAGCGCTCACCCGCCAGGGCCCGGGGCGGGCCCGCCGAGCCCATCGGGGCCCGAGGCAGCCCACTCCCGAGCCGCATCGCTCCGGCCAGCCGCGTCTCCACCGCACCTCCCCACGCCGGCGCCGCCGTCTCCATCCCCCTCGCCGCCGCCGCTCGGGGCCGCCGCCCGCCGCCGCCGCGGCCTCCCGCCGGTCAGCGCCACCAGCCACTGCCTCCACCCACCGGCCCCGCCGCGGAGCTCGCAGGGCCTCACCACCTCGCCGGCGGCCATCCGACCCCGCCGCCCCGCTTCTCCCAGGCCGCGGCCCCCCCACCCCCCGACTCCGGCCGCCCTCCTCCTTGCCGGGCCGGGACCCCAAGGCTGCCGCTCCGCCGCTTCCTCCTGGCGACGGGAGCGAGCCAGGCCGCCGCCGATCGGGAAGCGCCCGATCTCCTGACCCTCGTTCCGGATCGGATCCCGCGGGCGAGGCCCGTTAGCGCCCGGGACCCGTGTCAGATCCGGCCCGCTTCGTCTCCAGCCCGATCCGTTAGCCGCTCCGCCCGGATCCGCACGACCCGACCCGGTTGACCCGTTTGACCCAGTTCTAAGGTTGTTTTTTACTAAGTCCTGAGATTGTGGTGTGCTGATGCTATTTTCCAATAATGATATCTTTTTGTGTGGTGCTCCGATTTGAGTAAATAAGATGTCCAGATGTTCGTGGAGACATGTACTACATTTCATTCCATTGTGCCATGCATGTTTGAGGTCATCTAGATGTTTAAATATCTGTTGCAAGAGTGCATCTCGTTATAAACTGCTGTTAGTTGATGTTTTCATGCCATCTTTGCATAGTGATAACTTGGTGCTCGTTTATCCGAATGATGCAAATGACATGTCCACGTGTTCGTCTTGTCATGCTCTACATGATGATTGCTTAGACTTGCATGATAGATTTAATCTTGCCATGATTATCTCTGTTGCAAAATGCCATGTGGCTGTGATGTTGTTAAACTTGTTATGAGATGTCACTTTGAGGAGCTCATTGCTATCGTTGTGTTTATCTCCATCATGCATGCTTAGGTGTTTTGGAATCACCATCATATGTACTTTGATGTGGTACTTACCACTTGCCATGTTTAGTTTTGAGGTGACTTAAACTTGCTCTCAAAGATGCCATGATGAAACTGCTGTTTTAACACTTAGTGAAATTTCACTAAGTCTGGAATCTGTAATTTCCAGATGCCGTGTTTGCTTGTTGTTCTAGGCCAATCCATGATAGTTTTGGGGTGTCTCTTGATGATTCCTTGTAGTATATATTGTTGGCTATCCATTCATGCTCTCACATGCTTATTTGAGTGGCTGTAGCATATTTAGCTTTTGCTCCAAAGTTGCAATAAAATACTGCTGTCAGGATTTTGTTGTCAAGTTCAATATGTCCAAGCTTGTTGCTATTGATCCGTGGCTCCTTTGGGGGTGCACCAATGGACTTATTTGCTGTAGGATATGTCTAGTTTATGTTCATGCTCTTTGCCATAATGTTTGAGTGCTGTAGCTTATTTATCTAGTGCTCCGAAGTTGCTATGTGGCTGTAATTTTCAGCTTGTGCATATTTCTTGTTTCGGGCATAACTTTTAGCCCGTAGCTCCGTTTTCAGCAAGTCTTATATGAAACTTGGTTGATTTTTCATGTAGATTCATAATATCCTGTTGTTATCATGTTTTGAAGTATTTTGCTTGAGTGTAATTTTTCCATGCTTCTTGTGCTCCCATAGTGCATCAGTCATGCATCCATCATTGTTGTGTGCGCATTGCATCTTGTTGATTTCGTGCCTTGCATGTTTGTGTTGATTAGAGCCGGAAGCTGAGACCGAGTACGAGTACGAGCACGAGGTTACTACCAAGGTTGAGCACGAGGACCCCTCTTACGATCCTATCGACAACTCTTCAGGCAAGATGACCGAACCCCGATAACATTACTGTCTTTGCCTATTGCTAGAGTCTCGCTCTATAGTTTTGCCTCGATGCCCATGTCTTTCCTGTCAGCCTCCTATTTGTAACCATGATCATGTTTAACCACCCTACCTATGCAAACCGTTGAATGGCTAAGTACGCTTCGCTCAGCCCCTCTTATAGCTCTGTTAGTTGCAGGTGAAGATTGAAGATGCTTGCTTCATGTTGAAGTTTTGTTGGGTTATATCACACTATATAAATGCTTAAAATGAAATCATCTATATATTGGCAATGGGTGGAAGGCTAAGCCTTTTGCTTGGTGATTTGTTCCACTCTTGCCGCTAGGAACTGTATAAACCGGTGTTATGTTCCTTGATTATGCGTTCCTCACACGGTTGGGGTTTATGGGGCCCCCTCGATAAACCGCTAAGTGCTAAGTCTTTTCCAGCAAGTCCCAACATTGGTACTATTTGCCTAATAACTAAATAAACTTGCATAGGGAGTAATTAACCCTTTTTCTTAATCAACAACCCCGGGCCAGTGCTCCACATGAGTGTTGGTCCGAAACGGGGGTTCTGCGGGGCCACCACGAGGAAACTCGAGGTTTGGTAAAAACCTGTAGAATCGCCCATCCGGTCGTGGCCTGAGACTAGATACGCGCGGCTACTATCAGGGTGTCAGCACGCCGGGAGGATTTGCTGGATTAGCCTTACCTTAGTTCGGAGTATCTTGAGCACGGGATTCCGAGAATACTCAGGTCTTCCCACCTTGGAGTTGCGACTCCGCGGATCGTGGGCTTGTCATGGGCCAAGTTGGAACACCCCTGCAGGGTTATGAACTTTCGAAAGCCGTGCCCGCGGTTATGTGGCAGATGGGAGCTTGTTAATATCCGGTTGTAGAAAACTTGACACCATGTTCCAATACACTACCGGCGTGAGTACCGTGACTGTCATTTTCCGAAAGGGGTTTCGGGAGATGAACACGGTGGGGTTATGTTTGACTTGATTGGTTTAGGATCACTTAGTGATCATCTCTCGTCCGAGGCACCTTCTCTTCTCGCTCTCTTTCACGTAAGCTAGTGCTAGTTGCTGCTGCAAACACTTGTTCTTTTCTTCAGCCTTACCCTCACCCAAGGCTTAAATAGTCATGTTACCCGGGAACGGGATTGCTGAGTCCTCTGTGGCTCACAGTTACTTCACCACACCAGATGCAGGTCCGATGGTGAGCTATCCAGGTGATGGCACCGAGCTAGACTGGGAGTACGACGAGGAGCGTAGCCGTTACTATGTTCGTTATCCTGATGATCAGTAGTGGTACTTCTACTAGGATTCGATCCAACTTGTGGATTTAAATTATGTTTGGTATCTTGACATTTGGATTTTACCCTTAGATGGGCTGTGATGTTCTTTTGTATGATGTTTGGATATGTAATGAATTTGTGTGACGTGGCGAGTGTAAGCCAACTATCTTATCAGTTTACTTCCCAATTTTTACATGAGTTGTACAAAGATACCAAACTTGCGATCATTCCAGCATGGGGTTATGTCTCTAAGTCGTGCCTCGACACGTAGGAGATATAGTCCCATCCTGGGCATTACACTTCATCATTTTTCGCTCTTTGCCATCCTAAGTGTCAATTTTCTTGCTTACGCTCATCCATTGCATGAGTGCTCAAAATATCGAAAGGGAGTGGATCATTTTGACTTGTACCTGGCTGACGGTCTGGGGATGAGTCAAGATAAGATTCCAAAGAAGACCAAGTGTGAAACTTTAGTAGATTAAGTTCTCAACAATACAAAAACTATGTTTTACTCTCTCGTATATCCCTATCCCCTTTCTTGCACGCAAACACTATTTGGAGACATTCGAGTCACGGACAGCGAGAGCTCTTGCACCTTTATGTTCTTATGTTACTTGTTACAATGCTAATATAGACTCTTGCTTGTTATGACTTGAATTGAATTACATGCCTCGATTGCTTTACTTAAAAGTTCTTATATGGTTGATAGCATGTCACCACAGAAATTATGCTTGTTATCATTTACCTACTCGAGGACGAGCAGGAATTAAGCTTGGGGATGTTAATACGTCCAAAACGTATCTATAATTTCTGCTTGCTCCATGCCTCTTTTGTGTGATATTGCTATGATATTTATGCACTTCCATACACTTTTGATCATATTTGGACTAACCTATTAACTCAGTGCACCACAGTGCTAGTTCCTGTTTTCTGCTGTTTTTCTATTTCAGGTTTCCCCCATATTAAAAGTGCCCTAAAAATTCCGGGAAAAATACAGGAAAAATCAGCGTACCGGGAGCTTCAAGAAAAACCAAAGCAGGGCCAGAGGGGAGCCAGGGGCAGCCCAGGCGGCCCCACCCCTGGCCGCCCTAGGGGGGCGCCTGGGCCCCCCTCTCCGCTTCTGGTGACCCCCTTTGGCATATATACTCCTCGCGTCCCAAAACCCTCGGAGACAGAACCCTTTTCTCCAGAAGCAATTCCGATCTCCGCCGCCATCGCCACCAAGTTTCGGGGGACCAGAATTCCTGTGCCGGCATCCTGCCGGGACGGGGAAGTGCCCCCGGATTCATCTCCATCGACGTTGCTTCCTCCCTCCATGATGCGGGAGTAGTTCCTCCTCGGGGCTGAGGTTTCTACCAGTAGCTATGTGGTCAATTCTCTCTCCCATGATGTGATCTTCGTTGTGATCATAGGCTATGTTAATCTAGGGTGATCCCATGATATTTCCCCTTCCCCTATGTATTGGACTGATGTACTCACTTGTCTTTATCTAGTATAATCCCCGAGACCAAGGTGACAACGGTCTATTGGACATGGATTAGAAGAATATTTTCATGAGTGATTTCTTCTTTTGTGTGTTGATTGAAGATTGAGAGTCTCTTGGTGCTTGTCTTTGACTATCCTTGAGATATGTTGTGGTGATTGTGGTACTCTCTTTGGATGGCCGCAGTGACATTGGGAAATCCATAGATTGAGAACTACGAACTTAGAGGTGTGCTTTTGTAGCCCTACATAATTCTCGTCCTTTCTTGACCACAAAGGAATGACCTCCGAGTGCATGTTTTATGGGAAATATCATGTGATTCGATTATGTTAATGTTGTTGGGAGTTGCCACTAGTGAAAGTATGAAGCCTAGGCCTTGTTTCCACCATTGCAATACCATTTGTGCTCACGTTTACCACTTGTTTGCTTGCTGCACTTTTTATTACAGATTTATATTACTTTGCTTTGCTACTCCTATCATCCATATTTTACCATCTCTTCGCCGAACTAGTGCACCTATACAACTCCTAGTTGTATTAGGTGTGTTGGGGACACAAGAGACTTCTTGTATCTTAGTTGCAGGGTTGCTTGAGAGAGACCGTCTTCAACCTCTACTTCCCTGAGTTTGATAAACCTTAGGTCATCCACTTGAGGGAAATTGCTGCTGTCCTACAAACCTCTGCGCTTGGAAGCCCAACATAGTCTACAAGAATAGAAGCGTGTGTAGACATCACTCATCCGGACGTGGCTTGAGACGAGATACGCGCGGCTACTATCAGGGTGTCGGCACACCGGGAGGTCTTGCTGGACTTGTTTTACCATTGTCAAAATGTCTTGTGCACCAGGATTCCGATTCTGATAGGGTTGTCCCTAAGATAAGGTTTTTTTCCTCTGCTGATCGTGAGAGCTTGTGATGGGCTAAGTTGGGACACCCCTGCAGGGTTATGATCTTTCGAAAGCCGTGCTCGCGGTTATGTGGAAGGTTGGAATTTGTTAATGTTCGGTTGTAGAAAACTTGATAGAGGATCAAAAATAGAATACACCAACCGTGTGAGTAACCGTGACCGTCTCTTTTCAATTTGAGAAGAGAACACGGTGGGGTTATGTTTGACTCGTAGGTGTTCAGGATCTCTTAGCGATCATTACTAGTTTGCGTATATGCTCATCTTATTCTTGTACTCGTAAGTTAGCCACCATACATATGCTTAGCCACTGCTGCAACCTCACCACTTACCCTCTCCGTACCCATTAAGATTTGCTAGTCTTGATACCCATGGTCATGGGATTGCCGAGTCCTCGTGGCTCACAGATACTACAACAATAGTTGCAGGTGCAGGTTTCCGGTGACTTGACGTGAGAGCGATGCTTATTTGTGTTGGAATTCTTCCATCTTCGTCTTCGTCAGTCTTGGGATAGGTTCCTGATACGTCCAAAATGTATCTATAATTTCTGCTTGCTCCATGCCTCTTTTGGGTGATATTGCTATGATATTTATACACTTTCATACACTTCTGATTATATTTAGACTAACCTATTAACTCAGTGCACCCCAGTGCCAGTTTCTGTTTTCTGCTGTTTTTGTATTTCAGGTTTTCCCATTACGAAAACTGCCAGAAAAATCCAGGAAAAATTATATAAAAAATCAGCGTTCCAAAAGCTTCCCGGCACCCGAAGTAGAGCCGGAGGGGGGCCACCAGGGCTCCAGGTGCCCTGGTGGCGCGGCCCCCCTCCTGGCCGCGCCGGGGGGGCGCATGGGCCCCCCAGGCCTTCGCTGATGCCCCCCTTTGGCATATATTTATATCGTGTCCCGAAACCCTTGAGACGGGAACCCTTTTTCGCGATCTCATCTCTGTTCCGCCGCCGCCGCGCTTCCAAGATCGGGAGCACCAGGAGAACTCTTCCCGGCACCCTGCCGGAGGGGAGGATCACCACCGGGAGCCTTTCTACCACCATGGACGCCTCCCGGATGAGTTGTGAGTAGTATCCCTTGGACCATGGGTCCATGACCAGTAGCTATGTGATGTTCTCCTCCCCTTCTTGTGCTTCACTAATTAGTCCTCGTGAGCTGCCCTACATGATCGAGGCACATATGTAATCCTTATGCTGTTGCTATGATGAGTTTGATGGGATCCGATGGATTGTGAGATTATGTTCAGATTGTGTTTGAGTAATATATTTGATTCACCTCTTTTATATTTATGTTCGTAAGTAATTCTTGCATGTTCTCCGTTGTTATTTATTGCTTTGGCCAAGTAGTAGGTAGTGACTCCAAGAGGGAACGTTATGCTTGATTGTGGGTTCATGCCCCTCGATGACTAGCTTGAGTGACAGAAACATGAGTCTAGGGGATGTGCTGTTGCCACAAGGGGGAAAACAATGGTGCTTGTGCCCGCGGGGGCAAGGATTATTTACTTTACGCAAAGTTCTTTTAATGCAGTTGTCTGTTGCTTTGAGTTTATACTATGGGTGGGACTCGCAACTTAATACCAGCGAGATGTTCTGGATATATATCTCAAGGTGGATGATTAGTAGTAGATGCAGATGGATTTCGGTCTACTTGCCTTGGCGTACCGCCCATGCTTTGAACCTCTACCTTTCTTGCAACATAGTTAGCATTGGTTTGTGCACATAATTCTGTCAATTGCCTAGCTGTAATTCGTTTACCTCACATAGCTGTTTTATCGTCTTTTGGGAGAGAGACATCACTAGTGAACATCATGGGACCCCGGTCCATATCATCATCACTGATCACATCCGCTATTTACTTTCCGCTTTTACTTACTATTTGCAGCAATACCTATCACTATTATCACTTGCGTTTGATCCTTTGTAAACGACAAGGCCGGAGGGATTGACAACCTCTCTGTACTCGTTGGGAGCAAAGTTATTTGTATCTGTGTGCAGGTCCATGTTGATTGCTAATATCTGGCGCCGTTAGCAGTTGACACCTTCTTGTTGAAACTGGGAGTCTCAGGGGAAATCGATCCTTGGTATCTTTGCCAAGGGAAAACTTCTGCTACACTGCATCTCAAACCTTCCACTTGGGGTAACCAACGAGGGGCGAGAAGCCATCAAGCAAAGTTTTCTGGCGACGTCACCGGGGACTCCACTCTTCAAGATAGGGGAGCTGCACGCTATCTTTTACCTTTGCTTTTTAGTCTTGTTAGTTTACCTTTCAGTTTTTGCTTTAGTATCTTTTATCAAAAATCACAAAAAAATTATTTGCTTTTCTGTTAGTAGTCCTTTCTGTTTAGTCAAGCATGTTAGGATTTGGAGCTTTGAGGGAATCAGAAGTCCTAGATTTCCATCAAAGGGATGGAGAAAATATGAAGAAGGGAAGAATAAAAGACGTACCAGTTAAATTCCTTAAAGGGATTGCAATGATTGATTTCTTCATCATGGAGCCAAACCAAGGAAATATAGTGCTTGGAAGGGACTTCCTCCGAGCGGTAAAAGGCTTCATCGATATAGGTAAGGGACAAATCCGCTTACGTGAGAAGGCAAAAGGTGTGTACCCCTTTCCTAGAAGGAACAAGAGTGAACTTGCTGAGGAACCATTTGAAGCAATTTATAACTCCGATTATTATGATGGTTATTGATTCCTCTTTGCATTATGCCTAGCTTAAAGGCATAAAAGAAAGCGCTTTTGGGAGGCAGCCCACATGAATAAATTTTTATTTTGCCTTTGTTGTGTCTTGATGTTGTTACTACAGTAGCATCATCATTGTATCTTTGCTTTTCAATTTTTGTGCCAAGTATAGCCTCTGATTGCAAGAAAGTTCAAAAGTTGTGATGTGTTGTCCAGGAAACAGATTCTGTCCTTGGATAGAAAAATTCGTATAAAATCACCAGATCATCTTTTTGGTCTGAATTGTTTCGACAGCATGCTCTATACAATTGTCTTTCGTGCGTCTGTTCTGAGTTTTTTGATTAGAGTTGCAGAAGTGCCCCGAAAAAATCATTTACTACCTACTGTTTTGTTTTTCACAGATTCTGTCCTGTTTTGCCTTTCCTTCATTTTGCAAACCTTGAGCTTGCTTTTTCTTTGCAAAAACCTTTTGGCAATCTTGAGAAACAGTAGAATATCCTTATTTCCAGCAAGGAACAATTATTTTATTGGGTACTAACCTCGCTAATAAGATTATGATGAGTTATGTATGAAGGGAGTTTTCAAGTGTGCGAGGGAAGATGATAAAAAGATTCAGGAGTGTCAAACGCTCAAGCTTGGGGATGCCCCCATGCACCCCCAAGAAATATTCAAGGAGACTCAAGCGTCTAAGCTTGGGGATGCCCCCGTGCATCCCCTTCTCCATCAACATTATCAGTTCGTCTTTCGTTCCACTATATTTTTATCACTTCATGTGTTATGTGCTATGCTTGGAGCGTCTTGCTTTTAGTTTTCCTATTTAGTTTTTCTTTAGCTTTTCATAACGAGTCGGAACTCAGCTTTCTTTACGTGGGAGAGAAGCACGCTCCACTTCTACCTAGAACATAACATAGAATTTTCATGTCTATCCTTGCTGTGTGTGTTCTTTGTCTTTCAATAGCTACTATCATGCTCAGCTCTTAGTTTTCATGCTTATCTTTTTAAAGAGCTTTTGTTTAGTTGGTTGCTTGAACTCTCTTTATTTATCATGATTATTTTATTAAGAGAGTTTGCTTCTGTTGCATTGGTTGATATGTCTATGATAAAAATGCTACGTGCATAATGGTGCTTAGTAGTTCATGTTTTCTTATGGTTAGTCTCAAATAGCTGGGGGGTTTCCAATGTGTTATTGGATTACCAACATGATTTGTTTGCCTATGATGTGGTATGGTTTAGTAATATCTTCATTCAAGAATTTATTTTGATTGACTTGGCGTATGCTCACGCATATTTAAGACTGTAAAGAAAGTCTGTCAAGCCTTGATGATCTTTTGTTTCTGAGTAGCGATATAACTACCATGCCTGATTCAATGTTGCTTTGTCGCTCTGCATGATTATGACCGTCATTGCTCTCTTAGTTGGTCGCTCCCAGTCTTTTGCTAACCTCCACCTGTACTAAGCGGACTGACTACTTGTGCATCCAAATTCTTTTAAACCAGTTATGCCATATGAGTCCACCATACCTTCCTACATGGTATTTACCTGCCATTCCTAACGGAGACTTTCATGTACCATCTCGAAATTATTCAAAAAAAATGCATTCCTATTTTGTGCCTCTGTTTTAAGTTCACGAGGAAGTAGTAGTTAATTCATGATCTTTTTAAGTTGGACAAGCTTCACCCTGGGATTGCATGTCTAATGTGCAAACCCATAACACGAGAAGGAACTGGCATTGAGTGCGCCCGGCTCAAAATTAATATAACAAACAAACCCTCCTTCACGCTTTGTTCATGAGAAATCAGAAAACTTTGGCAGTGATAAACAAAGGAGATTAAGAGGATGTGATCTTCCTCATTCGGGAGCCGTTCCTCGAAACTTGTCCATCTCAAGAAGTGATTGAGTTATCTGCTAGCATTCGTTGACGGAACATGCATAATCAAAAAATAATTATTACTTCTGTTTTAAAACCAAGAGCTCTGGTACATGTTTTGTCTTTGTTTCCGACCACGGGTTTTCAACCTTGCCAACAAAAGCCACGGTTCGAGAGTCTCCACCTTCTTTTAAAGCACCAACTACTGAGAGCATGATTGTCATTCCGAGTGTAATGTGCATTGTCCCAAAGTAGCATTGTCTTTTGCATGATTGTGATATCGTTTATTTTGAAATCATTGTATCTAGTCATCACTTAAACCTTGGAGGTGCCCCTGCATTTGTGTTTTGCTTCACTAAAGGGGGCAAGCGAGATATCACTTTATCATATTTGCACACCATGCTCATTACAAATCTATTTGATGTTTCAGTATCATGTTGTAAAACTTTTAGTTCTTTGTGATTTTCTCATGAGGCAACTTAATTACTACAGATTCATTGTCTCAGTAAGCTTTTGTCATATGACTATGAAAAATCCTTATATGGTTAATAGCATGTCACCACAGAAATTATTCTTGTTATCATTTACCTACTCGAGGACGAGCAGGAATTAAGCTTGAGGATGTTGATACGTCCAAAACGTATCTATAATTTCTGCTTGCTCCATGCCTCTTTTGGGTGATATTGCTATGATATTTATACACTTTCATACACTTTTGATCATATTTGGATTAACCTATTAACTCAGTGCACCCCAGTGCCAGTTTCCGTTTTCTGCTGTTTTTGTATTTCAGGTTTTTCCATTACGAAAACTGCCAGAAAAATCCCGGAAAAATTATATAAAAAATCAGCGTTCCAGAAGCTTCCCGGCACCCGAAGTAGAGCCGGAGGGGGCCACCAGGGCTCCAGGCGCCCTGGTGGCGCGGCCCCCCTCTTGGCCGCGCCGGGGGGGGGG
>LR738714.1:232110945-232188044 GCA_902687465.1 Secale cereale
CGCCTGGGCCCCCCAGGCCTCCGCTGATGCCCCCCTTTGGCATATATTTATATCGTGTCCCGAAACCCTCGAGACGGGAACCCTTTTTCGCTATCTCATCTCTGTTCCGCCGCCGCCGCGCTTCCAAGATCGGGAGCACCAGGAGAACTCTTCCCGGCACCCTGCCGGAGGGGAGGATCACCACCGGGAGCCTCTCCACCACCATGGACGCCTCCCGGATGAGTTGTGAGTAGTCTCCCTTGGACCATGGGTCCATGACCAGTAGCTATGTGATGTTCTCCTCCCCTTCTTGTGCTTCACTAATTAGTCCTCGTGAGCTGCCCTACATGATCGAGGCACATATGTAATCTTTATGCTGTTGCTATGATGAGTTTGCTGGGATCCGATGGATTGTGAGATTATGTTCAGATTGTGTTTGAGTAATATATTTGATTCACCTCTTTTATATTTATGTTCGTAAGTAATTCTTGCATGTTCTCCGTTGTTATTTATTGCTTTGGCCAAGTAGTAGGTAGTGACTCCAAGAGGGAACGTTATGCTTGATTGTGGGTTCATGCCCCTCGATGACTAGCTTGAGTGACAGAAACATGAGTCTAGGGGATGTGCTGTTGCCACAAGGGGGAAAACAACGGTGCTTGTGCCCGCGGGTGCAAGGATTGTTTACTTTACGCAAAGTTCTTTTAATGCAGTTGTTTGTTGCTTTGAGTTTACACTATGGGTGGGACTCGCAACTTAATACCAGCGAGATGTTCTGGATAGATATCTCAAGGTGGATGATTAGTAGTAGATGCCGATGGATTTCGGTCTACTTGCCTTGGCGTACCGCCCATGCTTTGAACCTCTACCTTTCTTGCAACATAGTTAGCATTGGTTTGCGCACATAATTCTGTCAATTGCCCAGCTGTAATTCGTTTACCTCACATAGCTGTTTTATCGTCTTTTGGGAGAGAGACATCACTAGTGAACATCATGGGACCCCGGTCCATATCATCATCACTGATCACATCCGCTATTTACTTTCCGCTTTTACTTACTATTTGCAGCAATACCTATCACTATTATCACTTGCGTTTGATCCTTTGTAAACGACAAGGCCGGAGGGATTGATAACCTCTCTATACTCGTTGGGAGCAAAGTTATTTGTATCTGTGTGCAGGTCCACGTTGATTGCTAATATCTGGCGCCGTTAGCAGTTGACACCTTCTTGTTGAAACTGGGAGTCTCAGGGGAAATCGATCCTTGGTATCTTTGCCAAGGGAAAACTTCCGCTACACTGCATCTCAAACCTTCCACTTAGGGTAACCAACGAGGGGCGAGAAGCCATCAGTTCCTGGTCGGCAGCCTGGGATAGCAGGATGGATGTCGTTGTGCCTTTTCATGTGTTTTCATCAGTAATCGGATGTCTTGTGTATGATGTGTTGTATTCATGTGGCAATTGTATGACTTGTATGCATCCCCATCTATTTATGTAATGGTACGATGTAATGATATCCATCTTGCTAAGCGTCCAAAATGCGGTTGTGCCCCAATCACGAGTTCATCACGTGATCGGGATAGAATCACATCTTGGGCGTGACAACCATCCCGCGCTCGTCCATCATCACACGCCCACCGGCGAGACCCCGCTGCTCCATGCCGCCGAGACCCGCCATCATCGACGCAAGAGAAGGCACGTCACTCCACCTCACGCCTCTTCCATCCGGTGCCTCTCCACAAATGATGCCCCCAATAGGGAACACGACACCGCAACGCCACCATCGTCCGATCCGGTGATCTTAGGATTTCTCCCGGAGCGGCACGATCAGGTTGACCATAGTTGTTTGACGATGCCTTCATCAAGGTAACAACGTAGACGCCGCCATTGCGCGCCAAGACCGGAGTCGGCTCGGTTTTCACCGGCGACTATGTCTCCCCAACTCGCTGCCGGTGCTCATAGTGGGATCCAAGATCCGTCACTACCAGCCTGGCCAACTGCCTTCGGTGGAGAAGGCAGCCACCACCACCATGACCAGGCCAAGAGACCCGGAAGTCCTCGTGCCACGAAGATTACCCAGGGGGGGGGGTCTTCTCTTGCCGTTGTCGAGATGAGGCGCAACCGCAGTGGATCTTGATCTAAACCCCTCAGGCCCAAATCAAATCTCATCGCAGCCAAAATCTCATCCGTCAACGGCTGCAGGAGATCTCCTGGCCACCGCCAACCCGCTGCGCACTGCCGTTGGAGGAGGAGGGAGATGGACGCCGCTGCCCCCATGTGTTACCTCCGACCGAGGACTGCGCCGCCGCTGCCGCCTCACCACAGGGGCTTCGCCCTGCGGCGTCCTCAGCAACGGCCGTGGTAGTGGGAGGCGATGGAGGGGGAGGGTTAATGGCGTTGTGGATGGGGACTCCCCGAGGGTGGCGCGACACCGCCGCATCGGGGGAGAGAGGTTGGGACGAACAGGATATATTAAAAAAACTTGTCAGCCAAAATCATGCTTCTTCTTTTGCACTATATATTGGTCGCTTCTAAGAAATTTCCATGAAAGATTTCAGCATAGTGCCTCAACTCCCTTCATCGTAGTTCAACTCCATTCTTCTCCATGTCTCTATACTTAGAGATAGTGCTGAAAGATTTAATCTGTTGTTAAAGATCCGGTAGATCAAGAAGGAAGTACTTATAGCATCTCCAGCCGCGCCCCCAACAGCCCCCCAGGCCCCTTTTTTGGTGCTGACGCTGAAAATTCGGCCCAACCACACCCCCAGAAGCCCAATTTTTGCCGGCTCGGGCCGATTTTGGCGTCGGCGGACCCAGCCCGAACCTGGCGCGCTGGGGGTGCCTAGGGGAAGGATTTTGGCGCGAAAAGTAGTGGGTCCTTCGGGTTAGTGACTCGCTGACTTCGTCGTCCTCATCGCCTTGGTTCCCGTAGGAATCAATGCCAAGGCTGCCGCCCCAGTCAGCCTTCCATTGATGCCTCACGGGCGGTGCAATGAAGGAGTTGCGATGCACGTGCCGGCCGCTTCAGCCACGCGGCACCCGGCGGGCAGCTTCTCACCACCCAACTTCCGCTATAAAAGCTGACATCCCCGCCGGTGGACGCCACACAGCTCTCCGCCTCTTGCCTCCTCTCATGAGGGGATGGGGCGGCGCGCAGCGGCCGTTGGAGGCGGACGGGGTCGCGGCGGCGGGTGGAGGCGGCGAGCAAAGGAAGGCACTGCCGCGGGCGGGATGGCAAGTAGCAACGCCTAGAGATGTGGGCGGGGCTCACGCGCACGGCCTCTCAGAGGAGCACCGGCGGCTAGCTCGCAGCACGCCGGGGTTGGGAGAGGAAGCAAGGAGCAGCCGGCAGGGGGCAGGGTCGGCGGCGAGCGGGCGAGGCCTAGTGAGTGCGGCCGCGCGTGGGGGCTGCGACAGCAGGCCGAGAGCAGTGGCCGAGGCCGCGGGAAGCAGCGGAGGCGCAGCAGTACGCAGGCGCGTGCGCGTGAGAGGAGCGGGTCGCGGCCACAGGCGTACAGGGGCGCAACAGCAGAAGCCGGGGGCAGAGGTGAGGGCTGTAGCGATGGTAGGGGGTGGTCGGAGCACGGGGTGCTCGGGTTGGCGGCCTGTACGGGCGGCTGGGGAGGTGCTGAGCACGGAGGTGTGCTCGGACATGAGCGACAGTAGCTGTGAGCACGCCATCGAAGCTAATGGCGGTGACGAGTTGCGGCTACGGTGGCAACGAGCGGAGGACCGACATATTGGAGCGAGGAGAAGAGGGGTTTGTTGCATGAGCTCACCATGGAGGGACACGTAGGCCCGGCGAAAGCTTAGGAGCAGGAGGCCGACCGAAATCAAAGAGGATCACCAGTGGTCGTCCAAGAAAGAAGACATTGTGGGCGACAACATTGGCGCTCCTCGGTTTCGATCCGGTAACGCACGGAGTAGTGGACGACGATGGAGCAGTTGGACGAGGCCTCAGCCGCCGGGGAGCGCGGTGGGCATGAGGACGAGGTCGGCCATGGCGGCGATGCAGCGACGAAGGCCTCGGGCGTGTGCAAGAGAGGAAAATGAGCTGGGGGAAAGAGGGAAAGAGATCTGGGGCGGCTAGGGTTCGAGAGGGAGCGAGATATAGGTGAGGGGGTGGCCGTGATGGCCTCCACAACATCAGTCGGCCGGCGGATGGCCTCCACGCCCTCTGCCCTCACTGTAGCGAGGTAGCAGGAGGGGTGGAGGTGGGCTGCTGGGCTAGCAGGCCAACTGGGCCAAGTGGCCCGGGCGGGGGTATGGGATTTTCTCCTTATCGTTATATTTATTTTGATTTGTTTTATATCTTTACTTTTAATAATAAACTAGTTTTATAAAACATAGGATTTGGTTTGTAATAGCATTGCATGTTCAAACACTGCCAAAAATGTTTGGGGTAATAATTGAATTCATTTGATTTTTTAAATAATAGTAACAAGACTAATGTGGATGTTTTAGTCACTGTTATATTGACAAAAGGGCACTTAATAACTTTACAAAAGTGTTGGGTCACCACCATAATTAGTTAAGAAATAATTGCCACACTTTGAACATTTTATTTTGCATGTTTGAGAAATTTGAATTTTGGAATTTAATTTGAATTTGAGTTTGAAATAAGATTTGGATCACGTGAGGATTAGCAGATGACATGTCACCATGAACGAGGGATTACTGTAGCTTAATTATGCAGGCGTTACAAATCTCCTCCACTACAAGAAATCTCGTCCCGAGATTTTAGGAGGTAGACAAAAACAAAACGGGCTATTCATCACGAAGATGATCCTCACATTGTTAGGTGGCTTCATCTTCATAATGATTTGACCACTAAACTTTGAGAAATTTGATAGCCCTCAGATGGGTGCGACGTTCAGCTTGAACGAGAACACGGATCGGATGCTCTCTATAAGTGAGATCATCTTGCAGGGGTTGAGCTTTATAAGCCATGTGGTTGTTGCAATAAGACTGGCGACTCGGGGCATTGGCCATGATAATAACCTTGACAGGGGTATAAGAAATAGGGACATTTACATTTATGCCCCTAATTTGCGCCCACTCTCAGATTTACAAAATTGTGTGCTCAAATTTGCCCCTCTTCCGTTAAGTGCGCTTACATAAATGCCCTTCCGTACATTTTCCGTCCAGTCAAAGGCCTTTGATCGTTAAGTGCGCGTATAGAAAAATCTAACGGTCAAAGGCCTTTGACTGGACGGAAAATGTACGGAAGGGCATTTCTATAACCACACTTAACGGAAGAGGGGCAAATTTGAGCACATGATTTTATTAGGGGTAAATGTGAGTGGGTGGTTCGAGTTAGGGGCAGAAATGCAAATGGCCCTAAGAAATATCATAGTCATAGTCTGTAATTACTTCCATACCTCGCTGTTATCAAACATCCAGTTCTAGCTAAGTAACAGATACTTCAAGTTTTGTCGATCGGTAAAGATCTCGCAACGAGTACCAAAAATGAAATGTCGCCTCAACTTTAGTGCAATTTAACTGCATCAAGTTCAAGGTTATGGACTGGGTAGTTCCTTAGGAAAGACACCTTGGAATTCCCAAACGACCGGAACATTTACAGTCTTCACAAGAGGAGAAGCGTCCAATGCATCCAAGGAATAAATATGTGCTTCGGAATTTCGAACAAGATGAGCATGGTAGCTTGACATCTCTCACGAACGATGTAGTAGATGGATGGTTTTAGTGGCGCAAATGATAGAAGCGGTAGTGTTTTTAACCATTCCAATCTCGGAATGATGTCAACATTGGAAGACTTCAAAACAATAGGGGAAACATGGAATTCCAACCCTTCAATTCCGACAGGGACGTTGCGACTAATCAGAGTGGTTCAACATTGGCCCATGGAATGCATCTTAAAATTTCGGCCAAGTGATGGCGGTTCCAACAGGTAAGGAACGCCTGAGGCTGTCCAACCATTGAGCAGCGAGACCTTTTAGGTAATAGGTCGCGAAGGCGACATAGTTGGCAGGGGCCACTTCAGCAGACACCATCTCGAAAGTGAGGTCATCGAGTCAGTCATTAGCATCAAGGGGCTTAATTGAGCTGTAGTAGATGACAAGGTTGGGACGCGCAAGGTTCTCCAGAGTCACTGGGGGTGGTTGCTGATTCATATGGGACGTGGAAAATTGAGCCATGACTCCTTTCATGAACCGGCGATTTAGCTCAACTGCTTTATCATTCCGGACATGTACTCGGGCGTGGTGGAGCGTTGCCACCACGGCCACGACTAGCGGGTCTGACCATCTTGCTGAAATGCAATAGGGGGTAGCTTAGGAAGAGGTGGAGAAAGTGTAAGGAGTCATTCATGATGTAACCTGAACAATGAGCAAAGACGCAATATGTACAAAGTAGTAGTCAATGAAGACATACAGGGGGACGCATGCACGCGATGGAGGGATACAACAACGAGACATATCAAAGGCTACATCAACGTCGGAGAAAACCACTCGAGCGAGGGATTTGCAAGTGACAATGTAGGGTGCCCTCGATATGAGGATCCTGTGTTCAGTGAACAATGTGAAGCAGATCTTGGCCCTCAATTTGAGAATGGGGTAATACAAACCTCCGGGTGGATGTGATCACGAGAACCTAATGTTAGAGTTAGCAAAATCATTTAACCCGAATAGAAGAGAGATCAGAGTCCCAGAGTAAGGACGAGGAATAAAAGATCCTAATACCACCCAATGGCGACGTGGGCCCGTAAGCCACACAACCATGTTAGTAAAACAATTTTTTAAAGGCTAGACTCAATGGCCAAGGAGTTGGAAAGAGGGTTTCTATAGGCAGTCGGCCCTGATACCAACTTGTGACGCCCCCGATTGGACCGTACACTAATCATGCACACAAATGTGTACGACCAAGATCAGGGACTCACGGGAAGATATCACAACACAACTCTAGACACAAATATAATAATACAAGCTTCATATTACAAGCCAGGGGCCTCGAGGGCTCGAATACAGAAGCTCGAAAGCAACAGAGTCAGTGGAAGCAACAATATCTGAGTACAGACATAAGTTAAACAAGTTTTGCCTTAAGAAGGCTAGCACAAACATCAATGATCGAAGAGGCAAGGCCTCCTACCTGGGACCTCCTAACTACTCCTGGTCGTCAACTGTCTCCACGTAGTAGTAGGCTCTGCCGGGGTAATAGTAGACATCAGTAGTGGCATTTGGCTCCTGGGATCTGCCATCTGGTTGCGACAACCAGAAAGAAGAAAGAAAGGGGAAAAGGGGGGAGCAAAGCAACCATGAGTACTCATCCAAAGTACTCGCAAGTATCAGATCTATACTAAGTATGCATCAGTATCAAAGGAGTGAGCTGTATCTGTGGACCAAACTGCAGAATGCCAAAATAGAGGGAAAGGCCTAGCCAATAGAAGACTATCATCTTCAAGCATCTTCTGGAAGCCACCATCTTGCAGTAGTAGAAGGGAGTACAGAATATCATTTTAATTAACAAGCATGTTGTAACAATATCCATCACATATCTCCGGTATCCATTTCTAGTTGTAATAGATCATGATATAAGACTGAACGTCCATTACCCTGGACACGGCTATTCGAATAGATAACTTCCCTGCATGGGTGCACCACGTTACCCTCACGCTCGATCATCTCTGGCCGGACACACTTTGTTGGGTCAATGCCCGGCCTTGGAAGATAAACACGTCGCAACCCTACCTAGGCTCAGCAGAGAGGTCCCCGCCGGTCTACATCCTAAGCACTCCGGGGTCATGGGCCATCACCCGTTGCACTTCGGGTCGTTGTGTGCATGGTGGATACCCGGCACCACCCGTGTAGTGGATGGTACGATCCGACTGTGCCATAATGCTGAACTAGACATCTGACAAAGCTTCGGCTAGTACCACGACGCCGAGGCCCACAACTATTCTCGCATGGCGGTTAGTGCGTAAAAGCCAGAGGCCGATCTAGAAGAAATACCCAAACCATTAGCGTATTAGGAGCTCGCAAAAATGAGCAGAGACTCACGATAACGTGACCCGTCGCCCCGTCTCGAGGAAATAAGGCAAGGGCTAGCCCAGACCACTCCGGGGCGGCCTGCCTACCCGGCCGTGCCTCGTAATTAACTCACAGGTGCTCAACGAGCCCGCCCGTCTTCCACATCAACTCGCGGGTACCCCTTAGGGCCGACCTGACTTTAACATGTCTCAAGTAAGGTCCGGGTAACTGTGTGTCCAAACATCAAGGGGGAATACCCGAGGAATCACCCTCGATGGATTCCACTCGATGTAATCATCAAGGCGAACGTAGGAGGAATCACCCTCGAGGTTCACACTTGAGGTGTTGTACGACAGAGTCGTATCGGGAATGGTGAAAGGAATCACCCTCGATGACCACGACCGAATAGATATACTACAGAGTTATCATCAGGAGTGCGTTGCAAGGTATCACCCTCGGCACTCGATAGTTACTATGCAGAGTCATACAACTAAGGGGTGAAGTGATATGAGGTGTCGGGCTCTGGTTGTCGATAACGCTGATCGAGTCGTCGATGATGAAGCAGGGGCAACAAGGACAAGGTGGGGGTCACTAATGGATCACTACCAACCTATTGATGAGGACATCACTAATAGAGTTACACCCATAGCCCCAACTGATACATATACATGACCAATTACTATAGCTCGCGCACGCCAATTAAATTACCAAGTACTTTCGTTTCTTGGTAATGATTCTAATGTTCATGAGAATATGATGCTGCCTAAGTGTGATACATTTGTCTTGCTTACGAATGAAGGGCCTAGCTTGGACAAGAAGGATGAACATTGGAGCAAGATCAAGCATGGAGATGATGGCATGCGCAAGGGGAGCAAGAATGGAGTTACAAGTGATGATTTCAGGACTTTGAAGCCACCATAATGAGTGCGAGAAGCCTTGGACGAAATATACAAGAAGCCACTTCATAGTTTTCATCCAGAGGCTATTATTGGTGTTGCACCACCTTATTACTGGGCCACGCCCATGTAATTTTGAAATAGTAAAGTATATGCTATTTTTAGAGTCCGTATGTGTGGGGAAAACAGAGTCAGGGTTGGTTTCGGACCCCTTCTCCAAGGGGCTACGAAATTCCCCCTCTCTTTCTCCATATATACAGCCCTTAGGGCGTCGTTTAGACTTTGGGTTTTGTTTATATTAAAGTTCACCATAGCTGCAACTTCGCGTACTTCATTTGTGTTCAACGACCAGACAAAGACGTCACAGAACCCCACTTGATCAATAAAGCTTTCCACTTGAATTCGCAATATCTAGATTGCAATCTCAGTTTCTTGCTTGTTCTTCGTTTGCTTGTAGGAAACAGACCTTCGTGGTCAGGTTGATCATGCTCTGGCGTGGTCAATAACCTCTTGGAGTTGGTTTAGCGATTGCTAAGGCGCGACGTCCTCGCACGTTCGTAGTCGGATCGTCAAAGTCGACCTCCTCCAAAACGATAGCCACCATCTCATCGAAAGACGGGACACCTTTGCCTCTATCAAGTGGTATCAGATTTCCAGGTTGCTCGGTGAGATTTTTCCAGTTTTTCATAGTTAGATCGAGTCTGTTCTTCATACCTATAGTCCATGAAAAAGCCAAAAATATATATTATTAGGGTTAGTTCATCATATCCGAACCAATCTGGGCCTTTGCATAATCTTTTTAGGGTTTTTCTTTGTTGAATTTGCGGTTGCATCGTTGTGTCATGTTGCTGGTCTTAGTGTCTATTCCTTTAGAGTTTCGAGTTCTGTCACAGTTGTCACGCCGCCGTACCATATTCATCGTCGCTGCCATATCCCACCACCGCTGCCATATCCCACCACCTCTACAACATACCATCACCGCTGCCATAACCTAGCACCGCTGCCATATCCTACCATCATATATCCACCACCAATCCGAGTTCTTTTCATATTAGGTCTGTTCTCGAGATCCATCTAGTTTCGGATTCGTGTTTCCTCGCCTGCGTAGGTCTCGAAAAAAAAAAGTTTGGAGACCCCCGGGCAATTTTTTGGCCAAAATTTCGACAGGTGAAAATATTTTCCCTATCTTATTTTTAGGCTTTTCTGAGTCTTTTGAGACACGTTCCATAATACTATTTTTTTATCGCACTTTTTCGTCATCGCTGCCCTGATTCCGAAAAAAAATCGTCAAAAAAATTTCATGCCTATCATCTTAGTTTGACTTGGGAAGAGTTTTGAGACACTCGCCATTATAGTGATTTTTAGCAAAAAAAAGGAGCGCAAAAAGGCGTTTTCTTTTTCAGAGTGTGCTTTCCCCTTGATTACGTGTAGCGTCGTGATTTTGTTAGTGTTCTAGGCTCGCGTCTCTAGTACGGTCAAACCTAGGACCATCACAGTACCGTCGTTGAGCGTTTATTCAACTTTGCATCTCTGGAATGATTATTGCTGACCCTTTTTGCTATCATATTATAAGCCTTTCCAGCTCCACATACATCTACGTCGTGCGTTTGACTGCCCCTAGTAATCGCTTTATCCAAGCTTTGAGAGTTTTGACTACCATGGTTGCTGATCACCACCTGTTGCTGGGTAAGATCTGGTAAGAATTTGAGATTTGCTTGACGGATTTGTGACGCCCCACCACCACCATTTTCTAGTAGTCTGTAGGATCATATTTTGTGTGTTTCTATTGCTACTAACCATGCCAGGATCACAAGTCGATGAGACTTACTGGGAGAACATGATGAACAAGGAGTTGCATGATAAATTTCAGCAAATGATGGGTCAACAGGTAGAAGATGTGATGATCAGTTTTGGCGATGCACTAGCGAGGATGGATGGCATTGAGAAGTCAATTGACACCAAGTTGGATGCCAAATTCGTGGAAGTGCTTGCGCGTCTACCTCCACCTGCTGCACCATTGCAACAACAACAACAACAACCACCTTCACGTCGCAAAATAGCCCTCCGCAAAGCGAGCCGTGTCGCTCTTCAGCCTGGCCAAATTGTTGGGGCTGCTGTTGATACTTCTGTGGCTCCTGCTGCTGCCGAGGAGGAGGACGATGACGTGGGGGATTACGAGGATGAGGTTGATCAAAATCAAAACTACGTGCAACAACCAACACCACAACCACCAGGTCATCCACATGCAAATAATCACAATCGTAGGGCTGCACCACACCCTCAGGTACGCGATCATGACCATCTCCCTAAACTAAAATTGAATATTCCATCATTTGAGGGTAGATATGTTCCTGATATATATCTTACTTGGGAGTTAGAAACCGAACAACGTTTTACATGTTAAAAATATCCCGAGGAGAGTCGTGTTGCTGCTGCTCTTTGTGCTTTCACTAGTTTTGCTTGTGTGTGGTGGTCTGAATATTGTAGATTATATCCGGATAATATTCCAACTACTTGGGCTGCTTTGAAAACTGCTATGTGTACTCGTTGGGTTCCACCTTATTATCAACGGGAACTACTTCAGAAATGCAGCGTTTAAGACAAGAAAAATATTCTGTAGAGAATATTATCAGGAATTACAAACTGGCCTGATTAGATGTGGTATTATTGAGGATAATGAGGCTATGCTTGCACATTTTTGGGTGGCTTAAATAGAGAGATTCAGACAATTCTAGAGTATAAGGAGTATAATAATATCACTCGTTTATTCCATCTTGCTTGCAAAGCTGAACGTGAAGTGCAAGATCGACAGGCCTTGGCGCGAACTAATTTTTCTGCAGGTCGACCTTCATCATGGACACCGTGTGCATCATCTACTTCGACACGTCCGGCAGCACCACCGCCTACTTCAGCCGTCACTTCTAGCCATGATAAAAGCAAACATGCACCACCACCATCAAACAGGAGTACACCTTCCGATCCTGCGCAGAGCTCTTCTTCATCCATGGCATCCACAGGGCCAACACATGATGTTATATGTCGTCGTTGCCCTGGTCGTGGTCACTATGCGAGCAAATGCCCATCTCAGCATGTCATGATTGCTACTGAGGATGGTGGTTATGAGTCCGCTAGTGACTATGATGAGGAGATTTTGGCTCTTATTACACATGAAGAACACGATGGAGATGATTCTGAAAATGAGACGCAATACATGGCTCCTAAAGATGCTGACATGTATGAATGGTTAGTTGCTCAACGTGTCTTGAGTGTGCAGGTCACACAAGCGGAGCAAAATCAGAGGCATAATTTGTTCCATACAAAGGGAGTTTTGAAGGAACGTTATGTTCGCGTCATCATAGATGGAGGGAGCTGCAACAACTTAGCTAGCATGGAGATGGTGGAGAAGCTATCTCTCACCACAAGACCACATCCACATCCTTACTACATCCAATGGTTCAACAACAGCGGCAAGGTTAAGGTAACATGTGCTGTTCGTGTGCATTTTAGTATCTCCACATATGCTGATTATGTTGATTGTGATGTGGTACCCATGCAAGCATGTTCCTTATTACTTGGTAGACCATGGCAATTTGATAAAAATTCTGTACACCATGGTAGAAACAATCAATATAATCTTGTTCATAAGGATAAACGTATTACTTTGCTTCCTATGTCTCCTGATTCCATTTTGAAAGATGATATTAATAGAGCTAATAAAGCAAAACAGGAGCAAAATAAGAGTGCAAATCAGATTCTAGCAAAAGAATTTTAGCAACAAATGAAGCCTAATAACACACCATCATCTCATGTGGCATCTGAAATTAAATTAAAAAGTGGATGTTTACTTGCCACCAAATCTGATATTGATGATCTTGATTTTAGCAAATCTGTTTGCTATGCTTTTGTGTGCAAAGAGGCATTATTTTCATTCGAGGACGTGCCTTCCTCTTTGCCTCCTGCTGTCACTAACATTTTGCAGGAGTTCGCGGATGTCTTTGCACAAGACGTGCCACCGAGATTAACACCTATTCAAGGGATTGAGCATCAGATTGACTTAATTCCCGGTGCATCGCTACCCAACCGCGCACCATACCGTACCAATCCAGAGGAGGCGAAGGAGATTATGCGTCATGTACAGGAGTTACTCGACAAAGGTTATATATGCGAATCTCTTAGTCCTTGTGTTGTTCCTATTATTCTAGTGCCAAAAAAGGATGGTACATCGCGTATGTGTGTTGATTGTAGATGCATTAATAATATTACTATTCGTTATCGTCATCCTATTCCTAGGCTAGATGATATGCTTGATGAATTGAGTGGCTCTACAATATTCTCCAAAGTTGATTTGCGTAGTGGATACCATCAAATTTGTATGAAATTGGGAGATGAATGGAAAACATCATTTAAAACTAAGTTTGGATTATATGAGTGGTTAGTCATACCTTTTGGGTTAACTAATGCACCTTGTACTTTCATGAGATTAATGAATGAAGTTTTACATGCTTTCATAGGACGATTTGTGGTAGTTTACTTTGATGATATATTGATTTATAGCAGATCTTTGGAGGAACATTTGGAATATTTACATGTTGTTCTTATTGCTCTACGTGATGTACGTTTGTTTGGTAACCTTGGAAAGTGCACCTTTTGCACCGACCGAGTATCTTTTCTTGGCTATGTTGTTACTCCACAGGGAATTGAGGTTGATAAAGCCAAGATTGAAGCTATTGAGAGTTGGCCGCAGCCCAAAACGGTCACACACGTGAGGAGTTTCCTTGGCCTCGCTGGATTCTATAGGCGTTTTGTGCGAGATTTCAGTACCATTGCTGCACCTCTCAATGAGCTTACAAAGAAGGATGTGCCTTTTGTGTGGGGTACTGCACATGAAGAAGCATTCACGATATTGAAAGATAAGTTGACACAAGCTCCTTTACTCCAACTTCCTGATTTTAATAAGACTTTTGAGCTTGAATGTGATGCTAGTGGAATTGGGTTACGAGGTGTGTTATTACAAGATGGCAAACCTGTTGCATACTTTTCTGAAAAATTGAGTGGGTCTAGTCTGAATTATTCTACTTATGATAAGGAATTATATGCTATTGTTAGGACTTTGGAAACATGGCAACATTATTTATGGCCCAAAGAATTTGTTATACATTCTGATCATGAATCTTTGAAGCACATTAAAAGTCAAGCAAAACTGAACTGTAGACATGCTAAATGGGTTGAATTCATAGAGACTTTCCCTTATGTTATTAAACACAAGAAGGGAAAAGAAAATGTTATTGCTGATGCATTGTCTCGTCGTTATACTATGCTTTCACAACTTTACTTTAAAATATTTGGTTTGGAGTCCATCCAAGATCAATATGTGCATGATGCTGAATTTAAAGATGTATTGCAGAATTGTAAAGAATGGAGAACATGGAACAAGTTCGTCGTTAATGATGGATTTGTGTTTTGTGCTAACAAGCTAGGCATTCCAGCTAGCTCTGTTCGTCTTTTGTTGTTGCAGGAGGCGCATGGAGGAGGATTAATGGGACACTTTGGCGTGAAGAAGATGGAGGACGTACTTGCTACACATTTCTTTTGGCTAAAGATGAGATGGGATGTTGAGCGTTTTGTTGCTCGCTGCAGTACATGTCAAAAAGCTAAGTCACAACTCAACCCTCATGGTTTATATATGCCTTTGCCTATACCTAGTGTCCCATGGGAAGATATATCTATGGACTTTGTTTTGGGTTTACCTCGAACAAAGAAGGGGAGGGATAGCATATTTCTGTCATGGATAGGTTCTCGAAAATGGCACACTTTATACCATGTCATAAAAGCGAGGATGCTGCTAATGTTGCTGATTTGTTTTTTCGTGAAATTATTCGCTTGCATGGTGTGCCAAATACTATTGTTTCAGATCGTGATACTAAATTTCTTATACACTTCTGGAGATGTTTATGGGTTAAGTTGGGGACTAAACTGCTTTTTAGTACTACTTGTCACCCCCAAACTGATGGAAAAACTGAAATAGTCAATAGAACTTTGGCTACTATGCATAGGGCTGTTATGAAGAATAGCAAGAAAATGTGGGAAGAATGCTTGCCTCATATTGAATTTGCTTATAATCGTTCGTTGCAGTTTATTACTAAGATGTGCCCTTTTGAAATTGTTTATGGTTTCCTACCTCGTGCACCTATTGATTTTTTGGCTCTTCCATCTTCGGAGAAGGTTAATTTTGATGCTAAACAACTTGTTGAATTGATCTTAAAAATGCATGAGTTCACTAAGGAAAATATTGAGCGCATGAATGCTAAATATAAACTTGTTGGAGATAAGGGTAGAAAACGTGTTGTCTTTGCACATGCAGATCTTGCTTGGTTACATTTGCGTAAGGATAGGTTTCCTAATTTGCGCAAGTCAAAGCTAATGCCACGTGCTGATGGTCCTTTTAAGGTGTTAGAGAAAATAAATGATAATACATATAAACTTGAGTTGCCTGCATATTTTGGGGTTAGTCCAACATTTAACAGTGCAGATTTGAAGCCTTACTTGGGTGAGGAAGATGAGCTTTCGTCGAGGACGACTTCAATTCAAGAAGGGGAGGATGATGAGGACATCAATAACAGAGTTACACCCACAGCCCCAACTGATACATATACATGACCAATTACTAGAGCTCGCGCATGCCAATTAAATTACCAGGTACTTTCGTTTCTTGGTAATAATTCTAATGTTCATGAGAATATGATGCAACCTAAGTTGGATACATTTGTCTTGCTTACAAATGAAGGGCCTACCTTGGACAAGAAGGATGAACATTGGAGCAAGATCAAGCATGGAGATGATGGCATGTGCAAGGGGAGCAAGAACGGAGTTACAAGTGATGATTTTAGGACTTTGAAGCCACCATAATGAGTGCGAGAAGCCTTGGACGAAATATACAAGATGCCACTTCATAGATTTCGTTCAGAGGCTATTATTGGTGCTGCGTCACCTTATTATTGGGCCAGGCCCATGTAATTTCGAAATAGTAAAGTATAAGCTGTTTTTAGAGTCCGTATGTGTGGGGAAAACAGAGTTAGGGTTGGTTTCAGACCCCTTCTCCAAGGGGCCATGAAATTCCCCCTCTCTTTCTCCATATATACAACCCTTAGGGCATCGTTTAGACTTTGGGTTTTGTTTAGATTAAAGTTCGCCATAGCTGCAACTTCGCGTACTTCATTTGTGTTCAACGACCAAACAAAGACGTCATAGAACCCCACTTGATCAATAAAGCTTTGCTCTTGAATTTGCGATATCCAGATTACAATCTCAGTTTCTTGCGTGTTCTTCATTTGCCTGTAGGAAATAGACCTTCGTGGTCAGGTTGATCGTGCTCTGGCATGGTCAATAATCTCTCGGAGTTGGTTTAGCGATTGCTAAGATGCGGCGTGCTCGTACATTCGTAGTCGGATCGTCAAAGTCGACCTCCTCCAAAACGATAGCCACCATCTCATCGAAAGATGGGACACCTTTGCCTCTATCACCTATACTAACCAGTTTAGGATAAGCAAGTAAGGTACAATAGCAGGTACAATAGCAAAATCTGATGCAAGCATGAGAGAGAATAGACTGGGCGATATCGGGATGATCAAAGGGCTATACAATGAAGTTCAAGTAAAAAAGGTAGATCGGTTCAATGCTTATAAAAAACTCAGATATTTTCACGTGACCGAGAGAAGTTCAGGTTGATTACTGCCAGAAGTTCACGTATTACACTATGTGCATTTGGTATGAAAAAAAGAATGAAAAAGCAAAGGCTAAAAGTTTTGTTGCTAGAAGTTCAAGTCCTTGGCCGGAGAAAGTTCTAAAATTCTTGTGAGAGAGTTTGAACAAAAAAACATGACAGAAGTTCAAGGCGAAAAAAGTGGGAAGTTCAACTACTACATGGAATGAGTTTCAGATAAGTATATAAGAATAGAAAACAAAAACCTTAAAAGGTTGCTGCAAGAAGTTCAAGTGCTCTGTTCGGGGAAGTTTAAAAATTCTTGCGAGAGAGGTTCGCATTGTACGAAAACAGAAAAAAAGAAATTGTTTTTTTTTCATTTTAAAATAATTCTCTCAATCCACAAAGAAGTTCAATTATTGTTTGGGAGCATTTTGAGTTCAAAAAGAAATAAAAAATTCAAATTATAAAAATTGAAAAAGTTCATGTAGTACATGGTGTGTGTTTAATATGAGAAAAATGAAATAAAAAGGAAAGGTCAATTTTTTTGTCGTTATAAGTTCAAGTCCTCGGTCGGAGAAAGTAACAAAATTTATTGTGAGAAGGGTTTGTACAAAAGGAAAATCATTTGTGTAACACTAACGAATGGATGAGAAAAATTACAAACGAAAAGACGTCACAGAAGTTCAACATGAAAACAACAGGAAGTTCAACTACTACACGGAAGGCGTTTCAGATGAGAATAAAACGAATAAAAAACTAAAATCCTAAAAGGTTTGTTGCAAGAAGTTCACGTTCTCCTCCCGGTGCAGTTCGAGATCTCTAGTGCGAGATGTACGACCTTCAATTACATGTTAAAAACAGGCAAAAACGACGTTGTTTTTGCCATTTTTAAAACTGCTCTCAAACGACAAAAATATGCAACGCCTATCTACATGAAAAAGATGCTCCTATTCATAAGCTCTCCAACGATATATTATATACTATACTTGGATGAATGCTTCAAAAATATGTATATCGTTAAAAGCACATTTTTACGCATTCCAAAAAAATTATTTTGAACCGTCGCGAGTATGAAAAACTGATCAACATGAAAAAGTTGCGTGTTTTCAACAGCTTTCCATCGGTATATCATTTGCTCAATTTTGTTAAGTGGTTTGGGAGTTCCGGGAAAAAAACAACACGTCAAAAACAGAGTGGAGTTCAAAACAGAACTGCCACAGAAGTTCAACTACTACATTGAACAAAATTTGGATGAAAAACTTTAAAAACCGTCGCGAGTATGAAGTTGCGTGTTTACAACAGCTTTCTATCGGTATATCACTTGCTCAATTCCGGTGAATGGATGGAGAGCTGCGAGCAAAAAAAAAAGCATGTGCAAAACAGAGTGAAGTTCAAGTACACGTGCCGACAAGTTTAGGTTCTTCACGCAGTGCATTTTCAAAGAATCTGTTTGGCGATAAAAGCAGAACAAATGATCTCACCATTTTCGCAATTACTTGAAAACAGCTAGGAATAAGAGAAAACCATCAACATGAAAAAGTTTCGCGTTTTTCATAGCTTTCCGACGGTATATTATTTGCCCCATTGCGTTTAAGTTTGTAGAAAATATAGCAAAAATACTTTTTTCGCCATTTTTGAAATTGACTTAAAACCGTAAATTGGGAGAAACAACACATACCAAAAAGTTTCGCATTTGTTCAAGCTTTCCAACACTATATCATTTGCTGCATTCGGACGCACGGTTAAAAAGTGAGCTCGAAAATACGAACTCGGTAGGACTTATACCGTTTGTAAATTATTCTTGAAGCCTTCAAAATTAGAAAAAAACTTTCAACATGAAAAAGTAGCGCATAGAAATGATATCAAAAATACGAACTCGGCTGTTCGGTTTGCGAAATTTTACGTTTTGCCAAATTACTCTTTAACCATAGGGAATTAGAGAAAAACTTTTAACATGTGGAAGGAGCGGTTTTACAGCAGCTTTCCAACGTCATATTATTTGCCTCATTCCGATAAACAGTAAATGCGATCGAAAATACGATTCACGTTTTGTGTGTGAAAAAAAACGGTTTTCAAAACTACTCTTAAACCGCTTACATTTTGACAAAAAAATAAGTTGGGTCATGATACCGGTGTCCAGAGCTTTCAAACGGTATATCGCAAGCCCCGTTTGGGCAATGTTGGCGAAAGTTCAACCTATTTCACAGGGAAGTTCAACATACTACTAGCGGGCAGGTCAGGTTATGATCAGAATATTATTCTCATCTCGTGATCAGAATAGTGTTATATATATATGTATATATATATACACATATATATATATACATACATATATATATATATATATATGTGTGTGTGTGTGTATATATATATATATATATATATATATACACACACACACACACACACACACACACACACACACACACACACACACATATATATATATATATATATATATATATATATATATATATATATATATATATATATATATATATATATATATATATGTATGTATTTCAATTACATTGATTATGAAGGTGCCCTGGACAGATAAATTAGTTTGAAATTTGTTATTTACATTTTGCAAAACACATTTTCACTCCTCATTTTAAGTAGTTAATTGTATTTCACATATTTAATATTTTGTATTTCCAGTTTCACGTGTCTATTTGTACTATGTGCACGTTTGAAACTTATTTGACTTCAAGGTATAATTTAGCTTAGTTAATTTGTTGTTATATATGTGAATCACTCTTACATCATGCTTTTTTAATAAATGGTATATGCTTACATTTCTAATTAAATGTTTTTCCAATTTTAGCATTGTTGATACGCAGTTTGCGGAGCAAAGTTTCACATAAGAACAATCTGAAGATTTTTCAGATGAAGAGATGTTCTTTCTCATTAAAATCTTGGGTATGGAAGAAGTATATTTATATTTACACTATTATTCTTTATAAAATGCATGACTTTCAATTATGTTATTGGAAGGATTGAATTCGACGAATACAATGATGAGCTGGAGGAGGGTCAATCTAAATTTGCAAAAGATGCAACAAATCGTGTTACTAAAGAAAATCTAAATGCTGAAAATGCATGTCTGGATGAATATTTCTTATTTTCGGCATATAAATTGATGACAAAGAAGGCTCTGTTGATCTACAAGATAATAGGTACAATTTTATTAATATTTTTTCATATAAAAATACAAGTTACTAATTGATATTACCTTACTTTTGTAAATGGAGCTATTAAAGAAGGGATCAGATCATATTGTCAAGATAAATCTTTGGATATGTTCAAACCTTATGTTGGTATGAAGTTTTGATCTGTACTTGAAGCATACGACTTTTACAACACATATTCTTGGGTTCTTGGATTTAGCATCAGAAATGGAGACAATTTTATTAATGTCAAAGATATTAAGACGATGCAAGAGTACAAGTGTCAACGCAGTGTGAGTATTTTATTTCAATTTATTTGTATCCAATAAAAAATTATCATTTGCATTATTAAAGCACTGTTTTGTACCGATATGTTTTAATTTCCCAGGGTATAAACAAGAATGCAATTAGATCAACAACAAGATCTGGTTGCAAAGCTGAATTAAGGGTTCATTAGAATGATTCTGGATAATGGTATGTCAAAAGTTTCAAAGAAGAGCACAACCATGAAATTGTTGAGATTTGTGGTGAAAAGAAACACATGTATTCTGATCAGCATATTGATCCAACAGCCAAAGAACTTATTAAACATCTAATACAAAATAATGTTTCACTTACAAGGGTAAATTCTATCATATCGAATATATATGGTTCAACTACTAAAGTGCGTTTTAGTAAAAGGAAATTTAGAACCGTGTGTTCTCAAATAGCGAGCGAGAACCTACAAAGTGATATTGCTAAGATCTTATAAATTTTTAGAGAGAAAATTGCGTAAGATGATAGATTTGCATCCACTGCACAAGTTGATGATGACAGCAGGCTAAAAGCTACAATGTGGACCAGTGGAAGAAGCTGGGCACTTTATCAGTATTTTGGATATGCAATCATGTTTGACACAACTTATGGTACAAACATTTACAATATGCCATTTGGGATGTTTGTTGGGGTCAGGAATAATTTTGAGAGTGTTATTTTTGCTGGAGCATTGCTTAAAATGAAAAGGTTGAAAATTTCAAATGGGCTTTTAAGGAATTTGTGGCAATGATGGATGGAAAATATCATGTTACTATACTAACTGGTATGTTCTGCCAAACATATAAATTTGTATGTGTTTATTTATTATAAACATGTTCATAAGCTTGAGACATGTTTGCAAATCAGGCACTTGCAATTGCAAATGCAATAAATTCTGAATTACCAAAGACAACTCATAGATGGTGTTAATGGCATGTCCTAAAGAGGGCTCATGAACTTCTTGGTCAAACATACAAGAAGCACAAGACTTTTGTGGATGATTTCTACAAATTAGTAAACCGTATGCTTACAGTTGAAGAGTTTGAAAAAACTTGGCAGATTATAATTGAAAAATATTCTCTAAACACTATTACAATGAGGTGCTATACAAACAATTTTTAACCCCTTTCCGCGACGGGATTTGGAACCGTCGCCCGATGAGTGTGGGAAATAGGGGGGGGGGGTCCTTCCCACAGGACCTATAAACCATTAGTGATATGCCCTCCTGGCACACACGCTCGGCAAAATGAGGTCGTGTGCGACCGGCGAGCGGCCAAATCTGTTATACGTATAGTAGTGCTAAATAAAATAAAATTATACAGGCGAAATCATTTCCGGTCGTAAGTACATCCCACACAGTCAATCCCCTCTAAATGTATCTGTTCATATATACACCCCACACAGTCGCTCCAAGGAAAACGTTTCTGTTCACACGTACATCACACACAATTTTCCCCATTAAATCGTTTGTGATAGCGTTTCCATTGCACACGGTATTAACAATTTTATCATTTGCGTTATTGAATGTATCACACACGATGCGTAGAAGAAACTGTGTGGCAAAGACTGTACATCACACAAAGTTTCTATGTGGTAAACATTTGTGCCAGGTGGCCTAACGCAAACAATTTTCAAGAGGATGTCGTGTGTGATTGTTCATCAATCTAACACAGTTTATTCCTAGAAACTGTCTGCGTTATTGAATGCATCACACACTGTGTTTTCTCAATAACCGTTTGCAATAGAAAAAACCAATTAGCAGGCTAATTATCCTATTATTAATAATCCATTTATTAATATAATTGACATTTCATATTAAGCACACAATATACTTTATTTTCATAATTGAAATACATCAGAGTACAACATCATATAGCTTCAACACTCAGCTACCCCATTACACAACTGCACCAGCACCAAGTTTCACATGCAACATCTATAACCTTTCGAAATTAGCAACATAGACGGTACATAGACATATGTATCTCATCTGGAAAACTGCTGAAGCAGAAGGCGAATATTGAGCCTTCATTGATGTTGAAGGTCTTTGCAACTTTAGGCCAGTACCTATGGATGATTGACCGTCCATCCTTTGTCCTCTTCAATAACACTTCAATGTTGAACCGTGGATGTTGTATGAATACCTTCCTCGTCTCCTGACCATACAGGAGGTTTGAGAGGTAATCATCAGTGAACTGCTTTGGAAAGGCCTGAAAATAAGGATGTGCATACATATCTTCTCTATATTAGAAATAGGGCAAAGGAATAAAAAAGGCAAGGTATAATAGTTAGTACCATCCTGTGGTGAACTAATGTCTTCTTCATTGTGCGGACAAAGATCTTGTTGTTTTTTGTCGCTAATTTCTTTATCCTAACAATCTTTCTGAGTTCCTTGACTTGACTGATATTCATGGACAACTCATTTCCCCGTATGCAAAAAGGGTCGAATAGTGGGTTGCTACTTCTCGAGCTTGCGTTGTATTCCCTTGAAGAGGAAAGGGAGATGCAACACAGTAGCGTAAGTATTTCCCTCAGTTTTTGAGAACCAAGGTATCAATCCAGTAGGAGACCACGCGCGAGTCCCTCGCACCTGCACAAACAAATAAGAACTTTGCAGCCAACACGATAAGGGGTTGTCAATCCCTTTACGGTCAGTTACGAAAGTGAGATCTAATAGAGATGATAGTTTGATATTTTTGGTATTTTTGATTATAAGAACAGAAAGTAAAAGCGGAAAAAATAAAGTAGGTGTAGATTGATATGTTGAGAATAGACCCCGGGGCCATAGTGTTCTCTTGTGGCTTCTCTCATGATAGCGATATTCTACGGTGGGTCAACAAATTACTGTCGAGCAATTGATAGAAAAGCGAATAATTATGAGACTATCTAGGCATGATCATTATATATAGGCATCACGTCCGAGACAAGTAGACCGAAACGATTCTACATCTACTACTATTACTCCACACATCGACCGCTATCCAGCATGCATCTAGTGTATTGAGTTCATAAGAACAAAGTAACGCCTTAAGCAAGATGACATGATGTAGAGGGATAGACTCAAACTTAATGATATAAACCCCATCTTTTTATCCTCGATGGCAACAATACAATACGTGCCTTGCTGCCCCTACTGTCACTCGGAAATGGACACCGCAAGATTGAACCCAAAGCCAAGCACTTCCCCCATTGCAAGAACTATAGATCTAGTAGGCCAAACTAAACCAATAATTTGAAGAGACTTGCAAGGATATTATAATCATACATTAAGAGTTTAGAGAAGAACCAAATATTTCTCATAGATAATCTTGATCATAAACCCACAATTCATCGGATCTCGACAAACACACCGCAAAAAGAGATTACATCGAATAGATCTCCTCGAAGACTGAGGAGACCTTTGTATTGAGATCCAAAGAGAGAGAAGAAGCCATCTAGATACTAGCTATGGACCCGAAGGTCTGTGGTAAACTACTCACAACTCATGGTGAGGCGATGATGATGATGTAGAAGCACTCCGTGGAAGATCCCCCCTCCGGCGGAGCTCCGGAACAGGCCCCAAGATGGGATCTCACGGGAACAGAAGGTTACGGTGGTGGAACTAGGGTTTTTTTTCTATTGTTCTGTTGGTTTCGGGGTACGTAGGCATATATAGGAGGAAGGAGGGCACCGGGGGCCATACGTGGGGCCCACGAGGCAGGGGGCGCGCCCCCACCCTCGTGGGCACCATGTAAGCCCTACTCCATGTTTCTCAAGTTTCTAGTGCGTGATTTTCTCCAAAAATATCTCCCCCGAAGGTTTCGTTCCATTTGGACTCCGTTTGATATCCCTTTTCTGTAAAACCCTGAAACAGGCAAAAAACAACAATCTGGACTGGGCCTTTGGGTTAGTAGGTTAGTCCCAATAATAATATAAAAGTGTATGAAAAATCCCATTAAACATCGAGAACATCATAAATAATAGCATGGAACAATCAAAAATTATAGATACGTTGGAGACGTATCAAGCATCCCCAAGCTTAATTCCTGCTCGTCCGCGAGTAGGTAAATGATAAAAACATAATTTTTGATGTGGAATGCTAACCAACATAGTTTTTCAATGTAATTCTCTTAATTGTGGCATGAATGTTCAGATCCGAAAGATTCAAGACAAAAGTCTATATTGACATAAGAAATAATAATACTTCAAGCATACTAACAAAGCAATCATGTCTTCTCAAAATACTATGGCTAAAGAAAGTTATCCCTACAAAATCATATATTCTGGCTATGCTCCCTCTTCATCACACAAAATATTCATATCATGCACAACCCTGATTTCAGCCAATCACTTGTTTTCATACTCTATTCTTTCAAACCTTTCAACTTTCACGCAATACATGAGCGTGAGCCATGGACATAGCACTATGGGTGGAATAGAGAGGTGGTTGTGGAGAAGACAAAAAGGAGGGAGATAGTCTCACATCAACTAGGCGTATCAACAGGCTATGGAGATGCCCATCATAGATATCAATGTGAGTGAGTACGGATTGCCATGCAACGGATGCACTAGAGCTAAAATATGTATGAAAGCTCAACAAAAGAAACTAGTGGGTGTGCATCCAACTTGCTTGCTCATGAAGACCTAGGGCATTTGAGGAAGCCCATCGTTGGAATATACAAGCCAAGTTCTATAATGAAAATTCCCACTAGTATATGAAAGTGACTAAGCATGAGACTCTCTATCATGAAGAACATGGTGCTACTTTGAAGCACACGTGTGGAAAAAGATAGTAGCAATTGTCCCTTTTTCTTTCTTTTTCTTTTTCTCTTTTTTTCTTTTTTTGGGCCTTTTTTTTCTTTGGCCTTTTTTTTCTTTTTTGGAGGGGCTTTAGTGATTTAGCCTTTCCTCACATGGGACAATGCTCTAATAATGGTGATCATCACACTTTCATTACAACTCGATGCTAGAACAAAGTATGACTATATATGAATGCCTCGGGCGGTGTACCGGGATGTGCAACGAATCAAGAGTGACATGTATGAAAAATTATGCATGGTGGCTTTGCCACAAATACGATGTCAAGTACATGATCATGCATGGCAATATGACAATATGAAACATGTCATATGAACGGAATGGTGGAAATTTGCATGGCTATATATCTCGGAATGGCTATGGAAATGCCATGATAGGTAGGTATGGCGGCTATTTTGAGGAAGGATATATAGTGGGTGTATGGTACCGGCGAAAGTTGCGCGGCACAAGAGAGGCTAGCAATGGTGGAAGGGTGAGAGTGCGTAATATCCATGGACTCAACATTAGTCATAAGAACTCATATACTTATTGCAAAAATTTACGAGTCATCAAAACAAAGCAATCAACGCATGCTCCTAGGGGGGAGGTTGGTAGGAGTTAACCATCGCGCGCCCCGACCTCCACACAAAGGTTGACACTTTACAAATACCTCATGCTCTAACTTCGTCACATAGAGGTTCACCATACGTGCATGCTACGGGAATCACTAACCTTAACACAAGTATTTATCAATTTCATAATAACTCCACTAGCATGACTCTAATATCACTATCCTCATATCTCAAAACAATTATCAAGCATCCAACTTCTCATCATATTTAATGCACTTAGCGTGAAAGTTTTTACTACATTGATATTGGATGTTTATCATGTGAAGACTAGTTTATAGCCTAAGCACATTACCATGATGTTTTAACAGAATCTCAAAAGGATATAAGTGAAGCATGAGAGTTCAATAATTTCTTCAAAATATTATCACCACCGTGCTCTAAAAGATATAAGTGAAGCACTAGAGCAAAAACTATTCAACTCAAAAGATATAAGTGAAGCACATAGAGTGTTCTAACAATTCCTAGGCCATATTTAACTCTCAAAAATAGGTGTGTCCAGCAAGGATAATTGTGTCAAACTAACAAGTAAAGACTCAAATTATACAAGACGCTCCAAGTAAAACACATATCACGTGGTGAATAAAAATATAGCTCCGAGTATAGTTATCGATGGATGAAGACGAAAGAGGGGATGCCTTCCCGGGGCATCCCCAAGCTTAGGCTTTTGGTTGTCCTTGGATTTTACCTCCGGGTACTAGGGGCATCCCCAAGCTTAGGCTCTTGCCACTCTTTGTTCCATAGTCCATCAAAGCAATACTCAAAACTTGAAAACTTCACAACACAAAACTTAGACAAAAATCTCGTGAGCTCCGTTAGTATAAGAAAGAAAAACACTACTCAAAGGTACTGCAATGAATTCATTCTTTGTCTATATTGGTGTTAAACCTACTGTATTCCAACTTCTCTATTGTTCATACTTCCCAATACTACTCATAGATGCATTGAAATAAGCAAACAACACACGAAAAACAGAATCTGTCAAAAACAGAACAATCTATAGTAATCTGCAGGTTTCGCATACTTCTGTAACTCCACAAAATTCAAACTAAATTGTTAAACGTGCGGAATTTGTCTATTAATCATCTGCAAAAAAGATCAACTAAATATCTCGCTCTAGTAAAATCTGATGACCATTCTAGCGAGCGCTAACGATTCTGTTTTTCACAGCAAGATCACATAAACTTCACACAAGTCTTCCCAAAGGTTCTACTTGGCACAAACACTAAACAAAACACAAAACCACATCTAAACAGAAGTTAGATGCAATATTTATTCCTAAACAGAAGCAAAAAATAATAATATAAAATTGGGTTGCCTCCCAACAAGCGCTATCGTTTTACGCCCCTAGCTAGGCACGATACATGACAGATCTAGGTATTCCCATCTTTGGAAGGCAATCCATAAGTGGCTCTCATAATAGATTCATATGGTAATTTGATTTTCTTTCGTGCAAAGTGTTCCATGCATTTCCTTAACGTAAATTGGAATCTAACATTTCCTTCCTTCATATCAATAATTGCACCAATCGTTCTAAGGAAAGGTCTACCAAGAATAATAGGACATGAAGGATTGCAATCTATATCAAGAACAATGAAATCTACGGGCACATAATTCCTATTGGCAACAATAAGAACATCCTTAATCATTCCCATAGGTTTCTTAATAGTGGAATCCGCAAGATGCAAATTTAAAGAACAATCATCAAGCTCATGGAATAATAGCAAATCACACAAAGTTTTTGGGATAGTGTAGACACTTGCACCCAAATCACACAAAGCATAGCATTCATGATCTTCAATTTTTATTTCGATAGAAGGTTCCCACTCGTCATAAAGCTTTCTAGGGATAGAAACTTCTAACTCAAGTTTATATTCATAAGTCAAAGTATCAACTATGTGTTTGGTAAAAACTTTATTTTGACTATAAGCATGCGGAGAGTTTAGTACGGATTGCAACAAAGAAATACAATCAATCAAAGAGCAATTATAATAATTGAATCCCTTGAAATCCAAAGTAGTGGGTTCATCACTATGCAAAGTTTTAATCTCTTCACTCACACTTTTAACAATTTTAGCATCAAGATCTAAAAACTCTGAATCATTGGCAAACCTTAAAGTAGAATCATCTCCCATCCTATCTTCATCAAGATTTATGCTAGAAAACAAGGATCTAATAGGAGACACATCAATAACTTTCAGATCTTCATCTTTATTTTGATGATAACTAGAAGAACACGCTTTAATATAATCCTCTCTTTTAGCACGCATCCTAGCGGTTCTTTCTTTGCATTCATCAATGAAAATTCTCATGGCTTTGAGAGACTCATTGATATCATGCTTAGGTGGGATAGATCTAAGTTTCGAAGAATCAACATCAAGAGTAATTCTATCCACACTTCTAGCCAATTCATCAATCTTAAGCAATTTCTCTTCAAGCATAGCATTGAAATTCTTTTGCGAAATCAAAAACTCCTTAACACTAGTTTCAAATTCAGAAGGCATCTTTCCATAAGAGTTGCTATAGGAATTACCATAATTATTAGAGGAATTACTAGGAAAAGGCCTAGGATTAAAATTCCCTCTATAAGCATTGTTACCAAAATTATTCCTACCAACAAAATTCACATCCAAAGATTCATTATTACTTTCAATCAAAGTAGACAAAGGCATATCATTAGGATCAGAAGAGGCACTCTTAGCAGCAAATAATTTCATAAGTTCATCCATCTTTCCACTCAAAACACTAATCTCTTCAATAGCATGCACTTTTTTACTAGTAGATCTTTCGGTGTGCCATTGAGAATAATTAACCATTATATTATCTAGGAGTTTGGTAGCTTCTCCTAAGGTAGTTTCCATGAAAGTGCCTCATGCGGCCGAATCTAAAAGATTTCTAGAAGCAAAATTCAAGCCATCATAAAAGTTCTGAATAATCATCCATAAGTTCAAACCATGTGTAGGGCAATTACTATCATTAATTTCATTCTCTCCCAAGCTTGTGCAACATGCTCATGATCTAGTTGCTTAAAATTCATAATATCGTTTCTAAGAGAGATGATCTTAGCAGGAGGGAAATACTTAAAGATAAAAGCATCTTTGCACTTATTCCACGAATCAATACTATTTCTAGGCAAAGAGGAAAACCAAGTTTTAGCACGATCTCTGAGTGAAAAAAGAAATAACTTCAATTTAACAATATCGTTATGCGTATCCCTTTTCTTTTGCATATCACACAAATCAACAAAGTTGTTTAGACGGGTAGCGGCATCTTCACTAGGAAGACTGGAGAATTGATCTTTCATGACAAGATTCAACAAAGCAACATTGATCTCACAAGATTCAGCATCGGTAATATTAGCAATCGGAGTGCTGATAAAATCATTATTGTTGGTATTGGAGAAGTCACACAATTTGGTATTGTTTTGAGCCATAGTGACAAGCAAGCAAGCGAACACACACAAGCAAACAAGAGGCAAGCGAATGATAAACACACGACAGAAGAAGGGCAAATAAAACGGCAAGGGTGAAGTGGGGGAGAGGAAAACGGGAGGCAAAAAATGTAATGTGAAGGTTAAGGGTTTGTGATAGGTACTTGGTATATGACTCTTGCGTAAGCCTCCCCGGCAACGGCGCCAGAAATTCTTCTTGCTACTTCTCGAGCTTGCGTTGTATTCCCTCGAAGAGGAAAGGGAGATGCAGCATAGTAGAGTAAGTATTTCCCTCAGTTTTTGAGAACCAAGGTATCAATCCAGTAGGAGACCACACGCTAGTCCCTCGCACCTGCACAAACAAATAAGAACTTCGCAACCAACGCGATAAGGGGTTGTCAATCCCATTACGGTCACTTACGAAAGTGAGATCTGATAGAGATGATAGTTTGATATTTTTGGTATTTTTGATTATAAGAACATAAAGTAAAAGCGGAAAAAGTAAAGTAGGTGTAGATTGATATGTTGAGAATAGACCCGGCGGCCATAGTGTTCTCTAGTGGCTTCTCTCATGATAGCGATATTCTACGGTGGGTAAACAAATTACTGTTGAGCCATTGATAGAAAAGCGAATAATGATGAGACTATCTAGGCATGATCATTATATATAGGCATCACGTCCGAGACAAGTAGACC
Source organism: Secale cereale (assembly GCA_902687465.1). Taxonomy (NCBI): domain Eukaryota; kingdom Viridiplantae; phylum Streptophyta; class Magnoliopsida; order Poales; family Poaceae; genus Secale; species Secale cereale. The sequence continues at coordinate 232,140,498 of LR738714.1, forward strand.
AAAACGATTATGCATGTACTACTATTACTCCACACATCGACCGCTATCCAGCATGCATCTAGTGTATTGAGTTCATAAGAACAGAGTAACGCCTTAAGCAAGATGACATGATGTAGAGGGATAAACTCAAACTTAGTGATATAAACCCCATCTTTTTATCCTCGATGGCAACAATACAATATGTGCCTTGCTGCCCCTACTGTCACTGGGAAAGGACACCGCAAGATTGAACCCAAAGCCAAGCACTTCTCCCATTGCAAGAACTATAGATCTAGTAGGCCAAACCAAACCAATAATTCGAAGAGACTTGCAAGGATATTATAATCATACATAAAGAGTTCAGAGAAGAACCAAATATTTCTCATAGATAATCTTGATCATAAACCCACAATTCATCGAATCTTGACAAACACACCACAAAAAGAGATTACATCGAATAAATCTCCTCGAAGACCGAGGAGAACTTTGTATTGAGATCCAAAGAGAGAGAAGAAGCCATCTAGATACTAGCTATGGACCCGAAGGTCTGTGGTAAACTACTCACAACTCATGGTGAGGCGATGATGATGATGTAGAAGCACTCCGTGGAATATCCCCCCTCCGGCGGAGCTCCGGAACATGCCCCAAGATGGGATCTCACGGGAACAGAAGGTTACGACGGTGGAACTAGGGTTTTTTCTGTTGTTCTGATGGTTTCGGGGTACGTAGGCATATATAGGAGGAAGGAGGGCACCGGGGCCATACGCGGGGCCCACGAGGCAGGGGGCGCGCCCCCCACCCTCGTGGGCACCACGTAAGCCCTACTCCGTGGTTCTCAAGTCTCCCGTGCGTGATTTCTCCAAAAATATCTCTCCCGAAGGTTTCATTCCGTTTGGACTCTGTTTGATATCCCTTTTCTGTAAAACCCTGAAACAGGAAAAAAACAACAATCTGGACTGGTCCTTTGGGTTAGTAGGTTAGTCCCAAAAATAATATAAAAGTGTATGCCAAAGCCCATTAAACATCCAAAACATCATAACTAATAGTATGGAACACTAAAAAATTATAGATACGTTGGAGACGTATCATGGGTCAAAACCTCTGACAACAAGACCTACATGTGCAAGATCAAATTGTTAAAAACCTAAATATTAGAATGGTTCGTGCAATTGCACAATAATGTGCTATTAGACAAAGGACCATGGATGTGCAAACCTCGATTGTAAACCTCAGTGCTTCCCATTGTTTCCTGCAACACATATAAGGTAGTTAGTCATCAGGTTAAGTGAGGGTTCACATGCTATCAATAAAATATGTTGATGAAAAATAAGCACATTGCAGATTCATCAGATTAATTCAAGCCACATGGAAAACCCATTTATCCCAACCAAGCATGATTAAGAACTAGGAAATATAGCACTTGTATATGTTTCTCATGTATTAAGTGCAGCCAAATTCGATTTATTCCTCACATGCACAACAATACAAAATTCTACCCACGACAATTGGACATCACATTGCAGAATTGAACCAAGCAGTTAACTAAACACCACAACAAATGAACCAAACATTAATTGAGCACCACATTGCACAATATAACATACTCCTAATAGAAGATCAGACAGTTAACCAAACCAAGCATGCTTAACAACTTGGAAATATAGCAATTGTATTTGTTTCTCATGTATTTACTATAGCCAAATTCAATTCAAGGTATACAATAACAGAATGCACCCACAACAATTGAACATCACATTGCAGAATTAAACCAAACAGTTAACTAAGCACGACAACAAATGAACAAAATGTTAACTAAGCACCACATTGCACAATATAACATACTCCTAATAAATGATCAGACAGTTAACCAAACCAAGCATGCTTAACAACTTGGAAATATCGCAATTGTATTTGTTTCTCATGTATTTAGTGCAGCCAAATTCGATTTACTTCTCACATGGTACACAATAACAGAATGCACCCACAACTATTGAACACCGCATAACAGAATTGAACCAAACAGTTAACTAAACACCACAACAAAAATGAACCAAACGTTAACTGAGAACCACATTGCACAATGTATAACCAAACCAAGCATGCTTGACAACTTGGAAACATAGCAATTGTATTAATTTCTCATGTATTTTGTAAAGATAAATTTGATTTATTTCTCACATGGAAGATAATACAAAATTGCAGCATGAAGAATTGAACATCACATTTATAGAATTGAACCGAACAGTTAACTGAAGACGACAACTAATTAACCAAACAGTTAATAAGTGAGCACCACAGTGCACGACATATAGAACATATACACTAGACCAACATATTGCATGGTAAAATTATATAGCACAATTCACTAGAATTTGCTAAGGAAAGGGAGGAGCAGCACACGCAATGGGTAAGCCGAGCATGCTAAACCGGCCTAGCTAGAAAATGGCAAGATGATCCTCCAAGATCTTGGGGTCGGCACGAATGGCATCCATCGCGACCTCATCCGCGCGTGCGGCCATGATTTGCTTCTTCGCTGCCAAATGCTCGTTGAGATCTTGGCTATACTACGTGCACCATGGCTTATGGCAGCACTTATTTGGTGGAGGGGTCGATGATTTGGGTGGAAGGTGTTGCGCCGGTGGTCGGGGCATATGGGATGTGTAAGAAGGAGGAGGATGGGGGTCAGGTGTGGATTACCTTCCTGAATAGACGAGGCCGGGCAGCGTGAAGGAGGGTCGCCGGCGAGGAGGCGGTGCTGCAAGCAAGGAGTGAAGGTTTCAACTTGTAAAGGAAGGCGGAAACAGGGGATATGTGGCTTTTGGTAAGGTTGAGGGGGCGGGGAGGTAGATATTTCTGCGGAAGCCGAAAATGTGGAAACGCTTCAGCGAAAAAACTGGCACGCAAAGTGTCATCAGACACGGTCCCTTATTTAGAACTCTGTACGATATGTGAACATCACAAACAATTCAGATAGCTTAACCCGTCTGTAATGAGTTTGAACGTCAAATTTTTTGTTCCACGTCCCCATCTTTCACTTGCGACAATTGAACAGTGAAATGATATTTGAGGAGCGAGCTAGTGTGCTTGACACTCCGACGGTGCTCCAAGATATTTTGTGCTGCATCTCACACGATTGGTGATAATAAACTGTGTGCGATCTACTTGATTTGAATTACATAATGGGGTCACAGCTGCAAAGGATGGTGTTTGAATTGCTAGAACTTTTATTTGCAGTGAACATGCAACTATAGGTGCGTCGTCAAAAAATTAGAATTATTCATGGTTCGTTTGGATGTTTTTATACATTAACTTGGTTTTGTAGGCATTTTAGGTGCATAATTCATATTTGAACTACATGCACAAGCTCCAGTGCATACAAATGGGTTAAAAAATCAAATCTGTGTCCTTGGTTGCATGCTTAGGTCCCGTGCAAGAAACATGAATGAATGTCAAACTCCTTGCCACTGTCACTCGGCCGCAAACATTGAGATACCTAGTTTTTAAATTCTAGTAAATCCAAAACTCGTCTGAAATTCATGGAACTTGGCATGCTATCATGGAGCGGCATCAACATGTCGTGGTAATTTTTTTGTCCCATTTGGGGCAGGTTTGAGTATAAGGTTCTGACAAACCATAGCTTCTCACAACAAGCGTGATGGTTTCGGTTGGGAACGTGCCACCTTTGGGGACGAAACGATATCCGTTGCCTCTTATTGCTTTCAAACATTTTGTAGTGTGAACATAGAACAACAGGAGTGTTGTGTTTAATTTTGGAATTTTTGGGGTTCGTTTGGACATTTTTATATATTAACTGGGGTTTCTCGGCATTTTATGTGCATAATTCAAATTTGAACTACATGCACATGCTCCAGTGCATATAAACGGGTTGAAAAATCAAATATGTGTCCTTCGGTGCATGCTTAGGTCCCATGCAAGAAATGGGAATGAATTTTGAACACCCTGCCACCGTCACTCAACCGTAAACATTGAGATACCTGGTTTTTAAATTCTAGTAAATCCAAAACTCGTCTGAAATTCATGAAACTTGGCATGCTATCATGGAGCAGCATCAACATGCCGTGGTAAAATTTTTGTCCCATTTGGGAGAGGTTTGGGTATAAGCTCCTCACAAACCATAGCTTCTCACAACAAGCGTGATGGTTTCGGTAGGGAACATGCCACCTTTGGGGACGAAACGATATCCGTTGCCTCTTATTGCTTTCAAAAAATTTCTAGGGTCAACATATATCAACATGAGTGCCGGGTTTAATTTTGGAATTTTTCGGGGTTCGTTTGTACATTTTTATACATTAACTGGGTTTTCTAGGCATTTTATGTGCATATTTCAAATTTGAACTACATGTGCATGCTCCATGCATATAAACGGGTTGAAAAATCAAATTTGTGTCCTTCGGTGCATACTTAGGTCCCATGCAAGAAATGGGAATGAATTTCAAACACCCTGCCACGATCACTCGGCCACAAACATTGAGATACCTGGTTTTTAAATTATAGTAAATCCAATACTCGTCTGAAATTCATGAAACTTGGCATGCTATCATGGAGCGGCATCAACATGCCGTGGTAATTTTTTTGTCCCATTTGGGGCAGGTTTGGGTATAAGCTTCTGTCAAGCCCAAGATGCGGTTCTATCCCGATCACGTGACGCTTACGTGATTGGGGCACAACCGCATTTCGGGCGCTTAGCAAGATGGATATCATTACATCGTACCATTACATACATACATGGGGGATACAACAATACATACAGTCACATGAATACAACAACATCAATACAAGTATCCGACTACGGATACAAACAATAAAAGCACAAAGACATCCATCTGCTATCCCAGGCTGCCGACCCGGAACCTAACCCAAGACTGAAGAAGAAAGAACTCCAAACAACGATCAACGCTCTCACGTCAAGACATCGGAAACCTGCACCTGCAACTGTTGTTGTAGTATCTGTGAGCCACGAGGACTCAGCAATCCCATAACCATGGGTAACAAGACTATCAAAGCTTAATAGGTAGGAAGATGTAAAGTGGTGAGGTTGCAGCAGCGGCTAAGCATAAATATGGTGGCTAACTTACGAGTACAAGAATAAGATGAGCATCTACGCAAACGGTCGCAACTAGTAGTGATCGCTAAAGATCCTAAACTACTTACGAGTCAAACATAACCCCACCGTGTTCTCTTCTCAAAATGAAAAGAGACAGTCATGGTTACTCACACCGTTGTGTGTTTTACTTCGGATCCTCTGTCAAGTTTTCTACAACCGGACATTAACAAATTCCAATCTGCCACATAACCACGGGCACGGCTTTCGAAAGATCATAACCCTGCAGGGGTGTCCCAACTTAGCCCATCACAAGCTCTCACGATTAGCTGAAGTGATAAATATACTATCATCACCTTTTATTTCAGGGAATCCGATCAGGCTCGGCATCCCGGTGCACAAGACATTTCGACAATGGTAAAACAAGTCCAGCAAGACCTCCCGGCATGCCGACACCCTGATAGTAGCTGCGCGTATCTCGTCTCAGGCCACGTCCGGATGAGCACTACGTACAGCAACCGAAGACCCCAGATAACTGGGTGGCCCCGCAAGTGGCTCTAGTTTGGGACCAACACCATCAGCACTGGCCCCCCTGCTATGTAGAAAGAAACTCGAGGGTGCGACCCCCTATGCAATTTTAATTAATTAATTAAGTTATTATTATGAGGCAAATTAAAACCAATGTTGGGCCTTGCTGGAGGAGTTTTATTCAAAGTCGAACTGTCAAGGGGTCCCCATATACCCATCGTGTAAGGAACGCAAAATCAAGGAACATAATGCCGGTTTATCGGCGCCTAAGGTGGCATGAGTGGAACAAAACACCGAGCAAAAGGCCAAGCCTTCCACCCATGCCCAGTACATAGGTGTGTTAATAATAATAATAGATATTGTGATATTCCATCAACAAGTTCCCTCCTGGAACGATCTTCATCTTCACCTGCAACTAACAACGCTATAAGAGGGGCTGAGCAAGCGGGTAACATAGCCAAACAAGGGTTTTGCTAGGAAGGTTTCAACGGTTAGAGGTTTCATGGCAACAAGGAGAGGGGCTGACAATAATGATGGGTAGCGCGACATGTAACGATAGCATCGGGACAACTAAGCAAAGGCAATGATAGTCAAGGTATCCAAGGGTATGGTCATCTTGCCTGAGATCCCGCAAGGAAGAAGAACGGATCCATGAAGAAGACGAGGAAGAAGCCTTGAAGAAGAACCACGGGTAGACGAACGAATCCTCACGATTGCAACGGAAAAACCACTAACGAGAAGAAGCAAGCAATACGGTAAACAAACCACTCAAGAACATGACAATATGCACTACCAAGTGTGATGGAAAACAAGTCTACTTATGATGAACAGAAAGTCTACACAGGAAGCAAAACACGGCAAGGTAGGAAGCACAACAAAACAGCACAAGTTTATATATGATGCAATACATGGCAAGGTATGATGCATGACAAGACTGAACAGGAAGCATAACATGGCAAGGTAGGAAGCATAGAAAACATCACAGGAAACATGTCAATGTGCTTAAGCAAGTATGAAGCAAACAAGTCTATATAGGAAGCACAACAAGTCCATACAGGAAGCATAACATGGCAAGGTAGGAAGCATAGAAAACAACACAAGTCTATATGATGCAATACATGGCAAGATATGATGCATGACAAATCTATACAGGAAGCACAACAAGTATATACAGGAAGCATAACATGGCAATGTAGGAAGCACATCAAAACAAGGTAGGAAGCACAACATGGCAACGGTGCAAGATGCACCCAAACATCAACCAAACTCACTTCAAACATGAAAACAATATGATATTATGATTCTACATTCAAAAACACACAAGTTTCATATAAAGAACACCCCAAACGGAGCAACGGGCTAAAAGATACACATGAAACAAGATATAACAACAAGCTGAAAATAACAGCCACATAGCAACTTTGGAGCATGATAAATATAAGCTACAACACTCAAACATGGTGATAAGAAGCATGAACATGAAGTAGACATATCCTACAGCAAACAACACCATTGGAGCATCTCCATAGGAGGCATGGATCAATAGCAACAAGCTACAACATTTTGAACATGACAACAAAACCTGACAGCAATATTTTATAGCAACTTGGGAGCAAGAACTAAATATGCTACATCCACCCAAAAGAGCATGTGAGGGCATGAATGGATATCCAACAACATATACAACAAGGAATCATCAATAGTCACCCCAAAACTAGCATGGATTTGCCTAGAACAACAAGCAAACATGGCATCTCGAAATTACAGATTCCAGACATAGTGAAATTTCACTAAGTGTTAAAACATCAGTATTATCATGGCATGTTTGTGAGAAAGTTTAAGTCACCTCAAAGCATAACATGGCAAGTGGTTTGCACCACAGCAAAGTACACATGATGGGGAGTCCAAATCATATAAGCATGCAACAAGGGGACAACCACATCAATAGCAACGAGCTCCTCAACTAGGCATCTCGTAACAAGTTTAAAAACCTAACAGCCACATACACTTTTGCAACATAGATAAACATGGCAATATGAACTCAAACAAGCATGCTATAGCAACCAACATATAGAGCATCTCATGATGAACATTTGGACATATCATTTGCTTCATTTGGATAAACATGCAACAAGTTATCACATATCAAACATGGCACGAAAACAACTAATAGCAGCAGTTTATAACAAGTAGCACTCTTCTCATGAAGATTAAGACATCTAGATGGACTCAACCATGCATGACACAATGGAACAAAACATAGTACATGTCACCATGATCATTTTGACATAACATACACACAAAACGGACATGCACAGTTAAAGATATCCTCATCACAAAAATGCATCAGACACGGAAAAACAACTAGGGACTTAGCCAAAAACGAGGTCAACCTGCTGGATGGTCAAACAGGCGCGGATCTGTTGCGGTCAACGGATCCGGGCACGGATCTCGGAGTCAACGGGTCGGATCGGGCTGCCGGGTCAACGGGTCGGACCCGTTAGGGTTCGGGCGCCCGGGGCGATCTGGTCGAGGCGCTGGCTCCCTCGAGCCCTCGATCTGGCAGCGGCAGCTGGCCAGCTACTTCGATCCCTCGTGCTGGATCGGCACGGCGGCGACCGGCGGGGGCCCGGAGGAGGTGGCCGGCGGCGGTCGGTGACGAGGGCGCTGGGGCCGGCGACGACCGGAGTTGAAGGGGCGGCGGGGGTCGGCGAAGGAGCTCCGGCGGCGAGGGAGGAGGTGGCCGGCGGTGGTCGGTGACGAGGTGAGCCGAAGGCGGGGCGCGGCCGGATCTGAAGGCGGCGGCGGGAGTGGAGCTTCCGGCGGGGTCGGAAGCACCGAGCGGCGGCGGCGGGAGTGGAGCTTCCGGCGGGGTCGGAAGCACCGAGCGGCGGCGGCGGGAGTGGAGCTTCCGGCGGGGTCGGAAGCACCGAGCGGCGGCGGTGGAAGCACAATGCGGCGACGGTGGAAGCACGGACGGCAGTCGGTGGAAACACTGCGCGGCGGAGGTGGAAACACTAGGGTTTTGGACGCAAAAATTGGAGGGGGTGGACGTTTATATAGGCACAAGGAGCTAGGGTAGTCCAAATGAGGAGAGGTTTTCGGCCACGAGATCACAATTGAACGGCCTAGATGATGGGAAGGGTTTGAGCTGGGTTGGTGGGCTGTTGGAGGGGGGGTCTCGGGCCTCAAAGAGGAGGTACTTCTAGCCCACGAGGATAACTGTTGGAGTATCAAACGAACTCCAAACGCGACAAAACTTGACAGGCGGGTTACGCGTACCAAAACAACATCGCACGACAAGTCTCACGCCAAACCGGAAACGTTATATGGCCAAACACAAAAGAAGGACTCGGGGAAGCCACGGGCACGTGTGAGAGCATCGGAACTCGAAAAGGACAACGGGAAGAAACGAGGAGACTCGGACGGATGCAAGTTTCGAAAACATGCGATGCAACACACATGACGACATGGCAAGATGAAACACGCAAGCAGATGACATGGCACTGACAACGAATAACTGGCTGACACCTGGCGCACCGGTCTCGGGGTGTCACAGCTTCTCACAAACCAGAGCTTCTCACAACAAGCATGACGGTTTCGGTAGGGAATGTGCCACCTTTGGGGACGAAACGATATCTGTTGCCTCTTATTGCTTTCAAAATAAATTCTAGTGTCAACATAGAACAACAAGAGTGTTGTGTTTAATTTTGGAATTTTTCAGGATTTGTTTGGACATTTTTGTAGAATTCTATTGAATAATTGTTGATGCAATATTGTGCCAGTACAAGAGGTATATATAAGAGCCAAGCCGCACCTGATCTAGCCCTATTAGAAACCATGTAGGAGTCCTAATCCTATTACAAGTTGTATTCTAACATCCCCCACAGTGTCAACGGTAGGCTCGACGACATTGAGACTGAAACGAATGTCTTGAAACGGAGTAGTCGCCAGGCCTTTGGTAAAGATATCAGCGAACTGAGCAGAAGTAGGCACGTGGAGAACGCGAACTTGACCGAGAGCCTCCTTCTCTCGAACAAAGTGAATGTCGATCTCAATATGCTTGGTGCGATGGTGTTGAACCGGATTCCCTGACATGTAGACAGCTGAAATATTATCACAATAAACAATGGTAGCTTGCTCAATAGGACGGTGCAGCTCCGACAGCAACTGGTGCAACCAAACCGTTTCAGCAACCGCATGAGCCACAACACGGTACTCAACTTTAGCAGACGAGCGGGAGACCGTGACCTGCCTTTTTAAAGACCAATAAACCAAATTGTTACCAAGAAAAAACACAAAATCCGGATGTGGACCTACGAGTATCTAGACAACCAGCCCATTCTGCATTAGAGTAAGCTATGAAGGAGGTAGGAGAGGATTTGTTGATATGAAGACCAAAGTCTAGTGTGCCTTTGAGATACCGAAGAATACATTTGACATGATTGTAGTGTGGAATACAAGGATCAGAGAAAGGCCTGGCGATAAAGAGAAGGATCAGAGAAAGGATCACCGTCGGCAGAGAGTTCGGAACCTGCATCAACAGGGGTACAAGAAGTTTGACAATCAAGCATACCAACACGAGAAAGATGATCCAGAGTGTTCTGACGTTGAGACAAGAAAAGACGAGAGGAGTCACGGATAACATCAATACCTAAGAAGTGGTGAAGAAGACCTAAATCTGTCATAGAAAATTCGTGGCGAAGAAGAGAGATAATATGATCTAAAAATTGTTGTGAGGAAGCTGTGAGGATAATATCATCAACATATAAAAGAAGGTAAGCAGTGTTGTTGTTGTGATGAAAGGTGAAGAGTGAAGTGTCAGCACGGGAAGGGGTAAAACCGATGGTTTGAGTGTAAGTAGAAAAGCGTTGGAACCAGGCACGTGGTGCTTGTTTAAGACCATAAAGAGATTTTTGAACAAGACAGACATGATTAGGATAGGAGGAATGTTCGAAGCCAAGAGGTTGTTGACAATAGACTGTTTCTTGAAGAGAGCCATGAAGAAAAGCATTTTTGACATCTAGTTGAATTGGCCAGGAAGAAGAGACAGCGATGCTAAGGATAGTGTGAATAGTGCTGGGCTTGACAACTGGATAGAAAGTCTCATCATAATCGATGCCGTGTTGCTGAGAGTAACCACGACATACCCATCGAGCCTTATAACGTGCAAGACTCCCATCATAATTAAATTTATGGTGAAAAACCCATTTGCCCGAAACAATATTTGTATTGGAAGGACAATGAACTAACTGCCACATGTTGTTCTGCAGAAGGGCATCATATTCATCTTTCATAGTTGCGGCCCAATTAGGATCTAGGAGAGCTGATTTGTAAGATTTGGGTAGAGAGGAAGGAGATAAAGATGCATGAAGAGTTGAGACGCTCATTTGCAGGTAAAAAAACCTGGACTTGGCACGTGTGCACATGGTATGATCGTTAGTAGGAGCTGGAATGGGAATAGCATGAGCAGGAAGGGTGGGGGAAGATGTGATGGACGCGTCCGGCGCAGCGGAGGAAGCGGATGTGAGAGATGGTGGTGAAGACTGTGACCGCAGGAGGTCTGCCGCGTTAGAGTGTAATGTGTTTTCCTCTGCCGGGGCAGAGGTGATGACAGAAGTGGTGGCGGCAGGATCTGCTAATGCGGCTGGTTTCGCTGGATTGGTCGGCGGGTGAAAGAAGGGAAGATGATTGCGACGAGAGGGACTAGTGGAAGGCGCGGGTGAGTTGGAATCTAATTGTTGACGCTCGGAAAAGGGAAAATGTGTTCAACAAATGTTACATGACGAGACACATGCACATTACCACTAACAAGATCTAGACAACGATAACCCTTTTGCTCGCTAGAAAAACCTAGATGGACACACAGGACAGAGCGCGGGGAAAGTTTGTTAGGAGAAGTGGAGTAGGATTTTGGAAAACAAAGACAACAGAAGACGCGAACATCGGAGTAATTTGGATGAGAGAGAAATAAAGAGAAGTAAGGAGTTGTTTGTGGGTTAACTTTAGATGGATGAATATTGAGTATATATGTGGCCGTGTGGAGTGCCTCTGCCCATAACATCGACGACATAGAAGATTGAATAAGCAGAGTGCGAATGATGTCATTAAGAGTACGAAGAGAACGCTCGGCTTTGCCGTTTTGTGGGGAGCTATAAGGATAGGAGAAACGTAAGAGAATTCCATATTGTAGGAAGAAATTTCGATTTTTAAAGTTGTTAAATTCACGACCATTATCACATTGGATGAATCTTATAGGGAGGAAAAAGTGGACCGAGACATAGCGCTGAAAGTTAATGAATATATTATGAACGTCGGAGTTGTTGCATAAAGGAAAAGTCCAAACATAATGAGTAAAATCATCAAGAATCACGAGATAATACTTAAAACCAGATACACTTCCTATTGGTGATGTCCAGAGATCACAATGAAGTCATTCAAAAGGAAAAGTACTAGAGGATTGAGAGGAACTAAAGGGAAGGCGAACATGTTTGCCCAATTGACATGACTGACACATAGAAGAATTATGAGAGTCTCTATTACGAGGTATTGAAAATTCAGTAAGAAGTGTGGATAACACATTTTTATTGGGATGGCCGAGATGTTGGTGCCACAGATCAACAGAGGCCAGCATAGATGTTGGAGGAGCAGTGACCGGAGCACCATCGAGAGAATATAAATCATCGGAGCTATTGAATCGAGCGATCTCGGCCTTGGTCCAGTAGTCTTTCACAAACAAACCAAAGGGGTCAAACTCAATAGAAACAAGATTATCACTGGTGATTTGGCGAACAGAAATGTCACAACCCTAGTTCTGGTATGCACTAGGCTAGCTTGGTTTTTGCATCATGTTTAATTTTCCAAATGAATTTGAATTGGGCATGTGAAAACCCCAGAAATCTTTTGAAAATAACCCACATAAAAATTGCTCCAGAAGGGTCCAAGAAAATGTTCATGTTCCTCTCTAAAAATATAGGCCAGAAGTAAAATTCAAACCAATATTTTTAGGAGCTCATAAATATTTATTTTGGGCATTTGGAATTAATGCAATAATTATTTGCATTGGATATATATTTATTATATTTTTAATATATGTCCAATAATTCCAGATTTTGTGAGGGGCTTTGGAATACTCCTTCTAGTCCCTACAAAAATTTGTCAGAAGTTTTTAAATGATTTAGTTTAAATCAAAACTAATGTCAGAAATAGAAAATAAAAATAAATGGGAAGAGTTTTACCTGTGCTAACCTGGTGGCCCATCTTCTTTGGCCCAGCAGCCGGCCCAGCTGACTGGCGGCGCCAGTCACCCCTAACCTCTCGCCAGGAGGGTAGGGGCGCGTGCCTGACGCGTGCACCGCCGCGCCGCGCCACCTCCTGCCTGCCTGCTCCTCTCCCTCGACGCCTGGACGCCTTGGAGAGACGCCACGCACCCCCCGAGGCCCCTCGCACTCTTCCCCGTCCTCACCCCCTCCTCCGTTCTCTCCTCCGCTCGGACCCGAGCGTGCCGTCGCCGCCGCTCGCTGTTGCCGCAGCCACCGCCTCCCCCTCAGCCTTCCTCCGTGTCTGAGAGCTCCGCCACTGCTTCCTCGTCCTTCCCGTCAAGCCACGTGTCGCCGGACGCCCTGTGGAGCTGCCCTCGCCGTCGTCTTCTACCTCCGACCGACGAGATCGCCATCGTCACTCCGGCAGCACCAAGCCTCCTCCGAGCTCGTCGTCTGCACCGCTGCGACCGCCGTGAGACTCTCCCTCGGACCCCCCTCTCCGTTTCGTCATTCGCTTGCCGCAGCTACCATTTCGTCGACGACCGAGAACCACCGCCGCCTGAGCTCGTCGCCGACGCAGCTCCGGTGACCAAATGGTCACTCCGGCGTGCCCAGAATATTCCCCGCCTCACGTAGGAGTCGTAGGTGCTAGCGCCGCCCCGCCTAGGCCACTGCAGCAATGGGCCCGAGCTCGACCGAGCTTCGGCCGCCGCCGAGCTCGTCGCCGGCGCCCCTCCGGCCACTCCACGGCCGCACCACCACCACGGCTGGATGCGGACGAGCGTCCGCATCCCGTAGCTGTGCTCCGCGCGCCAAATGGCGCTCTGAAGGCAAAACCCGCAGCGCACCGCCGCGTGTGGACTCGCCGACGGGTAAACACCGACGACCACTGAACCGTTGACCGGCGTGGGTTGACCCCACTGCCCAGTTTGACTTTCCCCTCTCTCTCACTGACTTGCGGGCCCCGCCCGACTAATTACTCTGGTTAGCACTAATTATCTAGTTAGGTTAGTCACTATAGTCACTGACTAGTGGGCCCTGCCCAGTTAGTTAGGGCTAACTAACTTAGTTAGTTTGCTGAGCCACTGACGTGTGGACCCCACACATCAGGTTTGACTTGAGTCAGCGCTGCTGACTTGCTAACGCAAGCATGACGCAATGTTGACGCAATAAACAATTTTCTGGAATTGTTTTAGTGTAGGAAAATCCAGAAAATTATTTGAACTTCAAAAAATCACAGAAATTCAACCGTAGCTCAGAATGAAATAATTTATATATGAAAATTTATCAGAAAAATTCAATCTATCCATCCGTACCAGTTTCATGCATGAAAACCAACTTATACCTGCTGTATAGGTGATAACACATACATGGCACTTATAAATGTTAAATTTGGAGTTGCATTTGAACCCTTGGTTCAAATGGACTTCTTTCAAATAGAATGCTAGTTGCATTAGCTCAAACAACATCACATTTTCATGTCATGTTCATGCATCATATTGTTGCATATGCTTGTGCTTGATTGTCGGCACCGTTCTTCTCGATAGGTCCAGCTCCGGAGACCGTCCAGAGTACCTGTCAGAGGAGCAGTGCTCTACACGTTGTTATACCAGGCAAGCAAACCCCCTTGTTCATTCCGATACAATCCCTCTCTCGCTCCTGCTCTCTGTTATTGCATTAGGACAACAATGATTCAACTGCTACTTTATGCTGCGGTAGTTGAACCCATTCCTCTGCATGACCTGTCATTGCCACAGTAAATAGTTGAAACCCACTAGCATGTGGAGGAGTTGATTGAAGCCATGTTGTGATCTTACCATGACATGCCTGCTATTGCTTAGAGTGTGTCAGGTCTGATTCATTGGGAATGAATTGGAGTGCAGTGATATGTTCTGATGCTGAGAGTCAAGTGTGTGAACACGTTTTGGTAAAGGTAGCGGTGAGAGGCCATGTAGGAGTACATGGTGGGTTGTCTTACTGGAACCGTCCCTAAGAACTGAGTTATATGTATGTTGTCCAATGACTAGCTACTACCACGCATTGGAATGCTTAAGTGCCCCTCTCGACTTATTAACCGACTTGGTCTGTGTCCAGGAGTTGCAACTAGTTTCTGGTGTTTGTAGGTAGTGCTAGTAGTCTACCAAGTGGCACTCGCCCAGGTGGGCTTGAGACAGACTAGGCACCATGGCACGGTGTACCAAGCGTAGATCCATCTGGCGAGGTGGGCTTGGGAACCCTGCGCACATCATTTGGGGCCGTGAGCGACACCCCGGCCGGATCTCCTTACGGATGGAACCCGAATAGGCGATAAACCTGGACTAGAGTCTTGTGTGGTTAGTCAGGTCGTGGCCGACACCCTCGCCAGGCTTCCGCTTGAGGGTTGCCGAGATACATGACGTGTACATGGCAGTAAGTGGCGAGAGAGTGTGTGAAGAAGTACACCCCTGCAGGGTTATCATGATCTATTCGAATAGCCGGGTCTACGGTTATGGGCTTCTTGGATGCTTACGTGGTACATAGACAACTTGAAGTGGATACTCTAAAATACTCAAGACAAGTGTGAGTGCTATGGATGGCCTTCTCGTAAGGAGACGGGGATGAATCCATAGTGGTGTATTGTGTGGTGCTTAGTGGACTCGTGTGCGCCACCTCAAAAGAGTTACCAGCAATCGTAGTATAGGATAGCCACTGAGTCAAAGCTGGCTTGCTGCAACTAAGCCCCACTTGCCTTCTTGATACAAATGCATATATGATAGGATCTGATGTAAGTCTTGATGAGTACCTTTGTACTCATGTTTGCTTAATTTATGTTTTGCAGATGAGACTTCTGTCTCACTAGTAGTTCCGCTTGGACTTCAACAAGTAGCTTGTTACCTCAGCTACGATCTTGGACGAGTGTTGTAGATAGTCTGGCTCTTCAGCCTTTTTCATTTGTAGTTGTCTATACTCAGACATGTTATGCTTCCGCTAGTTGCTTGTATGCTCTGAATGTTGGGTCATGAGACCCATGTTTGTAATATCTGGCTCCTCGGAGCCTAATGAATAAATACTTTGTTTCTTAAAGTCTTGTTGTGATGCCATGTTGTATTTGCACATATCGAGCATATTGTGTGTATGTTATTGAAATGCTTGGTATGTGTGGGATCTGACAACCTAGTTGTTTCCTCTTGGTAGCCTCTCTTATGGGGAAATGTCTCCTAGTGCTTCCACTGAGCCTTGGTAGCTTGCTACTGCTCCGAAACACTTAAGCTGGCCGGCATGTGTCCTTTTTCGTTCCTGTGTCTGTCCCCTTGGGAAATGTCATGTGTTGTTCCTTTAAGTCCTTGTAGCTTGCTACGACTTGGGTTCATACGTTGATGACCGACACGTTCGTTGCTGGGTCATGTATGCCTGTCCTTGTAAGTTAGTGCCACCTTGGGATTATAACTAGTCATGTCGGCCCGGGTTCTCTGTCATATGGATGCTAGCGACACTATCATATACGTGAGCCAAAATGCGCAAACGGTCCCGGGCCAGGTAAGGTGGCACCCGTGGGAATACCATGTGTGAGGCCGCAAAGTGATAAGACGTGTTACATGCTAGACCGGTGTGACTTAGGATCGGGGTCCCGACAAGAAATCAGATTTTTAATAAGGGCAGGAGCTACAAGAACATCACGAAGAAGCAAAGGCTTCGTTGGGGATTGGATTTGAGCCTGACCGACATAGTAAATAGGAATAGAAGATCCATCACCAAGAGTAATAGAGGGAAAAGACGAAGGTGTTCAAGAAGAAAGCAAATTACTCGATACACACATATGACGAGAAGCACCAGAATCGAAAATCCAATCCGTACCTGAGTTCCCTTGTGCAACAAAGTTGTTCACGGCTTGTAGAAAAGCAGGTTGGTCCCAACTCGGAGTCGAAGTAGAGACCGGTGTAGTCATGGGAGCTTGCGGGTGTGGTGGCATCGACAGTACGGCCGACATCGACGTAAAGAGAGAGACACCATCATTGTACTGCTGCATGTACGGGGACGATGGAGCGCCATATGATGCATAAGGACTGGTGTTTTAGATAGGTGGCGCGGAGGAGGGAGCAACGTGGTATGCGGCCATCGACAATCGGGGCACGAGGATGGACGCGTCGATGTGAGGGCGAGCACCGGGTTGCCAGCCACCGATATAGGCAGGCGGGGCACCATATGGTGTAGGGGCGAACCAGGGCATAGGCCACGCGTGGACTAGCCCTGTCCATGGATCTGGAGATGGGCGCCATCCGGACGGCAGCAGTGGTGCAGTTGATGAAGCCGGGGGCGAAGTAGGAGCATCGTAGTACGGTGCCATGGGAGGAGCCGGCTGGTAGCCGCCGTAGATCGTCGATGTACTGTATGGCGCCGCAGGTGTGTTGCAGAGAGCCGTGGACGATGTACTGGACGTAGTCACATGCGCGGCTGCATAGTGCCTCGTAGATGACGCAGAGTAGTGCCCGGCCGCGGCTCCTGCGGGCGACGCACCGTGTTGCACAGCGCCGTAGACGTGTGGCCCGTAGCCATGCGGGGGCAGCGGGGTAAAGCCACCCGTCTGGAATGGGGCTTCAGTATGCATCCCATAGCCATGTGCTAACAAGGCAGGAGTGTGCGGCCCGTGGCCATACTGGGGCATGCATAGCCTTGCATGCAACGGGGCAGAGGAGATGGATTCAGCGACGATCGGTCCGGCGGCGGCGGCGCCAGATGCAATCGTCCCGAGCGGAACAGAGGCGGAAGTAATCGATGGAAGACCTAAATTGATACCATACCCTAGGATCGTAAATCTGATACCATGTAGAATTCTATTGAATAATTGTTGATGCAATATTGTGCCAGTACAAGAGGTATATATAAGAGCCAAGCCGCACCTGACCTAGCCCTATTACAAACCGAGTAGGAGTCCTAATCCTATTACAAGTTGTATTCAAACAATTTTTATTTATTAACTGGGTTTTCTAAGCATTTTATGTGTATAATTAAAATTTGAACTACATGCACATGCTCCAGTGCATATAAACGGGTTGAAAATCAAATCTGTGTCCTTCGGTGCATGCTTAGGTCCCACGCAAGAAATGAGAATGAATTTCAAACACCCTACCACCGTTACTCAGCCACAAACATTAAGATACCTAGTTTTTAAATTCTAGTAAATCCAAAACTCTACTGAAATTCATGAAACTTGGCATGCTATCATGGAGCGGCATCAACATGCCGTGGTAGATTTTTGTCCCATTTTGGGTAGGTTTGGGTATAAGCGTCTCACAAACCAGAGCTTTTCACAACAAGCGTGATGGTTTCAGTAGGGAACGTGCCACCTTTGGGGACGAAACGATATCTGTTGCCTCTTATTGCTTTCAAATTTTTTTCTAGTGTCAACATAGAACAACATGAGTGTTGTGTTTAGTTTTGGAATTTTTTGGGGTTCGTTTCGACATTTTATACATTAACTGGGTTTTCTAGGCATTTTATGTGCATAATTCAAATTTGAACTACATGCACATGCTCCAGTGCATATAAACGGGTTGAAAATGCAATGTGTGTCCTTAGATGCATGCTTAGGTCCCATGCAAGAAATGGGAATGAATTTCAAACACCCTCCCACCGTCACTCGCCCGCAAACATTGAGATACCTGGTTTTTAAATTCTAGTAAATCCAAAACTTTTCTGAAATTCATAAAACTTGGCATGCTATCATGGAGCGGCATCAACATGCCATGGTAATTTTTTTGTCCCATTTGGGGTAGGTTTGGGTATAAGCTTCTCACAAACCAGAGCTTCTCACAACAAGTGTGATGGTTTCGGTAGGGAACGTGCTACCTTTGGGGACGAAACGATATCCGTTGCCTCTTATTGCCTTCAAATTTTGTCTAGTGTCAACATAGAACAATAGGAGTGTTGTGTTTAATTTCAGAATTTTTCGGGGTTCGTTTGGACATTTTTATACATTAACTGGGGTTTCTAGGCATTTTATGTGCATAATTGAAATTTGAACTACATGCACATGCTCCAGTGCATATAAATTGGTTGAAAAATCAATTCTGTGCCCTTCGGTGCATGCTTAGGTCCCATGCAAGAAATGGGAATGAATTTCAAACACCAGGGCACTGTTGATTGCCGGCAAAACATTAAGATACTTTGTTTTTAAATTCTAGTAAATCCAAAACTCGTTTGAAATTGATGAAACTTGGCATGCTATCATGGAATGGCATCCGACATGCTGTGGTTCGTTTCCATTTTGAGAGAAGGCGCACTTGAACAACAGCCAACAAAGGCATTTTGAAATAAATAGCTGCCACTGTAACATGTCAAACGTTTTGTATTATTTAAATTGTGTGTGTTCTGTTAACCATTCACGTGAAGCCATGCCTCACTCTTTTAATGGCTAGGAGGTGCCATGCGGACAGGTGCTTGAGTGCATGACTAAACGAGAGGCATGCGATTGTACTCCAATGCAGGATTTGTGCAGCTCTTGATCGCAAATGTTTTAGTGAGAACACCCGTATGCAAACCGATAGCTTCCCCAGGAAGCCAAGACAAAAATGTGTCGAGCAGGATTTCTGCAGCTGTTGATCGCAAATGTTTTAGGTAGAACTCCCGTATGCAAAGTGAGAGCTATGGTCTTCCCCCTTAAGTCGAGGGAAAATTCGCAGCGTAGGATTTGTGCATCCCTTCAACGCAAACGGTTGTTTTGGATGACCCGTGTGCAACCACGTACACACAATTTGGTAAGATTTGCATCTGTCATATTGGGTATGTTGCCATTTGTCAAATTGGAAAGATTGACACTTGTTGATCAAGTAACATTGCCATTTGTAAATCCTTGCAACACTGCGATTTGTTAAAAATATGCAGCTAAAAATCACTACCACTATCTATTTTTTGCAACTAAAATTCAGTAATTAAGCATAGATTTCGTTCATAGATTAAGCAGTCGTTCTTAATTTATACTAATAGTTCAACTCGATAGCTGAACCGACCAAAATTTTCCCCAATTATTGCCAACCACGTACTAAAATAGCTAGTTTAACTATATATACTAGCTAATTTTAAGTACGTTGTATAGTTCCACCACATCTATAGTCAGATGAAATGAAGAAAATAGCCCCTAAATATTACTACTATGGAGGGGCTTTATGCTACTTCCGGCAACCTCTCCTCTGCCGAGTGCGATCTGTAAGAGGCAGAGGAGGACGAGGAGCCTACTGATAACCCACAACTGTAGGGGATCGCAACAGTTTTCGAGGGTAAAGTATTCAACCCAAATTTGTTGATTCGACACAAGGGGAGCCAAAGAATACTCTTAAGTATTAGCAGCTGAGTTGTCCATTCAACCACACCTAGAAACTTAGTATCTGTAGCAAGATAGTTTAGTAGCAAAGTAATATAATAGTGGCGGTAACAGCAATAAAACTAACGATAGTGTTTTTGTAGATTTTATAATAGTATCAACGGAAAAGTAAATAAGCAACAAGCAATATAGGAAAAGCTCGTAGGGTTTGGATCGGTGATGGGAAATTATGTCGGATGCAATTCATCATGTAGAAGTTATAACCTAGGGTGACACAGAACTAGCTCCAGTTCATCAATGCAATGTAGGCATGTATTCCGAATATAGTCATACGTGCTTATGGAAAAGAACTTGCATGACATCTTTTGTCCTACCCTCCCGTGGCAGCGGGGTCTTATTGGAAACTAAGGGATATTAAGGCCTCCTTTTAATAGAGTATCGAACCAAAGCATTAACACATAGTGAATACATGAACTCCTCAAACTATGGCCATCACCCGGAGTGGTCCCGATTGTTGTCACTTCGGGGTTGCCGGATCATAACACATAGTAGGTGACTATAGACTTGCAAGATAGGATCAAGAACACACATATATTCATGAAAACATAATAGGTTCAGATCTGAAATCATGGCACTCAGGCCCTAGTGACAAGCATTAAGCATAGCAAAGGCATAGCAACATCAATCTCAGAACATAGTGGATACTAGGGATCAAACCCTAACAAAACTAACTCGATTACATGATAGATCCCATCCAACCCATCACCGTCCAGCAAGCCTACGATGGAATTACTCACGCACGGCGGTGAGCATCATGGAATTGGCGGTGGAGGAAGGTTGATGATGACGATGGCGACGATCTCCACTCTCCGGAGCCACGAACGGACTACAGATCAGCCCTCCCAAGAGAGATTTGGGCTTGGCGGCGGCTCCGTCTCGTGAAATGCGATAATTCTTTCTCCCTGATTTTTTCTACCCGAAAGTGAATATATAGGATCTGGGGATACGTTGGTGGTGCACCAGGGGGCCCACGAGGCAGGGAGCGCGCCCTGGGCAGGGGGTGCGCCCCCCACCCTTGTGGACAGGGTGTGGGCCCCCTGGTCTGGATCTTCTTGCAGATATTTTTTATATTTTCCAAAATAATTCTCCGTGGATTTTCAGGCAATTCCGAGAACTTTTTATTTCTGCCCAAAAACAACACCATGGCAATTCTGCTGAAAACAGCGTCAGTCCGGGTTAGTTCCATTCAAATCATGCAAGTTAGAGTCCAAAACAAGGGCAAAAGGGTTTGGAAAAGTAGATACATTGGAGGCATCTCAACTCCCCCAAGCTTAAACCTTTGCTTATCCTCAAGCAATTCAGTTGATAAACTGAAAGTGATAAAGAAAAACTTTGACAAACTCTATTTTCTCTTGTTGTTGTAAATATGTAAGCCAGCATTCAGGTTTTCAACAAGATCATGAACTAACCACATTCACAATAACTTTCAGGTCTCAAGACTACTCATATCAATGGCATAATCAACTAGCGAGCAATAATAATAAACCTCGGATGACAACACTTTCTCAAAACAAACATGATATGATATAACAAGATGGTATCTTGCTAGCCCTTTCCGAGATCGAACAACATAAATGCAGAGCACCTTTAGAGATCAAGGACTGACTAGACATTGTAATTCATGGTAAAAGAGGTCCAGTCATGATTATACTCAATGCAAATTAATAGTAACACATGCAACAACAGAGGTGCTCTCCTACTGGTGCTCTTTGATAAGAGGATGATGACTCTTTATAAAAGTAAATAGATAGGCCCTTCGCAGAGGGAAGCAGGGATTTGTAGAGGTGCCAGAGCTCGATTTTTAAATAGAGATGAATAACATTTTGAGCATTGTACTTTCATTGTCAACATAACAACCAAGAATCTCGATATCTCCCATGCTACGCACATTATAGGCAGTTCCCAAACAGAATGGTAAAGTTTATACTCCCCCAACCACCAACAAGCACACTCCACGGCTAGCCAGAAAGAACGGGTACCGTCCAAACCAGCAACGACCCTGGGGAGTTTTGTTGAATTATTATGATTTTGAGCATGGGACTGGGCATCCTGATTACCAGCCATTTTCTCATGAATGATGAGTGGAGTCCACTCATCGTGAGAATAACCCACCTAGAATGGAAGATATAGACAACCTAGTTGATACATGAGCTGTTCGAGCATAGAAAATAGAATTTCATTTGAAGGTTTGTAGTGTGGCACATACAAATTTACTTGGAACGGCAGGTAAATACCGCATATAGGAAGGTATGTTGGACTCATATGGAACAACTTTGGGGTTTATGGAAGTGGATGCACAAACAGTATTCCCGCTTAGTACAGGTGAAGGCTAGAAAGAGACTGGGAAGCGACCAGCTAGAGAGCAACAACGGTCATGAACATGCATTAAAATTAATCAACAATGAATGCAAGCATGAGTAGGATATAAATCACCATGAATATAAATATCACGGAGGCTATGTTGATTTGTTTCAACTACATGCGTGAACAGGTGCCAAGTCAGATCACTTAAATCGTTCAAAGGAGGATACCACCCCATCATACCACATCACAACCATTTTAATATCATGTTGTCACGCAAGATAGACCATTATAAACTCTCAGCTAATTAAGCATGGCATGAGCAGCTATGATCTCTAATTGTCATTGCAAGCATGTTTCATTCATAACAAGCTGAATCAGGAACGATGAACTATCATATTTACAAAAACAAGAGAGGTCGAGTTCATACCAGCTTTTCTCATCTCAATTATTTCATCATATATCATCCTTATTGCCTTTCACTCGCACGACCGAACAGTGTGGAAAATAATATTAGTGCACGTGCATTGGACTAAGCTGGAATCTACAAACATTTAATACAAGAGAGAAGACAAGGTAATATGGCTCAAGGTTAAATCAACAACAAAGCATATGAGAGCCACTATGCATTTTCAATCATGGTATTCTACTCTTAACCCCCAAAGAAAAGAAAAGAAACTATTTACACGGGAAAGCTCCCAACAAGCAAAAGAAGAACGGGAAATCTTTTTGGGTTTTCATTTTTAACTACTACTACAAGAAAGGAAAGTAAACTAGCTAGAAGCTACAACTAATATTTTTTTGTTTTTCTTAAGTTTTTTTTCTAGCACACGAGGAGAAGACTAAGAAAAAGAAATGAAACTGAACATGGATGGTACAGTGAAAGAGTGTGAGCACCGAAAACTAGAATGAGTGTGAACATGAATGTAAAGTCGGTGAGAAACACGTACTCCCCCAAGCTTAGGCTTTTGGCCTAAGTTGGTCTATGGACAGTATTGTCCTGACGGATATCCAAAGTCGTAGTTGGGGTTGTACTGGGATGCAACAGATACTGCATGCTGAGCTGCAGCTCGAAGGCGGGCTGCCTCCGTCATGTTATAATAAGCATTTGCCTCCCCCATAGTTATAGTGTATCTCCCTTTTGCCTGAAAGTTAAACAAAGTGGGGGCAGGAAGAACAATAGGGATGTCATGCTGCCTGTTAAAGATTAGTCGATATTTGAGGGTTTGATCATCCCACTCTATAAACTGGTGACTAGTAATAGCATGGCAATCTAAATGAGCAAGAGGTAAAGGTTCATCATTCTCGTGTACAGGCACACCAAGACGGCGGGCTATGCGAGTGGCATAAATCCCACCAAATAAATCTCCATGCAAACCATTATGATGTAGCCTACGTGCAACAATGGCTCCCAAGTTATATTGTCTATCACCTAATACAGCACCCTTGAGAACACTAAGATCAGGGACAGACATGTGGCAACCCTCATCCTTACGGTTTATGCATCTACCGGTAAAGAGAGCAAAGTA
This sequence comes from Secale cereale, assembly GCA_902687465.1. Lineage (NCBI taxonomy): Eukaryota > Viridiplantae > Streptophyta > Magnoliopsida > Poales > Poaceae > Secale > Secale cereale. The sequence goes on from LR738714.1 coordinate 232,164,516, forward strand.
ATGAATAGCAGGAAAATGAATGCTCCCTATGGTAGCCTGTGTGATTTCCCTGGATTCCCCCACTGCAATACTAGCAAGGAATTCTCTAAATTCAGATTTGCGAGGATCACCCATACTGCCCCACTGTGGGAGCTTACAAGCATCATTAAAATCCTCTAAGTCCATGGTGTAAGATTTATCATACAGGTCAAACAGTATAGTGTGAGAATTACGTGAAGAAATTTTTTTTAAACCTTCTCACAAAGCTATCAGTTAAGCCACGGTATTGAGGGCACTTATCTTGTATGAAGCCCTCGAGGTCAGCGTTGCGCACGTATGCATAAAATTCATCCTTGATGCCAGCCTGATCCATGAAGTCATCTGACGGCCATTCACAAGGCCGCACATCAGCATCCCTCGGTAGTTCATCGTTTGGCTCACGGAACGCGAGCCTCGGTTCTTGCTTCCTTGAAGAACCACCCTGGAAGTTTTTCCTAGGTATTTTTCTGAAATTTTCTGAAATTTTTAGTAACTCAAAATAAAAGTTAACCAAACTCAATAAGAATGATAGCAACAACTCCTATAAGTGCCTAGAGACTATATCATGCATTAGAACTACTTGGGACCAAGAAAATTTGACATGCAAGCTCAGGAACAAGGTCACCATAGCAGCAAAATTTTGCAATAAATAGAGCACTAGAACAAAAACTAATTGGACCAATGGAGGAATCACATACCAAGGAACAATCTCCCCAAACAGTTTGGTGAATGGTGCTTTGAGCAAGGAGATCGAAAATGGCAGCAAGATGAGCTAGAACTCGGGTTTGAGCTGGTTGGTGATTTTTTTGGGAGGAAGAAGAAGAGCATGGGTGCAGGAATAAGTGGAGGGGGGCCGCGTGGGGCCCACGAGGCAGGAGGGCACGCCCTGGACCCTCGTGGCCAGGTGCTGGCTCCCCTCACTGTGTGTTCTGTGCCATATTTCCTCAAATATTTTAGAAAAAATCATATTTCATTTTCATGGCATTTGGAAAACTTTTATTTTCGGGATATTTTTTTATTGCACGGATAAGTCTGGAAACAGATAGAAAATACTTTTTTTTCTTTATTTATCCTAATTAACAGAAAGTAAAAGGAGGGTACAAAAGGTTGTGCTATCTAGATTCACCTATCCCATGCTCATCAAAAGGAATCCATTAACAAGGTTGATCAGGCCTTGTTAATAAACTCTTTCCGAGTAACATGAAACCGAAGAATTTTCGAATAACACTAGGTTACCTCAATGGGGATATGTATGTCCCCAACAATAAGGATGTCATATGTCTTCTTGATAGTAGGAATAGGAAACTCAAAACATCCAATAGTAATAGTTGAAATTTTTCCAATATAATTGATACTGTGGACCTGAGGTTGTTTCCTTGGAAAGTGTACCGTATGCTTATTACCAATGACATGAAAAGTGACACTGCCTTTGTTGCAATCAATAACAGCCCCTGAAGTATTCAAAAAGGGTCTCCCAAGAATAATAGACATACTATCGTCCTCGGGAATATCAAGTATAACAAAGTCCGTTAGAATAGTAATATTTGCAACTACAACAGGCACATCTTCACAAATACCAACAGGTATAGCAGTTGATTTATTAGCCATTTGCAAAGATATTTCAGTAGGTGTCAACTTACTCAAGTCAAGTCTACGATATAAAGAGAGAGGCATAACACTAACACCGGCTCCAAGATCACATAAGGCAGTTTTAACATAGTTTTTCTTAATGGAGCAAGGTATAGTAGGTACTCATGGATCTCCTAATTTCTTAGGTATTCCACCCTTAAAAGTGTAATTGGCAAGCATGGTGGAAATTTCTACTTGAGGTATCTTTCTTTTGTTGGTAATAATGTCTTTCATATACTTAGCATAAGGATTTGTTTTAAGCACACCAGTCAAACGCACACGCAAAAATATAGGTCTAATCATTTCAGCAAAGCACTCAAAATCCTCATCATCCTTTTTCTTGGATGGTTTCAGAGGAAAGGCATGGGTTTCTGAACCCATGGTTCTCTTTCCTTGCCGTGTTTCCTAGCAACAAAGTCTCTCTTATCATAATGTTGATTCTTGGATTGTGGGTTATCAAGATCAACAGCAGGTTCATCTCTACATCATTATCATTGCTAGGTTGAGCATCATCATGAATGTTATCATTAATATTATCACTAGGTTCATGTTCATTACCAGATTGTGTCTCATCATCAAAAACAGATATATCATTGGGATTCTCAGGTGTGTCAGCTACAGGTTCACTAGAAGCATGCAAAGTCCTATCATTTTTCTTTTTCTTCTTCTTAGAAGAACTAGGTGCATCAAAATTAGCTCTCTGGGAATGTTGCTCAATTCTCTTAGGGTGGCCTTCAGGATACAGAGGTTCCTAAGTCATTTTACTACCTCTGGTAGCAACTCTAACAGCATAGTCATTATTCTTACCTTTTAATTCATTGAGCAAATCATTCTGAGCCTTAAGTACTTGTTCTACTTGAGTGGTGACCATAGAAGCATGTATACTAATGAGTTTCAGTTCACCTTTAGCTCTAGACAGATAATCACTTAAGCGTTCAATCATATAAGCATTGTGCTACAATTGTCTACCAACATAAGCATTGAAGTTTTCTTGTTTCACAATAAAATTGTCAAACTCATCTAAGCATTGGCTAGCAGACTTATAACGAGGAATATCACCTTCATCAACTCTATAAAGAGAATTTACCTTTACTACCCGTGTCGGGTTATCAAGACCATGTATTTCTTCAATATGTGGTAAATTCTTAACATCTTCAGCTTTAATACCCTTTTCTTTCATAGATTTCTTTGCCTCTTGCATATCTTCAGGACTGAAAATAGAACACCTCTTTTCTTCGGAGTTGGCTTAGGGGCTGGTTCAGGAAGTGTCCAATTATTTTCATTGAACAGCATATTATTCAATAGTAATTCAGCTTTTTCAACAGTCCTTTCCCAGAAAATACAACCAGCACAACTATCCAGGTGGTCTCTGGAGTTAGCCCATTATAACAGACATCAAGTATATCATGCATCTCAAGAGGATGATCAGGCAAAGCATTAAGTAATTGGAGAATCCTCCCCCAAGCTTGTGGGAGACTCTCTTCTTCAATTTGCACAAAGTTATATATTTCCCGTAAGGCAGCTTGTTTCTTATGAGCGGGAAAAATATTTAGCAGAGAAGTAATACATCATATCGTGGGGACTACGCACACAACCAGGATTAAGAGAATTAAACCAGATCTTAGCATCACCCTTTAACGATAACGGAAATAGCTTAAGGATATAGTAGTAACGAATCTTTTCATCGTTGGTAAACAAGGTGGCTATATCATTCAACTTAGTAAGATGTGCCACAACAGTTTCAGACTCATAGCCACGGGAAGGATCAGATTCAACCAAAGTAATTAACTCAGGATCAACAGAGAATTCATAATCCTTATCAGTAACCCAGATAGGTGAAGTAGCAAAAGCAGGGTCATGTTTCATTCTAGCATTCAAGGACTTTTCTTTCAGCTTAGCTAATAATTTTTTAAGATCATATCTATCATTGCAAGCAAGAAAGTCTCTAGCAGTTTCTTCATCCATAACATAACCCTCAAGAACAACAATCAATTCATATCTATTGGGAGTAGCCTCATCATCACTTTCATAAATATCATCAGTTTCAACATTTGCATTCTCCCTAACCTTAGCAATTTGTCCATCTAGAAATTCACCTAGTGGCACATTATCGGGCATAGAAGTAGTTTCATCATACATAGCAGAAGTAGCATCATCAAGAACATACGACATATCAGATTCAATAGCTAGAGTAGGTGTCGCAAGTTTACTCACAATAGAAGGAGAATCAAGTGCAGAGCTAGAAGGCAGTTCCTTACCTCCCCTCGTAGTGGAGGGTAAGATTTTGGTTTTTGAGTCCTTCAAATTCTTCATAATGATCAACAGATATAAATCCCAAGTGACTTAAAGAATAGAGCTATGCTCCCCGGCAACGGCGCCAGAAAATAGTCTTGATAACCCACAAGTGTAGGGGATCACAACAGTTTTCGAGGGTAAAGTATTCAACCCAAATTTGTTGATTCGACACAAGGGGAGCCAAAGAATACTCTTAAGTATTAGCAGCTGAGTTGTCAATTCAACCAGACCTGGAAACTTAGTATCTGCAGCAAGATAGTTTAGTAGCAAAGTAATATGATAGTGGCGGTAGCAGCAATAAAAGTAATGATAGTGTTCTTGTAGTTTTCATAATAGTAGCAACGGAAAAGTAAATAAGCAACAAGAAATATAGGAAAAGCTCGTAGACATTGGATCAGTGATGGGAAATTATGTCGGATGCAATTCATCATGTCGAAGTTATAACCTAGGGTGACACAAAACTAGCTCCAGTTCATCAATGCAATGTAGGCATGTATTCCAAATATAGTCATACGTGCTTATGGAAAAGAACTTGCATGACATCTTTTGTCCTACCCTCCCGTGGCAGCAGGGTCCTATTGGAAACTAAGGGATATTAAGGCCACCTTTTAATAGAGTACCGGACCAATGCATTAACACATAGTGAATACATGAACTCCTCAAACTATGGCCATCACCGGGAGTGGTCCCGATTGTTGTCACTTCGGGGTTGCCGGATCATAACACATAGTAGGTGACTATAGACTTGCAAGATATGATCAAGAACACACATATATTCATGAAAACATAATAGGTTGAGATCTGAAATCATGGCACTCGGGCCCTAGTGACAAGCATTAAGCATAGCAAAGTCATAGCAACATCAATCTCAGAACATAGTGGATACTAGGGATCAAACACTAACAAAACTAACTCGATTACATGATAGATCCCATCCAACCCATCACCGTCCAGCAAGCCTATGATGGAATTACTCACGCATGTCGATTAGCATCATGGAATTGGTGATGGAGGAAGGTTGATGATGACGATGGCAATGATCTCCACTCTCCGGAGCTCCGAACGGACTCCAGATCAGCCCTCCCGAGAGAGATTAGGGCTTGGCGGCGGCTCCGTCTCGTGAAACGCGATAATTCTTTCTCCTTGATTTTTTTCTCCCCGAAAGTGAATATATAGGATCTGGGGATACATCGGTGGAGCACCAGGGGGCCCACGAGGCAGGGGGCGTGCCCTGGGAGGGGGGGGGGGTGCGCCTCCCACCCTCGTGGACAAGGTGTGGGCCCCCTGGTCTGGATCTTCTTGCAGATATTTTTTATTTTTTCCAAACTAATTCTCCGTGGATTTTCAGGCGATTCCAAGAACTTGTTATTTCTGCACAAAAACACCACCATGACAATTCTGCCGAAAATAGCGTCAGTCCGGGTTAGTTCCATTCAAATCATGCAAGTTAGAGTCCAAAACAAGGACAAAAGGGTTTAGAAAAGTAGATACGTTGGAGACGTATCACCTACCGACGAGATGGACAACTGCAATACGGTGCCTGCCGCTTCAGCGATGCTCGCCAGCTCGAACGCCCACTGCCGCCCCAGACGACCCATGTCGAAGCGGCCAGACTGCTCGTAGATGTCCTGATTCCTTGCCTCTACGTCGGCTTGTGCTGCGGCCACGACTGCGGTAAGGCTCTTTGCATGCTTGACCAGGCGCGCCTCCTTGTCGCGCAGGAACTTGATGTAGCGCGCAAGGTCGCTGACGCACGTGCAGGCCTCCACCTCTGCCTCCCTCCTTCGGGCGGTGGTGGCGGAGTGGGTGATGATCCCAGCGGTCGAAGGTGGGCTGGCGGCCATGGCGGACGACAATGGGGTGGCGGCTACAGCGGCCACCTCATGCCTTCCGGGCAAGGTGGCGAAGCGGGTGATCACCGGCAATGGGGTGGCGGCCACGACGGCCACTTCCCGCCTTCGGGCCGCGGCGGCGGAGTGGGCGATGCCCCTGGCTTTCGACGGTGGTGTGGCGGCAATGGCGGCCGGCAACAGCTGCCGACGGGCAGCAGTAGTGGAGCGTGTGGTGGGTGTTCCACGCACACCCAACAAGGACGCCACGCGCACTACACTACACCGGGGACTGCGCCGCTACCGCGGTGTAACCTCCCAGCTGGAGCTAACCTCTGATGACGGCGGAGTGGCTGAGCGACGACGATGGACTGGTGCCATTGGGGATTGTGGGAGAAGCAGACGAGATAAGCTACAGGGAGGGAGGGGAAAATGAGATGCAGGACTCGCCGGCTGTGAGGGTTTATATAGTAGGTCGGTAAGCATTGTGATTTTGGGGGATTTCACTGAGTCGGGCGGGAAGCTTGCGCGGGAACCTGCGAGGTTGCACGGGAACGGGCTCACCGACGATTCATTGGCACCACCGTTTGGCCAAAAGAACACCCCCACGCGCTGCGCAAGCTTGCGCTGTAAGCCGTCTGCGACAGCGGGGTGACAAGACGTGCAATAGGAGGACAAAAGGACACGTACACATACAGTTAATAGAAAAAATACGTTTGCGATTTAATTACTTACTATACCCCTGTCCTGGTTTAAAAGTAGGATTTAACTAATAAAATACGAACGCACATCGATCGCACAGTTCGTCTTATTTGCCACGTATCACTATACCGGTCTCTGAGCGCATCCCTCGGCAAGCTCTGCTCGCCGTTAGGCGCCGCAACACGCTGTGCTCGCCATTAGGCGCCGCGGGGCGCTCTACTCGCATACGTTGGCACGCTCTGCTCGCGTCCGTCGGCGCGCTTGGCTTGTGGAAAGCTTTTCCTTCCGTGTTCAACTTCTATATGCATATATATATGGTTGCTCGCCGTTGAGGCGACCGCGGAGCGCTCTACTCGCGTCCCTTCGCGCGCGCTTTGCCAGCAGTTGGGCGTGCGCGTGATCACATCGGGGGCCCCATATGCATGCGGGTCGCACCGCACACGTTGCCACACGATGCAGTTACGTGCGGCACAATGGAGTTACGCGCTGCAAATTAGAACTGCCATCAGGGTCTGCCAATATTCCCGGCCGTCTGGCTTCCCCTTTAATTCCCGCGGCCATTATAACCTTAGTCTCTTCAACCTTTCGATCGTGCCCCACAACACAACAAACACACCCACGACGACACATAGAGAGGGGATGTCCAGCGGCACTCTAATGGAGTTCGGCCATCATAAAGTGGAGAACCAGGCGAGGGAGACAGATCTCTTGGTGGTGTACACCATCGACCCGGCCGTGGTGGACGACTACATCAACAACGTTGAGCAGTTGCTTGTTCGAGACAAGTATAAGGTGGTCGGCATCGACCTCTAGTACACCGCCGGTCGTCCCGACATAGATCAGAAGGTTGTGATACGTCTCCGTCATATCTATAATTTTTGATTGTCTCATACCAATATTATACAAGTTTTACATACTTTTGGCAACTTTTTATATGATTTATTGGACAAACCTATTGATCCAGTGCCAAGTACCAGTTCTTGTTTTCTGCATGTTTTTTGTATCATAGAGTATCCATATCAAATGAAGTCCAAATGCAATAAAATCGCCTGGAGAATCATTTTGGAATATATATGTGAGTTTTGGGAGTTCGAAGCAACGCAACGGAGGCCCACAGTGACCACAACCCACCACGGCGCGCCAGAGGGCCCTGGCGTGCACTGGTGTCTTATGCCCTCCTCGACGTTGGTTGGAGCTATACTTCGGGTGCAAGGAAGCTTATATCCGGAAAAAATCATGTAAAAATCTCAGCGCAATTGGAGTTACGGATCTCCGGGAATATAAGAAACGGTTTTCGGCCTGATCTGGGGAACGTGAAACAGAAGAGGACAGAGAGACATGTCCAATCTCAGAGGGGCTCTCTCCCCTCCCATGCCATGGAGACCATGGACCAGAGGGGGAAACCTTCTCCACCTAGGGAGGAGGCCAAGGAATAATAAGAAGGAGGGGGCTCTCCACCCCTCACTTCCAGTGGCACCGGAGTGCCACCGGGGCAATGATCGAGATGGCGATCTACATCAACAATCTTGCTACCGTCCACACCAACTCTACCCCCCTCATTACAACGGTGTAACCTCTCTATTCCCGCTGTAATTCTCTACTAAAACATGGTGCTCAACTCCATATATTATTTCCCAATGATATTTGGCTATCCTATGATGTTTGAGTAGATCTGTTTTGTTCTACGGGCTTATCGGTGAAATTGCTATGGTTGGTTTAATTTGCTTGTGGTTATGTTGATGTCCTTTGGTGCCCATCATATGAGCGCACATGTGGATCACACCATAGGGTTAGTTGTATGTTGATAGGACTATGTATTGGAGGGCAAGGGTGACAACAGCTTCAGCCTGGTATAGAAACTGATGCATATGGGATTGAAGGGGGGCCAATATATCTTAAGGCTATGGTTGGGTTTTACCTTAATGAACGATAGTAGTTGCAGATGCTTGCTAGAGTTCCAATCATAAGTGCATAGAATTCCAAGTAAGGAACGATATGCTAGCAGTGGCCTCTCCCACATATAAACTTGCTATCAATCTAGTAACGTAGTTGATGGCCTATGGACAAATCATTCTCTTGTGTTACAAAAAGCTTGCTACTACTCTACTTTTATTGTCTTGCAAAGTACTTTATTCCAAGTTATCACTAAGTACTTCTACTTTTTATTTTAGATAAAGCAAACGTTAAGTGTGCATAGAGTTGTACCGGTGGTCGATAAAACTTGAGGGAATATTTGTTCTACCTTTATCTCCTCGTTGGATTCGACACTCTTACTTATCAAAAAAGGCTACAAATGATCCCCTACACTTGTGGGTTACCTAGACCTTTTTCTGGCGTCGTTGCCGGGGAGTTATAGCATGGGGTGAAAATTCTCGTGTGTGTTTGTTTGCTTTATCACTAAGTAGTTTTTAGTTTTTGTTCTAAGTTGTTCTCTATCTTTAGTCATGGATATGGAACACGAAACACCAAAAAAATTAGTGGTACTTGCTGCTCATGGAGATGGGGAACCTCCTAAAACCCTCGATGCTGGTTATGTGAAAAATATTATGCACTACTTCGATAATCCAGAGAAAACCCCATTCAACTTGATAATGGGAGTAACGTTGGATCAACATGGATACTTTAGGGATTATCTCTTGACTCATAAAGGGAAATTTTTATGGGATCAAATTTATATGTTCCATTGGTATGCTCGGGATTTATGCTTGAGATATGATGATACTTGTTGCTCTAGGATGAATGCTCCACATCTTCCCTTTTCATGTGACTTCAATGATAATGAAACCTTGGCTTCTTATGCTAATGGTATATATGCTTATTATGATGTGGAAGAAATAGAAGAATTTGTTGCTTTTAAGGGTGCTTGTGAAATTAAATGTTTGATTGAAGAGTATGAAAATTATGATGATGTTGTTTACATATATGAAAATCTTGCTATTTGAATTATAAATACAATGGCCATATTGATGCGTTTATTGAGAAGGTCTCTGCTGTCCAAGAAGAGATTAATATTTTTTCAGGAGTCTATGGAAGAAGAAGTTAATGACGTTGTGAGCTCATTGGATGAAAAAGATGAGGAGGAGAGCGAAGACCAAAATGAGGAAGAGCGGATTGATCACCCGTTCCCACATTCTAATGAGAGTAACTCTTCATCCCATACATTGTTTAATTTCCCTTCGAATTTACCGAAGGATGAATGCTATGATGATTGCTATGATCGTGTTGATTCTTTTGAAATATCCCTTTTTGATGATGCTTACTATGCTTGTGGCCAATATGCCAATATGAATTGTGCTTATGGAGATGAACTTGCTGTAGTTACTTATGTTAAACATGAGATAGTTTCTATTGCACACACACATGATAGTCTTATTATATTTTTGAATTCTCCAAACTACACTATATCGGAGAAGTTTGTACTTATTAAGGATTACATTGATGGGTTGCATTCTACCATTACACAAGATGATTTGGATGAATATAATATGCATGTGCTTGCTGCTCCAACTTGCAATTCTTATGAGAGAGGAACTACATCTCCGCCTCTCTATGTTTTCAACACGATAAAATTGCAAGAAACTGCTTATACTATGCATTGGTCTTTACTTGATGTGCATGAATTGTTCTTGTATGACATGCCGATGTAGAGGAAGAGAGTTAGACTTCGTCATTACATGATATATGTTGCTTTGTGCTCACTACTAAATGCCAAATCATTGCTAATTAAAATTGGCTTTGATATACCTTGGGATCCGGGTGGATTCATTACTTGAGTACTTTATGCCTAGCTTAATGGCTTTAAAGAAAGCGCTACCAGGGAGACAACCCGGAAGTTAAAAAAAGAGTCATTTATTTCTGTTGAGTGCTTTTATAAAGTTTTAAAAAATATACAGAGGGGGACTTAAAACTTCACAAAAGGAAAGTGAAAATGAGAGAGACAAGCATTGTTGAAGTGGGGGAGCTCCTTAAACTTGTATAGGCTCATGATAACTTTGAAAACCTTGATTACAGAAAGTTTTCAAAAAAAGTAATTATCCCCTTGTACAATTCCATTGTATTACAAAAATAATGTGCCAAGAGTTTCCTTTAGGATGATTAAATTGCTTGTTGGTTTGTGTGGTGCAAAAATAGAAACTATGGTTGTAGTGCTCGATTTTACATTTTTTACTAGAACGTCGAATTTTGAAACTTTTTGCACCGTCTTTCTATGCAAAAGTTTTATTTTTCCTAATTTTTTCAGAATTTTTAGAGTTACAGAAGTATGGTGGATGTTCAAATCTTTACAGACTGTCCTGTTTTCACAGATTGTTGTTATAGCTTCATTATTTGCATATGTTTGAATTCTTGTTGAAGCCTGCTTAACTTGGGGCAATATAATTGTGATAGAATACAGTGGATAATGTTTGTTCATAATTATACAATAATGTTAGAGCAGTACATGCTTTGATTTCATTGATCATATGCACTAACCCCGCCACCGAAAGTTCGATTAAGTTTTGTGTGGATGAAGTGTTCGAAGATCGAGGATGTCTCGATGCGAGGAGAAGGAGGAGAGGCAAGAGCTCAAGCTTGGGGATGCCCAAGGCACTCCAAGTAAATATTCAAGGAGACTCAAGCGTCTAAGCTTGGGGATGCCCCGGAAGGCATCCCATCTTTCTTCGACAAGTATCGGTATGTTTTCGGATTCGTTTGTTCACATGGTATGCGTAAATTCTTGGAGCGTCGTGTGCTTTTTATTTTTTAATAATGCACCATGCTGGTATGAGAGTCCTTGGTTGATTTGTAGAATGCTCATTCCACTTCACTTATATCTTTTGAGTATGGCTTTATAGAATGCTTCATGTGCTTCACTTATATTATTTGAAGTTTGGATTGCCTGTTTCTCTTCACATAGAAAACCGATGTTCGTAGAATGCTCTCGTGCTTCACTTATATTTGTTAGAGCATGATATTTTGTAGAAATAATTAAACTCTCATGCTTCACTTATATCTATTTAGAGAGACAAACGGAATTGGTCAATTGCATGGTTAGTCATAAAATCCTACATAAAACTTATGGATCACTGAATATGATATGTTTGATTCCTTGCAATAGTTTTGCGATATAGAGATGATAATATGTGGTAGGTACTAGTGGATGATTGTGTTTAGTAAGATATTGGTGTTAAGGTTCGTGATTCCTGAAGCATGCACGTATAGTCTCTCGTTATGCCAGGAAGATGGAGCACAATTTATCCTTGATTGTCCTATCTTTGTGTGAAGGTCGGGGGCGCGCGATGGTTAACTCCTACCAACCTCCCCCCTAGGAGCATGCGTAGTATTACTTTGCTTCGAGGGCTAATAAAATTTTGTAATAAGTATGTGAGTTCTGTATGACTAATGTGAGTCCATGGATTATATGCACTCTCAACCTTTCATAATTGCTAGCCTCTCTTGTGCCGTGCAACTTTCACCGGTGCATAAACTTTATTATACGTTCCTCAAAAAAGACACCATACCTACCTATTATGGCGTTTCCATATCCATTCCGAGATATATTGCCATGCACTTCCATCATGTAGATGACTTGAGCATTCATTTTTATATTGCCTTGCATGATCGTAAGACACCTAGCACGATATTTTCATGGCTTGTCCATATTTTGGTATATTTGCTATGCTAGATCATTGCACATCCTGGTACACTGCCAAAGGCATTCTTATAGAGTCATACTATGTCATAGGTATCAAGTTGTAATTTTTATTTCTTTTGAGTTATAAGTAATAGAAGTGTGATGATCATCATTAGAGCATGTCCCAATGAGGAAAGGATGATGGAGACAATGATTCCCCCACAAGTCGGGATGAGACTCCGGATTTTAAAAAGAATAAAAGAGGCCAAAGAAGCCCAAATAAAAAAAGAGGCCAAATAAGCCCACCAAAAACAATATATATATATATATATATATATATATATATATATATATATATATATATATATATATATATATATATATATATATATATATATATATAAAATAAAAAAGGGGGCATGCAAATACCACACTTGTGCTTCAAAGTAGCAACATGTTTTTCATGTAGAGAGTCCCCTATGCTTTCACTTTCATATACTAGTGGAAATTTTTCATAGTAGTTTGATGCATACCCACTTAGTTTCATATTGAGCTTTCATACACATATATCTCTTAGTTGCATCTGTTGCATGGCAATCCCTACTCCTCACATTGATATCGATTGATGGACATCTCCATAGTCCATTAGTTTGCCTAGTTGATGTGAGACTTTCTTCCCTTCTTTTGTCTACTACCACATCATTCTATTCCACCTATATTGCTATATCCATGGCTCACGCTCATGTATTGCATGAGAGTTGAAAATGCTAAAGCGTGTTAAAAAGTATGAACCAATTTCTTGGCTGACACCGGGGTAGCACATGATTTATACTTTGAGCTGGGAAGACAGAGCATGACAAGACTATAAGATTTTGTAGGGATAACATTCTTTAGCATTTTATATTCTGAAAGACATGATTGTTTGTTGGGATGCCTGAGTATTGATGTCTTTATGTAAAATTATAGACTGTTGCTTTGAATCACTCATGTCTTAATATTCATGCCATGACTAGATATATGATCAAGTTTATGCTAGGTAGCATTCCACATAAAAAATTATCTTTTTTATCATTTACCTACTCGAGGAGGAGCATGAATTAAGCTTGGGGATGTTGATACGTCTCCATCGTATCTATAACTTTTGATTGTTTCATGCCAATATTATACAAGTTTTACATACTTTTGGCAACTTTTTATATGATTTATTGGACTAACCTATTGATCTAGTGCCAAGTGCGAGTTCCTATTTTCTGCATGTTTTTTGTATAGCAGAATATCCATATCAAACGAATTCCAAATGGAATAAAATTTCACGGAGAATCATTTTGGAATATATGTGAGTTTTGGGAGTTGGAAGCAATGCAAACGGAGATCCACAGTGACCAAAACCCACCAGGGCGCGCCAGAGGGCCATGGCGTGCCCTGGTGTCTAATGCCCTCCTCGAACGTCAGTTGGAGCTATACTTCGGGCGCAAGGAAGCTTAACCTGGAAAAAAATTGTGTAAAAATCTCAGCGCAATCGGAGTTACGGATCTGCGGGAATATAAGAAACGGTTTTTGGCCAGATCTGGGGAACGCAAATCAGAAGAGGATAGAGAGACATATCCAATCTCGGAGGTGCTCTCGCCCCTCCCATGCCATGGAGACCATGTAATAGAGGGGGAAACCTTCTCCACCTAGGGAGGAGTCCAAGGAATAAGAAGAAGGAGGGGGGCTCTCCCCCTCGCTTCCGGTGGCGCCGGAGTGCCACCGGGGCAACCATCAAGATGACAATCTACATCAACCATCTTGCTACCGTCCACACCAACTCTCTCCCCCTCATTATAGCGGTGTAACCTCTCTAGTCCCACTGTAATTCTCTACTTAAACATGGTGCTCAACTCCATATATTATTTCCCAATGATATCTGGCTATCCTATGATGTTTGAGTAGATCTGTTTTGTCCTACAGGCTTATCGGTGAAATTGCTATGGTTGGTTTAATTTGCTTGTGGTTATGTTGTTGTCCTTTGGTGCCCATCATATGACCGCGCGCGTGGATCACACCATAGGGTTAGTTGTATGCTGATAGGACTAGGTATTGGAGGGCAAGGGTGACAACAGCTTCAGCCTGGCATAGAAACTGATGCATATGGGATTGAAGGGGGACCAATATATCTTAAGTCTATGGTTGGGTTTTACCTTAGTGAACGATAGTAGTTGCAGATGCTTGCTAGAGTTCCAATCATAAGTGCATAGAATTCCAAGTAAGGAACGATATGCTAGCAGTGGCCTCTCCCACATATAAACTTGCTATCAATCTAGTAACATAGTTGCTGGCCTATGGACAAATCATTTCTCTTGTGTTACAAAAAGCTTGCTACTACTCTACTTTTATTGTCTTGCAAAGTACTTTATTCCAAGTTATCACTAAGTACTTCTACTTTTTATTTTAGATAAAGCAAACGTCAAGTGTGCGTAGAGTTGTATCGGTGGTCGATAAAACTTGAGGGAATATTTTTTCTACCTTTAGCTCCTCGTTGGGTTCGACACTCTTACTTATCGAAAAAGCCTACAAACGATCCCCTACACTTGTGGGTTATCATGTTGCCGTCGCCCAGTTGTGTGTGCGCCATCATGTCCTCATCTACCACTACTACATGGCCATAGAGCCTTGCGACCATTTCAATAGGTTTGTCAACAGCACCGACTACAATTTCACCACGGTGGAAACAACCAACGATGTAAAAGCACTCGGTGTTACGGGCTCGGCCTGCCAGAACCTTGTCAAAATCCATGAGCACTACAGGGTCTGGGGTAGCACGAAGAAGCACTCCCTGGTTGAACTCGCCTCGGCCATCATCAACCCCTACTACGAAAAGATGATGCAGGATGCCCAGAGAACAAGTCCCGCATCCTAGCACAGGGCCTGGATGCGGCAACTGGATGAACCTCACCTCAGGTTCGCAACCAAGAGTGTGTACACATGCTACGAGATGCACAGGAGGATCGTTGACATGAGGAAGTGCCTCGTTACCCAAATCGACGAGTCCAGATCGAGCCACAAGCAGAGCAAGCGTCACAAGAAGTAGATGATGATTAGATGATCGTTTATGCTAGTTAATCATGCATGTGATATATGATTTACTTTATTGGTGTGTGGAAATGTCATGTGTGTAGTAGCCACCTATGTAATTATGCATGTAATAGTTTACTTTGGTGTGTGCAAATGCCATGGTTGTAGTAGCCACCTATGTAAGTGCATGTTTAATTTGGTTATGCAACCATGTCCTTATAAGTGTGTATATATATGATGTTGTTCTGTATGCAATCCCATCGCACAACACACACGTCTTATTAGCAACAACCGTCTGTGTTATTATCGGTCTTCGCACACAATTCTGATTACAAACCTGTTTGCCGCGTATCACACACATCTTCTTATATTGAACCGTTTCTGTTCTCTTGTCTCAACACATACAGTTCATCCGAGTGAACCGCAAGCCGTATATCGCACACACCTTGATCTGGTTGACCGTTTCTTTTGTATTGCCTCATCACAAACAATTCATCCGAGTGAACCGTATGTTGTATATCGCACACACCTTCATCTGGCTGCCCGTTTCTTTTGTACCTCCTCATCGCAAATAGTTAATTGAACTGAACTGTATGCCCCTCATCGCACACACAACTAAAATTCAAACCGTGTTTGATGCATCGATCATCGCAAACATTTTGCAAATTTTTTAACATTTTTTTACACCATCGTTTGCGATTATTGCATCGCACACAGTTTCGTCGAAGGGTCCCTGATCGTAGTGTCGCGTTAGCAGCATCCTGCAGTAGTGAAAGGACGACACTTTCATGACCAGAGCTTATGAGGTCAGAGAAATGTGGGCTAAACCATATTTTCAGAAGATTTTCTGTGCAAGGATGTGTAGTACACAAAGGAGTGAATGTGCTAACCACATGCTAAAGATATACACTATTTGCAAATCTTCTATTAATGCCTTTGTTACTCAATACACAATGCTAATAGATGACCGAGAAAGCTGTAATGCTATGGATGAGAAAAATTCAAAACAAGTTAGTTTAATGACGTACTTAATAGGTACAATAAATTGTCCAATGTACCATGAATTCCTTTGTATAATGATGTATCATTAACCTATGTTAATAATGTTGGAGAGAAGTATTAAGTTGTTGTTTGAATATCTTCTAGATGAACATGCTTCTATAATATACACACCAAGAGTGTACTCACTGTTCAAAAAGTAATTAGTTAAATCAACGAAGTATATAATGGTACAAGGTTCAGATGAAAATGTGTTCGAGGTGATGCATGTTGAAGCGGAATCATGAGATGCATGGTGCGAAGTAAGATACATAATCAAGGTCGATGAAAACATTGGATACTATAATTGTGAATGTGGACTATATGAGCACTTTGGTGTAATATGCAGCCATATAATTGGAGTAAGTTTATAGTTACTTACACTATAGGAAACAGGTTATTTGCCGTCTGCCACGGCGGACGGCAAAGGCATAAACGGCGGACGGCAAAGGTCTTTGCCATCTGCCGCGGACGGCAAAAGGCTCCGGTAAAGAAAGGTCCGGCAAATAGCTACTTTGCCGTCTGCTTAACGCGGCTGACGGCAAAGGGGCCTTTGCCATCAGCAGCAGACGGCAAAGAAAGCTGACGGCAAAAATTGCGCTGTTAGTCCGTTAGGTGGCTAACGGCAGGACTTTGCCGTCCGCCACTGACGGCAAAATTTGTCCTGCCTTTGCCGTCCACCGTATGATGTCAGCTAGACGTCACTACACGGCAGGCCTTTACCGTCTGCCACTGTAGGCAAACTGACCAAATGGGTCAGCTCCCAGGGAGCACAGGTGGCCGCTGCGTGGCTTCTTTGCCGTCTGCGGCGGATGGCAAAGGGGCCTTTGCCATCAGTGGCTGACGGCAAATATCCTGCATTGCCTCTTTTTTTCTGTTTTTTAAATCAAACAATTTTCATAGCAAATATATATGACATATATATATATATATATATATATATATATATATATATATATATATTTCACAGGGCTATTTAATAGCAAACATATGACATATATAGTTCCATCCATTCATACATAGCAAGTTGCACATACACATAATTTGCAACCATTAGCAAGTTGCACATACATATTACAATGCAAAGTTTCATCAAGATAGCAAGTTCCATCTTAGCAAGCTATAAGAATACTATAAGAGAATGAATGAAAAAACAAGCACTCCATCATAGCAAGCTAGCTTCCGTGAAGTGAATGAAATCTGCAAAATGGCAAATAAGAAAGTTAGGAAAGGGTGAGTAGAAGAAGAAGACTAGAAGAAGAAGCACTCCATCCTTTGTGAGCTAACTTAGGTGAAATGGATCGTTTATGAGCTAACATAGGTGAAATGGATCGTTTATGAGCTAACTTAGGTAAATTGCATCATTTTAGAGCTAACCTAGGTAAGATGAGTCATTTTGAAGCTAACCTAGGTAAAATGGGTCATTTTAGAGCTAACATAGGTAAAATGGATCATTTTGGAGATAATCTAGGTTAAATGGGTCATTTTAAAGCTAACTTGGGTAAAATGGATCCATCTTACATGTCATTATTGAGCAAACCTAGTTAACTAAGCATATTACAACAAACTTAGGTCATTTTGGAGGAAACAAAGCTAACTATAAATCGTTTTAGAGCTAACTTAGGTTAAATGGCTGGTTTTGGAGGTCAGTAAGCTTATTAAGTCATTTTGGAGGAAAAGAAGCTAACTCTAGGTCATTATGGTAAGCATATTGGAAGAAATAAAGCTAAGTCTAGGTCTTTATGCATTTGTTAAGCAAAACACTAGAGAAACTTACCGTGATCATGGAGGTGTAGGCGGAGCGGTCCCAGGAGCAATCTCTGGCTTCGACGGAGCAATCTGACCGGACTTCTCACACACAAACTGCACATCTCCAATGGCTATCAAGCCATGGGACCTCCCGCCACCAGATATTATCACCTGCTTTGGATCAATGGGACCCTGGCTCGGGTTAAAGTCCTCCCCTTTCCTCGCCTTCCCCTTGACTTTCTTGTAAGAGGCAGTGTGGGCCATGGCATACAGGTTGTACACCTCTGGCACCTTATCCGTCTTATTGTAGCATGCCTGAAAGAGAGAAACAAAGTAAATTAGTAATTAAAGGGCTCAAGCTAGCATGATGAATGAATTGCATGAATCATGAAGCAAACCACATACCCAGTTCCGCCCAAACTGATATAAGCTGGAGCTGCCTTGATGGTGTGGCACACCTTCCATTTGGGCACGTTTGTCCTTGGCCTCAGTCGGCTCCCCGCCATCATCAGCATGGCCACTCGGCCCCTCAGGCTGATTCGTCCAGGTACCCCATCGAGACATGTGCTTTCCAGGGTCTCGGAGCGCTCCCAACCAGCGCCCCCCATCTTTCAACACCTGTCATGACAAAGAGTAAACAAAATTGGTACAACATAAAAAAAATACCGACATGAATAATAATATGTATATCACGTAAGTGTATCATCATCAAGTACAACATAAAAAAATTGAATACCTGACACTACTAATAATCTTGATCAGTATCATCATTAAATGCATAATCATCATCACCACTATAATCAATGACGGGCTCATAGGGTTCAGTGGCATCAACATGTGCAAGGCCACCTTGACGTAATCGGTCAAGCATTGACAGGCCATCCGCAGCAGTAACCTCTTCTTGTTCCGGCTCTTCTTGTTCCTCCTCTGGGGTGATGTAGGATTCACTATCGCTGTCTACTTCAATGTTTTGGGGTGAAGTATAGCGGTTCTTGAAAAACTTTTTGGAAAGACGTGTCTCTTGGAAGATTTCTCCTTCATATGTGTCTGGGTTAATGTGAGGTTCATAATCCTCTTCCTTTGGGGGAGAAAGTCTAGCACGTGGCGGCACTTCATAAACGACATCCCAACCTTTCAGATTTGGATTAGTTTGGCAGGCCCACGGTAGATAGAATACTTGGGTCGCCTGTTGAGCCGTAATATAGACATCAGGAACATCTAAATGGGTGCTTTGGTTGATTTCAACTAGCCCTATATGTTCATGAGTCCTTCTAGTCTCCTTCGGCTGAAACCAATAACATTTGAAGACTACGACATTCGGTGGGTTTTCACCATAGAATAGAAGTTCATAAATTGCTTCAACTCTCCCATAATACTCGGTACCTCCTTTGCCGATAGCAGATACACAACAATTTGTAGACTTTCGGTCGGCCATAGATAGCTCTTTGCCATAGGTACAAAAGCGATACCCGTTGATGTCGTATTTGTCAAATGAACAGACCTTATAGTCAAAACCATTAGCGACTTGTCTCAATTCAGCGTCCATAGACTCTGAAGTAGCCTACAAGTTTAATATGAAAGGATTGTTGCATTACGCACAAATTAGCGAATGAAATGAAATTGTCTAATAGAAATTACCGTTTGTTTGAACCAAGAGATGAAACCGGGATAGGCGCCGCCTCCTTGCTTTGAGAGAAGCTCGTACTATTCGACGGAATCCTTTTGGATCACCGCTCCATACGAGAATATGGCGACGTATCAACTGTATGAAATATCCAGGAATAAGAGAACAGTTCAAAGGAAATAGAAGTTGTGAATCAATGTACCGAGAACTTACTCGATGTACGGCCACACTTCTATCAGGTTGTTGAAGATATACAACGAAATGGTCCGCCATTCTTCGTTATCCAAAGATACTAGATTTGAAACACTGGCTGGTGCGAGATTCCCTTTGAATAGGCTGAGGTTGGATCCACCCTTTTTAGGCTCGTCAGCATTGTACCGAGGCTTCGGATTATGCAAATGATGATTTTTGGCTTCGTAGTGTGCTGTCACGATGTTTGCCGCCTCCTTAGTGATGAATGCCTCAGCCATCGATGCTTCAATTCTACGTTTATTTTTACATTTTTCTCAAAGTGTCTTCTGCATCCTCTCAGTTGGGTAGCACCAACGATTTTGCACGCCCCCCCCCCCAATCTTGCCTCGGTCGGGAGATGCAAAATCAAATGCTGCTCTGGATTAAAGAAGCCCGGTGGAAAGATCTTCTCTAACTTGCAGATCAACTCCGGCGCCAACTCTTCCATTTCTTCTAGCACGCCAGGCGATAGTTCTTTCGCACAAAGAACACGAAGAAATAGCTGAGTTCTGCCAGTACTAGCCATTCATCCTCAGGGATGAAGCCACGCAACATCACCGGCATTACCCACTCAATCCATATGTGCCAATCATGACTCTTGAGACCAAATATCTTCAATTTATCAAGATTCGCTCCCCTCTTTAGATTCGCTACATACCCATCGGGGAACATCAACTGCTGTTGCACCCACAAGATAATTTCCCTCATAGCTGGCCTTCCAAGATTGAACCATGCCTTTGGCTTCGTCCAGTTCTGCTTTCCTTTCAGTTCTTTCATGTTTTGTAACGGCCTATCACATAGCGCCTCCAGATCGAAACTAGCCTTAGTATTATCCTTTGACTTCCCATCTATGCCGAACAATGTACCAAAAAGTGCCTCGGCGATATTCTTCTCATTGTGCATCATGTCGATGTTGTGTGGGCAATGGAGGTCTTTGAAGTAAGGCAGATCCCATAAGCATGTTTTGTGAGTCCAGGCGTGCTTAGAATTATACCCCTTGAAGTACCCTGGATGCTCTGGATCTGGATCAAGAGCGTTTAACTGATCCAGGGTCTGTTGGCCTGTCAATGCAGGTGGTGCAGAGTTTTTGACAACTCTACCTCTGATGAAGTTCTTCTTGTCTTTCCTGAACTTATGGCGAGGATCCAGGAACTGTCTATGCATGTCGAAGCAAGAAAACTTGCGACCGGCCTGAAGCCAACGAAACTCAAGAGCTCCCTTGCATGTGGGGCACGGGAACCTTCCATGCACACACCAGCCAACGAATAGCGCATATGCCGGCAAGTCATGTGTCGAGTACATGTACCAGACACGCATTATGAAGTTCCGTTTGCTATAGGCGCCGTATGTCTTGAACCCATTATCCCAGGCTTCTTGCAATTCGTCCTTAAGCGGCTGCATGTACACATTCATATTTTTCCCAGGATAGTTGGGCCCTGGAATTATCAACGTCGAGAAAATATTCTTTCTTTGCATAATCTGTCCGGGGAGGGGGGGGGTGAGATTGAGTGGAAAGACAAATACGGGCCAACAAATGTATTGGGCTGCCGTCAAACCAAACACACTGAACCCATCTGTGCTGACGCCGACTTGAGGATGCCTCGGATTTGCCGCTTTGTCATCATGTAATTCATCAAACTTTTTCCACGCAACATCATCCGATGTGTGTACCATCATCAGATTCCCATCTGCATCTAGTTCGGTTCTTTTGCCTGTTTTGTGCCATGTCATATGTCTGGCCGTCTCTTCGACCATGAAAAGACGTTGAAGTCTTGGTACGATTGGCATATATCGAAGAACACTAATGGGGATTTTGGTCTGTGTCTTCTCACCCATACCGTTGTCTACCACAATATACCTGGATGACTTGCAAATGGGACAATAGTTCAAGCCCGCATAGTCAAGCCTAAATAAGGCACATCCTTTCTCACATGCATGTATCTTCTCATAGGGCATCTTCAGTGCACGAAGGATTTTGTCCGACTGGTACAGGTTTGCAGGCATTACATGGCCTTTGGATAGAAAGCGTCCAAATACTGTCATGATTGCGTCATAGCATTCTCTGTCCAAGTTGAACTGATCCTTCAGAGCCATTACTTGTGAGATGGCATCCAACATACAAAGCTCAGTGTGCTCGTGGAGCGGACGTTTTGAAGACTCCAACATTTCATTGAAGGCCTTTGCAGATTCCTCCATCTCCTCGTCCGGATCCCGAGCATCATCATAGTCTTGCACCATGTTTTCCATCCCGGTACCATGCTCGTCGGTGCGACGACGATCCACCTCAGCTCGGTCACGTTGGGCAGACTCACCATGAAATGTCCACACCGTATAATCGGGCGTAAAACCACTCTTTTGTAGGTGTTTGCCCATTTTAGCATGTGTCCTCTTTTCCCAATTGCCGCATCGGAAACAGGGGCACCAGGTTTTCCTCTAGCCATTTGCAAATGCGGCTTGCACAAACCCCTTGGTTTTTGTGAACCATTCAGCGCTCCATTTGTTCTGACCAGTGTGACCGGTATACATCCACGCACGATCACTCATCTTGACTTTCAAAGCTACTGGACACAAAACAATTATATATGTAATTCACCATGTATATATTCATCATTTGATCTACTTTGTCAATTTTATTACGTCCATGCAACCTACACTCTAATAGGTAATGATAGGTCCTAATCCCACCCGAGTATGTGTAGATTGGGTTCATTTTCCCATGCTATGCTCCGGATCCGACGCAAAATTTCGGCAGCACCTCCCCGCTGTTCTCCTGATACACGTCTCTGCAATAAATAGAGAGGATGTGTACCCGGAGAACAACAGGGGAGTCACTGACGAAATTTATGCATCGGATCCGGAGCAAAGCATATGGGAAAACAAACCCAATCTACACATACTCGGGCTGTCCATGGATAGCGTTGGACAATTCGAAAGAACCAAGGTTATAAATAGGCAAATGCAAGCATATTTATAACTATGACGATTTCGAACAGGAGACACATATTGGTTACGCATACTGATGATTCAAGACACATATATAGCTAGCTATCAATTTTCACTGGCACGAACACTGGAACAGAGCAAATAATTAATGGGGGAGGAGGACATGGCATTTGTGCGCACCCACGAACGAAGGAGCAGAGCTCGTCAAACGCACGGCGAGGTCATCGAACACCAAACCTCGCATCGATGAAACAACTGCACATTTAAATCTACCCGATCAACACAATTATATATGATGTTTTTCATAACCAAATCAAAAAATATATGACCTAACTAATAGTTCACAAATATATGACCCCGTCGGCCTCTGGAAGGCCAAAGAACACCTTTTCGGGAGGTGTCGGGGGTCGGGGTGTCGTGTCGGTGTCGGGGTGCCGTGTCGGGGTCGGGGTGTCGTGTCGTGATGTTTCCTTCTATCCTTCTTCTTCTTTCTTTCTCTTCTTCTTCTTCTTCTTTACTTTCTTCTTCTTCTTCTTTCATCTTTTTTCTACTTTTTTACTTCTTTTCGTTTCTTCTTTTCTTCTTCTTCTACTTCTTTTCTTCTTCTTCTTTTTTCATATTTTTCTACTTCTTTTCTTTTCTTCCTTTCTTCTTCTTCTACTTCTTTTCTTCTTTTTCTTTTTTCATCTTTTTTCTACTTCTTTTCTTTTCTTCTACTTCTACTCCTTCTAATTCTTTTATAACACTAACACAAACAATTAAACAGCAAAAAAAAAGAAAAACAGAAAGAAAAAAAAGTAGTCCCT
>LR738714.1:232188175-232200639 GCA_902687465.1 Secale cereale
GCAGGGGCGGGGGCAGCTGTGACGCCCGAAGACCGACGTCCCAGAAGATTCCAGAAGATTCCAGATGTTTCGGGTTCTCCCGTGTGTTTATTTTTTGCTTGTGTTATTTATTTTTGCATTGCATCATGTCATCATGCCATCATGTCATTAATCTTTGCATCTCACCTAAATAAATCGTGTGGACCTTCGGTCCATTTAAATCGAGGGAAGTGTGACTTCTCTTTATAACATATACCCTCCCGATATTTAGGGAGCTATATTAATAAATATTCCATTTGTTTGGAATTAACCCGCAACACACTTGCATATTTTTCCCCATGTCTATTTCACTTCGAGTTTCTCCTTCAAAAACCTTGCCAATAATTCTTTTCCGTTGTATCGAGGTTCCTCCAAAAACCTCATCGTTTTTGGACACTTCCGAAACCATGTCATAGTTCAATCCGTTTGAATTAAATTCAAATGGGTTTGAATTTATATTCTTTTGATCATGCCACTTATAATTTTCTTGGATCAAACTCATTTTTATGAGTTCGGGAAAATTATCCCCGTTCAGTATTTTTTTCCATAAGCCTCTCTTTTCTTCTCCCTCTTTCTTCTTTTTCTGTTAAAGCAATTTAATAGAAGAAGAGCAGCCTGGCCCCTAGGCCATTCCAGCCGCAGCTGGCCCAGCAGTGGGCCTTCTCCTCCTCCCTGGCCCATCTCCCCCGCGGCCCATCCAGGCCTCCAGGCCCAGCAGCCTTCTCTCGATCGCTAACCCTAGCGCATCGCTCCTCTCATCTCTCCCTCGCTCTCCTTCCCTCAGTGCCGCACTCATCCCTCATCCCCCTCATTTCCCCCGCTCGCGAAGCCCCCTCCCCATCGATCTCTCCTCGCGACCTCCCTCCGGTCTTCTCTAGCGCCCGCGCGCTGTGGCCTCTCCAGCGCCGCGGCCGGAACCCGCCAGGTCGCCTCGGCCCTCCGACCAGAGCGCGCCTGGCCCCGAGCCCAGCAGCGCGGCGACCCGCTCCCGTCCTCCTCGAGCCGCGCCAGGACCGGCCAGGCCGAGCCTCGCCGCGCCTTCATCCCTCCAGGGCGCAGGTCGCCCGTCCTCCAGCGCCGCTCTCGGGGTCCTCTGCCTCGGGCCCTCCTCCCTCCGTCGATCTCCAGCAAGACCGCCGCCCTGCGCGTCCTCGAAGCCGCCCCTGCGCGCCTCCTCCCGACCGTGCTCCAGCCGCCTCGCGTGGCCCGAGCAGGCCGGCCAGGAGCCCCAGGCCGCCGCGCCTCTGCCTTCTCACCAGCGCCCCGGCGCGCCTCTGCTCCATCGTGGGCCAACGCCGCCATGGAGCCGAGCTCAGCTGCTGCCATGGATGTGCCCCTCCTCTGCTCGCCGCCTGCTGGCCCCCTCCTCGTGCGACGACCATCGGCCAAGCCCGCTTCCTTCTCTTTTGTGATGCACGCGTTGTTGTTTCGTTGCGTGAGAGACCACCGCCATGTATTGCTGCTGTTTTTCTTTTCGCTAAGTGCCAGGTTGACATGTACATCTACGAGACCGGCATGTTCGACAAGTACCCCTACCGATGACATGAACCTCTACGGATACAAGTACCACTACGCTCGACGCCGCAAGTACCACGACTACACGATGCGTCAATGTTCCTCTCCGGTGTCCCGAGGACCGAGCACCCCTACCGATGCGTCAAGTACCTCTACGGAACGAACGTGTACGACTACCTTCGGTGAAGAAACGAGTACAACTACTTCCTCTCCGAACGGAACGTCTACTTCCACTACCGCCGCCCCGTGTACGACTACGAACGAGAACAACTACTTCCTCTACGGCCGTGTACAACAACTTCCTCTACGTCCCTCGACGATCTCGAACCGCCCTGTGAACGTTTGTTCCGAAGGTATAACCCCGTGACGATGTCCCGTGGACGATATGCTTGTGTTGTATGAAATGTTTCCCTTGTGTGCTTCGTGCCCGTTCCATCTTTTGTTGTGTTCCTCGGTTGCCTCGTCGCCGACTCGTGGGAACCCGGTGACGGGATCGCCCCACCTTTCATCTCGTTTGACTCGCTCACGCCATCTTTCCTTTTGCACCGGACTCTCAACGAGTTACGGAACCGAGATGTTGTCGTTGCATCATTTTCGGATCGTTGCCGTGGCACCCTTTCCTTCCACCACGGTGACAAATGCTCCGTATCATCTTCATATCTCTTCATGTTAACTTTTAATAAAAAATTGCATAAACTTGATCATGTCATCCGCATCATGATAACAACATGAGAATGTTTAATTGTTGTTTGCTTATAATTACTAAACCTGCTCATGGGGATTCTCTGGAATTGTTGTTGTTATATCCGGCCTCATCTAAAATGTCTAATAGTGTAGTTTTATTATGCTTCAGCTCATGCTATGTTAAAAACATTTAATCTTGTCTTGTAAATAAACGAGAGTCAATTAAATAATTATAATGTGGTGTTTCGTCAATATGCAACTCGTTGCATATTGAGCTCCACTTAACTTGTAGTGTTGTTTGTGCACTTTGCCATGCCATGCATCATTAAACCGGACATGCATCATACTTGGATGTGCATTGTATGCCATGTTTATGCTTGTGTGTTTACCGAGTTGTTTGCTTCTTTCCGGTTGCTTCTCTTGATAGCTTTGGTTTCGTCCCGGAGTTGTGAGGATTCGCTCGACTATGTTGCTCCGTCTACTTCATGGACCCGTTCTTCTTCCTTGCGGAATCCCAGGCAAGATGATCATACCCTTGGATACCTTTACTACCATTGCCATGCTTAGTTGTCTCGATGCTATTGTTACATGTCGCGCTACCCATCTTTTATGTCAGCCTCTCCTTGTTGCCATGAAGCCTCTAACTTTTGAAACCTTCCTAGCAAAACCTCTGTTTGGCTATGTTACGCGCTTGCTCAGCCCCTCTTATAGCGTTGTTAGTTGCAGGTGAAGATGAAGTTCGTTCCTGGAGGGAACTTGTTGTTGTCATATCACAATATCTATTATTATTATTAACACACCTATATACTGGGCATGGGTGGAAGGCTTGGCCTTTTGCTCGGTGTTTTGTTCCACTCATGCCACCTTAGGCGTTGATAAACCGGCATTATGTTCCTTGATTTTGCGTTCCTTACACGATGGGTGGATGGGGACCCCTTGACAGTTCGACTTTGAATAAAACTCCTCCAGCAAGGCCCGACATTGGTTTTAATTTGCTCATAATAACAACTTAATTAATTAATTAAATTGCATAGGGAGTTAGCGCTACCCGAGGATTCTTTCTACATAGCAGGAGGGGCCAGTGCTGATGGTGTTGGTCCCAAACGGGGAGTATGCGGGGCCACCACGGGGAAACTCGAGGATTGGCTCCCGTATAATCGCCCATCCGGTCGTGGCCTGAGACGAGATACGCGCGGCTACTATTAGGGTGTCGACACACAGGGAGGTCTTGCTGGACTTGTTTTACCATTGTCGAAATGTCTTGTGCTACCGGGATGCCGAGCCTGATCGGATTTCCCTAAGATAAGGGGTGATGATATTATATTTATCACTTCATCTAATCGTGAGAGCTTGTGATGGGCTAAGTTGGAACACCCCTGCAGGGTTATGATCTTTCGAAAGCCGTGCCCGCGGTTATGTGGCAGATTGGAATTTGTTAATGTCCGGTTGTAGAAAACTTGACAGAGGATCCGAAGTAAAACACACAACTGTGTGAGTAACCGTAACTGTCTCTTTTCACTTTGAGAAGAGAACATGGTGGGGTTATGTTTGACTCGTATGTAGTTCAGGATCTTTAGCGATCACTACTTTTGCGACCGTTTGCGTAGATGCTCATCTTATTCTGGTACTCGTAAGTTAGCCACCATATTATGCTTAGCCGCTGCTGCATCCTCACCACTTTACCTCTTCCTACCCATAAAGCTTTGCTAGTCTTGATACCCATGGTTATGGGATTGCTGAGTCCTCGTGGCTCATAGTTACTACAACACCAGATGCAGGTTCAGCCGAGTTTGATGCAGGAGCCGGTTCAAGTTCTTCACTGGGAGCTCGATGAAGAGAGTGGCCGTATGCTTGTGACGTTTCGATGATCAGTAGTGGTTTCTACTAGGATTCGATCCTGACCTGTGGCATTATGTTGTTTTGGTATCTTTCTTTTGGATCTTCGCCCGTAGTCGGGTTGTGATGTTTTGAATGATGTTTTGCTTATGTAATGTATTGTGTGAAGTGGCGAGTGTAAGCCAACTATCTTCTTTTGCAATTTAATCCCTCTTTTACATGAGTCGTGCATAGATACCAAACTTGAGATCATTCTAGGATGGGCTTATACCTTTAAGTCATGCCTCGACACGTAGGAGGTATAGTCCCATCCTGGGCATTACTAGTTGGTATTCAGAGCCTTCTCCGACCTAGAAGCCCCCACTGATTGATCGAATCGTTGACGGTTGTCTAGGCACACACTTGAAAATGTTTTGAGTCCTATATTTATATCGGAGAGTAGGATTTCTTTGCTCTTCATCTCTTTTTTCTCTGGTGAGGACTCCTGACGATTACTCTTATCTCTTCTACTTTCAAAAATTGCACAAATGTTTTTTAGGATCTCGCGAGTATTGTTTGGATTGTTCCGATGTCTTTGTGACGAGAACATTGTTCTCGATGCCTCCTGACATTAGGGGTTGTGGCAGTGTCCCGGGGAGTTGAGCTCCGAGGTGTTGTCGTCACAAATCCATCGCGACAGTACTAGAATACTTAAGACGGCCGACATCGAAAACTCTCCTATGCGGTTAGTGTCAAGATAACCCCGACATCACCCAGTACTGGGGAGGTAGTTCGGGAGTATTGCCATAGCTTGTATAGTAGATACATTTCGAAGGTCCGAGGTAAAAGGTTTCTGAGAACAACTGGTTATGTGTTGAAAGATGGATACAGCTGGATGTAGGATTAGAGTTGAGTGCGCGGTGCTTCCCCTGTATCCCCAACACCTGATTGCATAACTGGAAACTTTCGAAAATTAATAGGTGGGTTCATCTAGTATTTCTAGGCATTCTTCCAACGGATGCATGATATGAAGTTCGGGGTTCTACATTGAGTGAAGTGGTTTTATGGGCTTGTTTCGATCGGGAGTTGCATCTTAAAGGGTCCTTGGCTATGCTGATCCGGGGATTGCAAAACCCTTTTGTAACACGTTCCATGAACTTTCAGCACGAAGATGTCGAACGAAGCTTCTATCTTGTATTTGTTCTATCTTATCCTTGTTCCTTTTTATTTACCTTTTGTTCTCCAAGTGGCTTCTCGTCAAGTTGATGTACCTACGGAATTCATTCGTTCAATTCTCTGTTCGGATAGATATGTTGCAACATAATCTTCTTCATAAACATATCTATCCTTTGTTTTCGTTTGATTCTGGTATTCGAGTTGCTTCGATGTCAAATGTTGATTCCATACCTTTCCTAATTAGTATTCTCATATTTCTATGGGAGTGCTAATTCTTCTTGACCATCGAGATCTTCATGTTAATCCTTTTCAACCGGTGTGCCTTCTTTTCAAGTTATTCCATACGGACGTCGTTGAGAAATCCGACGATTTGTCTATTTCATTCATCCCAAGTTGTCTTTGTTTCCCCACCCTCCCACCCTTTTCCTTCATGGAGCTAGAGTCCCTAATGAAGTATCCATTTTATTCATGTGATATTTCTTCATTCTTTTCCTTCGATGTTTTTATCCGGTGATTCTCAGGAAGAGGCTCAAGAGCTTCAAGTTCATCATTCTTTTGTTCTCAAATTCTGCCGGTGGATGTAATTCAAGATTTCGGTGTTGATCTTATCCTTTTCCTCGTTTCACAATGCTTTCTTATTCTGGGGCACCAATTAATCATTCTCCTCTTGCTATTCATATCCGGAGTGCTGAAGATTCATAATTCCATTCTTAACCCGTTCAAATTATTTTGAGGATTGTTATCTTATTCAAGCCATTTAATTCAACCGGTGCAATATCTCTTAAACAATCTTTCCCAATGGTGATTTCTTTAGCGGGCCCTAACCCACAGGTCTTTTTCCAGGATCTTACTCGACTCTTTTATTTTCTGGAGTTATTCTGAAATTCTTTTCAAAGTGTGACGTAAGAATGATTCCCATCAGTCACAATCCTTCTCCAAGATCGCGTTCAATTCTTTTCATCATTGGTTCAACCTTTTTAATTCTTCATTCCGAAGTGCTCAACAATTCTTCATGGCATTTCTCGTCTTCATTCTCAACATTTGGAGACCGGAGAAGTGTTTCTCTTAAATCTTGGCCCGTTCTCTTGAAGAATCGTGGTTCTAGCTTCATGCCATCCTCATTATTGTTCCGATTGTGAGGAATTCTTTTATACCCATCCGAAGCATTTCATGAATTCCTTTCTTGTGATCCTCCGAAGGCCATCATTTCAGAAGATTTCTTCGTTCTCAGTTTTCAACTTCAACCTCCAACTATTCTTCATTGATTCCTCTTCGTTCGTCTCCATATTCTTATGGTGGTAAATTCAAGTTTACTCTTCCTTGTTATCATATCAATTCATCTGTACCTTTCACAATCCTACCAGTGGTTCGTTGAATATTTATCCAAGCAACGAGAATAAGTAGTATGACAAATCCTTTGGTTGTCATCAATTTAAATTGGTGAAGGAGATGCATGACATAATTCTTATTCTTATTCCTTCGAGGTGATTTAATTCTTTTGTCTGGAGCTTGTTCATCATATCATATTCTCGGTTCTAAGTTGTTCATATTGTTTTCCGGAGTTTCAAATTATTTCAATTATATCATTCCAAAGCTCCATCTAATTCATCGCAGGCCTTGAATCTTATTCTTTTCATCTTTCACTTCTCTTGCTTTCATTACCAGAGTTCTCATGGTGGTTCATCATCATTTAATTCATCCTCGAAGTCTTCATCAAGATTCTTGTTGGAGCTCAAGCATTCTTCATCATGCTTTCCAATTGCAATTCTTTCTACCTTATCTTTTCAGATGGTGTTATGTCATTCTTGACAATTCCTTCATGTTTCATGATTCACGAGTTATCAAGAATGAGATATTTAAACCCATCATTTTCTTTGTTCAGGAGATCTTTCCAACACTTTAATTATTCGTTGGAGTTATCTTGGGTTGTATTTCACCTAAAAGCTTCCCCTAAGGATTGTTGCTATTATGGAGTTTATAAATGACCCAAGTTCTTCATTTATCTTTCCGGTGAAATAAGTTTATCGTCTCCTTGTTGATCTCAATCCAATTAAATGTTTCTGTTAGTGGCCGGTTGTCACCTCTTAATTTTGAGATGTTTTCCATAAGCCCACATCGAGCTTATTTTTTTCGTTGTTGAATTCCAACAACTCTGTTCAACCCTTCTCCGTAAGGATGCTCTTTCAAATTCAATTTTGAGAGAAGTTGTCGTTTTCTTCTCCATTCATTTATTTCTTTAATTTATATGCAATTCTTTCATTCCGGAGGCATTGTGATATTGCTAACTTTAACCATCATATCGTTTTGTCAAGATCATGTTCTTTCCCTTGCTTATCATTTAATCGGAGTGTTGTATTCTTCATTCAAGTTCCGTCATCTTATCTAGTTTTCCTCTCTTTTCAACCGGAGTGCTGTCTGAATCTTTATTACCCCTTGTGCCATTCTTTTAATTGTTTCAGAGGCTGTGTGTTGTTGTTTTCATCAAGTATCATTCCATCTCCTCAAGTTCATGTTCATTTCCTTCCATTTCAGACGGAGTGCTGTCCAAATTTTGTCATTCTTATTCCTTGGCCATACCATTGCGGTTTCATATTCTTTCCGTCCGTAAGCTCTTGTTTCATGTCTTTCAACCTGCAAGGTTCTCGTGATGTTCATTGTTCCTCCTTTTATCGGAGTGCTCTCAACTTCGTTCATCTCTGTTGTATTCTCTCTTTCAAGATTGTTCAACCTCTCAAGGTTCTTTGGTTTCACTCGTCTGTCAAAGAAGCAACTTTGTTTTACCTCTTCCTCTCCCGTTTCTTTTACCGGTGCTATCCCTAGGATCTCGGGTCGAGATCCTCTGTTAGTCTGGGAGAGTTGTGACGCCCGAAGACCGACGTCCCAGAAGATTCCAGAAGATTCCATATGTTTCGGTTTCTCCCGTGTGTTTATTTTTTGCTTGTGTTATTTATTTTTGCATTGCATCATGTCATCATGCCATCATGTCATTAATCTTTGCATCTCACCTAAATAAATCGTGTGGACCTTCGGTCCATTTAAATCGAGGGAAGTGTGACTTCTCTTTATAACATATGCCCTCCCAATATTTAGGGAGCTATATTAATAAATATTCCATTTGTTTGGAATTAACCCGCAACACACTTGCATATTTTTCCCCATGTCTATTTCACTTCGAGTTTCTCCTTCAAAAACCTTGCCAATAATTCTTTTCCGTTGTATCGAGGTTCCTCCAAAAACCTCATCATTTTTGGACCCTTCCGAAACCATGTCATAGTTCAATCCGTTTGAATTAAATTCAAACGGGTTTGAATTTATATTCTTTTGATCATGCCACTTATAATTTTCTTGGATCAAACTCATTTTTATGAGTTCGGGAAAATTATCCCCGTTCAGTATTTTTTCCCTAAGCCTCTCTTTTCTTTCCCCTCTTTCTTCTGTTTTTGTTAAAGCAATTTAATAGAAGAAGAGCAGCCTGGCCCCTAGGCCATTCCAACCGCAGCTGGCCCAGCAGTGGGCCTTCTCCTCCTCCCTGGCCCATCTCCCCCGCGGCCCATCCAGGCCTCCAGGCCAAGCAGCCTTCTCCCGATCGCTAACCCTAGCGCATCGCTCCTCTCATCTCTCCCTCGCTCTCCTTCCCTCAGCGCCGCACTCATCCCGCACCCCCCTCGTTTCCCCCGCTCGCGAAGCCCCCTCCCCATCGATCTCTCCTCGCGACCTCCCTCCGGTCTTCTCCAGCGCCCGCGCGCCGTGGCCTCTCCAGCGCCGCGGCCGGAACCCGCCAGGTCGCCTCGGCCCTCCGACCAGAGCGCGCCTGGCCCCGAGCCCAGTAGCGCGGCGACCCGCTCCCGTCCTCCTCGAGCCGCACCAGGGCCGGCCAGGCCGAGCCTCGCCGCGCCTTCATCCCTCCAGGGCGCCGGTCGCCCGTCCTCCAGCGCCGCTCTCGGGGTCCTCTGCCTCGGGCCCTCCTCCCTCCGTCGATCTCCAGCAAGACCGCCGCCCTGCGCATCCTCGAAGCCGCCCCTGCGCGCCTCCTCCCGACCGTGCTCCAGCCGCCTCGCCTGGCCCGAGCCAGCCGGCCAGGAGCCCCAGGCCGCCGCGCCTCTGCCTTCTTACCAGCGCCACAACGCGCCTCTGCTCCGCCGCGGGCCAGCGCCGCCATGGAGCCGAGCTCAGCTGCTACCATGGATGTGCCCCTCCTCTGCTCGCCGCCTGCTGGCCCCCTCCTCGTGCGACGACTACCGGCCAAGCCTGCTTCCTTCTCTTTTGTGATGCACACGTTGTTGTTTCGTTGCGTGAGAGACCACCGCCATGTATTGCTGCTGTTTTTCTTTTCGCTAAGTGCCAGGTTGACATGTACATCTACGAGACCGGCATGTTCGACAAGTACCCCTACCGATGACATGAACCTCTATGGATACGAGTACCACTACGCTCGACGCTGCAAGTACCACGACTACACGATGCGTCAATGTTCCTCTCCGGTGTCCCGAGGACCGAGCGCCCCTACCGATGCGTCAAGTACCTCTACGGAACGAACGTGTACGACTACCTTCGGTGAAGAAACGAGTACAACTACTTCCTCTCCGAACGGAATGTCTACTTCCACTACCGTCGCCCCGTGTACGACTACGAACGAGAACAACTACTTCCTCTACGGCCGTGTACAACAACTTCCTCTACGTCCCTCGACGATCTCGAACCGCCCCGTGAACGTTTGTTCCGAAGGTATAACCCCGTGACGATGTCCCGTGGACGATATGCTTGTGTTGTATGAAATGTTTCCCTTGTGTGCTTCGTGCCCGTTCCATCTTTTGTCGTGTTCCTTGGTTGCCTCGTCGCCGACTCGTGGGAACCCGGTGACGGGATCGCCCCACCTTTCATCTCGTTTGACTCGCTCACGCCATCTTTCCTTTTGCACCAGACTCTCAACGAGTTACGGAACCGAGATGTTGCCGTTGCATCATTTTCGGATCGTAGCCGTGGCACCCTTTCCTTCCACCACGGTGACAAATGCTCCGTATCATCTTCATATCTCTTCATGTTAACTTTTAATAAAAAATTGCATAAACTTGATCATGTCATCCGCATCATGATAACAACATGAGAATGTTTAATTGTTGTTTGCTTATAATTACTAAACATGCTCATGGGGATTCTCCGGAATTGTTGTTGTTATTTCCGGCCTCATCTAAAATGTCTAATAGTGTAGTTTTATTATGCTTCACCTCATGCTATGTTAAATACATTTAATCTTGTCTTGTAAATAAACGAGAGTCAATTAAATAATTATAATGTGGTGTTTCGTCATGCAACTTGTTGCATATTGAGCTCCACTTAACTTGTAGTGTTGTTTGTGCACTTTGCCATGCCATGCATCATTAAACCGGACATGCATCATACTTGGATGTGCATCGTATGCCATGTTTATGCTTGTGTGTTTACCGAGTTGTTTGCTTCTTTCCGGTTGCTTCTCTTGATAGCTTCGGTTTCGTTTCGGAGTTGTGAGGATTCGCTCGACTATGTTGCTCCGTCTACTTCATGGACCCGTTCTTCTTCCTTGCGGAATCCCAGGCAAGATGATCATACCCTTGGA
Organism: Secale cereale; assembly: GCA_902687465.1. Classification (NCBI taxonomy): domain Eukaryota; kingdom Viridiplantae; phylum Streptophyta; class Magnoliopsida; order Poales; family Poaceae; genus Secale; species Secale cereale. The sequence continues at coordinate 232,198,977 of LR738714.1, forward strand.
TACCTTTACTACCATTGCCATGCTTAGTTGTCTCGATGCTATCGTTACATGTCGCGCTACCCATCTTTTATGTCAGCCTCTCCTTGTTGCCATGAAGCCTCTAACTTTTGAAACCTTCCTAGCAAAACCTCTGTTTGGCTATGTTACTCGCTTGCTCAGCCCCTCTTATAGCGTTGTTAGTTGCAGGTGAAGATGAAGTTCGTTCCAGGAGGGAACTTGTTGTTGTCATATCACAATATCTATTATTATTATTAACACACCTATATACTGGGCATGGGTGGAAGGCTTGGCCTTTTGCTCGGTGTTTTGTTCCACTCATGCCACCTTAGGCGCCGAGAAACCGGCATTATGTTCCTTGATTTTGTGTTCCTTACACGATGGGTGGATGGGGACCCCTTGACAGTTCGACTTTGAATAAAACTCCTCCAGCAAGGCCCAACATTGGTTTTAATTTTCTCATAATAACAACTTAATTAATTAATTAAATTGCATAGGGAGTTAGCGCTACCCGAGGATTCTTTCTACATAGCAGGAGGGGCCAGTGCTGATGGTGTTGGTCCCAAACGGGGAGTATGCGGGGCCACCACGGGGAAACTCGAGGATTGGCTCCCGTATAATCGCCCATCCGGTCGTGGCCTGAGACGAGATACGCGCGGCTACTATCAGGGTGTCGACACACCGGGAGGTCTTGCTGGACTTGTTTTACCATTATCGAAATGTCTTGTGCTACCGGGATGCCGAGCCTGATCGGATTTCCCTAAGATAAGGGGTGATGATATTATATTTATCACTTCAGCTAATCGTGAGAGCTTGTGATGGGCTAAGTTGGAACTCCCCTGTAGGGTTATGATCTTTCGAAAGCTGTGCCTGCGGTTATGTGGCAGATTGGAATTTGTTAATGTCCGGTTGTAGAAAACTTGACAGAGGATCCGAAGTAAAACACACAACTGTGTGAGTAACCGTGACTGTCTCTTTTCACTTTGAGAAGAGAACACGGTGGGGTTATGTTTGACTCGTATGTAGTTCAGGATCTTTAGCGATCACTACTTTTGCGACCGTTTGCGTAGATGCTCATCTTATTCTGGTACTCGTAAGTTAGCCACCATATTATGCTTAGCCACTACTGCAACCTCACCACTTTACCTCTTCCTACCCATAAAGCTTTGCTAGTCTTGATACCCATGGTTATGGGATTGCGGAGTCATTGTGGCTCACAGTTACTACAACACGAGATGCAGGTTCAGCCGAGTTTGATGCAGGAGCCAGTTCAAGTTCTTCACTGGGAGCTCGATGAAGAGAGTGGTCGTATGCTTGTGACGTTTCGATGATCAGTAGTGGTTTCTACTAGGATTCAATCCTGACCTGTGGCTTTATGTTGTTTTGGTATCTTTCTTTTGGATCTTCGCCCGTAGTCGGGTTGTGATGTTTTGAATGATGTTTTGCTTATGTAATGTATTGTGTGAAGTGGCGAGTGCAAGCCAACTATCTTCTTTTGCAATTTAATCCCTCTTTTACATGAGTCGTGCAAAGATACCAAACTTGAGATCATTCTAGGATGGGCTTATACCTTTAAGTCGTGCCTCGACACATAGGAGGTATAGTCCCATCCTGGGCATTACAGCAGCGCCGGGCGGCGGGTGGCGGAGCGACGGGCCAAGCGGGT
>LR738714.1:232201988-232236988 GCA_902687465.1 Secale cereale
CACGTCCCTCTTTGCCATCAGCCAGCGGATGACAAAGATTCTTTGCCGTCCGCTGGCTGACGGCAAAGAGTCGGCAGATGGCAAAGGCCTGTTTTGCCGTCTGCCGTTTCTTTGCCGTCCGCTTTTCGGTAGCTGATGGCAAAGAGCTTCTTTGTCGTCTACTAGCAGACGGCAAAGAGCTGTCATATGGCAAAGTAGCTGATTCCAGTAGTGTTATCTTATCATTTTCATTTATGTTATTAATTTAAAAATATGGAAAAAATATAAATTTGCATAATAATGCTATGTATGGTGAATTGAAGATACTATTGATTAGGGGTTTATCAAGGATTCCAGATTGTCATATCATGAAAAGGTGGACAATGAAGGCAAGACTTGGAAGCGTCCAGATAACAAGTCAAACACAATTTGGTGAAATTTTTGAAGATGGAAGATCTGTTAGGCACAAGATGTTGTATTTTGATGCAATTGCTCTAGTTAATCAAGGAGAAATTGATGATACAACTTGTGCAATTGCAAAATCAAATTTCTTGCGGCATAAAAAGGAATTGGCAGAACACAGACTTTCTAGACTGACAAAATGCCAGATTGGATATGGAATTCCAACTATTACCAATCAGCAAGTTAACATTGAAGATGTAGTTCCAGCAGAATCTAGCGATGTAGGTGAATGAGGAATAGTGATTGTTAACAGGAACATGGATGTATCTATTCCAGTGGATTCAATTCTTCCACCATTAATTGTGTCGAAGAATGATCATCCTTCAAATAAGGGGTACAAGTCAAGCATGGAGGAAAATATCATAAAATGGAAGCATGTAACAAAAGTCAAAACGAAAATCAATGAACCAGGAGGTTGTTTTGGTATATCAAGAACACGATTTTGCAGCAAATGCCTATCTCCTACTCACATGATTAAGGACTGCCCTAAAATGTGCTTTCCTTGAATTTTTAATTTTTGAATTACTATTAAGCTATTTTATCAGATGAATATTTGTAATTCCTACCAAATTTTAAAATAGATACACATCTGTGTCTTTCTATTTTTAGTTATCTAAAAAGTGAAGGGTTAGAGATAATACAATTTTATAATTGTATTAGTAGTCTTCTTGAAGTGACTAAATGAATTTATTAACGAATATTCTACATAATGAACTTACTACATTAAAAAATTGACCAAAATAATTATCTATTACAATTTGTTTTGATAGAAAGACTGTAAGGGAACCCCTTACAGTATAATTGGTGCAACAAACCCAAATTGCAAGTACCGTGCCTTGAACCTAGGTGGGTGGGAAGGCATCAGCCCCTTCCCACCACCAGTCTATACCTTAGTCTGCAAAAAAAAATTACAGTATACAAAGTAACTTATTCTTCTTCATCATTATCATCTTCGTCATCGTCAGGATCTTCATCGTCCTCGTCTGAACTCAAATGTTGTATATCAGCACCCGAGATTGTTTTGAACCTCATTTTAAATCATGAGAATTATTTCCTTTCATGATAAGTATTACTACCCTGGCATAGACATCTAACTCACGAAGGTCTATAAAATTTACGAACGAACTTCCTTTAATTTCCAACCGACCGTCGCTCTTGAGTTGATAATCAATTTCTATTGATTGGTGAGTTTCCCTGTTCATTTCCAAAAAAACAGATCCGTAATGTGGTAGTCCAAGTTTACCCACAATTGGTCTGTGAATATACTGCAATTTAAAATTAAGAGACTATGACATTACAATGTGTATAAAAATATATTATATAGTACTTACCAATACATTATAATTGATGTTCGCAGCAATTATGCAATGAACTTGGGCAGGATATTCATCGTATCTCTCTAAAATAGGTGCATGCTAGTAACTTGTCGATTAGTAAGACTGAAGTCATTTCTATAGGCAGCTGGTCTCTCGTTGTAACGCCCCGGATGTAATAGTTCCATTTATGGCAATATATTCCTCGTTCACTTAGTCACTTCCTTTCTGGGCTCTTCCTTCATTTTGGGTTTCTTCGTTTTTGTCTTGTGCGTGTGTTGCATGTCACCATGTCATTTTAATTATGTGCATTGCATTGGCATAGTCTCACTTGCATCCGTGTGTTGTTGCATCGTCTCCGTTCTCTCCGTTATCCGTTTCGAGCTCCGACACTCACACACGTGCCCGTCGCACCTCTCAAGTCTTTGTTTCATGAGTGGGTTAAAAACATCCTCGGAATGGGTCAAGACTTGTCGAGTGGTCTTGTTATATCACCGGTAGGCCGCCTGTCAAGTTTCGTCTCGTTTGGAGGTCGTTTGATACTCCACCGGTTAACCACATGGGCTAAAAACCCCTATCTCTTTTGGCCCAGCACCCCTCCACAACATCCCACTAGCCCAGCACAACCATCCCCATCCTCTCGGTCGTCAGATCGTGTGGGTAAAAACCGCACCTCATTTGGACACTCCTAGCCCCCTCTACCTAAAAAAGGCCCCATCCCCTCCATTTTTCGGGAGAAACCCTAGCCGAGCTCCTCCTCGCGACGCCGGACACATCCGGACTACGTCGGACACGTCCGTCGGACACGCCCGGCTAATCCGGAAGCGCCACGTGTCGCATCTCGCCGCCCACCTCCTCGCGCACCGCTGTGGCCCCGCGAGCCCGAGGCCAGCCCGCCCGGGTTGCCGCCTGGCCACTCCGCCTGCTCCCGTCGCCGCATCTGCCTCCCTCGCCTCCGGCCGACGCCCGCCACCGTGCCCTTCGCTGTCGCCGGCCAAAGCCCGCCGCCGGCGCCGCGCCGCCGCCGGGCTGGCGCCCCTCCGCCGCCGCCGCGGACCTCCATCTCGTCGCCGCCTTCGTCCTCCGCCGCCGGCCTCCCCGCCGCCGCACCGCCGGGCCACTCCGGCCGCCACCGCCAGCCACCACCGCGTCCGCCGCCCCGCCGCTCTTCCTCCGGCCGCCACGCACCTCGACGCCAGCCCAACTCCGGCGAGCCGCCGGGTCCCGCTCGGCCAGATCCAGATCCACCGGGGGTGGATCAGATCCACCACCCTCGCGAACCAAACGTCTCCGTCCGTCCCGCATCGACCCGTCCCGGATCCCTCCGTCCCGCGTTGACTTTCGCAGAGGTAAAATTCCACTAAGTCCCAGATCTGCTTAAATTTATTGCCCTCTTCATTATGTGGTAACTTTGTGCTCGGTGCTCCGTTTTGCATGTATGATATATCAAAATGTTCATCTCGACATGATCTACATGTTAGCATCAGTTCCCTGCATGTTAGGGTTCATCTAGATGTCTTAATCTTCGTGGCAAGAGTGCTTCGTGATGTCACTGTTTCAGCACTTGTTGTTTGTGTAAATTTGTTGGCATGTTCGTGAGCTAGTAACTTTGTGCATGTTGGTCCAAACGGAGTGTATGATATGTCCAGATGTTCGTCTTGTGATGCTCTTCGTGATGGATGCATTTTCATGCATGTTAGCTTGCTTTATGCCATGTTTATCCCTGGCGCAAAAGTGCATGTGGCTGATAAGTTTCTGACCTTGTTATGAGATGATGTTTTGTCTTCTTCATGTGAATTACTCCATGTGTCATATGAGCTAGGTGTCAACATGTGTTTTGCTCATTGGAATGTGATCTACATGATAGATTTATTTTCATACCATGATATGTCTTGAGATGAGTGCATCAAGCTTGTTAACATGCCATCGTGATGCCAAATTTCTGCTAGGTGTGAATCTGTTAATTTTTATGCCATGTTTCCATGAGGCTCCCGTCATTGTTGTGAATGGATAGAGTTGTCCAGTGGGTGTTCCTTGATGTATATGTTATGCTCTAGCTATCGATGCTCTTGTTTGCCATGTTGGCTTGTTGTAGCTTGTTGTTTTCATGCTCTCAAGTTGCTATAAAATGTTTCTGTCAGTCTATTATCAGCAAGTTCAGTTTTGCCATGTCAATAGCTAGTGTGCTATGCATCCTATGATCATGTTCTTGCCATGAGTAGGTTCACAAACATGTCTTCTTGCTGTTTTTCATATTCCCATGCCATGCTATGCTTTGAGATGTGATGCACAAGCTTGCAAACATGCCTACTTGTTGTTGTTGCTGCCATGCCCAGATTTTCACTAAGTCTGGATAAACTTTTACATTTTTTCCATGTTGTTTGAGACATGTTCTAGTATGTTGTAGAAGCAACCATGTGGTTATTCTTGAAGAGCATGTTATGTATGTTGTTGCCATGCCTTTTGCTTGCTTGTTGGAGTGCTATAGCATACTTAAAGTTGGTCACTTAGTGGGCAACTTGCTGTTTTTGGTAGATTGCATCATGTAGTGTTTTGCTTGGTATTTGCAAACCGTGCATCCGTTTTCCATGATCTTTATATCATTTTTGACCAAAATCTTCCAATCTATCCAGTGGCTGTCTTGTTTACCCAAAATGAAGCCATTTCCATCATCTTCTCTGTAGGCTTGAGAGCATCCTCATGCATACGCACAGCATACTCGCATCCCATGTCATGTCTTGCATCATGTTGACTATGCATTGCATCGTGATTGATCTTGTACCGTTGTTGTGCTCTTGTGTTGGGTAGAGCTGGGAGCCAATACCGAGTTCGAGGATCTTGTCGAGACTGAGTTTGAGGAGGCATCTTACCATCCCACCGACGACTTACCAGGCAAGATGACCGTTCCCCGATATCACCTCTATCTTTGCCTATGCTAGTTGTCACGCTCTTTAGCTATGCCTCGATGCCTATTCCTGTTTGTCAGCCTCCTATTGTTGCCATGAAACAATCTAACCGCCTTCCTAGCAAACCGTTGATTGGCTAAATACGCTTTTGCTCAGCCCCTCTTATAGCGTTGTTAGTTGCATGTGAAGTTTGAAGATTGCTCCATGTTCGGACTTGTTTATTTGGATAACACAATATATATCTTAATCATATTAATTGACATATATATTGGTAATGGGTGGAAGGCTTGGCCTTCTGCTTGGTGTTTTGTTCCACTCATGCCACCTTAGGACCTGATAAACCGGTGTTATGTTCCTTGATTTTGTGTTCCCAACATGGTTGAGGTTTATGGGCCCCCTTGATAATTCGCACTGCTTAAAGCTTTTCCAGCAAGACCCAACATTGGTTTTACATTTGCCTAACAACTAAAACTTGCATGGGGAGTTGCAAACCCGAGTTCTTAATTAACAACCCGGGCTAGTGCTCCTCATGAGTGTTGGTCCAAACTGGGCAGACTGCGGGGACGCCTTGGGGAAACCCGAGGTATCTGGTATATACCTGTAGGATGACCCATCCGGTCGTCGCCTGAGACGAGATACGCGCGGCTACTATCAGGGTGTCGGCACGCCAGGAGGTCTTGCTGGATTAGTTTTACCTTTGACGAAATATCTTGAGCACGGGATTCCGAGAATACTCAGGTGTTCCCAAATTGGAGTTGCGACTCCGCAGATCATGAGCTTGTTTTGGGCTAAGTTGGGACACCCCTGCAGGGTTTTGAACTTTCGAAAGCCGTGCCCGCGGTTATGTGGCAGATGGGAATTTGTTAATATCGGGTTGTAGATAACTTGACACCATATCCTTAAGAATACACTACCTGTGTGAGTAATCGTGATGGTCTCTTTCCGAAGGGCTTCGGAAAGTGAACACAGTGGGGTTATGTATGAACATGAGTAGCTAGGATCACTTCTTGATCAACTTGGCGACCATTGGCATATGTTCTCATCTTACTCTAAACTCGTAAGCTAGTTGCTTACTGCATGCTGCAAACACCTTAATAACCTTTCCACACCTAAGGTTTTGGTAGTTTTGGTAACCGGGAACGTGATTGCTGAGTCCTTGTGGCTCACAGTTTACAACACACACCAGATGCAGGTACAACCGAGTACGATGCAAGAGATGGATCGGAACTTCACTGGGAGTTCGATGAAGAGCATGGTCGTTACTATGTATTGTATCCCGACGATCAGTAGTGGTTCTTACTAGGGGCGATCAGGCCTTGTGAATTGTGGCATCTTTTCTCGTTTGGATTTTGTCCGTAGTCAGACCCTGTGTTATTGGATGAATGTATGTTATTATATTAATTGTGTGATGTGGCGAGTGTAAGCTAGCTATCTTTTACACTTTCATCCCTGAACTTTTACATGAGATGTGCAAAGATACCATGCTTGAGATCAATCCAGAATGCGCTTATGTCTCTAAGTAGTGCCTCGACACGTAGGAGATATAGTCGCATCCTGGGCATTACAAGTTGGTATTCAGAGTCTTCTCCGACCTAGGAGCCCTCTGATTGATCGAACCGCTGACGGTTGAGTCTGGGCACACACACAAAATGTTTTGAGTCTGGTGTTGTCGGAGAGTAGGATTTATTTTTACTCCACATCCCCTTCGTCGCTCTGGTGAGGACTCCTGACGTTGTTCTATATCCTCTACTCTCAAAATTTCATTAAATTTTTTTTAGGATCACGCGGGTATTGTTTGGATTGTTCCGATATCTTTGTGACGAGAACATTGTTCTCGACGCCTCCTGTCATTTAGGGGTTGTGGCAGTGTCCCGGGGAGTTGAGCTCCGAGGTGTTGTCGTCACAAATGTATCATAGCGGTTCTAGAATACCAGAGACGGCCGACATCGAAAACTCTTCTATGCATGTCTGGTGTTGAGATAACCCCGACGTCACCCAGTATTGGGAGATAGATCGGGAGTATTGCCACAACTAGTATAGCGGATGCGTTTCGAAGGTCCGAGGTAAACAGTTTCCGAAGATGACTGGTTATGTGTTGACGGATGGATACAGATGGATGTAGGTCTAGAGTTGAGTGCATGGTGCTTCCCCTGTATCCCCAACACCAGATTGCATAACCGGAAAGCATCGGGAATTAATAGGTGGGTTTCAAGTAGCTCGTAGGTAATCTTCCAACGGGTGCATGGTATGAGGTTTGGGGTTCAACATCTAGTGAAGAGGTTTCATCGGCGCTGTTCCAATTGGGAGTTGCATCTTAAAGGATCCTTGGCTATGCTGATCCGGGGATTCCAAGGCCCTTTGTAACACGTGCCATGGGGCATTCAGCACAAACATGTGGGAAGAAACCTCTATTATGTGTTTGTTCCATCTGTTACCTTATTGTTTTTTATTCTATCATTTTGTTCTCCCAAGTGGCTTCTCGTCAAGTTGTTGTACCATTAAGCTATGGATTTCATTCATTCAATTTTTGTTCGAATGTTCATTCTGAAGACTATATGTTGGAAATATCTAGCCGTTGATTCAGCTTATCTATTAATTGCTCCAATTTCTAATAGTTGTCATCTTCTTCAGGATGGCTCCTAAGAAAGTTCCCAACCAGAACCAAGAGGGTGAAGAAGAGCGTCCTCCTTCCCCTCCTCCTCCATCTGAGGCATGGAGAGCGATTATGCAGGCAACCAATCAAAACACTCAGATGCTCATGCAGATGATGCAGAGATTCCAAGCCAATCAAGCAAATCAAGGCAATCAAGGGAACCAAGGCCAAGAAAATCTGTTCAATCAACCTCACTTTGTGACTCTGAACCAATTCCTGGCAAATCAGCCCAAGTCTTTTAGTTACTGTGTGGACCCGCTAGATGCTGAAGATTGGATCACAGACATCAAGAAGCATTTTGAGTGCGGCAACGTCAGACCTGATGATTATGTCAAGTTTTCCGCCTTCTAACTCAAAGATCAAGCTGCAGATTGGTGGCAACAGTACAAAGACTCCAGAGCGGGTCGTGAGATCTCGTGGACTGATTCTTGCCGCGATTTCTGTTCTCATCACATTCCTACCACTGTCATTGAAGGTATGCGTGAGCAATTCCGCAATCTGAAGCAAGGCACCATGTCCGTCTATCAATACAATGTCAAGTTCAAGAATCTTGCCCGTTATGCGAAGCAAGACATCCCCGATGCCAAGAGCAAAATCTACCAGTTCCGAGGTGGTCTGAAAGATGAACTTCAACTTGCACTCACCCTGTTCGAGCCGGATGAATTTGAGCAATTCTACAACATGGCTCTCAAGCAAGAGGTAGCTCAGCTCAAGTGTGAAGCTTCCAAAAAGATGATAAGAGATGTTGTTCACACCTCCTCTTCCTCTCAAGTGGTTGCCAAGCAGCAAAAGTTCTGGCTACCACCTCCTCCAGTGCTCCGTCCTCCAAGCAACAACAAGCACTCAGGTGGTCGTGGATTCTCCCACCCACCCAACCCAAGCAACCAGTCCAAGTTCAAGCTGGCAATGGTTAACCGTTACCCGTGTCCCCGTGGGTAATTACTCTATTAGGGGACGGGGATGTGCCAGCTTTAATACTCACGGGGAAGCTTGTGGGTCAAATACCTTACCGAGCGTGTATGACGGGGATGGGGATGGGATAGCATTACCCATGCCCGTTACCCGCCTTACCCGTGTAGGCCTTACATGCAGGCTAAAAAAATAGTAGACCGCATGTAATTCATGCCCTTACCCACTGATTTTTTCACCCATCCCACCCCTTTGGCCAAAAAGCCCGAGGAAAACCCTAACCTATACACAACATACTATTTATTGTGCTGAAATGCTATTTTTCCTACTAAAATGCTATATGAGGTTATTGCTGATAGCGTATATGGGTTTCCCCACGGGTATAAAAAACCCGATGGGGATGGGGATAAGAATATTTTTATCCTCGCAGACAGGTATGGGGATGGGGACGGGCATGGTAAGGCTGTAGCGGGGACGGGGATGGGAGTCTAATACCCGCGTGGGTAATCCCCATTGCCAGCCTGAGTCCAAGTCAGACAATAGGGCCATCTATTGATCTTACTTTCCGTCAATAAATAGTTTGGATTGGATAAACAATCATACTTTCATTCCAATCATAAAACAAGGGAAAATATCAAGGGAAACCCTTCCAAGAAAACTAGTAACCAAACCCTGACAAACTTGCATTTGTTGAGCGAAAAGAAGAGTTCAACAGGAAGAACGTATGAAGAGATTGAGATGTTTGGATCTTGGCTAAATTTATAAGTGAAGAATGCACGTGAAGTATTAAAGGTACATTCGACTCTAGCTCATTCTATAGAAACCATTTCTGATTCTATAGAAACCATTTGCTTTAGGTAGACGTGATGGTATTTCCACTATTTTGGCATCTTATGGAACCCAATTCGAGATATATAAACTAGATCCTTGTTATTAGAATGATGATCTCTTGGCTATGACTGAGTCATATATTAATGGAAATGGTTTTCTCCTCAGAAAGTCCAAGTTGAGTCCAAGTAGTGGCAAACTAGAATCCTTCTTTTCTTTTCCCTTCGTGGTTAGTTTCATTTCAAATGATGAATTGAGACAGAAACCAATGGATTCCAGTGGCTGGGGGATCCTATGTCTATAGATAGATTCAAGTACCATTCTATACCCCTTCCCTAGCGCCCTATAGACCTGTTTTGCTAAGTGGGTCCTACTTAGCTGGTCGGCCTGGGGGTGCAATTTAAGAGACAAGTTCTACAAGTTCTCATGGCCGAGATCCCCGTATTGGTAACGGGGCTGGTGCTCACTCGTTCAGAGAACAAACCCCCGATGTTCTTGGGAAGAAAGAGAGAAGGACGGCCCTGTAAGGGAGATCCTGTGTTGGAAGATATTGGTGGGTGTCATCTCGTTCAATTCTGGGTCAAATGACAAGAGGGCCATTCAAGCAGATTATAAGTTGATGTTGTTGAGAAAATGTCAAAGTGCCACTATGGAGGTCGGAACAAGCGTCTACCTACCAAGTGAATTGTGATTGAAATGACGATGGCAACAGGTTGAGCTCTATAAACTGAAATTGAATCCATCGATGCGGTAAAGGACAGAGCAAAAACAAATCCTCCATTTCCCTGCCTTGCGACCGAACAAAGAAGAAATGCTAGAGTGAGGAGACCTGTTAGTTGACCAACTGAAGGAAACGACGCCTCTCCTGCTTTGCTTACTTTTGGCCAGCATTCGTCTTTGGCTTTCAATAGCGTTTGTAGCTCTATTGGAAATCGAATTTCTATGTCCGTCCACAAAAAGCATCAACTTCTTGTGCCGCCATCCACCACAAGAGTAGGTAACTTGCTCGCTTTTTTCTCTATTGGGGGATCTAGGTATATCTTCCAACTCTCCTTCCTGCACACTGGCATACAAAGCAGCCTCATAGACTGCATTTTGTAATTGAACCTCCATAGTTTTAAAACCTAAGGGTGGATCAAAAGGCACCGGTATTCTCTACTCAAATTTGAATTCAGAACAATAATCAAGGGGTACAAGAAGAAGGCAAGAGTGCGGTTCTGGCTAAAACCAACTCTGCGAGGAAAGCAGAACTCAGCCGTGACTGATCCGCTCAAACCACACTACTTACTTAGGCTCATTTATGAGAGCTCCCCTGACTCTGATCTCTGATCTATTAGATGCGAGAAATCAATCCAACTCCATCTGATCTTATGATCTTTGCAGAGGAAAAGGTACCAGGGATATTTCCTCCATTTATATTCGTAAGAAAGAACTCCCGCTATTCGTTTGTATCAACCTTTAGCGGGTCTTGGTGAATCAAAAAAGGCATAGATAATGCGCATTGCTTTTGAGTTTGATTTGAACTAACTAGTTTCGAGGGTTCTCCAGGAACCTATCGTTTGTTTGGAGTATAGCCAAGTGGTAAGGCATAGGTTTTTGGTATCGGCATGCAAAGGTTTGAATCCTTTTACTCTAGATTATGAAGACCCGATCGGAATTGTCAAGAACGAGCTAACAACTACAGGGGAAGCAGCTCAGTATCAACATACCACCTGCCCGTCTTATCAATGACAATCATCCATTTGGATGAGGCCATTCTAAAGGTTGTTTAGGATTGGTACCTGCCCTCTTCCCACAGAGTTCTTATCCCCATGACCAGTATCAGGAGAGGCAAGACCTGTAAGCATCAAGCCAGCCAAGTAGTAGAAGTTGGTAAAGATGGCACAAACAAAAGAAGAAAGGAACTTGGTTGGTGATGTTATATACAGGGGGCCTTCTATAGAGTGAGGCAAATAGCGATTTTGCTATAGATACTGGGATCAGAAAATGGTAGTGGATGTGGAGGCCGAACAGGTGGCACGAAATGCTCGTTCAACGTACGGAGTCATACCACCGCCTCCTCCTGCAAACGAGCAAGTTCTAAGCTTTATCGATCTTCTCCGGCTCACGAAACTCTGGTCTAATGCCCGCCTTTAGAAAGGACCTGTTTCTTCCTATTATTCATATCCGTTAGGGGTACGAAGGAGAAGGAGACCGAATGTGTTAAGCTAGTTGGTAAGAGTTCTTGTCATTATTGATAGTGGCCCTAGAGAAAGAGCTTATGCCGATTCTTCTAACTTCATTCATATTTGATTCCGCAACTGAGACCTTTTCCCACATCTGTGCCAGGAAGGCAAGCGGTCAAAGTAGAAAGGGTTCTCGCTTCTCCGTCTGGAAGGACACCAAATGGACCAAATCCTATCAATCTTTCCTTACGACTCGACTTAAAAAAAAGGCCGCAGAGGGCTAAAGGCAGTATCTTTAGTCTACCCAACTCCCTTGCTGCCTATTTCCTTTTATACGGTCATTCCGTGGGGCCACAAGCACCATCAATTGCATTATCCCCGGTACCACACATCACTCCAATCAGAATAAGCGGGAATGCTGGTCGGAAAGACAGAGAAATAGAATAATGAGAATCATATGGTCTGCTTGGGAAGATAAGCAAAGAAAGCTCTAAGGTTTCCCTTCCTGCATTCAGAGCTTATCAATTCGTCCCACGCTATATAGTGAAGCAAAGCTATCTATAAATCGAGCATATCTTTTATCCGGAAGGTAGTGGGCTTTCACCCGTACTCGCCCTTCCACTTCACACTTACTAAACTAGGCTGAGTGTATGCGCACATGAAAACAAACAGAAAATGAGTGAGCACTTTCTTTCTATAGACAACGGTCAAGTCTGCGGTCCAAACAGTGATGAAAAGAATTCTCAAATCATTCGCGGATGGACGTGGAAGAAGGAAGAACCAAATGGCACTGCTTCCTCAAAGCGAGCTTCGGGTACCCGATCAAGGGACTAATGAAATACCAGTACATGTCATACAGAAGCTCCACTCATCCCTCCGCCAGCCCAACCTAAGTTTCTATCAGACTGAGCTATTCTTGATTCCAGTGCCCTAATCCTTTCGAACTTGGGTCCAGAAAATAGTGCTATTGTACAACCTGGGGAAGTCAAAGCACATTCTAAGTGGGCCACATGGGTCGGCCCTTTCACCTCATTATTTTCTATTTCCACGCTCTGAAACCGGGTTCTTTCACTTCAATTTCTCTCATAATCAAGCTGAGATGTGATGGTGTTTCATCCTAGAATTATGAGAAATCCCTTGTTGGCTGGGACGGACCCTTAGTATAAGATAAGTCAACACAACAGGTCGTGTCAGTTTCTCAAAAGACATGGGCTCGCCTTTCATGGTGACTAGCTGCATTTTGGTTTGCTTTCTTCCACCAACTTCACAACCATCCTTCGTTGATGACAGGCAAGCTCAACCACAGTTTCCGTAGTTTTGTTCAATTCATTCGGCATTTCCATTTACAATTGGTAAGTTCTATATTCTCTGACCCAAGGAAGAAGATCACAAGCAGGAGTCCCCTCTAGGAAGAGATGCTTTCCAAAGGCCGTACGGTACTGTTGAATGGCCAAATAGGGATTGAAACAGAGTAAATAATTATAGTATCCCGTTGTAGTGGTAGCTTCATTTATGCGACCGGGTCCGAGCCACGGGACAAGACCAAATTGGATTGGATTTCTCACATCCGCGGATGGAAGACCGTAGATTTCTCACTTTCCCTAATCGGAGAGCACATGTATGTAGTCCGCCTGTATCTACTTATTTATTCAGAGAGCGCCATTAATAGGATTCAGAAGTCGTACAAGCTATGGCTGAGCCATTTACCAATGCACCCAGTTCTCCTTATATTTGATTCTTTTTTTGGTATCATTGGTTCCACGTAAGTCTTTTGGGCGAGCTTTCTTCACTATCATCAAAACCAACGCTCAAACCGAAGCTTTCCGAGCAGTTGTTTATTTCTCACTTTAGCTGCTGTCGTTTTCCTCTTCCGAATTAAGCGAGTGAAAAACAAGGGGATCAGAAGAATAAACAATAAGAATGAGGTATTGTAGTCTGTTTCCTTCGTATCGTATTTCAACGGATCGGGTAGTTCTAGTCTTTTTTGATTACTCCTTCCTTTTTCCCATCATTTGACATAACATAATTAAGAAACTGTTTGATGGTCAACGGAACGAGTAGAGAAGAAAAATGCCCTTATTCCAAAGGAAGTGAGTGCCAAAGCGAAAATAGAGTAAAGAACAAAAGAACGAAATGCAAGGGTTGCATCCGTTGATTCAAGTCCGGACGGTTCCTCTGCTAGGTTAATAAGTTGGCTCCCCCGTTATTCTTCATCAGACAACACACACTTAATGGAAAAATGAGGTATCTATTTGGAAAACTTCTCTACTTACGACTTTGTTAGCGCTTTGAGGGCGTCACTATGTTCTCTAAAATCTTGTATAAATAAGAAAGAAGTCTTTCTCAGGAGATGACTCTGTTGATACCGAGTTTCAATGCAAAATGGCTCCCACTTCTTCTGAAAGAAAACTGGGGAAAAATCAATATGGAGTCGTCAGAGGCTTATCTGGCTGATATGACTTCCTGAAATTCTTTCCTGATAAAAACCTAAAATGGAGGGGTTGGGGCTTTGGCTCCAGGCTCAAACTCTATCTTGTAGTAGACTGCCCTCCTAGGGAGCGCTTGGGCAACTAACTTATGGTGCATGACATCCCAAATTCATCATTTACATTAGGAATTTCTTGAAAAAAAGTCTTATGTGTATTGGATCCGCTCTTCTGTTAGCATGCACACATGAATGAGATTCTTCTTATTCTTCCTAAATAGAACCCCCCCACCCTCGCCTTTCTTAGGACTATCAAGCCTTCTCGAATTAGGTTTATGGTAGAAGCTTTGAACATAGACCCGGATACAAATCTTTCACTCACTGAAAAGTGAAAACCTGTGACTATATCGTCCTAAAGACGGATGCGGCGGGAAGAAGTGGCATTTAGAAGTGTTGCTGACTTTACATTTAGGTTTCGGCATAACAAAGCTTGCACTGTCTTTTCGCACTTTGGAGCACAGTGTGCCATTGGTAATGATTGTACTACAGTGCTGCAAATTCGCAAGCTGATCCTAAGTAATCGTTGTTGCTCATTGGATTCCTCCGGAATTACTTCGTTAGGATTGAAGAATTGCTGCAATTCTTCCTGAATAGACTCGATTTTCCCGTCGAGAGTTTCTTCGAAAGTCTTACCTAAACTCTTCCGACTGAATATGAGAAAACCTATAAAACAACGAGCTACTATCATTTCTTCATTATAGATTGCGATCTTCTTCGGACTTGATGCACAAATAGATAGAATAGCAGCAAATAGCATATTTCTATCCTTCATATCCATGGAAAGAAATCTCATCTCCAGGTAACTCCATCTTTTTCAGCTCTGCACCCGAAAATAGAAAGGAAAGGAGACTGATCTTGACGTCGGCGTTGGTTTTTCCTGCGAAACGAATAAGTTTTGGATTGAGATTTCACATAAGCATTGCACAATGATCTGCATTAGGCGGGGAGCGGCAATGGTACCTTCGGCCAGGAATAAGTACCTGTGGGGACCCCGACTTAGAAGTCGAGATCACCGAATGCACGTGTACAGTGATCCCACAGATCAATGCTCACTGAACACACAGAAGCTGAATAACGAGAGTCTTACATCCATACATACCGTCTTACATAAATTAAGGCCATTATGGCCAAGTCTTACATAGATAAAGCCTCACGGGCTGAATAGCAAATAACTCAAATAGCGGAAGTCTTCGATGATAAGTAGAACCCATGCCATCTGCCTTAACCCTACAGGCATTCTGACTGGGATAGCGTCCTAGTTCGCATGTTCGTCTCCATAGAACTCTTCTTCATATTCATGTCCCTCCATGCTTGGCCAATTAAATAACCAGTGGCAAGCCAATGAGTACTTTGAATGTACTCGCAAGCAACCCATGATTTGGTTCAAAGTAACAATGCGCAACGAGCTAGAATAAATATTCTACCATCAAGTATATGCATCAATGACCTTACGTAACCTCGAGAACAGGTTACCGATATCAACACGAATATGATTCACCTCAGCGAGTCAAGTCACCACCTTGACTCATCACACACACATACTTTCACCGATGTAGTAAAATTCTGGACATAGTTTAAGTAGCACCACCCAACTGTCCATGACCGTGGACACGGCTATTCGAATAGTTTTACACTCTGCAGAGGTTGCGCACTTTACCCACAAGATCCGGGAAGCTTTCGTGTCACCCACGATCCCGCAGTACCTCAAGTACTCGGGGGAAGCACCCGGTCATTATCTTTCTTTAGACAACACTAACATAGAGTCCACTCGTTGGTACACGGCCCTCGAGTACAAACAATAGATCATGGGACTTGCCCTAATTTCAATGTCACGCGTACCCGAAGGGACCAACGGTGTGTCCGGTGCCCTATAAAAACAGTCATGGTCGTCTATCCAAGCACGACCCCGTCCCGGGAAAGACCTCAAGTCATCCATCACTAGTAATGCGGGCACCATGCCAGTATCGACCTAGGTAATCAATAAAGCCCCGTCCCATAAGGGGTAGAGTGGTTGCACATGTTTGGTTGGGACGGTAGTCACACATAAATCTAATCCATCATTTCACCCATGCACAAGATCTTTACCGGCACATCACTTCTTCCTCAAGTGATGACCTAACTCAATATCACCCTCGGGCATTAGGGGCACCCGATGGGGTTTATGAAAAGATTTCAACCACGAAGGTTTCATGTCACACATGCATCACTAAGCATCACTACTAACCATTTGCATGACATCTAGCACATAGCAAGATCATGAGTAAGCATGCATCATGTGGTGGTTTCAAACTAGGTCACCACCATAACTCTTATCATCATGCAATCGGAAACAAACGGGTTCCGAAGAACACAAGTGTATCATGGTCAAAGGGCTGCTTGCCTGGATTGGCTTGGTCTTCGAAGTCTTCAAATCCTTCTCCTTCTCCTTCTTCAGCAACTTCGTCAAATACGGTATCTATACGTCGCAAAACAACAACGGGAAAATAAGGCCACAATAAAAACAGAAAAATCAAAGTGCTCAGAAAAATGTCAACTTATTTTTGTTAAATACTAGAGGGAAAACTAAGATGGCAAAAATTCTTAGTTGGAGTTTTGGAGTTGCAGAATGGGATCTAAGGATTTTTGAACAGAAGTTTTAATGTTCAAATTTGAATTTAAATTTGAACAGAACAGAAAAGGTTCATGGATATGTGTGAAAGTGACACCATTAAATAGGTTGGAATTTTACAAGATTTTAGGAGTTGGAATTAATTCATTTGGACAATTATTTATTTCTGTGAAATTAATTGAATTAATCACAGAAAGAATAAAAAGAAATGGCCCTGTGCCACTGGGCCAGAGCGGCCACAGTGCACGGCCCAGGGCAAATAGCCCAACCGCACGGGAGCCAGCACGCGCGCGCCAGGTTTTCAAACCTGACGGGCGGGGCCCGACGGTCAGTGGCTGCGAGGGGAGAGAGAGAGCGGTGAGGATGACAGGCGGGGCCCGCCTGTCATCTTCAACCTCACGGCCAAAGCGACGGCGAGCTCACCGGTGGCGATTCCGGGCACGGCGGGGCAAACGGAGGGCAGAAACGGGCTCAGCGAGGAGTCGCCATTCCAGTGGTGGTGGTGCGGCCCGCCGGAGAGGCCTGGTTCGTCGGCGGCGAGGTGGGACGGCGGAGGAACATCGGGAGGTTGCTGGCTAGCTCGCTCTGGGCTGCAATAGGAGTGGGAGAAAGAGGGAAACAAGTCAGTGAGGTACGGCGGTGCCAGATCGAGCAAGAGTTGGGGCTGAGAGGGGCTGTACTGCGAGATCTCCGGTCGCCCGACGCGGCGGAGCTCCGGTCGATCCCGAGCACTGAGGCTCACTGAGGGCGAACGGGTGGTTCTGGAGTGCTACTGGGGATGTGGGGAGGAGCTGGGTGCCGTTGGAGAGGCTCGGGGCGTGCTTATATAGCCGCGCCCCGGTCCACCGTGGACTCGTGCGCCGGCGAGGTCGCAGACGAGGCCAGAGGCCGTGCAGGCGCTCGTGTTCGAGTCGGGGAGGATCATGGACGAGTTCTACGCCTAGTAGAGGGGAGAGAAGGAGCGGGGAAGGCTCCAGAGGACGCGAGCGTGTGAGGCCGATGAGTGGAGCTCGGGGGCGGCCGGCGCGTGCGAGGGCGGTCACTGGAGGGAGGAGGAGGAGGGGGGACATCGCCAGGGAAGATCGCAGACGTCGAGGCGCATCGACTGGCGCGAGGGGGGAGCACGAGGTGGTCGGCTGCGCTGGATTGGGCGAAGCTACAGTGCGGGTG
This sequence comes from Secale cereale, assembly GCA_902687465.1. Taxonomy (NCBI): domain Eukaryota; kingdom Viridiplantae; phylum Streptophyta; class Magnoliopsida; order Poales; family Poaceae; genus Secale; species Secale cereale. The sequence goes on from LR738714.1 coordinate 232,219,467, forward strand.
CGCACTGTAGCGCGCTCTGGAGCGTGCTAATTGCATGCCATGGCATGCCATTGGCCCTCTGGGCATGTCCGCCGTGTCTGGGGGGTCCAGGGCGACGTAAGCAACTCCGGTGTGGCCTTGGATGCTCTGGAGGTGAAGCGAGAGAGGGATGAAGCTGGTAACTAGGTAGAACTTGGCTGTCCAGCAAGGTGAATTGGGGTTTTCACCCCTCAATCATGGAGCTGTGGACATGGGGGAGTTACTGGAGGTAGAATGCAACTAGATGAAGCTGTGGTAGAAAGTTGAGGCAAAAGTAAATAGTAAAAGAGGCCAAGATGATGGTTTTGGTAAAATGGCAGAAGGTGTTTGATCATGTTTTAGACAAGCAAATGATCCCCACTGGCCATGGCACTTAACAGGATTGAATGTCATATGGAAATAGGGTGTTTCACCAAATTTGGGCTCATTTGAAGAAACTAGCCAATGTAACTTTGGTGAACCCTAGAAATCAACAGAAATGGCTTCATCTTGTTTAAGTCAAGCTAATCATCTCCCCTTGATGCACCACTTGGTGTAGTTTCATCATTTGGGGTTATGATCAGGCCCACAAAGTTGGAAGCTCCAGGTAAAAAGTAGGTAATGTAAAGTTGTTCAAATTTGCATTTGAACAAAAATGGTTTTGGGGTATTCTGATCAAGTTACCCTACTCTAAATCTTGTGCCATTTGGTCTAGATGCCTTATTAGGCCATTCTAGCATGTGCACCAAGTTTGAGAGCATTTGGACAAGTTTGGTAATGTAATGTTTTTCAAACTTCAGATATGGACAGAATGGTTTTGAAGGGTTTTGAGGGTGTTATCTTGCTTCCCAAGGCATGGGGCTTGGCAAGACCATCAAATATGTCATTTATGACATGATAGAATTTCCCTGGAATTTTTGGAGAATATTTCCTTTGTAAATATTTCAAAAGCTTGAAATATCCAGAAAGGGTTTTGGAGGGATTAGCCCATTATTTTGAACATGACCAAGTGTTGAAACTCTTATATATGGATAATATATGTCCTATGAGTCTCCCTGAAGTTTGGCAAATATTTTTGAAATACTTAAATAATTTTTCCCTATTAAAGACCATTTCTGGCCTTAAGAAAAAGATTTTAAATAAAATAGGAATATAACTTTTAAAATTATACTTTTGTGGTTTCTGGGAGTCCTATGACTACTAGGTCTCAAATATACGTTTTGAAATAATTTTCTCACCCTAAATCAAGTACTTGCAGTGCAAACCTCAATTCAGGTGTTTTTGGAATACTAAATAAAAAAACAATTTGGCCAAATTAATTTTATAAGAATATACTATACTGCTATGAACACTTGGTATGATCATTGGGCAGAAGTTTTGGGTAAGGAGATGAATTCTACAAGAGGTAATAGTTGACTTTAATGAGCACATGAAAACATAGGAAGAAAAACTCAATTCCAAATAAAAGCCAAATGATGCCAAAAAAAATTGCTGGTCCAAATTTTCATGCTTCATTGATGCAAATAACATGTTACAAAATGCAGGGTGTGACAGTACCTATCCATCTTATACTTAAGAAAAGAGAATAGAAGTGGTTCCTTTTCTTTCTATATGAAATTCGACGATTTCGTTTGTGTTCATGTTGGCATGGGAGAACTACTAACTTCTGCCATCTGCATTAGTTACGTTAGCGTAGGTAGGCGGTTCTCATGCCAAAGGGGAAGATCTCGCTCAGCCAAGTGCACAACCTGAGTAAGTACACTTATCGAGGAGTGATAAGGCAGCAGAGTTTGAGGCCAAAAAAAGATTTGGGTGGCTATGGGTGATATGGGGAATTTAACAATTAATTGACAATGATTTCACCGTGATGTGCATTGGTAGCTTCAAGACGAATGCATTTTCCATATGTAAGCCACAATTTCAGTATCTTATTCTTTTGAACCAGGAAAAGCGTTCTGGTAAGGAGGATGAAAGAAGAGTACGAAAAAGGAAGTCAAAAGTAGTAGTCTTTAACAAGGCTTTCCTTCATCAGTGTACATATCTAAAGTAGAGGCTTTGGTATAAACATAAATCCCATAATAGAGGGATCGATCATCACATTCTGCTTTGTTAAGAAAGAAGGATAACCTAGATAGATAAAGGTGGAATGGACTACGTGCAATTCCATCCATGGAAATATTTTATTTACTGTAGAAATATGTATGATGTGCTACTAGGAAATCCGCCATCGCTTGCCCTCTAATGGCCTTCTGCGGCGCATACACAATGTCAAACTCAGTAAGGATGATGGCCCCATCTTGCCAATCTTCTTGTAAGCATTGGTCTTGTCATGAGATATTTAAGAGGGTGAACTTTGGAGATGAGGGTGACCCGATGTGCTATCATGTAGTGCCATAGCTTCTTGACAGCAAACACCAGTGCAAGGCAATGTTTTTCGATAGGAGAGTACGCATGTTCAGCTCCTACCAGCACACAGCTGAGGTAATAGAGGGCATTCTCTTTCCCGTTTTCATTTTCTTGTGCCAATAGAGCCCCAAGAGATTCATCCAAGGACGTGGTGTAGAGTATAAGCTCCTTCCATGGTATCTGCGCAGCTAGGACTGGCGGGTTGAGGAGATAGCTTTTGATGCCATCTAGGGCTTGTTGGCAGTTTTCATCCCAAAAGAATGGAATGTCTTTTTTGGTTTTTCATGTAAAAGGTTGGATTCTTGCTGGAAAATTGGCTATGAATCGCGTGATGTATGCCGGGCGCCCTTGAAGCGCACGCAACTCCTTAAGGTTTTGAGGAGGAGGCATTTCGAGTATGGCCTTGATTTTACTCGGGTCGATTTCTATTCCCCGATGTCAAATGACAAACCCTAGGAATTTTCCTGACGAGACCATGAAGGCGCACTTCAACGGGTTTAACTTGAGTGCATGTTGCCTTAGGCGGTCGAATACGATTCCGAGATGTTGAAGATGTTCTTCATAGGATACCACCTTTGTAACGAGATCATCTACATAGCACTCGACAATCTTATGTATTATCTCATCGAAGATCTTAGTCATGGCGCGTTGATATGTAGCACCGGCGTTTTTGAGACCTTTGGGCGTAACCTTGTAACAATATATGCCTATTGGAGTGCGAAAGGCTGTGCTTTATCAAGGCAAGCTTCTCTTTCTTTCGCCCATGAAGTTCATATAAGTATATAGAAAGCCTTCTTTTCACAACCATTCATAAACCAAAGTGCTGTTGAAACGTGAAATCCATGCACCAACAAGTTCCAGTTCATAAGCAATGAAAAAGTAGAGTATATGGGAGGATAGTGGCTAAACTGTTCACTTGAGGAGAGTGGGAAGTGACTAGTCTGATAGGAGAAGAGCGGAAGTGCGATCTTTCGATCCAATCTACGTCGACTAAAATCCATGTCTCATGGCACGAGGGCCAATGCGAGTTGATGTTGTTGCTTTACTGTCACACTCTGTCCTCAAGAGAGGCATCCATTCCTGGCCAGACAAAGTTCCTATTAGTTCTCTTATAGGAAGCTAGTAGACCTGAATGGCCTCCGGTAGCTGTCCCATGCAGTTCTTGCGCTATCCTGGCTCTTGCATTTCCAGCGGTCCCCACATAAAGCCTCCTTTTTTCCTTAATACCCCTTCCTCCTCTTCCCAACCATCTTGTCCTCCTCTCGCTTCACTAATGCTCTTCTTAACTTCTTCAGCTAATTTTTATCCTTTGTAGCTTTGTTTCACTTCTCCTATCCAATCCGGAAACAACTTGCTCACAAGGGTGCAACCGCTGAATTTGTAACAACACAATGATTTGAAAAACAATCAAAAGATATGTAAAGAACACAGACAGTAAAGGTAGAAGATCATTTCCGGGTAGATAGGAGAGCTATTAAAATCCACAAACATGAATCCGAGTTTCGACTGGGTTCTCCAGATTTAACCAAAAGAAGACTTCTCTAAAAATAAGAGAATTTCTCATTTTTTGGTTTATACCGAGCCAAAACATAGAATTTCCATTGAAGAAGGAAGTAAGGATGCTAGCCGGAGAATCAAGAAATAAATACTTCCCATTCCGATTCTTTTTTAGTTCCCAAGATAGAATTTCTTTATTTTTGGCAAGAGCGGTGGGTGACAACATGCAAGACTAGATAGGTTTGGCTTTGACCTGATCAATAGGAATAGGAGGAAGTGTTGGAGAGGTACCAAATGACTGAAGAGGGGAACCCATTTGACCACATGTAGAGCTAGCCCATAAGTAAATTCAAGAGAATTTCTTCATCTTCCAAAGTATGTCAGTGAGGTAAAAATTCCATGGATCGATCTCATCACTCACATCCAACAACTAGTGAAAGATGTAATGATGAAGCTATAGGAGAAGAAAAAGCATTGGTTTTGATTGGTAATCTTGAGTTGTCATCTTTTGATAGAGAGTAACTTGCTGGATGGAGAGCAGCTAGGAGAATAAAGTTCATCTTTACCCCATCTTTCATTCCAACTCTATTTTATTGTGTGCGATCCTTCTTTCTGGTTTCGAATCCAAGAAGCTCAATGGGCTAGTTTCAAGTTCGATCAGACATGAAATCTGGTATAGCCACCAGCCTAGATAGAACGGGCGGGGGAAGAAAAACTAGGAGCGAGCCACATTCAAGAGGGTTGTCAAAGGCCCTCCAAGAAGCTCAATGGGCTAGTTTCAAGTTCGATCAGACATGAAATCTGGTATAGCCACCAGCCTAGATAGAACGGGTGGGGGAAGAAAAACTAGGAGCGAGCCACATTCAAGAGGGTTGTCAAAGGCCCTCTCAGTAGAGCTATTTTGTCATTGAATCGACGGAGGGAAGACTCCTTCAGTAGGTGCCCCCGACTCTTCCAGTTTCTGGGTGGGATCTTATGGCTTAATCTCTGATTGCGCAGGATTCATCTTTGTTTGGTAACCTCAGACCCTGAACTAGGAGTTGGAAGCGCCTTTGCCAGACTTTCCAATTGAACACGATGCGGGCAATGCAACTCGACAAGGAGAAGGCTTATCCCTGGTGCTACACTACAGCAGAAGCTTTGGTAGTTTACCATGGCTTGATGTTCTAGTTGTCATGCTAAAGTCGTTGATAGCTACTTCGCTTAACGAGCTAAGTACAAAGACTTTGTTGATTCATCCTCAACTGATGGTTCTTTAGGTTGATCTGATCCCTAGAAGGAAGAGTTTTGGGCTTAAGGCATAATTGCTCTATTGCGGCTACCCTGGCTATGTCATCCGATGTTGTTCACACAGCGGCTCTTACTATAGACCCGGCTATCTCCTAGTTGAAATCGAACCCAGCCCTGGGTTTTCATCCATCAATCTAGAGCTCAAGACAACCGCAATACTTAAATCGCTCAAATAGCCACCTTAGACGGACACCGCCATTAGAAGAAGAAACTAAAACTCGATGGAGTACCCTAAACTAGAGATCCTCGACAAAGAAAGTCTCGATTCAAGGAACGAAATATCAATAGAGGAACGAAAACCGCAGGGTATGAAATTTGGGTAGGGTTGGCAGGGAAAGTCCAACTGAAAATTTCTTTGATTACCTTTTTTCTCCAACAGGCTCAGAGATTGCATTTGCCCTTAACCGGTAACCTCCTTTGAATCCTTCGTTTAGACCCTTTCTATTGGTATTGGCATTGGCTCGAGAGCAAGGACCTTATTTTATCGCTTAGAACTTGATGGAGGGATACTCACTTGCTTGAGATATGCTTAAGCTAGGTCAGGAAGAGTACTAATTTTATATGCCTTAAAGAGGGGATTCAAAGAGTAGCCTTTTACTAGGGCTTAAGTGACTCGTTTCATATTGCTTACTATGGTCTGGACAGTGAGGAAGGTGAGTTGGAAGATATATCTAATGTCAAATGAGACTTTCTCCTCACCAAATTAAAGCGTGAGCTTAGCATCTTTCACATCGATGACATCCCCTGCAGTAGCTAGAAAACGTCTCCCCCAAAAAAATAGGAAAGCTCTTATCCTACATCTCCAAGACAACAAAATCAACTGGAAATGCGAAGTTACCAACTATCGCAGGGATATCACCCAAAATGTCTGCCAGATCCTGATCAGCAAGGTGGAGAGTGATGCTAGTCGGCCGTACATCACCCTATGGTAGTGGCTCGTTGACAGTGAAGGGAATCACAGTAGACCCAAGACCACATAAAGCATGGAAAGTTTGACTTCCTATCAAGCATGGAATACTCAAACTGGCAGGCTCATCTAAGTTGAGAGGTAGCTTACTTGAACAAGTGCACTACATTCCTTAGTAAGAGTAACCAATTCTGGCTCGTTAATGTTTCGCTTCTTTGTGAGCTGGTCCTTGAAGAACCGTGTATACATCGGCACCTGTAAGACACCATCAAGGATGGGGGTGGTAATCTGCATATCTATCATGATATCCAGAAACTTTGCAATTTGCTTGTCTTCAGTTGACTTCACAAACCGTTCTGGAAATGGAAACTTCGGGTTGACAGGTGAAGCAGATTCATGATGGATCATTAGGAGAAATAGCTGCTGGTGTAGAAGAACTAGGCTGTGCAGCAGAAGCAGGTGGTTATGAGGCTACCATACAAGTGGTCAATGTTTGCATAGAAGAATCCTTACACCCAATATTGTCACTCCTTTTAGAATACATGTCTACACCTACATCAGCAAGATGTAGTTTTATTAAGTCGGCTTCCATTCCTTATTCGGAAGGCGTTGGATACTTGATATACGCTATGCTATGTACTCGTCCCACCATTGCACATGCTGTTTTAGGAAGCATATTTGGATCCTTATTCAGGGAAAGCTCATATCCATCAAAAACCAATAGAAGTCTAGCATTATCCCGAGCATCCGTTGTTTGCCCCGATTGAAGATCCGACACGACACCCTCTCTTCCATCTCCAGCTTCCTAACCAGATCCGTTTACCCCTGCTTGAAAAAGTGTTTCCATTCGTAGTTCGGGGTTTCCTAGCCCCAGGTTTATTTGTAACCGGCTCCCTATCCAGATCTTCCTCCTCAACAACTATCTTTGTTTGACGGTGTTCGTTGCCAATGCAATAGTAATATATGCTTGCCTTCTTCCTGTTCGCATATCCATATCGAAAACTCTTCTTTCGTAGGCACATTTACTTCAATTCAACTACTTCATTGATGAATCAATTTTAGGAAATTCAAAAATACCTTGCTCGCCTTCGCAACTGCCTTCTTTTCTATGCCTTCCTAGCTTGCCAACCCTATGTTTGATTGCGAGTTCCGGCGGGGTGAGTACCTGGACGGACAAGGAGTTCCTTTTCGATTTCCATTTTAGAGCTTCTCTCTAGTTCGAATATATAGAACTTCCTTCTTAGAAATGGAATACCTTCGCCATAGAAGGCTGTTCTTCCTACTAGTGAAACCAGATCTGCCTTTTTCAGCTAAGCCGATTCCAATGATCGGACGGACAATACTTGCTTAAACCTAGCACCCTATTGCCTTGCTTTTCCTACAGCCGTACCTGCCTCGCCGCTCGTGATACCCAGGAAGGACATCCCTCACTTCCCAGATCGTCTCGCACTTCTTTTGTCACAGGCACACACGGTCTCGTGTTTCTATCACTGGGAAATCCCTTTTTGCCGGGCGGTGCGGTAAGTAAGACTAGTCGATGGAAAACTGCTGACTAAATAGGGAGAAGATGCATTTTCCTAGGCTCTTTCTACTTTGCTCATTGGGTATAGCCGTTAGTGATCCACATATACGACGCTTTTGGATTCCTAAAGGGATAGGATAGTTCTTTCTGGGCTTTAGAGGTCTCCCATTTAACCTAGTACTCTTAGGAAGGCCGGGTTAACCTTCTACTAGAACTGTTCTATCTACGAAATTGGAAAGTAGGGTTAACTTGCCATAATATATAGCCCAACTTGATCCATCTTAGAGTAGCCGCCTATGGAACCGCCCCGGAGTCAACAATGCACCCGATCGCGAGCCTTATATGAGTTTCATAGTCAGCCTGCTCTTTCAAGAACGTGCCTTCTAAACTCGTTGTTCCGCTTGAAGATTCGAGTTTCCTACTGACTATCCAGTTTCTTGATACCTCCGGCCGGGAATAAGTACCTATCCCTTACAGGAATCGAACCCGTGTCTTCGACATGAAAAGACGATGTCCTAACCTCTGGACGAAAGAGACCAAAAAGCTAATTTTCATATACTTAAGAGAAGAGAAGTGGTTCCTTTTCTTTCTATACGAAATACATGATGCACTTATTGAATGGAAACTTGAATTGAGAGAAAAGGTGTGCTACGCTTCTTCATTCTCGTAACTCAATCAATATCAAGAACATAAAGAGTTTGTATAGAGATGGATTTCTCTTCAGTTCCAAGACTTTTTTTTGAATGGCTCGTGTCGCGCTAGTGACATGAGGGTAAAACGCTTGAGTTGGCTTGCTGACTCGAGGGGGAAAGGCTCCATTTGCTTTAGTGAATGGAGGAAGAAACAACCATAGTAACTATCTATGAAATTGATTGATGGATATGAGAGTGGTGCAAGACCGGGACAGAGGAACCATAGGAATGTTATGTCAGGTTCCTTGCTCACTTCTCAAGCCCAATATCATTCCTCCAACTCGGACATTCATGCTATAATTAAGAACCCCCCCTAAACAATGACAGCGTATCGAGCGGGCCATACGTCTATCGGGGAGCTCAAATCCTCACAAGAGTGAGGCATGTCTCGATCAATACATCTTGAATCTAAAGAGAGAATGTTATTGTTATGATGAGTATGATCGACCATATCATCCAGCGAGTGGTCTTAAGCGCTCAGTGCATCCATACTGAACTCAAATGTGCGCGCTTCGGAAGAGAAAGTAATGTGAACTACTAACTGTTATACTAACTTGGCCCAATCAAGACTTCTATCCCTCAAAAACTGTCTCGCGTCTTATCCGTGTGCGCGGTTGAGGAAATTGGACTTCGCATTCTTCCTGGGTCTGGCTCGTGGGCCGATGTCGTCTTGTGTTGTAATCGGGGCACGATTATTCGAAGTAGAAGCGCTAACATTCCCCCTACCTTGAGAAAGCGCTTGGCCCCAAGCAGGTGCATAAGGAAAACGAGTCTTCAGGTCGATGAGGTCCTCCCAAGTATTGTCCAGTGCCATCGACTCGGACCAGCGAATCAAGCCTTGTTCCAGGAGTTGATCTCCCTTTATTACTTATACCAACGACTCACCAAAACTTGCATAGGGACAGCGGGATTGTCATTCTCGGATGGTAAACGAGAGGATACCTGAGACAGTGGGTGGGGGAACAACACGTCGAACTTAGAGATGTGAAAATTACAGGGTGCACTTGAGAAGTTGAAGGTAGCTCCCGGTGTTAATATGGAACAGCACCAACACGTGCTAGAATCTTGTAAGGCCCAAAGTATCGGAAGGAAGGGTTGTGGCATTCTTCCCCTAAAAGGTGCACATCCATCGATTCCCTCATCTAGTGTAGTGCTCTAATCAGAGACCAAGGAAGATATTAGTTTGAGTTCCTGATTTCCCTGTTGCCGACTAGATTGCTTACCGACTTTCATGATGGAAGAAGATACCGACTTGAGGGAAGGCAGTATAGAGCAGCATCCTAGGGATAAGCAGGAATTCAGGTTAGCTTTTCTGTTTTCTGAATCTTACCCACCTGAGAGTCCTAGTCTCTAAAGGGCGCCTTGGCCATCCAGCCTTATCGCAGAATTGATCCAAAATTTGTGAGCCGATAGAAGTGGAAAGATAGCAGGTTTCAGAAAGGAAATATTCCAATGGTTAGATTACCTCCATCTCGGTCAATGATGGGGATTTGTGAAGGTATCAAACTAAAGCTATCTTAGAATGACAATTTTTGATGTAGCTTCACGTCTACCTATACCAGAGGGTTTCTATATTATGCCGAACTAGTGACAGTACCAAATGGTCAATGCCTACCTCAAAGGTTTGCATCTATAGAGTTACGAATTGCCTACGGTGAGTGTTCCTTCTGCCCCAATGGTCTACCAAAACGGAAATGCCTTCCATAAGATGATGAAATCGTTTTTCTACCTTCTGCCTCTGAGGTTTCCCTTCTCTTCCAACATTCTTGAAACCTGACAATCAAACTATTGTATATGGAGGACAAGTCAAAAGTAGATTCATTCCATCATCAAAACTAGAAAGGTAAACAATTGCATCGAAGGTCAAGTATTGGGAAAGGTACAAGGTGTTTTGGCCACCCCTCAATTCAAGAGAAGAGTACCGATTGGATCAAGAAGAAAATCCCTATTCCTATCTTTTTATCCAACTTGAATGATTAAAGGGAAAGTAGTGGCATCCTATTACCCTAAAGGGTAAGTTGTGTTCAAGTCAATCAAAGGCTGAACTGCAGTTTCCCTTTCATTCACCTATAATTTTGGCTTGCTCTTAGGGTGGACCACATCAGAGGTATTGGAACTACGTTTCGCGTATCCTTTTTTCTTAGGAAATACTACGATCCAGTAGCTATAAATAGAAAGCAGAACCTCCTCCATATTTATAGGCTTTGTATACCAATTTGGGATGAAATGAATCATAACCTTCATGTATACGTGACACCATGGCATGGATTTCAGCGGGTAAGACGCCCCACTCCCTCCACACGTCACTCGAATTATAGATTTAGTTGATCCCATTAATCAATTCTAGTTTCCAAAAACTACCATGAAATCTCCTAAGAAAAGTAACGTTGTGATTACTTCTAGATCCAATGAAAACTTTTGAGATAATACAAAAAGTGGTCATCATTTCTTCCTCTTGGTAAGTTGGCTGGTTTCTTCCCATTCTTTCTTCTTTCCACTAATCTAATGGTTTCATTCTCCCATCGAGAGGTTATGATATTAGCAAGAGTCATATTCTTCTCCTCTCAATCCTACCTTGGCCTATGTTTGACAGGGATGGTTAGTGAACTTCTATTGGTTTCGAAGGAGGATAGCAATCCATTGGGGAAGGCTCGAAAGGATATAAAATGTCAAAGGTTGACCCTCGACGCGCTGCAGCCACTATTTTTACTCCTTTTATGCAATTATGAACAAAACTTTCTCGATTCCAATGCAACTTTGACGTAACAAACTACGTGAGCCTCCCGATGAAGCCAACAGAAATCCTATCCAAATACTAAAAATAAAAGGCAATTTCATTATGGTGGTATACCAGCCGCCAGTTCTGGAACTTCCAGTTCCAATCGGAGCATATAGATCCGTAAATGGATTTGTATGTATAGCCACTTCAGTCGTGCTCCTCGTTTCTCGAATTGAAAAAAAAGTATCTTCTTTCTGGGAACATGCTAAACAGAAATTCTTATGTTCGTGATTCTTCATCCACCGATGCAGAAAATCTTCCAGTTTTCCATTCTCATATGAGGCAGGAAAGTTTACGGGCAACAAGTCGACACGAAGTGATTCATCATGTTCAAACATGAACCTTTTGCTCATTGGGGAAGGCTTATAAATCATCAAATTCCCACAAATGGAATGAGAAGTGGGTCCATGTAAATGATCGAGACCTCGCAAACAACAACGTTCCTTCCCTATATGGAGTTCGGGACCCAAGGGCAATCGTTGAGTGAACTGTGTCTTATTCGCGATCCCATATCTAGTTTGTGTTTCTTTTTCTACGATATATCAGGTGTAGAAGTAGGCCAACACTTCTATTGGCAAATAGGAGGTTTCCAAATTCATGCCCAAGTACTCATCACTTCTTGAGTCATAATTACTATCTTGCTAGGTTCAGTTATCATAGTTGTTCGTAATCCACAAACCATCCCGACCGACGGTCAGAATTTCTTCGAATATGTCCTTGAGTTTATTTGAGACTTGAGCCAAACGCTTTTCCTTTGCTTTTATTTCTTGTGTGGGCTATCGATTCCTAAACCAAGCCGGTGAGTGTCGCTTTTACACTTCAATTCAGAAATTGCCTCGTCACATAAACTCGTAAGTAGTGTTTCTGTTTGTTTCTTTGGTTTGGCTATCCGATGATGGATTGCTACTTTCTGGACGTTTTTGGCAATTAATTTATCGTATAAGAACTTGTTTGTGATTTCGCTGCTCGGCTACAAGTGTCGATGAAATCGTGCGCATAAACTCAACAATAGTCTAGTTTTGGGTATATTAGGTTAAAAAAGAAAGGCATTTGGATATGTTTCTTCATTTTCATTTTCCATTATGAAATGTTCCCTGTATTATAGTAGGTTCTCCGTTGGTCTGCTCTTTCTGAATTAGGTTGGTAATTCTATTTTATCCTCCGTTTTTCTTGGTTGGACCAACCCAACCGGTGATTTCCGACAAGTCTTTCTGCTTAGATTAAGAAGCGGAACCAAAATAAAGCTTTCTTTATTTTCATTTATGGATAACCAATTCACTTCTAATATGGCCGCCGAAATCATTTTTTCGGTTGCCATTTTTTCGCTTTTAAGGCGGGGCAGCTGGCTGGACTTAGAGAACCCAACCATGAATTGGATTTGGAAGTCCTAAAACATAAAATGGAATCTACGCTATGGAGACTTTCAGAGAAAACTCCGGGTAATGTCCAATTACTGGAGGGACTCTCACCCCAGGATATCTTTAATAAAATGATTTTTCCTAGGGGATCCATAGAAGAATAGATTTTATCATTGAATGAAATATATCTGGATTTACTTAACCATGGCATACAAAGTAAGTACTTTGTCTTATTTTTAAATGAATTAGCAGTTGCCACACTGTAGGCAACTAGCATTTGGTCACGGAAGTTCGTGAAAGAATGTTCTTGTTTTTTGTTGGAAAAACCAACGCCGACCTATAAAAAAGTATCCCTTTCTCTTTTCAGGAGCAGAGCTAAAAAAGATGGACAGCAACGATCGCGTAATATCAATTTATCGGCCTTGTCATCGAAAGCGGCTTCTAATTGCTCGGAAATTCTCAGCTATATGGGGGACTTTGATGGTGAGCAAAAATAATTGATCAAGAAATTGGTAAACTTTTGCATGATCGATGGTAAAAGAACGAGAGTTCATGCTATTGTTTATAAAACTTTTCACCGCCTAGCTCGAACTGAACGCGATGTAATAAAATTTATGGTTGACGTCGTAGATAATATAAAGCCAATATGCGAAGTGGTCAAAGTAGGAGTCGCATGTACTATTTATGATGTTCCTGGGATTGTAGCCAGGGATCGTCAACAAACCTTAGCTATTCGTTGGATCCTTGGAGCAGCTTTCAAATGACATATAAGCTACAGGATAAGCTTATAGAAATGTTCATTTGCTGAGATACTGGATGCTTACCGAAAGAGGGGAATTTCACGTAAGAGAAGGGAGAATATTCATGGACTGGCGTCCACCAATCGGAGTTTCGCGCATTTTAGATGGTGGTAAAGTGATACCACATAAGGAGCTCTTCCTCACTCGGTCATACTCAACAAAAGTAAGAAATGTTTGACCCTGATCCTTTTTTCATCTTCATATAGAAAGAAAATCGACCTTCCTCATACTCCCCCCTTCATTCATAGAGTTGGAGGAATCCACAAGAGGCATGCCGTTCATAATTGCAAAAAAGAACTGTTCTTTTTATGAAATCTCTTGTTCCAACCTCACATCAGGTCGAATGAATACGAAAGGGGGATCAATCAAATCAATAAGCCATGAATGAAGAAGTAGTGGGCCTTTTGCCTTATTTCGTTTGACTCGTGGAGCTGAGAAATCTACTTCAAAGAGAGGGAAAGAGTGCTAGTCCGAAAGAACAAGCAAGGGATGAGTGCAAGGGAGCGAAATCCGTTACGCCCACGCGCATACGTTTTCTTGCTGGGCAATTTCTCAGAAAGTTTTTGTGTTGTTGATTCCTATTCCTAGGTGTTGTGCTTTTTCCCCTATGCCGCCTATTGGTACTAGTGGAGTAGGATTGGCATGTAATACATAACCTATAGGTGGTGTAACCTTTCGCTCAATACTCAAATCTACAATTGAAGCATCCGAGGCTGCATCAATCGAGGATACACGACATAATGAATTGTTAGATCTCCAAACTAAACTTCGCCTTCACCAAGCTCGGGATTTCACTGGTCCTAACTAACGGTTGGCAAGCGATCCCCTATTCTGCATCCCGAAGATCAGAAGGCCCAGAGCCGGAGCGATCATTCAAGCAAGTTACTCAGCTTGAGTTTTTCTGTCAATTAATAGATTGTGCAGTTTCTTAGTCTTTTGGTCCACATCTTCATGACTTATAGAAAGGTTTTCTTTCTTTTACAAGATCATGGAAGCTTCAGAAACCATCCGAGATCTTATGGTAACAAGAAATGTTGCATCAAAGGGTTCAGTGGTCATATCATAGTGAAATCGAGTTTCTTGATTTAGTCAATATAAAATTCCCAACTTAGAAATTAGAAAGGAGTAAGATTCTACTTCTTCTTCAAATACTGGGAATGTGGATTCAAGTATGATATCACTATTCCACAGATATCAAGAAAACGAAATGAACAAGTTTGATGGCTGGAAGAAGATAGGAAATATTCAAACATGTACTACATTTCATCGATCTCACCCTTTGTTCAGTGCCACATAAGTACTGACTTCTTGAACAGATACTGGTACCGGTCATGAAGGCTTTGCCCTTCTCAAGTCAAGTGCAGAAGCGAAATCCGTTGAGCAAGAAGCCAGTGATCCCACAACATCAAAGTGACACATATGACATATTGGAAATTAGGCTTAGTTTGTAGTTGTGAATATAGTAATGCACTTATTTATTGATAAATATGTTCTTTCAAGTAGAGCATACTCGGTAGAAAGGAGGTGGTGGAGCTAGGAAGAGGATTATACTTTATCGATTACTTGGACTTAGAGACCAATTATAGAAAGAAGACAGTAGCTGAGTGAGTTTTATGGATCTAGTTTATGAGCAGCTTAACTAGAAAAGCAAGCAGAAGGAATAGAAGAATGAAATGCAGAAATAGGGGAAGGGCGGGTAGCATTTTCAAATGCCAGTTTGAGTGAGACAATTATCGTCTGGCACCCCACTTTTAGGCTGTTCTTCCATTCTACTTTGTCGGATTCTGATCATTAGTTCTTATCGATCCCATTTTAAGGAGAAATCCTGATGTTGGTAAAATATACGTGTTGATCAAGGCCAAGGACAATGAAGCAGTCATAAAAAGATTGAAGAACGAGGTATGATAATTACTTCGGACTAATTTCTCTTCTTCATGCAAATGACCATATTTTCTGTCTGCAATACAGGTAGAAGATACTGAGTTGTTCAGATGTTTACAGGAAATCCATGGGAAAAACTACCACAGCTTTGTATTAAGCAAGGAGGTTCCAGTCGTTGGTAATTTCAGGGAAGCCAACATTGGCATTGCTCCTGAGTTAGCCAAAGAGATCGCGGAAGAAGTGGATGTTATCGTAAACTCTGCAGCAAATACCACTTTTGATGAGACGTTCGTGAAGATATACTAGTCTTGCACCAAGGATTGCTTCCATTACTAATTGTGTAAGTTCACATTCCATAGAAATAAAATTATTGCAACTTGCAGGTATGATGTAGCACTGGACATCAACACCGTGGGGCCATTCCGGATAATGAGTTTCGCGTAGCGGTTTTGAAGACTGAAGCTCTTCTTACAAGTATCAACATGTCAGAATGCCAAATAAGAGTTTCTTGTTGTCGAAATCAAATGTTAACCTGTTTCTATTAATCTCAAAAGCTTACAAACAAGCTTTAGCAGTATGTTTGCATGTCATGTTTTTGGCCAAACAGCAGATGTGAATGGGCAGAGGCAAGGTTTGATACTAGAGAAGCCATTTTGCTTAGGGGATACCATAAGAATGGGGATAGGTTCCTCAGATTTTTCGGCACATCAGAATACTGTGTTGGATATCGTGGTTGAGATCAAGTTGGCTTTTGACTCCAGAAGGCATTCTTCTGCCTCTGCTTCTGTTACTCAAGAAATGATAGAGTTAGGTAGTCGAGGTATTCTAGTATTTCCCTATTACTTTCTCATGTCTGTAGATAGGAATACACACATGAAGTATTTGATTTGTGCAATTTATTTATTCATAGGGCCAAACTCTATGGTTGGCAAGACACTTATGTGTTCACAAAGGCCATGGGCGAGATGGTCATCAACTGCATGCGAGGAGAGATACCAGTGGTAACAATCAGGCCAAGTGTCATAGAGAGCACATGGAGGGATCCCTTCCTAGGTTGGATGGAAGGAAACAGGTAAATGCTAAACCCAAATCTGAGGTTGCGGATGTCACATATATATGTGATGCATCCTCGTCTGCTTACCAGATAATGAGCTATTTCCAGGATCTAGCAGTGTGTACTAACTTTTGATGGGTTGATGGTGAGGATCAAGTATATGACCTATATTCCTCACTATTAGAGGACTTCAAAGAGGAGATTCCATCAGATTCTCTGGAAGCTAGTGTCAAGGAAGCCGTTAGCCGTCACCTTAACTGAAAGTTGGTGAAGAAGGTGTATATGCCTCTTGTCTATGGTAAGACACAACATAGTGCAGCAGCGGACATCCAGAAGGGGCTTGACTTCATTAGAAAACGTGTTGAAAGCAACAAAGTGGCGGACATTTTTTGCATTCTGGGACAAGAAATTCCCAGCCATTGCTAGGCTGAGCCACGTTAGCAAAGAATAGTTTCTCCAAAATCTGAGGATAAATCCCTTGCTAAAATGGTAGTGGTCACAAACCCCTTTCGTGTACAATTGAAAACATTAACAATACGAAAGCAAGAATCATCATTTATATTGGGAATGCCTTCCTCTACCAAAAGAGAAAGAGTTGTAGATAACAAACGAAAGTGGGTGGATACAAAACCAGTTCATATCACTTGTCTTTCTGGTCTTTCAGAATCTCATCGAATACTAGTAAATGCTTTCTAAGAGAAAATAGAAGCACTAGAGAGCTCAAGTTCACTTCATTCATCACAAGAAGCAAATGATAATCAAAATGGAGCTAATGAGGAATAAATCACTTCTACTTAAACTTTTTTGAGTTCAATACCAACCAAGACATAAAGGAATAACCAGATAGATAGAATGATAATAGGTAATACGAAGATATCAACACAGCCGGAGTCACGAGGCTCGATAATGACCAATGGGTTAGGATCTGAGGAAGCTTAGTTTGGATGATGGAATATTCGCAGTTCTGATTGTTGAGATACTGCAAATCCACTTATCCAGCAATTTCAGTCCATTTTCCTACTTTTTCTGCAAGGGGTTCAAGGGGAAAGCATTATTATATCCTTAATATGACTCTCTGTCACACGGATGCTGCTGGGCTGCTACAAAACCCCTATAGTCGAAAAAAAGATCGAAACAGGGATAAAACGTAGGATAACCCAGATCACTCGGACTAGCTGAACTCTCGAGAACAAACACAACCTAGGTGGTTTGACTAACGTTTTGGAACATTAGACTAACCTAAGACAACTCCTGGCTACATTCAGTCCTATCGAGATACAAGCTGTTACCAACCTGATACAACGCAAGTCACACGCTTGACACAACGAGAATTGCTGCA
>LR738714.1:232241988-232254360 GCA_902687465.1 Secale cereale
TATAAGCTTATTCTTCCAACTGGATTGAGTCATAGTGCAATGTTACTTCTTGCTGGATCTGGATCGCAATATCAAGTTGCTTTCCTGCAGCACTTACATGGCCACATTTGCACTAACTTTGTTCACTACTTGGTTTGACTGAGTTGTTCAAGAAAAAGGAAAGATGAATGCATTTAAAATCTACGAGTTGCCTTAGTAAGAAAGTTCCTCCTTCTTGCTATAGAAATGATCTTTAAGACAACCTATCGGTTTTGATTTTGAAGAACACATGAACGAGTTAGTGCCAGGTGTCCCCGGTCGTGATACACTAACCAACCAACTTAACCTATAGCGCTCAATAAAATGAAGTTTTGATTTCCCATATGGAGAAAAGGCTACCTTCAATCCATAGTGCCATCTTTCTCTTAAAATGACATTAGTTATGCTTTCTTTAAGATCCAGATCATCTAAGACCTATGTCTGATCCCGTCCAATAGAAGGTTTAGTGAGCACCACAGACCAATCCACTTACTTTGATAGCATAAAATCATTCGGGGATTTTAATGTAAAAACACATGCGCAGAGCTTGGAGAGCAGAGCACTCGGGTGCGATGGGTTGATTGATTCCATAGTAGGTTTTTGAGTTCATCAGGTGTGCTCATGCCTGAAATGCTTTTCACAAGAAGGTAGTCAGAAAAACGGGCACGCAGCTACGCGATTCTAGCTGCTCTTGGTTTTGTAAGTCACTACTCTTGGTTTTCTACATGGGAGTTGGTCCGGATAACATATATTAACGAGGGATATACCCATGTTCAATCACTGAAGTAATGAATCTAAACAAGAAAACGAAGTAGAAGTGAAAAGCTTTTCTAATATATTTATATATCTCTTTGCTCAGCTTTCCCCTTTAATGTCCCTCTCCATTATTATTCATAGTAATGTGCTCCTCGCTGAGCTTTATGATTACCATTGTCATTATTCCCTCTCCTCTCTGATTGCTTTTCATCGTCTTTTTGCATTTACCCTATTTTCGTGACTCTCCTCTCTTTCTTCTCTCCATACCATTATTTTGATCATTTCTGAATCTTGAGATTGCTTCAATGCATGTGATCCCTCTCCTCAGCCTTCCCCTCCTAAATCTTAGAATCCTAATACCGCATGTGCTATGTCGGAAATCCATTTTTTTTATCCTCTGCCCCAAGGAAAATCAAAGAAGAAGAAAGCCCTGGTATTCTCTACTTGAATTTAGGAAGATTCAGATACCGAAAGCAATAGGAATGGGAAAGAGGAGCGGGCAATAGGTTTATGACTGAGCACTAGAGCCTGGAATAGCAGGAATGAAGGTTGGGAAATATGCCATGCATAATTCCAATAAGTTGGCACTGCTTTCCCTTTCCATATGAAAAATGGAGAGGAAAAGCATGGGTGGACCAAGCGTTTTAACTAGAATCTAATGACGGATAAAGAAGAAAGATTTTTAAGCGCTAGATAGGGTCACAATTCAATAAAGATACTTGGCTGGATGGCGAAGCTGTGTTTGCTCTCCCAAATCGAGATCAAAGTCTTGCTTGACAGCATGAGGAACTTTGAATGCTCCGTACAAAGGGTCATAGGGAGCTTTTGGAGGTCAGGGAGAAGTGTGTGTGGCCACTGTGCGCAAGCATTCTGTACAGCGATCTTGCTGAGGAGGTCCCTGGTCCCACCTCCATAAAGAAGATCTGGTGACTGCCCATTGTCTTGTTTTGTCTTGGAAGTCTCCTCAAAATAAGGCAAGTGAGTCAACGATCTCTGTAAGAGGAATTGGAAGATGGGGGTTCCATGGCGCACTAAGATGAAAGGCTGTCTTGGACGTGCGGCCCCTTATCCCTATCCCTTTGTTGATGAATCCCATGCAACGCGCCCTTGCTTGGATGAAAAAATGTCATAAGGGGGACTCATTTCACTTGATTCGTTCCATCGCACCCGCACTATTCCTAAATTTCTTTTCTGTTTCTATTTAGAAAAAAAGGTCGAACTCATGTTGTATAGAAAGAAATATGTGTCGGGTTTGGATCGAGTGACACAGGAGGTGCTTCTACGTGGCACTCTTTTTGATGGGCTTTACCGTCTTTCTTTACCTTGAGAACACAAAGCTTTGCTTGGCGAAATAACTCCTGCCTATATTTGGCATCTCATCTACTTAATTTAATGACATTCCATATCTCATGAAGGAAAAAAAGTGAATGGAATTTCAGTCAAGTCTTTTTTCTTCTTTATCCTTCTCTCAATCAAAGAAAGGGAATGCAGATGTTCTGTTGCCCTCTCTTCGTATGCCACCAACCTTCCTCTCAAAACCATACTGATCCAATCTTGCGCGGATAGGTAGGGACAATCCCTCCAGTAACCATGCCTAAAATAATAACCTGGCCCATTACTTCTCTAGGTGCCTCAATTCTTCCCATTTTCCTACTTATATAACTCTTTGGGGTCCATACCGCACTTGGGGACGGGATATGATTGCTTTCTTAAACAAACCTTTTAGAGCGTTATCATCTTACCAACACATGACTCAATAGTAAGGACGGTCACTGCATTGATATCGCTCATGGATCATGTTATACTTGGGAACATCCAGCCCAAGGGGAAGTCTGTTATCCACAACCCAACTATAGATGAGGGAGAAGTTCATGCTTGATCTTCGACCGAAGACAATGGAAGGGAGCTAAAGCCTTCTTCCTTTTTCAAATTTGTTTATATGGAGCAAAAAGAGGTCATGTCATACCATTTATTTTGCCAAGAAGCATTCTTCTACGGCACTTAGAATGCCTCGACACATTTGTACTCACGCCTAGGACGGTCTTTCACATGGAAGTAAGATTAGAGAGTTTGATCATAGTTTGACCGTAGTAAAAAAGAAGTCCCATTCTCATTTGCTTCCTGGTCATCTCTATAGAGATAGAAGAAAGAAGTCCCAAGCAAGGGTCATGCTATTTCTATTCTTTTCACTATTGTTATTCCCTATTTCCTTAACTGATCTTGAGTTGTACCGAAACAACAGAATTATGGTCTCTCATAAATTGATTTCTTTCTTTACTGTTCTTAAATTAATCCGAGTCAGGTACAGAGCCAATCTTCACATCCCATAGGTAAAACAAGTTGCTTTATGGGCTCCTCCAGAAAGTACAACCTTTCTGAATCCCTAGTCAAAAAGTTGTGTGAAACCTCAATTGGTAAGAGGAGTAAACACCTATTCTTTGGCCATTCAAAACATCAAATTGGTTGGCTTGCTCAACCTCTCGAACCGGGACAAAACTTCCCAGCGTTGCATTCACTGCCTAGCCTCGTCCAACGTGACTGTAAGGCACGTTTTGCATGCCTTTAAAGTGTACCCCCTCAGAGGTATCAAAAAGTGTGAGAAATCGCATTGATGACTAATAAAGTAGGGTTTCCACTTGTGTGGGTTCGCCCACCTTCCCTTCAGCAGCTCTCCCTGGACATCATATACTAAACTGAGGAATTACTTAAGCTCCTGGCTTCTTTTCCGACAACTCAAAGCCGCTGCACCGACAGATAACATGTCGTGGATCTTATGTGGCGCTAAAACTTCATGATAGATCAAATCCTGATTACGACTGGAGAGGGACGTTGATGTTCCAAACATTGGGTTCAAGAGCTTGGTTTGATATACATAAACCTCAGTGATCGGCTTTACAGCAGGAAGGAGCAATGAGATGAACTCACCCCCATGGCGAGACTAGACATATTCGTGGCCTCCTGCTTGAACATTGTCCCAAAAACAACGGTCACACCCTTGCCAAACACCTCCTCAGCTGACGATAATATATCGGACATTGGACTGCAGGGCCTTAGTTGGCCAAGTATGTTTTGTATATAAGGATCCATGGTCTTATCAAACTCCAATTACCAAATGGTACATACAGGAGTTGTTGCATAAAAGGAAGTACCATTGCCACTAGTGATCTTTAAAAGTGATAAACTAAACTCATCACGTTAGGAGAATCCTCTAAACTTAATATAATAGGCTCACTTTATCACTATAAACTTTTTAGTGATGACCAAATAACGAAAACACTTCGTTGAATGACGTGTTGTTAAAGAAAATAGCTGTGTCGCCCCCCTTCAAGACAGGAAACTATAGACAGGTATGTGAGGTGCCCTGCTGAGAGAATAATTTGTCAACAATCAAGCACTTGATCTTGCAAGAATAAATATATGATGTCTATGCTATTATTGGGATAAAATGAATCAAAAAGCAGCAGAATATGAGAAGGATTTCTTTTCTTAAAGGGTGTATACATTAGAGTGTACCTGCTTGGTAGGCATGAAATCACTGACAAAGAGTTGCCTAGCTCCGATGAGCTTGCAAGCATAATTTGGAATTTCATAGAAGCGGACATAGCTAGGGGTGAACCACGAGAAGTTAGAGCAATTAATGGGTAGGTATCGTAAACATCCTGAGTGTATCACGTCATTGAAGCAGAAGAAACAGAAATGTTTTCCTTTCTTTCGCATTTGATTTGCATGCCCCCTGTATATTTGACCCAGAGCCAATGCCAGTCTTTTTTGCAATCAAATGCACTTGAGCTAGTCACTAAGTAAGGTGACAGCACCAAAAGATGTGCATGTGCCATTAGGCCATTGGATTACTGAACAAAAAGTGAAGTGCCAAACGATGAAGAAGAACACTTGAAACCAGGCACTGAACCCTAAATGCTTCGCCTGGCTAACCAGATAGATTACTTCTATCTGCTAGCTTGCCCTAAGAAAAACAACAGTTACACAGATATCTCCTATGCTTTGAACACTAGGGCGCTAAGAACAGTGAATTTCCATTAATGAACTGTAGGTGTGCATATCCAGCCATGAAAGGGCTGTGACCATTCTGAATCCAACCCATATAATTGCTTGATGCTCAAGAGTGCTTAGTTGGAAAAGAGTTTTCTATGTCGTTCAAACTAATGCTCGATTTAGAATTCTATAACAAAAAAAAAGAAAAAAATCAATTAATCTATCTCACCTATATTAGGAAGCAATTAACTATCTCACCTATATTATGAAGCAGCTGCTAGGCCTGATAGCAAAGTGAGCTTTGTGACTTTTAGTAGGGTTGTATCGTCCGTCTTCAACATTCATCCATAAGACTTATTTATTCGATTCATTGTATCTCGAACAGAGGTAAGTCCAGCTTCCTCCTCTTTTCTTTCTTTTTGTTAGAGGCTTTCTCTTTTTAGAAGTCGAAATCTAGACTTGGCAAAAGTCCTATCCTTTCTTGTAGCAGAGCTACGTACTAATTGATTGTATCATGCTCTTTCGGGTCGAGGCACCTCTAATATAATCTTTGTCCAGAGGAAGGAGGACTTTCACAGAAAAACAAAAGTTCTATGCCAAAAAGAGCCAATGTGAATTTAGGTTCAAAAGGATCAATAGCACATGGATTACATGGATATCAATGCTTTTATTCAATTCTTGAGGCACTCTTCAATGATTGAGGAGATTCCCGAGGCAGTCTTAGTGCTATCGTCAGGGTCGCCAGCCTACTGTACCCCTTATTCTGGCTTAGCCTTGCTTAAACAAAAGAGGCTTGGTTAGCATCCTTTCTATCAGGTGATGTTCTTTGCTACCAACAATTCTTTAAGTACGCAGTGAAGTAAATAATAGTGCACTTGCTGACAGTAGAACCCCCAGGAAATATCACAGTATAAGCCGATATCTTTGTGCAATGGCGTTTACAAGCTATGCTCCAAAGTCTTGGCAAATAGGCTGAGAGAAGTATTGGATGAGATCATTTCCGAGGACTTATTAAATAGGGGTGCTTTTTCTACAAATATAATCAATTCCATAATGCCATCTGCTTTGACGAAGCAAATCAGATGACGGGCGATCTACGCCTCGAAAAGGAGAAGAAGTGGTTCTCGATAATGAGCAAAAAGACACTTTCGATGCAGAAAGTAGGAAACCAAGGAAGTAGGCATTGGCAAAGAGTGAATCTTTATCCGATCCTATAATGGCTCAATCCGATCCAATAACGGTACTTCCAAAGGCTCCTCGGCTAAGAAAAATAATAGTTGTATTGGCAAGGCATGAAAGGGATTTTCTAATGCTATCCGAAGACGAATAGGAATACGGAACCAGAAGCCGTAGCCCAAAACCTTTAGCTTGAGCGGAAGGGGAGGAAACCGGCTATTCGAACTGGTGGGTGGGTGGATACTGTCGTGGAATTAGCATGGCAGATGTCCGGTTTAGCGGACTTGATGATGGAACCATCGCACGGGTTAGCTTGAAGGGGTTCATAGCACACAAAGGACACAAAGAGCTTATACTAGTTCGGCCCCTTCGATGAAGGTAAAAGCCTACGTCTAGTTGGTTTGATATTGCTTGGGCGTCGGTTTACAGGGAGCGGATCGCTTTCCTATAGTCTCGACGGGTTGATTCTTGCTTGTCCCTGAACCGTCGCCGGGTCGTCCCTTTATATAGAGAGGCGATGCCCAGTCCGGTTTACAGAGTCCCGAGGCCGGCTCATACTTGTGTCCGCCTCGGTCTCTATTCTTTCTTCCTTATTCCTCAAGTTACATCATTGGGCGGTTTACAAATCGTAACTCTATACATGGGCCCTAAGATCTCATGGGCCGTAGCCTTAACTAAATATATAGCAAAACATATTATAATAAACCGGTTCATACTAGCCGGTTCATACCTGCTAGTCATATCCCTGACATTAGGCCCTAGAATGATTTGAACTTGTTCACATCAATCTCCCTTGTCTTGTATAATTTTCTTTTGTGTCTTCTCATTTTTTGTAAACCGGCCCTGACGTCATCCTCGAGAATCACGGAATCTGATCGTGACATCATTTCCGCATTTAACGCCGCGAGCTGTACTGTGGCTTTGTTTAATGGTTATCTCGAAAATCGAGGCGTCAAAGGATCTTTATCCGATCCTTTACTCCCTCGAATCCCGCACATGTCGCTTCGGATCTAAGCTTCCTTATAAATACCGTCGTCCCCATCTGTTATTCTCTTCTCGCATCTTCTTCCTTCGTCCGTCGCCTGAGCTTCAAGACGCCATTGACGCCCGAGCTCGAACCGCCACCGTCGACCGCCGAGTCCGAGACTTCCCTGGCCGCTGCATCAACCTGACCTTTGTCCAAAGAACCTCCATCGCTGATCCCTGCTATTCCAAGGTACATCTTTCTTCCTCACTGTAGATCCATATCTTCTAGGGTTCTGGCTCGTGCTTCCGCCATTAGAGCCTCGATGAAAACTTCGTCTTGTTCGCAGAAGTCTTGACCTTTACATCCTGCCCTTAGATCCTGCTGCTTCCATGCTTTAAATCTTGTCATTTACACAACCTGTAGATTCATCCGCTCAGTATATCACCCTGGTAGATCTTCCCGTATGTCCTTGTATTTATTTTTCTTTTCCTTGCATGCTCAGATCTGTTCTACCTTAGTTGACTGTAAAAACATGTTTCTTTTCCTTTGTAAATCTGCTAAATATACTCCGGTTTAAACTGTCATGCGCAAATCCTGAAAGAATATATGCGACGGTTTAGCTCTCTTTCTATTGCTGTCATAAACCGATAGTAACATAAACCCCCTGTTATTGCCGGGTTATCCATATCATTAGTCCCTCGCTTAAACCGTTGCATAATCTTTGTATGTATCTTCCGGTTTATGCTGTTGTACTTAAATAATCCGATCTTCATACTTTTACTCTTTCAGTACTTGTCCTTCTGTTGCTATGGCCAAGCAGTTTGTCTCTTGTGACTCGGTTCCTTCCATCATCACGGAAGAAGACTTGGTTAAAATCGCTGCCATTGGTACTTTAGGCCCTCAATCCGTTTTGAAGTGGCGGGCTCCAGGAAACGAATGCCCTCCTACTCCCAGAGAAGGGGAGGTTATTGTTTTCTTCGACCACATAGCTCGAGGCTTCACACCCCCCGGTTCAAAATTCTTCCGAGATGTGCTTGCTGCCTTCCAACTCCACCCTCAGGACATTGGGCCCAACTCTGTTTCAAATATTTGTGACTTCCAAGTTTTCTCAGAGGTATACCTGCAAGAAGAACCGTCTGTTGATCTGTTCCGGGATTTCTTTCACCTGAACCGGCGTACGGAATTCACCAGCGGGCCGCATCAGGAACTCGGCGGGGTTAGTATCCAGAAAAGGAGAGACGCAGTCTTTCCCCATGCCGCTCTCCATACGCACCCGAAGGAGTGGAATAAATCTTGGTTTTACTGTGTTGACACTTCTCCTGAAGGGAGAACCCCCTGCCGGGTTATCGCGAGCACCGTCTTCCGGAGGATCACCCTCTGCCACAACGACTCAGCTCCGCCGAACGGCCCCGGTTTGCATCTCAGCTTTCCAGACTGAAAGCTTTTATGGCCAACGGTTTAATTGGAACCGATTTGATGCGCTGTTGGCTCTCTTGGAGTATTCTTCCCTTGAGTCGGCGATCACAGTTGATGTGCCAGTATTCTGGTAAACCAGACGACCCTCAATGGTTTACCAAGGATAAACTTTCTGAATCGGAGGTTATTGAATCGGCTAAAAAGATGCTCAACGTCTCCTTAGAAGACTGCAGCAAAGTCGGATTAGCTCCGTATTACAAGAAAAACAGACTGCCTGCAGTAAGCCTTGCTTTCTTGTATATATATTTTTAATCCGTTTATATAAACCCTCTTCTAACTGTCTCTCTGTCTGAACAGGCCGATGATCCTTTCTGGAAAAGAAGGCCTCAGGAGAAACCCGGCAAACAGGCACGCCGGAAGACCTTTGCCAATAAGAAAAGAAAAGCGGCCGTTGGCTCTAGTTCTCACGCTGAGGATGACGATCCGGATTCCGAGGTATGAATTAATCCGGTTTCAATTTGCTTGCTTGTACTCATATCTGTATTTAATGATATCTTTCCACAGGAGTTGGCTGAAGGTGATAAACCGGCCGAAGTTGAGGTAACTATCCTTTCTTCCGATTCAGAACCACTTCCACGAAAAAGTCGTCGGACAGTCCGGAAATACCAATTTTCTCACCCTTATGCTCAATTGGATCCTAATTTTCTTTTGAAGAAACAACAACATGAAGCTCTTCGCCGGACCACTCGCCATAGCGGGCTGGCAGTGGAGTCATCCGGAATCTCTCTCACTCCGGCTCGGAGGCGCCGCTCTGAGGTTATACTCTCTCCAACTCTCCTTCATCCCAAGGCCGGGCTTATCCGCAAACCTCTTAAACCGTCTGACCCTGATTATCAGGAGACTGCATTATCCTCCTCTGGTGAATCGACTGCCACGCAACTTCCCCCACTAAAAACTATTCCAGGGTAAGTCTTTTTAACTTATCCGGTTTATGATTATATTTTGCTTCACAATCTTAACTCGTTTTCCGAACTTATTTCAGCAAACCAAAGCCTAGCAAAAAACAAAAAGAAAACAAACCCACAGCTAAGACCTCTGCAGATGATCCGGCGGTTGATCCGGCAACAACCGTCCTTCCGGAAAACGAGCCCACGATTCCTCTTGAGAATCCTGCGCCTACGGATCATACTTCAGTGCCCGAGAACCCTACTGCTGATGATGTTCATGACCCGCCAAATCCTGCCAGGGCTAATTCTCCTCAGGTCAATCCGGCATCTCCCAGTCCGGTTCATGCTCCAGCTCCTCAAAAAGCACCTGCTTCTCCAGAAGTTGTAGTGACTGGCACTGCTTTTACTGCTCCGGCTGAACCCACTGTTTTAGCCAAACATACGGCTAAAGCGGAAAAACTGCATAATGAGAAGGGTAAATGGAGTACCGAGTTATCCAATCTTGCTGATATGAGTGCCCAGGAACTCTATTCCGGGTACTTAAACCGGCTTCACAGCAGCCGAGATTACGAAGCGGGCTTGGTAAACTTGATGAAGGAAAAATATGAGGTAATCCTTTCCTTCTGACTGTGTGCTTTTGATATGCTTCTAACTATCTCATAGTAGCCCCCAAGTTCCGGTTTAGCTGAGCATTTGAAGGTGAACCGGAACTTATAATTTGAACCACTGATCTTACATTAGCCCCCAAGTATCAAGTAGATAACTTGGTTATGTATTTGATACTTGTAAGAATTTCTTCTGATACTTCAATGTTCCATTAGCCCCCAAGTGTCAAGTAGACAACTTGCTTGTGTGCTTGAGACTTTTGTCTTTGAACTGTTGCTGTTTATTGCTTCAACTTTACATTAGCCCCCAAGTGTCAAGTAGACAACTTGTTTGTGTGCTTGAGACTTGTCTGATTTTTGTTTCTTATCACTTGTTTTTACTTGCAGGCTGATTTAAACCGGAATGCTGATGAGATCAATGAGCTTCGGAGCTGTCTTGCTGAAACGGAGTCTGCTGCCTCGAAAGCCAAGAAAGATTTGGAAGTGAGCTTAAAGACTGCTGAAGATCTGAAAAAATTCTTTGAAGAAGAGCGGGCTGCCTTTGAGGTTCAGAAGAAAGAACTGGAGAAAAGGGTCAAAGACGCTGAAGAAGCCCTTAATCCGGTAACTGAAGAGTTAACCGGCTTGAAGCGGCAAATAGAGTTGATGACCTCTGCCGTCTTTGGTAAGTCTTTTGATCTGTATTCCTGCTTTAACCTTATAATCTTTCATCTGTGCCGGTTTAACTGTGATACTCATATGCAGGGCGACGTGTCACCCATCTTGGGGATGACTTGCGGAAGAAACTTAAGGCCTGTTACACTTTGGTCGAGCAGCTGTATTCCGGCGCTCAGAGGATCATAAGTGCAACATCTTTCAGTAAACTGGCCCCCCACGACCATCCAAGGTACCTTAGAAAAGTTGTCTGTTTTGCCAGTGCATTTGGAGGAAGTCAAGAAATCTGCTGCTCGAGCCGGCGCCCTCCTGGCACTTACTAGAGCCAAGGCTTGGGTTCCGGACTTTGATCTGGAAGAGGCTTTAAATGGGTGCCCAAATACCAAGGAAGACGGATCATCGTTTACTGCAAAGGATCTCTATGCCTTGACAAAGGAGATGCGTCCCCTTGCCAGCAAACTTGCGGCTGAAGCAGATTTATCCAGGTATCATCCAGGGTATGGCTTGCAAAACGAGCGGGTGGAGCGGCCGGTTTATGAAACCGTCAATCTAATCCCATCAGTGCGTCCTCATACATTCGCTCCAGATATTGAACCGTCGGAACTCATCAACAAAGAGATGTATTTTCGTACTTTAACGAAGATCGACTGGTGCACCCCGGATTTCCAACCGCTTCAGGAGGACGAGGATATTCCGGATCAAGCCGATGGCCAGCCGTCTCAACAGGAAGGAGCATAACTCAAAACTTATTGTTGTAGTTGCAGTCCCTGTTTTATCAAACAATCTTTTAATCCGTCCGGCTTGCTATGCCTTGTAATAGGATAGCTAAAACATGATCCGCTTTGATCCGGATATTCCGACTTCTTGTTTTAATGTTTGCCAAATTAAATTTTGTCTGATGTCGCTTATCTTGCGTGTCATCTGTTCCTACATAAGTGACACTGAAAACATGTCCTAGCAGTTTACCACTTGACAGATTAAATTGTTCTCACAGTATATCAAACAAGTATATACTTACATCAGAAATAAATTTATACCTGAGACCAAGTATGCTCAATACTCTTAATCTGGTAGAACCTTAAAATTTCTTGATGAAGATCTTCATGGATCCAATAACAAACCCGGGCTTGATAAAAGACACCGGTTTATATCGTTCTGAAACTTTGTCCAGAAGTTTGTAGCTTGTTGCCTGATGGATGATCCGGGTTATAATGAACACCGGTTTCTTCATGCTGGTATTCATGACCCAGACTTTTCACTTTATAGATATGTGGTCAACTTCTGTAGCTGTTCCACTTCGGCTTAAAGAGTCATAAAACATAAACACCAAAGATGCAAATTTGCAAATAAAACCATGTAGTCAAGGCTTTTTAAGAGCTGCCAGGCTCAAAGCAAGGGTCAGCCAATCACTGGATGCGGGAATCTCGTCTGTCCAGAGGGCCGGTGGATGTGGATTATCCATCTTTCCATAGGAACCATAAGAAAAAAATTAGCCAATCACTGGATGCGGGTAAACCCGTCTGTCCACAGGGCCGGTTGATGGATGCGGGAATCCCGTCTGTCCATAAGAATTTTAGCCAATCACTGGATGCGGGTAAACCCGTCTGTCCAGAGGGCCGGTTGATGGATGCGGGTAAACCCGTCTGTCCATAAGAATTTTAGCCAATCACTGGATGCGGGTAAACCCGTCTGTCCAGAGGGCCGATCGATGGATGCGGGTAAACCCATCTGTCCATAAGAATTTTAGCCAATCACTGGATGGATTACCATCCAGAGGGCTTCCTTGAAGCGTCCTCCTTTGAACCGGATGTAACCTCATGCTCTTGAGGGAGTTTTATTG
>LR738714.1:232255897-232287941 GCA_902687465.1 Secale cereale
TCCAGAGGGCCGGTTGATGGATGCGGGTAAACCCGTCTGTCCATAAGAATTTTAGCCAATCACTGGATGCGGGTAAACCCGTCTGTCCAGAGGGCCGATCGATGGATGCGGGTAAACCCGTCTGTCTATAAGAATTTTAGCCAATCACTGGATGCGGGTAAACCCGTCTGTCCAGAGGGCCGATCGATGGATGCGGGTAAACCCATCTGTCCATAAGAATTTTAGCCAATCACTGGATGGATTACCATCCAGAGGGCTTCCTTGAAGCGTCCTCCTTTGAACCGGATGTAACCTCATGCTCTTGAGGGAGTTTTATTGCTTCTGAGCTCTGCAAAAATCAGTTTTAAACCGGCCGATATGTTTGAAATATAACATATGATAATACATATATGGTTGTCCTCACAAGATATTTGTATTGGGAAAAAGGCTTAGCCCCCGGTTTACCGAGGGTGCCGGTTTATTCATTGATCATAATATTTACATAGGATACAGTGGAGCTCATAGCTCAAGTATAGTATGGCCGTAAATGGGCGATGTTCCATGGCCTCTTCGTCTCCTCCTCTGATGTCCGTGAGTCCTTGTGTTCTCGAACGTCCAACAGGTAATATGAACCGTTGTGCAGATCCTTGCTGACCACAAAGGGCCCTTCCCAAGGCGGGGATAATTTGTGCATATCTGTTTGATCTTGGATGAGCCGGAGTACCAAGTCGCCCTCCTGGAACGTCCTTGTTTTGATCCGGCGGCTGTGATATCTGCGTAAGTCTTGTTGATAAATTGCAGATCGTGCCGCAGCTATATCACGCTCTTCATCCAGCCGGTCCAAGCTGTCTTGCCTTGCTCTCTCGTTGGCCGCTTCAACATAAGCCATTACCCTTGGTGAATCATGACGGATATCACTTGGAAGGACCGCTTCAGCACCATATACCATGAAGAAAGGTGTGTAACCTGTGGACCGGTTTGGTGTAGTGTTGATAATCCAAAGAACAGATGGTAATTCCTCAACCCAACATCCTGGGGTTCTCTGCATAAGAGTCATAAGCCGGGGCTTGATACCTCGCAAAATCTCATGATTTGCTCTTTCAGCTTGACCATTGGATTGGGGGTGGGCTACAGAAGATACATCTAAACGAATATGCTCCCGTTGACAGAATACTTCCATCTCACCCTGAGATAAATTGGTGCCATTGTCCGTGATGATGCTGTGTGGAAAACCAAACCGGAAAATTACATTTTTGATGAATTTGACTGCCGTTGCCGCATCACACTTGCTTATAGGCTCTGCCTCAATCCACTTTGTAAACTTATCCACTTCTACTAGTAGATGAGTTTTCTGATCTTGGGATCGCTTGAAGGGTCCAACCATATCAAGCCCCCAA
Source organism: Secale cereale (assembly GCA_902687465.1). Classification (NCBI taxonomy): domain Eukaryota; kingdom Viridiplantae; phylum Streptophyta; class Magnoliopsida; order Poales; family Poaceae; genus Secale; species Secale cereale. The sequence goes on from LR738714.1 coordinate 232,257,274, forward strand.
GTCGCAAACAGCCAAGTTATTGGTATCATCCGGAGCTCCTGCGCCGGAACCAGAGCACGTCTCGAAAATTTCTGACAAGCATCACACTTCCGGACCAGATCTGCCGCATCAGCATGAGCAGTTAACCAATAGAAACCATGCCGGAACGCTTTAGCCACCAATGACTTTGAACCGGCATGATGACCACAATCCCCTTCATGGATCTCGCGAAGAATCTCACAACCTTCCTCAGCTGATACACACCGCTGAAATACTCCAGAAGTACTGCGATGATGAAGCTCTCCGTTTGCAATTGTCATGGACTTGGAACGCCGGACTATCTGTCGTGCCTCTATTTCATCATCCGATAGCTCTCCTCGGCTCAGATATACCAAATAAGGCAGCGTCCAATCCGGAATAACATGAAGTGCTGCCACTAGCTGTGCCTCCGGATCAGGAACCGCTAGGTCTTCCTCCGATGGTACTTGTACTGACGGACTGTGCAGCTCATCCAGAAAAGTATTTGGTGGCACCAGTTTACGTTGAGAACCCAACCGGCTTAAAGCATCAGCCGCTTCGTTCCTTTGTCGGTCTATGTGTTCCACTTGATACCCTTTAAAATATCCAGCAACTGCTTCCACTTCCCGTCTGTAAGCTGCCATGAGGGGATCTCTCGAATCCCACTTGCCTGAAACTTGCTGTGCCACCAGATCTGAATCGCCAAAACATTTAACCCGGCTCAAGTTCATCTCCTTTGCCATCCGTAATCCATGAAGTAATGCTTCGTATTCTGCCGCATTATTAGTACAAGGAAACAATAAACGGAGGACATAGCAAAACTTATCACCTCGGGGGGAAGTTAAAACAACTCCAGCCCCCGAGCCTTCCAACTGTCTTGAACCGTCAAAGTGAATCGTCCAGTATGTAAGATCCGGTTTCTCCTCAGGGGTTTGCAACTCTGTCCAATCATTGATGAAATCCACCAATGCCTGAGATTTTATAGCGGTGCGTGGCACATACTTCAACTCATGCGGGCTGAGCTCAATGGCCCACTTCGCCACTCTACCTGTAGCTTCCCTGTTCTGGATTATGTCCCCCAACGGTGCTGAACTAACCACAGTTATTGGATGACCTTGAAAATAGTGCTTCAGCTTCCGGTTTGCCATGAACACACCATATACCAGCTTCTGCCAATGTGGGTACCTTTGCTTGGACTCAATGAGTACTTCACTCACGTAATAAACCGGGCGCCGAACCGGGTATTCCTTTCCTGCTTCCTTGCGCTCAACCACAATGGCAACGCTGACTGCCCGTGCATTGGCAGCGACGTACAATAGCAACGGCTCCTTATCAACAGGGGCAGCCAGGACCGGCGGCTTTGCCAGTTGCCCCTTCAGATCCTCAAACGCCGCGTTCGCCTCATCACTCCATATAAACCGATATGTTTTCTTCAGCATCTGATAAAGCGGAATCGCCTTCTCTCCCAAATGACTGATGAACCGGCTTAATGCTGTGATCCGGCCAGCGATACGCTGAACATCATTGATGCAAACTGGTTTAGTCAAAGATGTGATTGCCCTAATCTTCTCTGGATTAGCTTCTATTCCTCTGTTTGAGACCAAGAATCCTAGTAGTTTACCTGCCGGAACACCAAAGGCACACTTCTCCGGATTAAGCATCATCTTATAAGCTCGAAGATTGTCAAAAGTCTCCTTAAGATCCTCTATCATTGTCTCCTCTTTCCTTGATTTAACCACAATGTCATCCACATAAGCATGAACATTCCTCCCTATCCGTCCTTTAAGACAATTCTGAACGCAACGCTGATAAGTTGCTTGAGCACTCTTGAGCCCAAAAGGCATAGATGCATAGCAAAAAGCACCAAAAGGGGTTATGAAAGCCGTCTTCTCTTGGTCTTTAACCGCCATCTTGATCTGGTGATATCCCGAATATGCATCCAAAAAGCTTAGCCGCTCACATCCCGCTGTGGCATCGATAATCTGATCAATGCGAGGAAGAGCAAAAGGATCAGTTGGGTAAGCCTTGTTGAGGTCTGTGTAGTCCACACACATTCTCCACTTCCCATTCTTCTTTAACACCAGCACCGGATTAGCCAACCACTCCGGGTGAAAAACTTCCACTATGAATCCTGCGGCCAAAAGCCTAGCCACTTCTTCTCCTATAGCCTTGCGCCTCTCTTCGTTGAAGCGGCGCAAATATTGTTTAACCAGTTTATACTTCGGATCGATGTTAAGGCTGTGCTCAGCGAGTTCCCTCGGTATACCTGGCATGTCAGAAGGCTTCCACGCAAAGATATCCCGGTTCTCACGGATGAACTCGATGAGCGCGCTTTCCTATTTGGGATCAAGTTTAGCGCTGATAGTAAACTGCTTGGACAAATCACCTGGCACAAAATCAATTTGCTTGGTCTCCTCCGCCGATTTAAACTTCAACGCCGGATCATGCTCTGTAGTTGGCTTCTTTAGTGGAGTCATATCTGCCGGATCAACATTATCTTTATAGAACTTCAATTCTTCTGTGGCACATACTGCCTCCGCGTAGGCTGCATCTCCTTCTTCACACTCTACTGCTATCTTGCGACTTCCATGAACCGTGATCGTACCCTTGTGACCCGGCATTTTGAGTTGCAGATAGACATTACATGGCCTAGCCATAAACTTGGCATAAACCGTTCTCCCGAATAAGGCGTGATATGGGCTCCGGATCTTGACAACTTCGAAAGTTATCATTTCTGACCTGGAATCATGCTCATCTCCAAAGGTAACTTCCAAATCAATCTTTCCAACTGGATAAGCCGACTTACTTGGAACCACCCCATGGAACACCGTGTTTGATTGTCTTAGCTTCTTATCCGTCAGGCCCATACGACGGAAGGTCTCATATTACAAGATATTGATGCTGCTACCGCCGTCCATGAGAACCTTAGTGAACTTATAACCTCCCACCTGGGGCGCTACCACCAAGGCCAAGTGGCCCGGATTATCCACCCGCATCGGGTGATCCTCCCTACTCCATATAATGGGCTGTTCTGACCAGCGCAGAAATTGCGGTGTTGCCGGTTCAACCGCGTTAACTTTCCGCTTTAAAACCTTCTGATCCCGTTTACACAGACTTGTGGTGAACACATAATATTGCCCACTACTCAACTCCTTCGGATTATTCTGATATCCGGATTGTGGTTGCTGCTGCTGATGCAGCTGATTACCCTGATTATTGTAATTACCTTGGCCCTGCTGTTGACTGCCTTGGTTATTGTAATTACCTTGGCCCTGCTGTTGACTGCCTTGGTTATTGTAACCACCCTGATTACGCGGCTGATTGCCCTGGTTATTATAACTTCCTTGACCATTTTGATTACCGGCCCGGTTTTGATAACCATTGTTATTGCCCCTATATCCTGATCCGGAGTTGTTCCCCTGATGACCCGGACCATAAAACCCTGGGCCTGAACCGCCATTTGGAGGCCTGTCATTAGGATTAAAACGGCCCATCATTGCATCCATAAAGGGCTTGCACTCTCTTATAGTGTGTTTTGCCGGTCGTTGTCTCGAGCCATGCTTCGGACAAGGCTGATCTAACTCTTGGTCCCAACTCAAATCTCCTCCGCCGGTTTGCTGAGGTGGGTTGCCCATACTACGCTGAAAACCCCCTTGAATTTGGGTATTGGCTACGAAATCAGAGCCACCTTCTGCCTTTCGCTTGCCCAAGAAACTTGCAGTAGCCGGGTTAACTTGTGCCGGTTTACCAGGTTTGTTAACCTTCCCTCCTTTGTCTCCTTCAGCTTCCGGATACTTGGTATTATCAGAATCGCCATACTTTACCAGAGCACTCATGAGAGTTCCCATATCATTGCAATCCCTTTTAAGCCGTCCTAGTTTTAACTTTAAAGATTCAAACCGGCAATTGTTTTCCAAGGTCACTATCGCCGTACTAGGATTGATACCATTCGAAGAGTGCAAGATCTCTGATACTCGCCGCACCCAAGCGCTTGTAGACTCTTGCTCTCCTTGCACACAGGCTACTAGATCCACCACTGACATCGGCTGCTTGCATGTATCTTTGAAGTTTTTGACGAACTGACGACGTAGCTCCCCCCATGATCCGATGGAATTAGGGGGTAAACCCTTTAACCAGGTCCGGGCTGTGCCCTCAAGCATCATGGTGAAATATTTTGCACAAGCCGCTTCATCCACGTCCAGCATCTCCATGGCCATCTCATAACTCTCCACCCAAGCTTCAGGAGGTAAATCCGCAGTGTAATTAGGTACTTTGCGGGGCCCTTTAAAATCCTTGGGCAACTTTACACTCCGTAAAGCGGGGATAAGACACTGTACTCCAAAGGAACTTGTCGTAACTCCTGTCTCTGCCGTGGCAGTTTGAACCGGTGTTGTTTGACGGACCTCCTCCCGGGCTACAGATCTAACCCGGTTTGCATCTTGAGCTTGAGCATCCGCGCCTGCCGGATTATCCTGTCTGTGCCGATGTCACCTGCGCTCACTGCTAGATACTTCTGGCTCCTCCCAATGCCTAGTGTAACTCCGGCTGGGACGTGGTGTTGAATGTAGCCTTTCCCTGCTATGAGAATATGCTTGCTGCTGTATTAACGCCGTATTAAGCAACTCCTTGGCCCGGCGTGCCTCCAACGCTGCCCGGGACGTCCCCTCCACGGGTAAAGCGGCCAAACGTGCAGCAGCAGCCACGATGTTATCCAAAGAATTTGAGTAATGACCTGGAGGGGTAGGAACGTGAGGTGCAGACGTGATCCGCCGATCTTGCTCCGCAGTGGGTTGCTGAACCGGCTCTTCCCTGGCTGGAGGTGCCCTCCGGTTTAAAGCCGGATCGTTGCTGGCTCCAGCCCCGGGTGTCCTGAACAGATCCATCACTTCATAAACCGACGGTTGACGAGACTGGTACTTCCGGCCCCTTACTCCCTGCACAGAGGCCTGCTCCATCCTTAGATAAAAAGCCTGATCATCCAACTCCGCTTGCCTAATTGCTATCATTGCTTTCTCTGCTTTCAAATCCTCTTTCAATTGATCAATCCGGCCTTTCAACTGAAGGAGCTCTGCATCATGCTGCGTCTTGTCTGCTGGAGCTATCGTTGCCACCGCTTTAGCTGTGAACTCCTCGATCAAGGTGGATAGAACGTCGGAAGGTGAAGGTCTGGGCCGCTCCCCCCTACACCAGCTTCTGCTGTCGCCCCATTCACCGTGGGCTGTGAACCGGCCATAAAGACAGCCACCCGGTTTGGTGGGTCGAAGGGGTCCGGAATACTGTTTCCATCGGACTCACCCTCAGACCGGCCGTCCTGCAACTGATACAAAGGCTCAGTTTCTCCGGATGAAGATTCGTCGTCGGAGTAGACAACTGTTGCACCATCGGATTCCGATCCGTCCTCGGTTTGGACCCCATGAATTGCTCCAACGAACACGCGCTTCATGGCGGGCTGAATCCGGGCCGATCTTGCACGCTGAGCCGGCTCGATGATGTTGGGGAAGATGTCCGGCTCAGGTCCCGGTTCACCGATCTTGCCGATGAAGACGTGGATGCCGCCGAAGGGAACCCGGTACCCGTATTCGATTGAATCGGCCTCCGGCCCCCAGCCTGCGTCGTCGATGTAGATCCGGCCGCGGCGACTCTTGGTCATCCGGCCTACCGCGTAACCCTTGAGCCCTTCAAAGCTGCCCTTCAAGAACTCGAAACCATCGTGCGGAGGCCCCACGGTGGGCGCCAACTGTCGTGGAATTAGCACGGCAGATGTCAGGTTTAGCGGACTTGATGATGGAACCATCGCACGGGTTAGCTTGAAGGGGTTCATAGCACACAAAGGACACAAAGAGCTTATACTAGTTCGGCCCCTTCGATGAAGGTAAAAGCCTACGTCTAGTTGGTTTGATATTGCTTGGGCGTCGGTTTACACGGAGCGGATCACTTGCCTGTAGTCTCGACGGGTTGATTCTTGCTTGTCCCTGAACCGTCGCCGGGTCGTCCCTTTATATAGAGAGGCGATGCCCAGTCCGGTTTACAGAGTCCCGAGGCCGGCTCATACTTGTGTCCGCCTCGGTCTCTATTCTTTCTTCCTTATTCCTCAAGTTACATCATTGGGCGGTTTACAAATCGTAACTCTATACATGGGCCCTAAGATCTCGTGGGCCGTAGCCTTAACTAAATATATAGCAAAACATATTATAATAAACCGGTTCATACTAGCCGGTTCATACCTGCTAGTCATATCCCTGACAGATACCCTAGTGCTTATTGCTTTGTCAGAGCAGGGGCGGAGAGGGATCCATTAGTTTGACAACACAAGGGTGTCATGTGGAGAAAGAGAATTGAACTATTCTCCGGGTACTGGTACCGCTTAAGCCCAAGCAAGTGAAGAAATCCTGTAAGATGGACTTGATTTACTTTCCTTTCCAAGACCTATACCATATGGTTTTGGTATACCACTATCACCTATCGAAATGAAACACTAACCTGCCCACGACCCCCTATAGCAGATACCTTTGCTTTGAAACCAATGACTAATAGAGGATTTCAAGGAACAACAGCAAAGGGAAGTAGGGAGGGACTTTCCTCGGATTAGTATTCGGATTTCGCTGGTCTTGCCAGTGGTTTTTATTCAAAAGAAGGGTTTGCACCGGCAAAGAAGAATATATTTTCTAGTTGTAGCTTTCGAGGAGAAGAAGGATTGAATCAAAGGGACGAGCAAAGGCAAAGCAATTGCATGTTTGGAATTCCATAGAGGAATCCCCAAGCAAAGGCCATGAAGCTAACGCTAACGCTATTGATATTCCTAGCGCTTGTTTTCGTAGGATGCCGAGGACTCTTGCTTGAATAAAACTAGAGAATTATCAAAAGAATACGACTAGCTCTTTACCGCGGGGATGCGTTGAGAGGAATCAATTGTTTAACTTGGTGACCGGATAGGAGCCGTGACTGTGTGGGTAGCATTATCAAAAGAAGGAAATTCGCAACGCTCTAAATTTCTCTATTTTGATTCTTTTTTAGGGATTGCGCCGTTACTGTACCTGCTTTCACTATTGTTGTTCTGCTTTGTCGTTATCCATCCCTTTGTTAGCATAATAGGAGGGTGCCTTTTTAGAGAAATACGATGAAATAACAACCTAAGCTTATCGGCATTAGCAAATTGATAAATCGAATAGATCCCCGGCCGTTGGATAGGAGCACTGCCGTTACCGTTCTTAGAATTGATGAAAGTGGATTTCTTACAAGACCCAGGATCTTCCTATTCGTAGTTTTCTTACAAAACCCAGGATCTTCCTATTCTTAGGTGGTATACAACTACCCCTATCTCTATTGTTTTGATACATGGCGTATTGGCTTTTCGTTTTTCTAGCTAAAGATCCATCTTTCCTGGATTAGTGATTACTTCAATCCATACCCCTATGGAATAACAAAAAGCAAGGGTAGAGGGACCTGGATACGGAACCATACAATAATTCGTAGGAACCCACACCGGATAGAGGGTCGTCCCTTCCTCTTAAGAGGTGTAATTCTATTTGGGGATGACATTAGATAATCCGAATCGTAGTCCTCGCGGGAATGGTCGCAAAATGCGAAGGAGTTTTGTTGTCGAAGCTGGGGATCTAGATAGGTACCGATCTCGATAGGGATTTTCCTATTTTTTTTATAGAATTTGTTTCATTCCTTTCATGCACAGATGAACCTTCTGAGCTTTGGAAGTACCTTTGTCCTGGAGGATTGTCCCATGATTGAGGGATTTATCTATAACTATTGCGATTAAAGATATATGCAAATCCAAAACAGGGAAGTACGAAACTAAAGGGACTTTCTCTCGATGAACTCCCTAGTTCCTATGTTTGCTTTGATGCAGTGCTAATTGCTAATGTGTGAACTATCACTATAGAAAAATAGATTGGAATCACTTCTAGCATCAAAGATAGGAAAATCTGTCATATTGGGTGCTGATCCACTCAATCCTATGCTATGCATTTGTGACCAATAGAGGTAAGATCATGAATACAAGATGGCGATGAGTCATGCCAAGTTTGGGGAGTGTTGCTCGTACCCTCATTGCATATTTTCAAATAGGGCATACTGCCTATGATTTACTATTGAAAAACAAGTCGACACGAGATTCGATTTCTTTCTCTCTACACTTTGTACTTACTTTTCCGGCTATGCGAGAGAGAGACTTTCTCTTTGGTCTATAGGCACAAATCCAGTAGAATATACCAATCCAACTTCCTCCTAAAATCACTTCACATAGGCGAGCGTGACTTGTGCGCTTTTTCGTGAAATCGAGCAAATGGATGTGTTTTTCTAGAAAAAAACCAAGTATCTCAGAAATGATGGAGCTGTTGGTTTCGGTCATTGTAAGCTTGGTTGCTAAAACTCACCCTTTACGGCATCTGTAGGAAGAATTCATTCTGGTCCCAAAACTTGTAAGAGATCTCGGTAGTGAATATGAATGTTGAATTCCATTAAGTTGGTACTTCGCACAAGGAAGAAGCTCGTGTTAAAGATAGTTTCATCCAGACCGAACCCTACCTTAGCGTCTCATCCCCACCCACCAAGTCTTTATCCGCGGTGAAAGGAGTGGTTTAATTCGATGCAAGGTGCAAACAAGATTTTCCAAAGATGGAGTCCTTTCAGAAATACATGTGCCAGAAGAAAGCAGATTCTTTTTCTACCATAAAATGAATCTACTTTCTGATGGCCATTTCGGTCCGTTGTGGGACCACGGCTTGCAAAGAAGGTATTTAGCGCAAAGAACTTCTTCCTCTTTTGGGGATTCACTAATTGATAGAAGGAAGTGGATGCGGCAGGATTGGCCCCAATTGAATCACTAGTAGAAGATATCCACATGCAGAGACTGTTAGGGAGATGCAGATGGAGGGACGTTTGGATTGCTGCTTGAAGGGCTTACGACGAATAGATTGTTGGAATGGGATGTAAATTGGTATACAAGATTCAAAAGAAAGCGGATGGTTCTATTCAAGAAGAAATCAGTATCCAAATTGGAAGAGAAAGGGTTCTGTAACCTACATATACCATATGGGAACACATTACACCACAAGGAAAATGCCACTTGAGGTACATGTATGCATCCACTTCATCGGATGATCCAACGCAAAAAGTATGATATTTCTATTCTCTAGCGCTCGTCATATAGAAAAGGTATCTAGCTCGTCCCTCTAGCGCTCGTAAAAGAAATCCTTCTTGTCCGAGAAGGCAACAACCATTTCATTACTTTAACCCGGATTGCATTATTTAATTGATTTACTACGTCTTCTACTACGTATTGGTTCGCGAATGCGTTGCTTGAAGGAAGGAAGCAGCTTTAGAGGAGGGATGCCGTCAAAGGGGTATGCCGGATTTTTTATATGCTAAAGATACCGGTTCAATATGTCATTTCCGGAATCAAGAACCACACCGCTGGAAGGACAACTCAAGCACCAAAGACAAAGGTATCACTCGTAAAAGTGATTTTCATCGTAGTACTAGCTCTCGCGTTAGGTGAAATCTAGTGTTAGGTAGGATAGGCAGGTATTCTAGGGATATGCTCATCCGCTGCCCGCGTAAGGTTCATATCTGTCCAAGGACAATGGTATAAGGTTTGCATCTTCCTAAAGCCAAAGAACTTCTTTGAACGGTAGCTAAGGCAAATCTCTAGTATTGGTATCGGGGGCCGGTGTCTAGGGATAGGAGCCGTCAAAAGGAAAGGCGAGAAGCCCTGGCTTTGATGACATCCCGACCTATAGAAAAAGGATCAAGCAGAAGGAAGATCTGCTAAAGATTTTGATGCCTCAGTCCTTGCAAAACAGAGTCCTGAAAAAGGAAGTGGGTTGGGCTCTTATCTTAAATGGGATGTTCGGCCATTGGTTTCAGCACTGACCGTAAGTCTGAATCTGATGAAACTGAAGTGCCTTTTACTTTGGTTCGAAAGATGACCATCCCATTAGCCAGCCTCATCCACAGCTTCACTAGATTTATTTAATCGCGTGCATTTGCAACGCGGTGCTTGTAATTTCCCCAAGAGGTTGCTATGGCTTGGAGGCTCATCAGGTCAAACGGACTTTCGTCGTTCGACTCCTATAGGCGGCTTCACTATCGCTCCTGACTTAGTATAGAAACCGGTATAAAAGACAAGTGCTCACCCTCAACTCCAAGGAATGGGTGTGAAATTCATTCCATTCCGTATAAGTAAGTTGATATGATAGGCTTTTCGGCACATCCTATGAAAGGCTCTCACCTAGCAGGCCTCTTTGACCCAGTGCTAGTACATTCTACAGTGGGAACCACCAGCCCCAATTGCTTATCCATTCAGTATTGGGTGCCATACTAGGAGTTATTATCATATAGTGAAGCGAGAAAACGACATATGCGACCGGTTTTTCTTTTAAGAAGAGTGTCATCCCAGTGTTGAAGTAAACCACGAATCAAAGCCTAGGCTAGCCTATCAGTAAAGAGCTTCCTTCTAGGAAAGGTTTCATGAGATGTTGATGTGCTACCTTCTAGCCTACACAATGTCTTAAGTTTCCTCATAATAATGACATCGTTGTTGTTTTGGCCGAACCAGAAATTGTGGTACCACCATAAGTAGGTTCTTTCGGTATTGACCAACAAGTCCCTCTCATTGAGATTAATACCAGCTTGGTGAAACTGGAATTTCCTAATCAATCAAATCTTCTTGTAAATTCATTGTGTAAAATAACTCGTAAATTCTCTGTGCCAGAATTGATCACTGATCAGGTGTGATCAGTCTCATCCGTCTAAGGATCCGGTGCGATGAGTCTCATCCGTGTAATATTTTGGAATTCCTCTTCCAACTCGTCCCGGAATGGGCGTTATGGCAAAGAACAAGAAGAAAAAGACAGAAAGAATTTGTCCAATAGTTACAAATGGTGCCTCCATAGGTTGACATCCGATCCAACCTAGTAGTAAGCAATCCGCCAAAAGCAACAAAAATATTCCTTGGTGAATCGGTCGAAACCTTGAACTACACACATACATTTCTTTAAAAAAAAGGTAAAGCCAAGAGAGATATTAAAACTGGTGCTATTGCGGCTACACCTGCTGCTTTCACGTGTACTGCGAAGAATGGCATGGATCGGTAGGAAATACCATTCCAGCACAATATGAGGCAGGGTGGGCTTCAGATTAGCAGGTATATAATGGTCGGGATGCCCCAAAACATTAGGAGCAAAAAAATCCAAATGAAAAAAAGATAGAAGAAGCTACCCGACCTACAAGATCCTTTACATAAAAATAAGGGTAAGAAGAAATTTTATCCATCTCAGAATGTACACCCAATGGATTATTTGATCAATATTGATGCAATGCGGCCAGATGAAGAAAAATGGCACCTACTAAAATAAGGGGGAGTAAATGATGGAGACTAAAAAACGATTTAAGGTGGCATTGTCCACGGAGAAACCACCCCAAAGCCAAGTCACTATGGTATCTCCTACTACTTGTATGGCGCTAGCTAAGCTTGTAATTACTGTTGCTCCCCAAAAGCTCATCTGACCCCAAGGTGGTACGTATCCTATAAAAGCTGTCGCAATTATTAATAGGAATATGACAACTCCGAGATACCGAACAAATTCCCTAGGACTGCTATAACTCGCATGATATAGACCACGAAAAAATATGAAGGTGAACCACAATGAGAAACATACTTGCCCCATTAGCATGCATATAACGGAGAAACCCGCCCCCTTCAAGATCTCTCATAATGTGTTCTACGCTGTTGAAAGCTAGATCCACATGAGGTGTGTGATGCATAGCTAAAAAAATGCCAGTCACTATCTGAATGACTAAACAAATACCTACTAACGGACCGAACCCCCACCAATAACTAAGATTGCTCGGGGTTGGATAATCTATCAAATGTTGGTTAAGTGTGGAGTATATAGGTTGTTTAAGAAGAGAGAATTGTTGGTTCCGTATAGTCATTTCTCTTTTCTATCGTTACAACTCCTCTTCCCCCTTATTTACCCCCTTGCCTTGATGGAAATTGGCTTCGCTGCGCCCTGAATAATCAAAAATTTGCATGAGAAGATTCATCCCATTTTAGCGAGAGGGAGGCAGTGAATCACCTGGGCTACGGATTTGTCGGTTACTTGATTCTCGAAATAAGGTCATTCGAAAAAAACGGCCACTTTATCTGCCGGTTTCTTAAGGCTTCAAACGAACGACTAGTCATTAAGAAACCCATGAAATCCAAGTTTATTTTGGACTTTTCATGAAGAAGTTTTGCCTGCACGCAAACTACCTAGCCCTTTTCAAAAGAACGTCGATTTCCATCTCAACAAAGAAAGAACTCAAAATAAATGAAAGCAATATTGTTGTCCTATTACTCTTTTTTCCTTGTGGAGCTTTGGAAAGGAGAGAATTTGAATAAAGTAACTCTCGGAAACTCTTATTGGACGAGAGAGAGTCAATATGATATCGGTGTGGGTTCTACAAACTATATGAAGATGTTTTTGATTGGATAAACAGGGTATAATGATAAACGCTTCTTCGGCCCACATGGAGACATACCTCCCGTAGCTGACCCCTGAATTCAAGGATACTGTCGGCTTTGTTACTAACTGATAGAAACCCCTTAATACAACGTTCGTTTTTCATAAATGTCATAAGGTAGGTAGACCCGGTCTTGCGCCCGTCCGGTTAAGTGGCACATTGTGCTAAGTGCTCGAACCATTGGCTGATCTCAGCTGTATCGCCTCATAAAAATTAGTTAAGCGAGAAAACAAACGGCTACATAGGAGCTCTATGGTGGACCACCAGAAGGAAGATCGAATGGCTTAGCGCATCTTGCGCCTACTGGACCTAACTTCGTAGGATAATCTGATAGACTAGTCGAATGGCAATGGCCTAGTGGTTGCATCTGCTTGCCGATTCCTATTAAGAATACGAGAGTGACAAATGAGATGGAGATCTTGGCTATCATCAAACCATCCTCCCTCCACTTATCTCTTTCCTTTCTATATGATAAGTCTACTCGCGCCTCAAGGGCCGGTCATTTACACTCTCCACTGCATGAACTGCATTCCCAACTAGATCTGTACGGCTTTCGTTGTCTCCTTTGCAATTCCCGACTCTAGCTCACGGGTATCCATAAGAGCGACCGGCCCTAAATGCTTAAACCTATCAATCCTCTCCTAAATTTCTTTCTTTTTGTCGTTGGGCAAGGAGCAATCCATTCAGCACTTTCCGATGGGGACCAAAAGCCACTGGGCTACCAAGAAGTCGGATTCAGTTCAGTCCCGTTTTCAAGATCCGGTTCAGTGTTTGGGGATGGCTTGGTCCAAGCCCCACATCCATAGTAGATGGACTTGAGTAGGCAAGTATGCCACCTACTGATACGATTGATTATGACAATTATGATAAGGAGTGGACGGTTGTGCAAACGATTGTACTGACTCGCTTACCCCCGAGAACACCTAAGACATGGGGGTTATTTACGCGAGTAAACCTAGCAAGGACCAAGATCTCGATCTAGACTAGTTGGGGCTTTCGAGTCACATGACACAGTACCAAGAACGGGAGAACCAGTAACAATTGATACGGATTTCCAACCAACGGATCTTCTTACCTTTGGACCGGAACCTTTAGTTGTTTCCTACTCGGTCTACCACTTGGTTTAAAATGAGGGAGCCATACCGTGTGGTTGAAGCAGAGTACCGTTTTGAAGTGGATAGGGCACTATATCTATTCGTAACAGCATTGCGTATTGCTTTCACTAGGACAGGGGGACATAACCCCTACTATAAAGCAGGAATGGAAGGAAATGAGCTCGACTGCTTCTTCCCCACACTTCTTTATTTCTCCGTGCCCCTATTTAGTTAGTACTTTCGAGTTAAGAGCGAGAAAACGAACTATTTCATTTAATAAAAAAGTGCAACAACTGTAGGGTGAAAAGGCCATAAGGATGGCTACGGCTTTGAAGCTCCTTTATCTACCATAGATAGAATGGAAGAGTTTTTTCTCACTGTTGTTTCTGATGTAGGAGTTGGGGATGGAATGATTGATTCAAGCTCTGGTGGTACTAATCATTGTTCTGGGAGTAAACCAACTAGAGCAGCAAGGGAACATGCAGTACTGGAGAGGAGATCTCATAGCAATACTGATTCAAGTAATTTCAAAGTTACCGAGATGCAATTGGTTTAGAAATATGTACTAAAATGGTAAACTAATACTGACTATTCTCTATGGATATCTGGTTGGACACCAAGCATTTTGACCCCTATTTGAATGCAGAGTCAGAGTATAGACAGCTAAACAATGTTGTAATATATTTCTCTACCAAATTAGAGTGCACAGTCATTTTTCTATTGATGTTCCCGAAATTCAGTTCACTAGGGAACACCTTACAGGTTGGTCATGGGTATGGGTATGCGCCATACCCCTCAGTATGGAGTACATTGGGTCAGGATTGGATAGCAAGAGTTGTCGGTAGCCGGCATTAGGTAAAAGGAAAATCTCTATAAAAGCGAAGAAATGAAATCGAAGGCCGATGGTAAAGCTGGGGCGGATTTTGAGTCGACCAGTTCGCTGAGCGCAAGATTGGAAAGAGTGGTAGATGATATCAGGTACTCCGTATGAAGCGAGGCGTGCGAAAAGAAATAACAATGGGAAGAAGATGATTTTAATGGTAAGGTATCTTTATCTCGAGACGAATCACGCGAGATTCCAGATGATGCGGAGCAAAGTGGAACCAATTGTATGGGCACAAGAGGAAAATAACTAGTTCTCTAAATTTTGCTCATGTGAACGAGAAGAGAATTGCGGAGGAGAATAGAGCTCAGCAGAATAAGGTGAGGGAAAAAATTATGATGGACTCTCAAATTGTGGTGACTACACTCAGGTAGGCCACGTCGCCTCAATACTGCTGCCCGTTGGATGTATCAAATTGGTTTCGCAGATCTCGCCTCGCACTCTCATAGAGGTTGTGTCCTTTCTCTTCTCTTGCTCTTGCGGTGGACACAGTGATTCTTCGTTCTCTGCTTGATGGATTTCCAAAGTCAATTCCAGAAACAGCCATTTGATCCCCATCAAAGTCTGCATTGAAACCCTTACACACTAATATACTTGATACTTGATCTATTTCACCGTACTTCTACTTCCTGACATTAAGAAAGTTTAAAACAAGGTCCTTCAAGAAGAAAGGAAGCACATGCTTGAGACCATTACTATTCCTGTTAGTGATGGTGCACTTGCTGCTAATGTTAGCTGTATTCAGTCTCTATGTGGTCTACCTGTTGCTCCATCATAACCGGCTGACTCCTCTATTGGTTGCTGCTGGTTTATACCTGCATTCCAATCCGGTTTGATTTAGAGAATCAAAAAGCAATCAAGCATCCCCAAACAAAGTGCTGCTGGAGGGAAATGCTAAAGTCCCATTATGAATTCCATTAAGGTTGTATTCCTACTAAGAAACTCTGGGCTATACTCTACATCCCATCCTAGCTCGTAAGTAATCCTATTTCTGTATTAGCCTTTGAACAGCATGGACCATGAAAGGACCAGAGAAGGAATGCAGTAGGATGATTCTATCTTTCCTATGTATGGGGCACACGATTCTCTTTCCATACACTAGTAAAAATCCATAATAGGGCAAGGGTACCTAAATATCCATCTAGAGCGAGTTGCGATTCTTTTAATTACTACTTTTTCAAAGATTACACCTTCGACTATCTCCAAGAACGCATGTCCCACTATCTATATGTGAGAACGGGCTGTAAGCACGCATGCCCCTCCTATCTACGAAAGAGAACATGAATTCCCTACACCAACAAATCTAGCGAGGGTCCTTCAAACCTACGAAAAGAGGGCACTACAAAAGCTAATTAGTCAAACCAGCACCAAAATAGCGAGTGAGTAACAAGCACTATTTCGAACATACTCTCTTGTCCTTAGATTCCTGTCATTAAGCACTACATACTATAGCAGTCAACTCACTATTTGCACTCCTTGCATTCCATGAGCTTTTCTTTAAATAGTAAGCAGGAAATGCGAATAAGAGAAGGGTAGAAGAAGCGATTCCTACTAGTACTAACAATTCAAACCTAGCCCCTTAGACTGTTCCTACCACCTCCCCACTTTTCAGTCGAAGTACCACGACCACGTGACTGGGCTTTCCCGCACGACCAACACCTACCACTGTCGAGCTACCCGTCCCGTGATCAGTACCACCGAAGCCACGACCAGAAACACCTACTCCATTACTTCCTCCACTAACCCCTTCACGAAATACCAAAATAGGAGCAACTTATTAAATAGGGCTATCTATACAATAGGTCAAATAGGATCAAGTTTTGCCAATTCCGAATTCAAGTACGAAAACTAAGAAGTTGGCACTTTTCACACAAGGAAAAGGGAGCCCACATATAAAATAGAAAGCGAGTTGGTGCTTGGGAAAGATACTGGTACCTTTAGACTAGGGTCAATAATTCATTAACATTTCGAGATTTTCCTGTCTTAAAGCTTTCAGCGCAGTATTGTCTTATGCTTTAGCCAAGTATAGCTCTAAAATCTGTCTGATTTGCGAATGAATAATGATTTCCGTTGCTTTTCAGATAGCCTTGACATGAATGAAATGTGCACTTGACTGTTATCCCTTGCTTTGATTACACTCTATCTATTCTTATCTCTTGTCGGGCCCCAATCCTTCTTCTTTCTTCATTGAATTCCGATCGTCATCCAACATACCAGTAACATGTGATGATGCACCCGAATCTACTGCTCTGTGAAGAGTTGGAAGGACAGTAATCGGTTTCTCACTCAACCAATTCTTGGGACATTAGGCGAATTGAATAAGCGAAGAAGGCAAAGATACTTGTATTCCACTGAATCTCTTCTATTTCATCCTTTTCATTGAATCCCCTATCATATTATCTAGCAACGCCCAAGCAGTCGATGATCACCTAGATCTTGTTCGAAGCAATTGAAGTATACTCTACATCAACATGGGATTGAAAAGGTGAGGGCGTAGCGAGCGCTAGAGCTATTCCTATGAAAAGGGGAGCTATTCATACGAAAAGGGGAGCTAATAACATGTGCTTATATAGCCCTATTGACTAGGGCACATAGCGTTTCAGTGTCATAAGGTAAGGTGATCTATCATGAGTGGGTCTAACGGGCTTTGTAGGGAGCACACAACTTATCTTCTTCCCTCTCTAGAAAATCCCCAACTCTTGGTTTTCGCTCGCAACACAACAGTTTGTTCGACCTATAAACTTAGTGAACATCACTTTTTATGTTATGTACGAGTTAATTCTTGCCTATTTTAGAAGAGAAGGTACTGGGTAGCGATTACCAGTTTCTATTGCAGACAAAGAAATCCATGACCAATCGAAACTTCCATAAGAAAGACATGTAAACCTTCGTGTTGATTGTACCAATCCCATCTCTCTGAGTCTGCGAATGTACTCTATTATCCTTTCATAGGGCTTTGCTCGACTTCTTCTTTCGTCCTTTCTCGAGCTCCGGAATGAACAATTAGGTGCCAGTGGTATGATCTATCGTCAACCTATTGAAAAGCGGGTTTTAGCCTCGATTACATCGCCATACAATCAAACAGTGGTTGCGATGAACCAAGCAATGTTGTCTAAGGACCCTGCTCTCAATAACTGCAAGTTGTCGCTTACTTGCCCCGCTCCGATTTGAATCTATGATCTTAACTTTCTTGGACAGATAGGCGTGCTTCCTGATGAAATGAATGGATATCTGATGCTGCATTCCTAGCTCTCGAATCAAGCTCTTCAGCGATCCTTGAAAACAACAATTAGTCTTTAGGCACTTCCTTACTTGTGAATTCGTACCTGTAATATTAACTTCCTAGGGCAGATAGACATACTTCCTACTAAGATGGATGGCTTTCTTTGTTGCACCTCCACTTGAAAGACGACTGTCAACTTCAACTCTTTGAGGGATTTTGTCGGGGAAACTGATCGCCCACGAACACCTATGGGACCGGAGCCCCTTTTCAGTACGGCAAGGGAGCGGAGGGGGCACGAAGAGCAGATCGAGGGGCACACGCGAGCAGTTTACCCAGGTTCGGGCTGCGGAGACGCGTAAAACCCTACTCCTGCCTTGGTCGTATTGAGTTCTTGAGCTCGGGAGCTTGATGATCTACAGTACTAGCTACACCGGGCGTAGGAGTGGTTGAGTTTCTGGGATCGAACCCCCTCTACGTTGTGCATGGGCCTCCTTTTATAGCTCAAAGGGGTCACCGACAGGTGTCGACGTAGAGGAGGGTAAAAGTGTAAAAATGGCGGTAGTTGTAACAGTGCGTGTACAGTGTTTGTACAGTGGTCTATACCTAACCTTGACGGTGGGGGACAAGGGCATTGAATGCCCGTCGCCGTCACCCCAAAAGCGTCCGCCCGAGCGTCTCCGTTCGCCACGACGACGGCCTCGTCACCGCGGCTCGCCACCGTGTACCCTAGGCTGCACAGCCATCTGCCACGTGCCCCCTGGAAGGGCCCAGGGCGACGCGTGGCCAGATGAGCTGGAGCGCAGGCACACAGCGTAAGCTTTCCCCGGAAAGCACCTTGCCGGGGTTACTATCTTGCAGGGCCCGGAAGCTTGTCGCTCTCCGGGTCCTTCCGAGGCGCGGGATGCGCCGCGATATCTTCTGAGGTGCTGTTCTTCGGCCTTCCTGGCAAGCTCCTCTCGCCAGGGTCTTGTGCTAGAATGATAACCTGGAGCCTGGCGCGGCCTTCCTGGCAAGCTCCTCTTGCCGGGGCCTTGTTCTTCTGATTTGTATACTTTGTTCTTGAATGGTTCTAAAGGGTCCAGAGCGGGCCTTGGCGGGCGCGTGGTAAGCCCGACCATGGGATGCTGCTACTGCCCGTGCACAAGTCGGGATACTAAGGTACCCCTTCTTTAGTACACCGACAGGAGCCCCCGGGCCTGGGCCACACACGGTGCCGAGCGCTGTTGGGCCAGGCCCAAAACAGTGCACGGGCACACGCGGCCCACGGCGCGCCGTATCCCTCTCTGTATCCGCCGCATCTCTCCCTAACGGCACGCGTCGATTGCGGCGTCGTGGGAGAGATCGTGGCTTGTTTCTTTAATGGGGAAATGCGGAACGTCCCCCACTTCCCCCTTAAAAGCAGAGGAAGCAGGGGCAGTTTCCCCCCATTGCTTTCATTGTGTCTTGAATCTCCAGAAACCCCCGCCGCCCTCTGCCTCCCCTAAAGTCGACAGAGAGCCGAGCTCCACCCTTCCTCCGCCGTCTCCAGCATCCGCAGCGCCGTCGACCTCCCTCGCCGTCCCCGCCATGGCCCCGAAGAGCGACAAGGCGAAGAGCGACAAGGCGAAGAAAGAGAAGTCCGACAAGGCGGCGAAGCTGGCAGCCATGCGGAGGAGGATGGTGGTCTTCCCGCCGAGGCTCGGCGCGAGGGAGCTGCGGGACAAGTATTACCTGTTCTGGGCAAGGGAGACGAAAGCTCACCCACGCACCAGGGTCCTCCCCGCCAAAGCCATCGACCTGTACCCGGGAGGTTACCACTTCTTCGCTTTGTTCTTCCATTGCGGTCTCTGTCCTCCGTATTCAGAGTTTTTCTGCGATGTGATGAACACATATGGATTCCACCTCTTAGATTTCACCCCGAACGCCGTCCTCACTTTGGCCGTTTTCGCACATCTGTGCGAAAACTATGTCGGGGTCCACCCAAACGTAGCTCTCTTCCACCACTTCCTCACACCTAGAGTAGAGTCCGGATCTCCACTCTCCGGCGGTATCTCCTGGATCTTCAGGCTTGACAAGAAGGAGGCGTACTTGATTGGAGAGCTCCACGGCAAGTGGGAAGAGTGGAGGGCTGATTGGTGCTGGGTCATGGAAGATGAACCCGAGCAGTTCACCTCGCCGCACCGGGCTGCAATATTGCGCGGCAAGGATTGGAGTGACTTGGCCCCGGAGGACGACAAGCTGCAGATTGCCCTTACTAGGATCCTTCGTCTCCGGGCCGCCAACCTTACTGTAGGTGAAGTCGGGGCTGATTTCCTCCGCCGCCGCATTGCTCCTCTGCAGGAAAGGAAGAGACCTGCCTGGTAGTTCGGCAACGCGGCAGACCGCATGAGGCTGCGCCCCGGGCTGAATTATAACTTCACTGTCTTTGAACTAAAGGGGATGGTCCGGGAGCTGTTCAAACATGACCCCAAGCACAAGGAATGGTTCACCCCGTCCCGGGGAGTAGTTCCGTTGTGCAATAATACTGCTCTTAGTGCCATCCGCGCGGCAATGCCCGAGTGCGATTCCCACGGCGTTGTCCCCACTTGGCTGACGCCTTCAGAGGAGACCGTGCAGGCCTTCTTCGACAGCCTGGTCGAACGGCCACGCAACCCCGAGGAGAAAAAGGGCCTCACCCGGGCGACCACCGAGCGGGATGTGGCATATATAGCCAACAGGATGGAGGAGGCCGCCGCAGCGGCGGCCGTGGGGGAATTTGGGTACACCGTGGAGGAAGCGGAAGCGGCGGACGCGGTGAGTCAGGCCGAGGAGGAGGAAATCCTCAAGCTGTTGAAGATTGCGCCCGAGGAGTTCGCCGGGGAGCCTGCCGGGACGAGCGAGGCTGCCGGGCAAGGCACTGAGTCCAGTGAGCCCGCCGAGGAGGACGCCGAGTCGGGCGATTCCGACGAAGACTCAGGCGGGTCACTGAACCTCGACGACGCCTCCTCATCCTCGAAAAACTCTCCGCCACCACCAAGTCCTCCATCGCCGCAGAAGAAGCGCCTCCGCAAGACTGCTGAGACGGCGAGGCCACCGGCGCCCCGACAATAGCCGAAGCGTCGTGCGACGCGTGCCACCACGACGAGCAAGGTCGTCAAGGAGGCGTCCCGTGTCCCAGCGACAAGCGGAGGGGGATCTTCCCGGAGCGGTTATGGTGTTCCTTTCGCCCCTCGGTCCTCGGGGACAACCGGAGCGGGGTCTTCACAACCCACGGCTCTGGAGCCCGCCAAGCGCCCGAGGGATCCTTCTCCTCCAGCTCCTCGCGCTGGAGCACGCGAGGCGGAGTTTGATTTCTCCGCCCTCAGCTCCGATGAAGAGGAGGAAGAGTAAGCACTTGCAATTACTATTTCCTTTGATTTTTGTTGCTTTTGTCTTGATTTCTCTTGCTTGGTTCTGATCTCGTTTGGCTTCCAGGACCTTGACCCAGAGGATGGTGAAGAGGGCCAAAATCCCTGTGGTTGACCTCGAGGACGACGAGCCTGTCGCAGCGACGGGGGATGCACCAGCGACAAACTTGCCGGACCAGCCTGCTGCTCCGGAGAGCAGCCCCCAGCACAGCCCCCAGCGTAAGCCTTGCGTTCACTTTTCCGCTTGATGGGCGCGCTTGAGCTTGTTACCCTTATTGATGTCTTGTTGTCTTGTGCAGAAGTGGAGCCGCAGCCGCAGGAGCACCAAGAGGCCGCCCCCGACGAGCCGCTTGTTCCACCCTCCCCGCCAAGGATGAGCTCCCCGGCGAGGGACAGCGCTCCGCCAAGGATGGGTACTCCGCCAAGGACGAGTACCCCGCCAAGGGCGAGCACCCCGCCAAGGGATGGCGCCAGCGGCCCTCCGCCGGCGGGGGCTTCTTCTACGCCGCCAAGGGAGAACTCCCCGGCGAGGGACCCCGCTGCTGAAGAGGCCCGCGCAGGTAGCCCTTGTACTCTTCTTTTCTTGAATTCATCTTTTTTGGATATTTGCTTAATGATTCTTTCTTTTCTTTTTCTTCTGTTAGATCTGCCCGCCCCGGAGCCGATGGAGATGGAGACCATCGCCGAGGAGGAAGTGCGCGGCGATGCTGGCGACGCCACCACCGCTGAAGGAATGGCCGGCGCCGACGAGCCAGCCGCTGAGGAGACTGCCCCGACCGCTGACGCGGCAGCTGGGGAAGGGACCGGCGACCGCACTGCTGGCCCTGAGGCCGCAGGAGCGCTGGACGCTGCGCCGGCCGCCGACCCCTCCGCCCCCGCGGCTGGGTCGGGCGTCTATCTGGAGGCCGCCAACGGGGTCTTTATCCAAGTCCCGTGGGCGTCCTCATCAAGGGCACCCGTGGAGGGGGAGACCTTCGACGGAGAAGTTCTCGCCTCCGCCGGGCTGAGGATTGTCGACGCGCCCGGCAGCAGCGACGAGCCCGAAGAGGAGCAACTCCTACGTCGACTCCTGGGCTTGTACCGGGCCAGGCAAGCAAAGCTGGAGTCCCGGGAGGCTCTGGCTGCCAAGGCTGGTGCTGATCTGGAGAAGCGTGCCGCGGAGCTCCGTGCTGCCAACCAGGCGGCCCTCCGGAACTTGGCGGAGGAGCGCGAAGAGCTTGCCGGAGCACACCAAGCATTCCTCCTCGAGAAGGCCGAGGTGGAGGAGCAGCAGCGACTGGCCGCCGAGGATCTGTCTCGGCGGGAGGGAGAGCTCAACCAGCGGAAGGTCGACCTCGATAGCCACGAGGGCGACCTCACCGCTCGTGAGCAGGCCATTGGCGGGGCTCTGCAGGAGGCGAGGGATGCCGCTGCTGCCGCAGAGACCGCCAAGAGGGATCTGGAGGCCCGGGTGGCGCAGTTGGAGACGGGCTTGAAGGCGAGCGAGGACGGGGTTGCCGCGCTCAACGTGGCGCGGGAGAAAGACGCCCACACCAATTCGAAGCTGCAAGTCCGTCTCTCCGAGAAGGGTAAAGAGCTCAACGACGCCAAGGACTCCATCGCAGACTTGGAGCTGAAGGTTTCCACCCTCAACGACTCACTTGACGCTGCCCGGGACCGTGAAACGAAGCTGAAAGAAGACCTCCGGTCTGAAAGGGCGCTGTTGGACAGCGCCGCCTTGTCACAGAACAACTTCCAGCGGACGGTGGAGCAGTGGAGCGAGGAGCTCGTCGCCTCCGCTGCCAACATCGACAAGGAGATGGTGGCGCTGAGGGCGGAGCACCTCGTGTACTCCCCCGACGAGAGCCTCCCCCACAGCGCCAAGCTGAGCCTGTTCTTGAGAGGAGTGGCGCCGGGTCTCGCGCAGCTACGGGAGAAGATCCCCACGCAGCTGGCTGATGAGGCGCACCGGCTTTGCATGGGTACTATGGAGCGGGTGTTGTCGAAGATCGTCTACCGCAACCCCGTGATCAACCTCAACAACGTCCTCCGGACCCTGTCGCCCGAAGCTGACCAAGAGGCGTTGAAGGCACAAGTTGCCCACATCGTGGCCAAGGCGGGCAAGATCAAGAGGGTTGACGGAGACCGCGTAGACTAGGCTCCCTTCTTTCCGCTTTCCTTGCCGCTGTCAATTAAGTCATGAGTAGTAGTTGGTTAGAACAGCGGCAAGTTATCTTGTAATATAACTTTATTTTGGATAGTCAATACAGTATTATCTCCCTTGCTTTGTTCCTTCACTTTGTATGCTTCTTCACCCTACGCTTTTAGGGAACTTGCCGGCAAAGGGGCCCTTGCTACGAGCACTGAGTACGGGACTCTTAGCAGCCTGCTGGCAATGCCCTTGCCGCAAGAAACCTTGCCGCAGCTAGTCGCAGCACACTTAGATTGTTGAGCGAACTCGAAAAACGAAGTAAGGGCGCGACACTTGTCGCAACTCACTTAAGCCGTTGAGCATGCTCGAAACAAAGTAAGGGTGCGGCTAGCCACGGGTAGGTTCCTCCGCGCACATGTTTTCCATAGAAAGTATGGTGGTTCAAGGAAGACAACTAAGAATTTGAAATTTTGAATGTTCAAACTTTGTCAACTTATCTTATGCATTCTGTTTGCTTCTCGGCAAGGCTTTCCTTCCTTAAACAGCACTTGGTCTTCTCGGCAAGGCTTTCCTTCCTTAAACAGCACTTGGTCTTCTCGGCAAGGATTTCCTTCCTTGAACAACACTTGGTCCATACCACTACCTCCTAGATGTCGGGGAAACTGATCGCCCACGAACACCTATGGGACCGGAGCCCCTTTTCGGTACGGCAAGGGAGCGGAGGGGGCACGAAGAGCATATCGAGGGGCACACGCGAGCAGTTTACCCAGGTTCGGGCCGCGGAGACGTGTAAAACCCTACTCCTGCCATGGTCGTATTGAGTTCTTGAGCTCGGGAGCTTGAAGATCTACAGTACTAGCTACACCGGGCGTAGGAGTGGTTGAGTTTCTGGGATTGAACCCCCTCTACGTTGTGCATGGACCTCCTTTTATAGCTCAAAGGGGTCACCGACAGGTGTCGACGTAGAGGAGGGTAAAAGTGTAAAAATGGCGGTAGTTGTAACAGTGCGTGTACAGTGTTTGTACAGTGGTCTATACCTAACCTTGACGGTGGGGGACAAGGGCATTGAATGCCCGTCGCCGTCACCCCAAAAGCGTCCGCCCGAGCGTCTCCGTTCGCCACGACGACGGCCTCGTCACCGCGGCTCGCCACCGTGTACCCTAGGCTGCACAGCCATCTGCCACGTGCCCCCTGGAAGTGCCCCAGGGCGACGCGTGGCCAGATGAGCTGGAGCGCAGGCACACAGCGTAAGCTTTCCCCGGCAAGCACCTTGCCGGGGTTACTATCTTGCAGGGCCCGGAAGCTTGTCGCTCTCCGGGTCCTTCCGGGGCGCGGGATGCGCCGCGATATCTTCTGAGGTGCTGTTCTTCGGCCTTCCTGGCAAGCTCCTCTCGCTAGGGTCTTGTGCTAGAATGATAACCTGGAGCCTGGCGCGGCCTTCCCGGCAAGCTCCTCTTGCCGGGGCCTTGTTCTTCTGATTTGTATACTTTGTTCTTGAATGGTTCTAAAGGGTCCAGAGCGGGCCTTGGCGGGCGCGTGGTAAGCCCGACCATGGGATGCTGCTACTGCCCGTGCACAAGTCGGGATACTAAGGTACCCCTTCTTTAGTACACCGACAGATTTGAATTCTCCTGACCCTCAATCCAAAAGGTTTGGCGTTGCGGTTGATACTTTCGATAGCTTTGATCCTCTCTTGCACGAGACTTTCCATAAAAGAAAACCCTAGTTTATGATGCCTCACATGGTCCGGTATGCCCCAACTCTACTCAAGGTCGTTAAGAAGCAAGGCATTCAAGTCCAACAAATTGAGAGCGTGGTGACTACCTGACGAACCCGAAGTTGACTAAAAAGAAGGGGCAATCGTAAATGTCTCACTTCAGGAGCAGAAAGCATACTATGGTGGAAGATCCCATTGAGTTCATTATTGAAGATCTGACCGTCACTACGAGACTTCCGCTCTAAAACAGCCTGGACGAGGCTCTACCTAATTGCTAGAAAGTAAGAAAGTATAGGGTCCAAATTGGATAAAGAAGCACTACGCTTTGCAAGGGCGCCAACCACTAGGTTGTAACGACTATAACATGATTAAGTTTGTGTTAAGTCCATTGGGCATGGGTATCCTCCTGACTAAAACGATTCAAATCTGTAAGTTCCGCCCTAAGGTGACCAATCTTTTTGATTCTTTCTCAACTGCCTAGTTTGTTGTTTCAAGAACACCAGACTGTAACTCTATTGGCGAGAGAAGAGGAGGACTTATAAGCAGCTTTCCTCCCCAACCACATTAAGCATTTTGATTCCCTTTTAGATTCCAGTGAACGAGAAAGTTTTTGTGACCCTAGGTCTAATTCCGAATCTTCAGCGGTGGATTCACGAGCCTAATGAGTTGGTCAACGGGATTCGCTTTCAGATTGATCCCCAGTTGAAGGAGGGTCAGAACCCAAAGATAAGAGTTGTTGTAGATAGAGGGATGAGCCTGTCGAATAACAAGAATAAGTCCTCGCATTTCTACTATGAAAAGGAATAAGACTGCTCCTTTGCAGCTTCTCTAACACTTTGTTCTGGTTGATTCACATATATTTTTTATAAGCTGGTTAGGAAGACTCTGTCAATGACCGGTATTTAGACCTATAACTTTGCTTTAGTACCCTTCTTTTTAAGACATGCCGTGACATAAGGGCGGGCTTAGGTGTCTTTGAGGACAAGATATGCGATAGCTTCCAAATGATGTATTGAAGGAAAAAGCCAAAAAGTGGGATCTCGGGAACAACCATCTCAAAAGAAGTAAGTTCTTGATCATTTCCATGGGAATGTGATTTTAGCGGTTACGAACTTGAACTTGGGAGTAGCCACGAACTCTACTATTTGACTTATAATACGTGTTTTAGGACTCTCCTTTGGATAACTTATATGTCAACATAATGGCAGAAAATGTACCCCTCATAGGTAGCTTTATGACTACCACTTTAGCCCTTCGCCTGCCTGGCTTATTGGAAGAACCGAGCTGCGTTCATCACACATCACAATCTCGATCTGAAACAGACACAACATGTTTCATTCCTTTCGTCTGGCGGCGAATCCTGCCCAGGAACAACAACAGCCTTCAGCACAACTTTTGGAGCTTGCTTCGAGAAACAAGAACATCGGGAAATGAGTCAACTGCGGGAGCATCGAGAGCATGCTTTGTTCAATCTCATTACCTCACAACTACTTCCATACTTTGTTTATTCCTATTGGCCCGCTCTGGCTAACCCAAAACTCGCTCATAATAGCGGAAAGAGGGCCGCGCCCGGTTCCAAGGACAACAGATCCTATGTCTTCTTATACATCAATTATGCCAATTCGGGAGCTTCATCGTTTGTATCATTCGCTCCCAGTGCGACTATGACGAGAGTTATGTGGATGACTATACAAGAAGGATATGATAAATGCGTGATGTTTTTTCTGACATCGACTATGGAAGAACATATTATCTATTGCTTCGTACAGATCTAACCAATATAGAAGGAACATGTTAGGTAAACAGATGTGCCGAACTCTCACATTTATTGACAAAACCCTAACACCTATATACCCCATTATCATATTTCTTATCAAGAGCCTAACTACATTCTCACATTTCTCGATCAGAAAATGCATAAGATCAAAAATGCCATCATTCTTATTTTAGAGAGGTATCCCCAGAAGAAGATTTCTTCTGTATTAGCTGAATGTCTGACTTATGGTAGGAAGTTGTAGTTAGGTACGCCCCTACTTTATTTACAAGATGAAAGATATCTGTATCAAGAGCTTATTATTTTGGCTTTAAGCATGGCGTTTTCATTCATTTGTAACTATATAGATATATAGCCCTTGCAACCATGTCCCGGTCTACCCTTTTCCCTGATCTTTGGACCCGTCCACTTAACTTGAGCTTACATCTTGACCCTTGTATGTAGATTTCTGATTTCCTTCGCAATGAACAATCTATTCTCCACTTTTGAATCAAAACACCAACCACAACCAACCCAATAGTAGGAGTAGGCGGTAGTGAAAGTGCCACAGCCAGGGGAAGTGCCAGAGTCTATAACCTAAGGTGGTTGCCACCTGATAAGATCCAAAGCGCAGCAAAGCCCCATGAAAGCAAACAGTACAGGTGGAGGAGTTACCGTGGGCGCCGTGTTGGTTCAATCTCTCTATAGGTAGTGTGAAAAACCCTCAATTCAAGAGTTCCTGTTGACGGTCCCATTCCTTACTCTCTTTTTCAACTAACTTAATTGTAGTCCGCATTTCATTCTGTTGAGGATTTTGCGTATCACAGGTTTCGATCGACCAATACCCAATCCGCTATTAACAAGCACTTGGATAGAGCTTCACCAGAGGGATTTGGTGTAACAACCCCCTTTACCGCACACTCAATTTTAAGGAGATTCATTCGGGTTAATCCAAAACGAAGTTCTTTTCTCATAAATCAGGTCAAAATCTTGAAATCATGCCAAAAAATTGGGGGGGGGGGGGTTACACAACTTTTTCCAGTGAGATCATCTATTCCCTTCTCTTTGGCGGATTCAATCATGCCTTGGTAATTGTGGCTTGGCCTAAGCGCTCACCTGAGAGTCCAAGAAAGAAGGCCAAACAACTATAAAGAGCCCCTCCCTCGAGTCAAGCAATGAACAAGTAAGTATAGACAAGGAAGAGGGGAAATGCAGTATCGTTATGTTATAGCAAGATCATCAGATCATGGGTGAAGCAATCGATCATCAAAAAGTTCTTTATCAGCCGGCGGAAAGCGTGGTAATTCATTTATTTCATTCTTTGTTCTGTTGTGGAATCGAACCACTCAAAGGATTTAGAGTCCTTTTACCAACCAGTCAGAACCAATATTTCTCTGTTATATTCTGTTTTTTCTTTGCCAGCTAGCACAATTTGGATTTCGAGTCCAATGCGCTAACGCTTTCTTTAGTTTTCTTACTCTTTCTCCGGGCTTTGACCATGTCTCCCGAACAATTTCAGTACATATGGCGCAAGACGATTCTACATATATATCGAGGTCGGAATGGGATCGGGTGTTTTCACGTCTCACCGTAGTGCCCGTTTTGTCTTGATTGGTGATTGATAAACAAGAAGGAAAATGGAAAAGTAGAAAATCTACATGTTTATACCATTGAGGTCCTTAGTTTAGTCAAGTAGGCGAGGGCATTTCCATCGCGAAGGATTCAATCCAGCCACAGGTTCCCCTACGTCTACCTTGTTACGACTTCACCCCAGTCGAAGACCCCACCGTGGTATGCGCCAATAAGACCACCAAAGGCCTTTGTGGCACTAGTGGTACACAGAAGTCATGGGTGATCATTGGTCCGATGCTTCGGGCGAAACCAATTCCCAGGGTGTGACGGGCGGTGTGTACAGAGCCCAGGTACATATTCACCGCGGCATGCTGATCCGCAACTACTAGCGATTTCAACTTCATGTTTGTAGCGACCAGACCTCAAACAGTCCGATCTCTGTGCATCAGTGTCATCCCTGGATCAGTAATGCTGACACGCATAGTACTTGAAGGATTTATAACAGAGTAGCAATCACACACTTATTACATCGATAGTTCCAACGATGAACTTATTATAATAAAAATGGCTTAAGGCCATCTAACACGATAAAAGCGGAAGGCTTGGAAGATAAGTGAGTCCATCAACTCCAACGGCATCACTGAGTATAGAACCACGACCTATAAGGCACCTTACTCGTCGTCCGAAAAGTCTGCAACATGAACGTTGCAGCCCAAAAACGGGTCAGCACATGGAATATGCTTGCAAAGTAACACATAGAGAGTAACAAAAGTAAAGCTATACTATATGCAATATGGCTGGTGGAAAGCTATATGGTTTCAGTTTTTGTGTAAAGCCAATTTTTCCCTACTTCAAAGGAATAGATTTTAGTTAACTATTAGGGTAGTTGAAACATCGTTGAGAAGATAGACATCCTCTCAACCCCAATTAATAATCATCATTAAACCCAACATTATTAATTAAAGTAACATGATGAGATTCACATGATATCCAAGTACTAGATACTCAAGACGTCCATAACCGGGGACACGACTAATCATGATCAGTTTGTACACTCTATAGAGGTTTGTGCACTTTTCCCCACAAGACTCGATCGCCTCCGTTTGGTTTGTCGCACTGCATGGTGTTTGAGAAACGGATGACCGAGACACAGTCTTTCAGAAGCACTAGCACCTTACGTCCGGGTGGACCGTAGGAACCTACATCCCCTACATCTGCTAGTCCACCACTGTAAGAGTTCGCACAACTTAATCAACTATGCTAGAGCCCATAATAGCATTGTGGCTGCACACGGAAGTTTCTAGTATGAATAATCTCATGATCCCTTTGAGCCTGGGTGGCGATCCAAAAGAAAACAGGCAATCGCTGGAATACCCAGGTGCCTCAATCCACCCAGATGTGTGTTAAAGTTGCCACCTTAAGTTGAACCATTAATTAAAAATCTCACATCTGTCATGGATACTCTCACCCAATCCACGTCTACGAGCATAGCATGACCTAACAGCAAACGTAGAAGTAACTCCCAAAGGTTTGAATGTAATGCAGGTAATAGGTTCTACCTCAATCTACTTCCCAGTCCCACATGTTATAGCTCCTACTCATGCAAGGTGTGAGGGTTTGACTAATGCAATGAAAACTGGGTAATTGGAAAGTATGATCAAAGTGTTACTTGCCTTGCTGATGATCCGCAAAACCTAGAGATTCAAAGTAGCAAGCGGCGCACTCCAGGTACTCTATCGCAAACAAACAAGCACACAGTAAGTACTTAACTAATGCACGGGTAAAACTCAAATAAGAGATCTAACCAGAAGGTTCAACTTAAGAACTCCGGTTTGCAAAAGAACCAACAAAAGAAAGCAACGAAAGACAAACGGCGAAAGAGAAAACAACTACCGAACCAATCTGGACCTAAGTCCAAATTTAGCATAGGCAAACACTTGAGTGACTAGGTTAAACGGAAAGAGAATATCGAGACGAAACTCCAGGCGCTTGAATCACCTGATTCCGTTAAACGAGCGAAGAGATAAACTAAAACGAAGATCGGATCAGAGATCGCGATCAGAAAATAAATTTAGGAAAAGAAACTAATACAGCTTAACGAACGAACGTTCGTCAGCTGCGACTAAACGACGAACTCGTTCGTTAGAACGATCGAACGGGTGAACGCTCTCTAATTAACTAAATCGGAAAAGAAAAGAAAAAACCGATCTAGTAAAAAAACGAACTAGGGTTCTAAAAGAAAAACCGGTGGTTTTCTACCGAAAACCAGCGGCGGCGGCTACCTCGTCGAATCGGCCGGCGGCTGCGTCGGCGATGGCGGACGGCGGGGCTGCGGCGGGGCTGCGGTGGTGGTGGTGGTGGTGGTGGGCAGCGGCGGCGGCGTGCGGCAACGGCGGCGGGGCGGCTGGCTCGCG